>OX421878.1:6045707-7245707 GCA_949127965.1 Pandemis corylana | reverse complement strand
TGGCCAACGCTCGTAGATTTTTTGTCACGTGATCGACCAAATATCGCAATGCCCTTTCAGATTCTCGAGTGTGCGCTTGTATGTTGAACAACGAACTTAAATGATGGTTAATTAACAACCGTTTGTTGTCGTAACGCTCACCGAGTAGCTGCCAGGCCTTGGCGTAGTTAGCCGAAGACACTTCGAGGTTGGAAATAATCCTTGCCGCATCGCCCTCCAAATAGGAAATAAGATAATGAAACTTGTGTATCGGTTTTATACGATCATTGTTATGAATTAAGTTTTCGAACGTGTCGCGAAACTCAAGCCAGCGGAAATATGCACCGTCAAATTTTGAAATTTGGATTTGTGGCAACTTGAACCCTATGTCTTGATTGTGAAGGAGTTGAGCATCGACAGCGACCGAGTTGCGTCGCTCCATTTCAATAATGCTATGTTCATTAATTAAAGTTTTAGCCGTAGCCATATTCACAACAAAACTATGCTCAACAGCTTCCCGCTCATCAATTTCCGTTGACAAATTGTCAGAATCAAGAAGCTCGATCTCATTTTGCAAAGCATCAAACTTGGCTGATAAACCTTCAAATTTGCTAAGCTTAAGGCTTAACTCGGCATGTTGGACGTTTGTCATGACAGTTAACACACTCATGGTACTTAAGTAGTTCTTAAATTTTGTAATTTGCCCTTTAATTGAGCTTCTCATTACATGTAAATCCTTAAGATCCTTTAAAGTTCTATCAGTCGGCGGCATTGTAATTTAAATATAAAAACGCCAAATGAATAGAACGTAAACAAAATGTCAACAATAGGTAATTAATAAAAACTTGTTATGCTCACGCCCCTCGCCTGGAGATAACGGTGCGCGCGAGCACAGCTGATCGGCGCCCGTCGAAGTTGCGTAACGGGCGAGCCGCGCAGATCCGCGCGTAAATGCCCTGGAATAGTCGGCGAAATGTATGGGAGTTAAACTGCAAGAGCAAAATGGTACAAATTCGGCTAGCAATAAGTTAACTTTAATTAGCCAGTGGGGTGGGTAGCTACTTAACTACAGTGATGATGTTAACTATTAATTTTTTAGAAGTTTAATTTACTTGCTTGGTTTAAAACGTAAAGTTGTTATTTGTATTTTAATCATGGGCCACCATTAATTGAATCGGAAGATAAGTTAAGTTTTAACAATGAAATATTTTTTATTTTATTTATTAAGTAGGTAGATGTTAACGCTACGCTAACCAAGGAATGCTGCAATTAAGTAGCAGTTAAGGAAATATATCTCAATTACGCACTGATATCAATGATTTTACACCAGATTAGGCGATACTATACCTATTTAAATAGAAAATAGTTTACTATTTTGACTATTTAAACGGAATTAATATGGAGCAGTGAGAAAGGATTGTAAAGGACGGCACTTATCTTTTGGTTAGGCTGCGCTGCACGGTGTGATACTTTAGACGTTCCACTGCCTGTAGCTAGACACAAAGCCCTGATACTGTGACTCCAGCTCCAATCACTCCATATAATTGTCTTCAAAACTGCATATGCGCCTTCCTTGGGTTGTCGTATTAATTTTCGATCTTCATATGTTTTAATTAGCGTTTATTCTTGTTGATATGGGTTCCCCTCATGGGCCACCAATTTATGTATTGGCGTACACAACGTGGCTTTAAATATTAAATAAAACCCAGATGTTTAGAAATAATAAGTTTACTGTGCACGAGAGTACATGACAGTAGCAAAGATAAAAGGGTAATGAAAGTTGACATGGCGGCGCTGTATTAATTGTACAAACGCCTGCTTAGATTAAATAGCACATAAGCACAAACTCCTGCGGACTTCAGGAACAGCATAGGCTCCGCAGAGCCGAGACAGGGGGAGCTATGTGACGGATGTCACATGGTTGCGTGACATTGGTTTAAACACGTTTGTACGTGTTTCTCTTGGGCAGATTGGTCACGTCAGTCTGATTAGATTAAGAAGAAGATTGTTAAGTAGGATCGGTACAGTTTAGTATATAAGCACGCATTTGTTACATTAAAAATCAGATTTGAAATGGACTGCAAAAGTTGTTTCTGTCTCCACCACTATAATAATTACCAGCAAGACCCTGCTGGTAAATAGAACTACACGGACGAAATAATCTATATAGTCCCAATACTTCTACCGTTTTTACATATTGGGTACGGAACCCTGATAACAAATTAACAGTCACATAAATAACATTATCCTTATAATATACTAATACCTTATAATATAATAAACTCGTGTTACCTCAACTCTGCCGACGACGCCTGTGTCATACGAATTACGATAATGCGACTGCAGCAACTGCAAGCTGGTAGCGCGGAAATCATCCACTAGAAGAGAAAAAGGTAAAACACTAATCAAATTAGAAGTTCAAGGATGACGATGATGATGATGATTATAATGATAGAAATGACGGTATTGCCTATGAAAATGATGGTCAGTCAGTGACATCATCAAAAATTTCTGTCTCTTTTGAAACTACCAGCTCATTCGGAAAGACCATCATTGCCAAGAAGAATGCGCCGCAAGCAACTTGGCAGAAAGTCATTTTTTTTTTTAATAAAATACATCAAAATACTACAACACTTAAATTGTACTCAAATTAAATACATTTATAAAAGGGATGTATAAGGTCCCCGAGCCTTGAATTATATTAGTCTAGTAGAGATGTATAAAGTCTCTATTAGTCAAAGTAAAATAAAGTATGCAAAGAAAGAAAGACAAAAAAAAAAACAAAAAAATAAGTTCAGTGGAGGTGTAAAACGCCTCCACCGTCAAATAAATTAATTGGCCAATGTCGTAGAGAAAAAAAAACATAATTATGAAATATACAATTCATGTCAAGTAAGTAACCGATAAGCTTTTGGATTCCGAAGGCAAGCTTACGTCTGCCGCCCCCAATGTTGGCTCTCACGCACTCATGTCCTGCTCTGAAAGCAGAGCGGTACCGAGGGCATGTATCGCTTCCGTCTCCACAGGCTCACTATGGGAACGTTTTAGGAACTTCGACGTCGCTAGCCTGCAGCTAGACAGTAAAAGAAAAATAAATCATACATACATACATAAATCACGTTTTCATCCCTTACGGGGTAGACAGAGCCTAAGGTAACAGGCACCTACAGGCCACATTTAGCAAGATTGTGGGCGTACCTATAGGTGGAAAATGGAATCAAAATAGTGATGGGTTGCTAGCCTCATCGCCTATAACATGATTCCTATTATAATCGCCCATTCCCTCGATGGGCTTTTACCATCTGCGCGGGTAGAGAAGCAACTGGTACATTCTATGTTTTTTTTGCTCCCAGACCAGCATGGAAGACAAGAAAAAATAATACAACAAAAGAAAACGGAAATCCATAAACTTAACAATATACCAACCTAATAACTAACTTACCTTCGATAAACGGAACTGCTGCCATGCCAGAGGCCGAGGTTCGAATGCTCTTTGATAATAATGCTGATGACAATAACAATGATGATGATTATGATGATGAAGAAGAAGAAGAAGAAGATGCTAATGATGATACAGATGAAGAAAGAGAAACAGACGATCTCACCGACTTCCTCGACGGACCGGAAGCGCATGTCGCAAGCGGAACCGACGCCATGGCAGAGCAGCAACAGGTGGTCGATGTTGGACGGCTCCATGTCCTCGATCTCGGACTCATCAAAGCCGCGACGGACGACGCGCGGACGCATTGTCGATTGCTGAAGACAATACTCACACATATATATACAAAAACACATAGCTACATAAATCACGTTTTTTAACCTTTATGAGGGGTAGAGAGCCTAAGGTAACAAGACCTAAAGGCCACGTTTAGAGAGCTTATGGGCGTATAGATAGACAAAGGAATCAAAAGACAATACAACAGTATAATAAACATAAAAAGGCAAATACTGACAGGAATTTCAAGCTGTTCAAAACCTATGCTAATTTTTAAATATTCAATGAAATTACAATTGCTAAAGACAATCTAAACTGAAAATTACAGAAATAATTAGTGAGCAAACTGTTTAAAAAAAGTTCATGATCAATTAAGTAAATGACTTAAGAATAAGAACAAAGGAACAAACATACATACCTACTTCACTTCGCTTGTTATGTTAACAATAAACGACTAACCTAACGACACTACGAAATCATAGAAATCAAAACATGAAACCAGATGATAAAAAATAAGTAACTAACAAAGAAACTAATCCTAATTAAGGAAACACATAAGACGATGAAAATGAAGTGAAACTCGAAATCTTTAACACTAAACAAAATACAAATGATGATAACAAGAAAACAAACAATCTTCTCCTTCTGGTTGCGCCACTCGCCGGCCCCATGGACGAGGAGCAGCAGGTGGTCCACCTTGTCGGGGATGTCGTCGGTAATCTTGAATTTGGGAGGGTTCCGGTACACACGCTTGCCGAACGTGAACAGCTGAGTGAGACGGGAAAGAGGATGGGTTAGGATAAGGATTGATAGGTCAGGTTAGGTATAGGTAAGGATTACGGGGCATAAAATGATGATATTGATGAAATTGATGATAATGAAGAAAAAGAAGATAATAATGACAATCTTGATAGATTATGGTAAAAATAAGGTTGTGACGAAGATGATAAATATGAAGATACTGGTGATAGTGGTGATAATACGAGAAATAAACAATGATGAAGTCAACACCGTACATTATGAAGTTAACGTCAATTGATTTAATTACGATAAAGATGCAGAAAACATCGGTTTAGTGGGGAAAATATTATCAATACGAAGATAACTAAAAAAAGAAATTCTCAAAAGGGTAATAATGATAAGAATATAAATGATAGCAACAACATACAAGTCGCTGAAAACGATCATTTCATTTTATTTAACATAACATAATAACTATGATAATTCCGTAAAACATGCTGATGATGCAGTCAGTGACAGCGCGACTCACATTGGGCGCGCTGAACGCGTCGGCGCCGCCGCTGTGCAGGAAGTGCACCATGACGGCGGGCCCGTGCATCACCACCAGCTCGCTGTTCGGCAGCACCAGCCGCCGGTGCCACTCGCCTGTCGTCATACCGTGATGATACTCTTCCTGAAGACAGAACACGAGTATCATAGGACCTAGAGACTTAGGAGCGTCATCACTGAGACTATTCTTTTTAGCATTTATAAAAGATTGTACATACATACATACCGTCACGCCTCTTTCCCACAGGGGTAGGCAACAACTATTTTGTTCCACTTGCTACGATCCTGACATCTCGCTTCATCCACATTCATCAATCTCTTCATACGTGCTCGTCGGTTTCGGGTACTCTTCATCTGACCTTTTTCCAAAACGTCTCCTATTTGGTCTCGGAACGTCCGTCTAGACCTTCCCCTCCCAACGCAACCATTCACACTCCCCATATAGATCTATTTAGTTAGTCTACTTTCATCCATCCGCTCTATGTGACCAAACCAACTAAGCATACTTTTTTCTATCCTAGTCACTATATCCTCTTTCACACCAGCACGTTCCCTTATCACACTGTTCCTGATTCTATGTTTCAGTGATACACCTTCCATACTCCTTAACGCTCTCATTTCTACTGCATTTATTCTACAGAAAAGATTGTAAGCTTCGTAAAAATCTCATGCCATCGATCGATAGGTCTAGTGGATATAGAAACTATTGATGGACGTCGACTGGTCCATTCTAACATCGATCGATCGGTGTGGTAAGAATAACACCCATAGTTCGAATGAACACCACTACAAAGATTTTTCAGTTGTTGTAAATTTTTAATTCACAATTTCACTTCTCCACTTTAAAACGTTGGCTAGTAGAGACTTTTTACATCTCTACTACAGACTAATATAATTTAGGGCTCGGGGACCTTACACATCCCTTTTATAAATGTATTTAATTTAAGTATTGTAGTAGCTTAACGGATTTTATTTTGAAAAAAAAAATGACTTTCTGCCAAGTTTCTTGCGGCGCATTCCTCTTGGCAATGACGGCCTTTCCAAATGCGCTGGTAGTTTCAAAAAATACATGTAAAAGAGCCCTTGGCGGCCAATTCGCAAAAATAAATTTTGAATCTTTGTTTTTTTTTTCATCAATGTATAGAAACATATTGTCAACTGCGATTTAAAATCCTGAAAAACCTTTAACAGGGCTAGTTACTCGAACTAACCTACTTTATTGAATCAGGCGTTACTTTGCGGAGGTCCATGTCAATGAACAAAAAATGTTTACCTTGCTACTCCGCTACTCACGTGCAAGATAACCAAGCCTGTGTGAAATATATATGTTTTTCAAGCAAGGTCATTATTTTCGTTCATTAGCAGTATTACCTCCAATTTTTCAGCCACAGGCTCCGTATAGGGCACGTAGCGGGCATCGGTGGTGCCCTTGTAGAACCAACTACACCTGGAAACGAGACAAAAATACATTAGTCCAAGGACCTGCTACCACACTAAATATCTGTTAGATTAAGATGAACTGAAAATCAGAACAGAAAAATCCGAAAAGTAAAGCAATGGCCGGGAATCGAACCCGGATCCTCGTCATTCCGTGACGCGTGCTACACCCCTACACCACCCATAGCGGGTGGGTAAGCCTTCGAATTTTCCTATCTGTTACTACCTTGTACTATGCGAATTTTTGTCGCCAAGCGTCATCTATTTGAATGATGTGTCTGTACGACACAATTACAAATTACTTACTCATACTCATATTGTATTGTACTCATATTGTATGTAGTGTGTATGTATGCATGTGTTTAATGATATTTTGTAGTTTATTTATGAAATGTTTGTTGTATTTTGAGATGTACGCTCTATTGTGGCTTTCACTATATGGATATTTTAAACTCACTCTTTGTCGGTCTCTCGCTTAATGCTCCTCTCATTTACTCAAAGGTTAACTGGTAGAGATCCCTTATAGGGATAAGTTCGCCTTTGTGCATATATTTAAGTTCTTTTTTTTGTGATTTGTCTCTGCTTCTTTATATTTGTACAATAAAGCATTTACTTACTTACTTACTTACTTACATAGCTTTACTTTTTCGATTTTTCTATGAGTTCTAATTTTCAGTGTAGTATGTATGTATAACTCTTTATTGTACATAAAACACAAGAAAAAGATGAATACAGGATAACACACATGCACAAAGGCGAACTTATCCCTAAAAGGGATCTCTTCCAGTTAACCTTTGAACGATTGACAGGACATAAGTATGAAGCAAGAGTAGACACACAGAAAAAGTAAAAGAACCGATCGAAACTTAAAATAATCCTAAATGTCTAAATTTAGTTTAGAAATTTAATTTCTAACGGTAAAACCGTAAAAGTAAACTACCAGGCAACCATAACGGACTGGAGAAAAGAACAGATCTGAGCAGGTGGTGCAATTGAGAATATATATCACCTAACTAGCTTTTGCCCGCGGCTTCGCTCCCGTTTTTTTTCTTCTAAATTTCAATAATTTCTCACCGTCTAAACCTTCCCTGGGCTTCCACAAATATTTCATGACTAAAATTAGACAAATCGGTTCAGCCGTTCTCGAGTTTTGGCGAGACTAACGAACAGCAATTCATTTTTATTTATATAGTTATACTAAGTAGTGAAAATACATAATAAATTACACATGAAACACACATTTATAATAAATGGAGATATAAATAGACACATACACACATACCTAAAAAAGCCAGATACAAGATTAATGCACAAGATGACAGATAGTGCTCCTTCAACATAGTTTTAAATATGGGTAAAGATACAATAAAAAATATATCATAAATTGTACATTGTCAAGTTAGGAGGATTTAGATTTAAATCGTCAAGAGTAAATAAAATTAAATTAAATAATACAAATTAATTGAATATTACAAATTTTACGAAAAAAAGGGATATAGACGTGATTTGTTTGAAAATTGTCAAAATCAAAAACAATAATAATAAAACCATTATTTACATACACAAATCACGTCTTTATCCCTTACGGGGTAGACAGAGCCTTAGGTAACAGATACCTACAGGCCACATTTAGCAAGATTGTGGGCGTATAGGTGAAAAATGAAATCAAAATAGTGATGGGTTGCTAGCCTCATCGCCTAGAACATGATTCCTGTGATTTTCGCCCATTCCCTCGATGGGCTTTTACCATCTGCGCGGGTAGAGAAGCAACTGGTATATTCTATGTTTTTTCTTTGCTCCCAGACCAGCATGGAAGAAAGACAATTATTTACAATTAAATTAATTCTCCGCTAGGGGCCGTCACTGCTTGTAGGTAAACAATTAGGTGCCTCAGGGTGACGGCACCAGTGTTGGACACTTTAAGCTGACAAGCACCAGTAATGGACACTACATTCTTAATTTAAAGATGATACGGTTTAAAATTGACTGTTGTAAAATAAATGACTGTGCCTTAGTGCCTTCAATCAATACATCAATATCAATATATACATACATACATAGTATAAAATAAAGTCGATTTTTCTGTCCTCGTGTCCCTATGTATGCTTATATTTTCAAAACCACACAACGGATTTGGATGCGGTTTTTTAAATAGATAGAGTGATTCAAGAGGAAGGTTTATAATGTATAATACATGCATAATATACCGTGCGAAGCCGGGGCGGGTCGCTAGTTTTAAATAAGAGTTAATGTGCATTATTGGGTCATGTCCATTACTGGTGCCGTCACTCTAGTTAATTATGTTAAGGGCCTGTCTCACCAGACACCACTCTCTGTCTGGCTTGCGAATGGAAACAACCGCATCCAAATCGGACCATCCTCTGGTGAGCTACAACGCCACACAGACACATAACACCCCTCCTATTGCGGCGGCGGTTAAGCAGTGTCAACTCACCGTCGCACGTTGGTTGGCTTGTCCGCCCAGTACACCGCGATGCGCAGGCGCCCCATGACGTTGACATCGTACCTACCGCCATCTGTCGGGACCAGAGTATCTTCCTGCAGATCCGCTGTAACACATATACAGAGAGATGTGTCAATCGCGAGTGAAAGATTCAAATCTTCTTCTTCTTCTTCTTTAAATATATATAACTCAAAGGTGACTGACTGACTGACATAGTGATCTATCAACGCACAGCCCAAACCACTGGACGGATCGGGCTGAAATTTGGCATGCAGGTAGATGTTATGACGTAGGCATCCGCTAAGAAAGGATTTTGATCAATTCTACCCCCAAGGGTATAAAATAGGGGATGAAAGTTTGTATGAAACTTTTAGACTACAGGCCCATGACCAAAAAATGTGGGCCATATGAACCACCAGGTGACATATATAGGACGATATAAGAGCATAAAATAATAAGATTCAGCACTATGCCGTCACTTGTAAGCTGTCCATCAGTTTCATACTGTTTCAATACAGCTTCTAATCCATTATTCTGCAACGCCGTACAAAAATCATGCGACAAGGGGAAAAATCGAGAGTTGTACTTTTGAATTCTCACCAGCACCCAGTTGGACAGCTTACAAGTGACGGCATAGTGCTGAATCTTATTATTTTATGCTCTTATATCGTCCTATATACGTCACCTGGTGGTTCATATGACCCACATTTTTTGGTCATGGGCCTGTAGTCTATTTGTAAAGACGTGATTTGTGTATGTGTATGTATGTTATTCCTGCTTGCACATGAATTGAACCTTACAAAGTTATGATAAGCCGTGACAGTAATTTTACCGTCCAGTCTACTCCGCAGACAACCGCAACAACTAGAAGCTGATATGCGGTCGCGATCAGCCAGGGTACGCGGGAGATACTTACGACTTTGGAAAGCGCTCTCTATGGCTTTGGAATCGCTGGTAGAGAAGCCGCGCCACGTCGACTTCCCCTCCCAGTCCACGCGGTAGAACCAGTGGTGCTTCACTGGTTCGTACTCCGTCGACGAACGGTTCTGAAATCAGAGAACCCATTTATACAAAGTCTCAAATTTTTACCGGAACATTGCAAGAGTTGGTTCGGTCAGTTCGACGGAACACCCTTAAAACATTTACATACAGGCCTAAAGGCTACGTTTAGCCTGATTGTAGGCGTATAGGCGGAAAGGGGAATCAAAATAGTGATGGGGTCGCCTATAACGTGATTCCTAAGAATTTCGCCCATTCCCTCGATGGACTTTTACCATTAACCAATATTTACATTGACACGGGCGAAATCATCGAATCAATCGATGGGGCCATATTAAAAGAAAAGATGAAGAGTGCACAAGAATGAGAGAGGAAATAAATGGTGAACACTTAGGAGAAATCAAGTAAGTATACTAAAATGAAACCTTATACAAGAAGTGAAAAGAGCAATAAATAAAGAACAGAGGAACGCTAATACCACGAGAGTTTTATAAACCTCCGCAAACAGTGGCTTACAACAATACACAGATTCTGTACACTACACAGAGCACTAGACATTAAAATTTTAAAATTAAAAAAACAAATAAAAATCACCTTCCTACGCCGAGATACCATGTTTAATTAAACTATTCGCAGATAGTAAAACAAATTCATAATCTAACTTAATTGTTACTGCAATAATTGCGTAAAACGGAATTAGCTAATAGGCAGCTCGTTAGTAAATTGGAGTAAATTACCAATTGCAAGTGACGTAGTTATTGCATTATCGCTTGAATGCGGCGTTACTTTTGAAGTTCATGTGGGGAAAGGTCACGATAGAAAAATTACACTCCAGGCAGATCCATCCCGCATCCCTGATTGCAATAGTTTTAACAAAGTTTTGTAACTTATCATAAAAAAGCGTGGAAGAGAACGTAATTAAATCAACACCGGAAGAAATATCCGCGGCGACCCAGGAAGTGGTGGAAATTGTTTTGCCTAGAAAATCTCGGCAATGAAAATAAAAATTTTATTTTTGCAAATTGGCCGCCAAGGGCTCTTTTACATGTCTTTTTGAAACTACCAGCGCATTCGGAAAGACCATCATTGCCAAGAAGAATGCACCGCAAGAAACTGCCAATGCTGCAATGATAAAGCCTACGAGAATTTCATGGCGTGGAGACTGGAACACCGGACTTCTTCATTTTCGGAGAACGTATTACTTTCATTTATTAAGTACCTACTTAGTCGTTGAAAAAGTATTTGTATGCAACGTTGTATAAGCAAGTAATAAGAGCTCGTGGCGTATTTCTTAACCCACTCCACTCGCTTTTTTGACACTTCTAATACAACTGTTGCTTAAAATACTGTTCCCTTTCACAGTGCAGCATTTTTTAAGGATTTTGTTAGCTACATATTTTTCTTGTCTTTAGTTCTAACTTTTACATTGATGACTGAAAAACAAAGATCATGAAACAAGGTTAGTAGATCGTGAAACACCTATCCGGTGATTCTCCCTGGTCATTGCAGAAAAAGATAAATTGGCTAAGTAAAGTTTTTGGAAGAGGTGCAAATTATATTTTTTTTCGATAGTCGACGTCTTAATAATCCAGGAACTGCAGCTCTTTTATTTTTATTCCCTATTATTAATGAGATATAATTTTTTAAATGCTCGATATGACATTTGTGAGATTTAACGGCCGAAAAGCTCTGTTGCCTAGAACTAGCTTGTAATAAAAAAAAACTACGTCAACTGTCACGTTTGACGTTGTCAAAAAATAATACCGCGGTTCTGTTTATTTGCGTTTGCGTGTAATCAGTGTTAGCAGTGTGTTTTTTAATGATATTTCAACGACCTCAGCACAACCCCTGGACTTTCGATATTGCCGCACTTCTCTTCGACCTTTGCACGATATTTGGACTACGATTTCAGCTACTTTCGACGACTTAGGCACTGCTTCTTGGACTTTTGGACTTCTACACGAGTATAATGGATTTGGTCGATCCCCAAAGCACTGCAGAGGAAATGAAGTATTACAGGGATGTACTCCAATGCTTTGTACCGTCGTGTAAGAAGTATAGACGGGATTTTCCAAATTCCGTGTATTTGAGCTTACCAAAGGCTTTACAAGCGACTTGGTGCCGAACTCTAGATATCAACTGTCCGAAACGGAACTTGTATGTCTGTGAGGAACATATCAATGTGAGTATATTGCAGTTAATGTCGCTGTAAGAAATTAAGAGTATTGAATGTAGTAAAATGCTTTTCTTATATTTACAGATTGAGGAAGATTGCTACAAAAGTAAATCTGGCAAGTTACGCCTAAAAAATACTGCAAACTTGATATTAACCAAAACATACAATGAGATTGTAAGTATCAGCTAGGTGTCTTATTTTATAATTTGTAATTTTTCTCCACTATATTAATTAACAAGTTTATATAAATGTTCAATGTGTTATTATGAACGTAAACACAGGATATTTATCCCTTGCCTATTGTACAGTTACCTACTAAAAATAAATCAATTTTTACACCTTAGTTCATTGCTACACCTATTGTTTTATTTGGTGAATCTTCTCCTGTCTTCTTAAGGCAAAAAATTAAGTGTTAAATGGATGCTCATATGTACTTAATTATGTGCTTATTTTTAGGAAATGTCGAATGATGAAAGCAGCCTAACGGAACAGCCACTGGAAAACACAAAAGATCTGGCTACTATGTCAAAGCAGTTACTGCAACATGGGACCAATCCATATTCAAAGGTAAAATTATGTACCTGTATAAAAAGAAAAATCAAGTGACCGATTGAGCGATAACAATTTTTCTATGGTAGGAACCATAAAACCCTACATAGTAAAAAGTTGTCAAAATTGTGAAAGTGTAAAACAATATAAAAGCTAGTTGTTATTATAAAGGGCTAGTTTGTAAAATTAATTTGATTCTTTTTTTCCAGTGTGATTCTTCAACTCAGACCCAAATCATATACTCAAACAAAGCCGTTATGGTGAAACCATCAGTAAAATGTGTAGCCTGTTCAGCTAATATAAATGTCTCACTTATTGCTGAAAAAATCATGCCAAGCAAGCCATCATCTTCAACTGCAAGTCGTTCATCAACACCAACATTATATGAACCCTCTAGCCCCTCATCGTCAAGCTCAACCAAGGAGACAGTAAAGGAAGGGAATGATATGTCAGGACGTACACATATCTTAAGAATTATTAAGGAAAACCCCAAAATGTATCTTGGTCTTCCTAAGTCATATTTTTGGTTGATAATTTTTTTAGCCAAACAATGCAAATTACGCCCCCTGCATGTCATTATCACCTTATTTAAATTAAAGCAAAATGACACAATACAAAGAATAAGTCATCACTTTCATTTAAGTCAAGTGACATTGCAAGAGCTGTTAAGAATTTGTATACCGCATCTGGCAACTTATTTACAAATGTTTATATACCTGCCAGAATCCATCATGATTAAAAAAACATTGCCCCCTGTTTTTAAAGTGAGGTTTGCTAACGTACAATGCATACTTGACTGTTTCGAGATCCAGATTGAAAAAGCCTCAAATCCTGTTATGCAATCAAGGACATGGTCACAGTATAAATCATGCAACACATTAAAATACTTGATTGCATGTTGCCCAAATGTAGGGTTGCCATCTCTAAAATTTGGAAAACAGGACAAGACGCGTGAAAACCCCGGATTTTAGAGTCCGAAAGCCGGACATGTCAACAAGATCGTGACGGGAGGGGTGGGGGAACGGTGAAATAGTGCGTGTCTCGCAGCCGGCCCAATTTTTTTTTTATTTTTTTTTTTTTTTAAAAACGGTCTACAAATGAAACCTTCCCCGGACGCTCCCCGGATGCCCTCTAAACTAGGACAAATCCGGGGAAACCCGGACGGATGGCAACCCTACCCAAATGGCTTCATATGTTATATTTCGAAGGGTTATGGAGGAAGGATTTCTGACAAAGCTATTACTGAATGTAGTGGCTTTGTCGATATTCTTCCTCCGGGGGCTGTGGTTTTAGCCGATCGAGGCTTCAAAGGCATAGAAACTCTCCTATCGCAGAGACACGTGAAACTACTTCGGCCCCCAAGTGTTTCCTCACAGGAAACGCCAACCAAAAAGGAGGTGATCCAAACCAAAATTATTGCCAGCTTGAGGATACATGTGGAACGTGTGATAAGGAGATTGAGGGAATTTGCCTTTTTAAAGCCTCACTCGGTTATAAACCATAACCATGTCAGATATGTGGACGAAGCAGTTATTATAGCATGTGCTTTAGTCAATTTGCAAGGCGACATAATAAAAATACAATAATTTTTGCTTTGTTTTATTTTAAAATGTACAAATTAGTTATAAATATAGACTTATTAACAAAAATCTTTTTGAAAGACCTATCCAACGAAACCTGATGTGGTATATAAGAAAAAAATCACCATACTGTACACACATACACAACACATAAATCACGTCTTTATCCCTTGCGGGGTAGACAGAGCCTAATACTGTACAGTTGAACAAACAGAATTGCATACCTCTGTGGAACATTTTTATCATAAATTACACAATGATTTCTTTGGACGTATGAGTAAGGTTTCGACTGTACCTCTTCTACATAAAGTCATATTTTAGCTGGGGTTCATGATAACACACATCAGAAGTCAGAATGGGGTCCTCATATTATGAAAATGAAACATCCTTCGGAACTTAGTCTATCTTAGTACAGATTTAGCCCATGGTAGTCAGACCTTTGTTATCCTTACTAATATTATAAATGCGAAAGTAACTCTGTCTGTCTGTCTGTTACCTTTTCACGCTTAAACCGCTGGGCCGATTTGGTTGAAATTTGGTATACAGATAGTTTGAGTCCCGGGAAAGAACATAGGATAGTTTTTATCCCGGAAAATTGCATAGTTCCCGCAGGATAGCACAGCCCAAACCACTGGAATTTTTCAAATTTAACGCGGAACAGATTCACCGGGTCAGCTAGTATAGTATAACGGCTAAAGGCATCCATAGAGAAACTCCTTTATACTATGACGAAGGTCTGGCTATCATGGGATTTTTCTCCAATATATTTAGGACAAAGCGTTAAGTAAAATTTTGGGATAAATCGCATTTTTCCAAAACTTTTCTGATCTTTCTAACAAATTGTTGGCATAAGCCACGTCAAACTTAACCCATTTTATTTCGATTTTTTTGTTGTGTTCGAAATCTGGGTCAGCAACACAAAAAGCACACTTTTTATATCCTGTGGCCAGCATTTGGAACTGGCATTGAGCCAAAAATTTTTCTTTTATTTTATTTTTATCTAGATAGTTTTTCACGGTTTTAGCAGTGCTAGGGCATTTTACTTCAACAATGAAGTCATTGGCTACACCATCAGGCGAAGCTCCACTAAAAAAATTAATTAAGTGAAATCCACATTCTTCAATGTGGACCCCCAATAGCCGTTCAACTTCTTTTATTATTGGTTTTTCTAATATTTTTCCTCTCTTCATTGCTTTGGTATCATAAATCTTGTAACCACCAAGAATTTGTTCCACAAGAGAGCCATCAGGTGTGTCACAATGACAAGCTTCATGTACTTTTGATGCTGTTATTCGGCCCTGTCTTATGCTATGCCATAACTTTGACTCTGCCTGCTTTTTAGTGCTTTTTGCTATTTGATTTTGCACAGATTGAGGCACAGATACGTTACTTTTAAAATATTCAAAACTGTGATTATTAGTTTTAGTTGCAAAATCAAGTATCATGTCAAATATACACCATTTTGTCAAACCATTATCATGATCTGGTAAAAATGACAAAATCAGAGAGTCCCCAATTTTTCTTTTCTTACATTCTTCATAAAATGCATTGAGTTTCTCCGGATCTCTTGGTCCTAGTTCTATTCCTCTTTTCTTGGATGGAAAAATATCCTTGGAGGATATTGGCTGTGTTCCCTCACTGGCTAATCGTGGTTTAGCCCAATAACATTCTATGGATGTAGATGATGGTTCTGTAGATTTTTTTTGTAACCAATATAACACCACCAATGTGTGTTTACATCCACCTGAAAGTAAAACAAATCAATGAAAATATTTATAATCCTCATTAACCATAAATATTTACTCTATAGTGTAAGTATTTACCAGCTGATGCAGGACAACCATCACATGTTGCATCAATTATATTACTATTCGCCTCTTCTAAATGAATAGTCACAAGATAATATTTCATCCTTATTTTGTGCTCCGGAACAACTTTGGCCCTGACAACGCATTCAGTGCTCCCTCTTTTAATTTCAACATAACCTACTGCATTATCAACATAACCACCTCTGGATGACCTAAAATGCAATGGAAAACATTATAACACAAGATCTTTCATCATTATCATCTGCCTATTTATGTCCCACTGCCTGTGCCCGGCTTATTTATAACCAAATAAATGATTTTGATTTAATTTGATGCACAACAATACACTATGTATATACATGTTAAATATTTGTAATCATAATTAATTATTATATGCATCAGAATGTATGTGAAATTCGCCAGTACGTACATGAGTGTCTTCACACCTCTTATTTCAGCAACATTGTGCTTATCGTTTGTGTGGAAATATTCCATTATCATGAACATATCCATGTGTGGCAAGTTTCTTGAATCCGCTCGTACAAATTCGCTCATTTTGTGATCAATAGCGAAGCCTCAGTATTATAAAAATCAGTCCAAAAGTCAAGGCGGGGGTCGTCGCAAAGCAGAAAAACGTTGTCCAAGAAGCAGTGCCTAAGTCGTCGAAAGTAGCTGAAATCGTAGTCCAAATATCGTGCAAAGGTCGAAGAGAAGTGCGGCAATATCGAAAGTCCAGGGGTTGTGCTGAGGTCGTTGAAATATCATTAAAAAACACACTGCTAACACTGATTACACGCAAACGCAAATAAACAGAACCGCGGTATTATTTTTTGACAACGTCAAACGTGACAGTTGACGTAGTTTTTTTTTATTACAAGCTAGTTCTAGGCAACAGAGCTTTTCGGCCGTTAAATCTCACAAATGTCATATCGAGCATTTAAAAAATTATATCTCATTAATAATAGGGAATAAAAATAAAAGAGCTGCAGTTCCTGGATTATTAAGACGTCGACTATCGAAAAAAAATATAATTTGCACCTCTTCCAAAAACTTTACTTAGCCAATTGTAATAATAATTCATAGTACCTCATTCATCATGGCAACCCCTTCGTTGTTGTCACCGTCAGGCGATACGTCTTCCATCTTCACGTTAACCGATCTTTCTTCTTCTTTCCCTGGCATTATATTCACTTCTTCCTTAGGCTTGCCGCTACTACTGTCCATAGCCCGTCTATAAATTGGTTTGGCTAAACTATCGAACGTATCACTAACCGTCAAAATGGGACCAGTATTTAATTCGCTACAATATTTACAATTACTAACAATCTCTTTCAATTTATTAACATCGTCAATCAACGATTCCTCTTTAGCTTTTTCTTTATTACTACTAAAAACCGGTTTCTTAAAGTCTTTCACGCTAGGTTCGCCTTTGTTAAAGTTTAAAGTGTTGTCGTCGTATTCTACAGTAAAATAGTTAACGGTTCTAACTACTTGGTCTTTATTAGGTTCCATGTTTTGAATGGACGTCAAATCTTTTATTAAATTAAGGTTGGCCATGTATTGGTCACGTGGGACGTTTGTAACTTCTTTATAATGATCTTGACTTTGGCTGATCTCAAAAAAAGCCTTTCGATTGTCTATTTTATCATCACCATCTTTATCTTTTTGCCTGTAGTGGTCTTGTCCTTGGCTTAACTCAAAAAAAGACTTCGAGTTGTCTGTTTTTGGAGGAGAAGCAAAATAGCTAGCAAGTCTGTTGACGGTTTCAGGCGCGTGTGTCTCTTGCATTGTTGATGCGAAGAAATTAATAGGATCTGGAAGGGATTCTATTGTCTTCTCTTCAATTTTGTTTTCAGCTATATCCTTTTTAGTATCTACTGTTACTTGTGCAGTTTCAGTAATTTGAGCACCAATAGCATCAACAGTTGAATCACCACTATCAGTACCTATTTTACCAAAAACACTAGCTAATTCAGGTATCTTTTGACTGGGAGGTGAACTAGCTTGAACCGTTGTTGTTACATTCGTACGCACAACACTAAATGTTGAAGTCGTGGTCGTCGGTGTCTGTGTAAAAGTTTCAGGTACTTTAGGTTCAATAGTTTTATCATTGTCTGGTGATTTTTGGCCATATTGATTTTCGAAACCAGGTGGTACACGGAAAGGTGCATTTGATTCCGTGCTTCCAGTGGTATAAGTTGGAGATTTCAAAGAGTTTCTGAAATGCGTTTCAACAGCGTAATTTCCAGTGTCAAAATACGAAGGCATTAGCGTAGCAGTGTTACCAACGTTAAAATCTTTATGTTGCGTTAAATCATCACAACTTTCAAGCTTTTTAAATCTATCTACTCTGTTAGTGAAGGTATCATTCACTTGGTCAGTTTTATCTTTAGTTTCCATTTTATCATCGTCAGTCTCAGATGGTTCAATAACAAACTCTTCAAAGACCGGAAAATCCTTGCTTGCATCTTGCTCTATCGACTGAACGTCTAACATGCCTGTTTCATCTGATTTAGCATCCGAGTCTTCAAGCGGAGGAGCAGTAGGTATGCTCATTTGCCTCTGTAGTATAGTTGGGACTTCATCTTGAGAAAGTATGAATTCACTTTTTATGTCAGCATCGGCATTTCCAGGGATGTTGTCAAAGAAAAGACTATCATCGCTAAAGTACCCAAATACTTTAGAATTTGGTTTGAAAGTAAAATCACGATCCAAAAGATCTTGTCCAGGAGCGAAGACGTCATTACGCCAGCCATAGTTTCCTTTTTTATCATCTTCATCTAAGAGTTCTGTTGCCGACTGTACCTGCAGTGTTTCAATTGTTTCATCAGCGATTAATGATATTTCTGCGCATTGGTTTATTGTATCAAAATCAACCGGTATATTTGAAACACTTTCAGTTAGTGGCACTACCACAGGATTTGATAACTGAATAGGAGAAGTAATATTTTCTATTAGCTGGCTGGTTAAATCAGCTTCCTTTTCCTCAGGTTTACTTACTTCTCTACAGGTTTCACAGATGTTTAGGTCGCTCGTATGGACTTTGTCATCTTTAAATGAGTCTTCGTCACCAGACTCAGCCAATTCCGCTAGACAAGCTTTATTGGATTGTTGACCAATGTTGTCATCATCATCAGCATCAAAAGATACTTGTTCACCGTCCTCGCTGACTCTATCATATATTTCTTGCGATTTAGTAGCAATATTTGAAGTTAGGTCACGCAAGGGCGTTGAAAATAAACTAGTTATTTCTACTACCTTTCTATGGCTGTATTCTTTGTCATCATCATCTTTACCAAACGAGTCATAATACTCAACCAATCTCTTATGTTCAGGTAAGCCCTTAAAAGACTCTTCCAAATCGTAATCATCGTTTTTATCTACGAAAGGCGATTTCATATCGTAATTTGCGTAGATCTGTTGGTCTTCATTTATGTCCACATTCTCATGAACAGTTAAATCTACCTGTTCACCAGTAGCTTCTGAATCATCGTTTATTTTCAGATTCTCCGTGACCTGCTCTATATTTTCATGATTCTGAGGTTGAGCTACATTAGACACCTCTTTATTACTATTAACAGCATCAACTTTTTCGTATTCATTTGGCGCAAGAAAACTATTATCCACATTATCTTTAACTACATTAGTTTGCCAGCAAGGTGAAGTATAACCTGTCATATTTACATTATTTTCAACGTTAGGAAAACCAGTAATAGGTGCAGTTTCAAATGCCACATTAGGAGGTTGATAGCTTTGTTGTGCTGGCTCTTGAGTGTAGTTTTGCGTTCCATAAACAGGTTGACTATAATAGCTTTCTGGTGAATACATGTTGTGTACTTGTTGTTGGTAATAATGAGACGGATTCGGTACTCCACTCTCCCCGTACGTAAAGTTAGCATGATAAGCGTCATAATTATATGGCTGTGCGTGAGTCTCTATGTTAGGTACAAATATTTCGATACCGCTTTGTGACGCATATTTATTAGCTTCATATTCTTTAGCTGCCTCCGGTTTATCATTATACGCTGGATCAAAAAATGTAGTCACACTGTTTTGTATTTTATTAATGTCTATTGAGCTCAGTTTTGATTTCAAGGAGCCTATTATACCGAAGGTTGATTCTTTGATAGGCTCGTAATTATCTGTTACTTGACGACTTACATCAAAAGCTGTGTTATAAGTAGAATTATACGTATCTTGCCCTATGTTCATATCAACAGGAGTATAAGTCACAGCTTCAACTTGCTTATTAATATCAAATGAATATTCAGCAGTAGGAGCAGCGTAATTTTCTCTGTGTGCAATATTATAACTAGTACTAGCTGCAACTGTATTGGCACTTTCAGTTACCGTTTCTGGATTTATTACAGCACCATGATAAGGACTTGCAGCTTTACTGGAATCTTCTATTACAGGCTCAGGTCTAAACATGGAACCTTGGTATCCCGTGTCTGGTGTAAATAAAGCACCTTGAAAAGTATTTGTAGCTACTGGAGCTATTGTAGGTACGACATTGTTACTTATAGCACCTATGCCTTCTATAGGGCCTGAGTAGTATTGTGGCCGTTTTTTCGTCATCCGGTAGTTTGTATTACCTGATACTTTTGGCGGTTCTGGTAATTTCGTTTCAGGTGCGGTATTTAAAATTGTTGAAGATGCTTTAGGATCTAATAATGAGAAATGACTAGAAGGTTGTGATGTCACTTCAGTGCTCGATAATTGCGCTGGTCCTGGTGTTAATCCTGGCAAGTACGGGTTAAACATTTGTGATGGAGTTGATGGTATTATTGGAGGCATTGGCATACTCTCTGAAACGAATGATGGAATGTTGGTAGACTCAGATGCCGACAAGTTTATAGCTGATGCTGAATCGTTACCAGGGGTGAAAATCGAAGGCGGCACAGATTGCGCTTCAGCAAAATTTGATGGCTGGGACAGTAGAGACGACTGTTTTGACAAGGCATTAGGCAATGTGAAAGCAGTTTGTGTCAATGGAGGTAAATTTCCTGCTGCGAATGGAGGAATGCCTGCCATCGGTGCTTGTTTTAACGCTGCATTCGAAGGTGGCGGTGGCAAACTTCCAGCTGGCAATAGAGGAATTCCCGCAGAAGAGGGAACACCCATAGGTGACTGCATTGATGCATTAGTTGGTGGAGGTAAACTTCCTGTCACAAATGAAGGAATGCCCGCTGATGATAGAATACTAGACGGTGGTACTGAGGCATTAGTTGGTGGTGGATGTAAAATTCCAGTAGAAGATAAATTGCTTGATGGCATCAGCGATGCTGGTACAAATGGTTGTGATGGAGGCTCTTGTGATGTGAAGATTGAAGTGCTTGATGGTGTAGCTTGGTTCGAATGTGCTAATGTTGGCGGTACTTGTGATGCATTCGATGGAAATGCTGGCGCCAATGTTTGGCCTTCTTGTTCGGACGGAACTGGCGCTGGCACAAATATATTACCGAAATTTGTAAACGTCGGCGATTGAGTATTAATCGTTGATTTGTTTGATGATATCCTTCGCGCAACAGACGGCGGTAACACAGACTTCCCTGTCCCCGGCAAACTATCTCTTTTAGCTAAATTGGAGAACATCGGAGGCGGTGGTATTATTGGTACTTGAGGGTTTAACTCCGGAGCATTGTATTGCGCATGTGTAACTTTCACATCTACATTTGGAACTTCAAATACGTTAGTTTTAACATCAGGAATGTTTTGTGCAGTATTAAATACGTTTGATTCTACATTAACTGGAGGTGCTTCTGATTTTGGTGCATCAGTTTCCAAATTTGGAAAATTAGCACTAGTTTGGGTGTGTGGTGCAAAATATTGTTGGTTGACAGCCGGTGGACCGTAATTGGGCATTTGGACCGTCTCTCCTGAACTAAGACCAGGTATTTGCGCGTAAACTTTCTTCTTTGACGTCATCCGGAAATTTCCAGGACCTGAAACAAACAAAGAGATCACTATGAAATTTGCACTAGTTGTGATTTTTTCAACAAAACTTTACAATTCTCAATTTTAGGGTTCCTTACCCAAAGGGTCCGTCGTGTCCGTCCATCTGTCTGTCGCAGGGACTATATATATATATATTTTCAACACAGTTGCTCGTAAATTGAGTCTTATTGCACCGCATTTAAACTCATAATACAGCTTATTACGCACAAGTGCTGTAATAATATTACCGCACGAGTGCGGTAATATAAACTTTTTTTTAATCTCAGCAAACGGTTCAGTATCAATAGGAACAAGGAATATTTTCGTGAATATTAAACTATTTTAGTTTAAAGATGATAAATAAACATTTAATTTCGACAAATTATTCATTTTTATCTAAAAAGGGACCATAATTTGCATATTTAAGACATTGATTAATTATATTATTATTAGGCTGTTTAGCAGTTTGTTGTCAGTGTCTGCGGCACGCGCGTGCTAAGTGCACAGCGCGCATGCGCGAGTGCTGCGTGCGGATTGGCGCGCAGAAATAATATCTGCCGCCATTTTTCACTGATATTGTTGATTCAGACTTTGTTATTTCATTACTTTAAAAATTACTAGTTCAAGTAATAAAGAAATTTAGTGTCCGTCGCTGGAAATACTAAAATGTGTTCGGACAATGTTCGGACAGTTATATCAGTAAGAAATCCAAGGTGTTAATTACCAAATGATAAAGTAAAGTTCTAAAGCAGCTCCAGGTAAGCAATGTCTGGTAACAAAGGTAAACTAAAGTTTTTAAAGTCCTTTTATTAACTAAATTTTATTTATTTTTCCTCGCAAATGTGTTGAAAAACGTCGTATGCGACGCGTGTGCTTTGGTAATTACACATCTCGGCTCTCTTACCCGCGCTCGCTGGCGCTCGCGCGTACAATACGCCTCGTGTGTAATTACCAACATAGCACACTTGTATCATAATGTACTAATATATAGAGGGATTGGGCGAAAGTCTTAGGAATCATGTTAGCGGCTATCAACCCATCACTATTTTGATTTCCCTTTCCACCTATACGCCCTTAATCATGCTAAACGTGGCCTTAAGGTTTTTTTACCTTAGGCTCTGTCCCCGTAAGGCATAAAGACGTGATATATGTATGTATGTACGTTTTACAAACCAATATTAGTATTAAAAATAGTCAGCTCAGTTTCTTAGCGGCAGTAAATAGCCATTACTGTCAATAATACAGGGTCTAGTTGTCAATGCTATAGACCGGTTAGTTGGCCACGTCTCCACTATACCAGAACACGGGCACGACACGACGATACGGACACGACACGACATTTTTGTTTTTGCTGTAGTCAGAATTTTTTTTTCGAATGTAGTTTGTGAACAGTCAGCGTCAAATAGTTTGTGACACCCAAAGTGGCCAAAAAGTAGAGCAACACGACCTTATTTCCACTGTATCAGTGACGTGTTGCAAACTACTTGGGTATTTTAGGTGACAAGAACTATTTGACTCCGACTGTACAACAAAAATCCTACTAATATTTAAATGTGAAAGTTTGTGAGAATGTTTGGATGTTTGTTACTCTTTCACGCCAGAACGGCTGGACAGATCTGGATGAAATTTGAAACATAGATAGATTATAGTCTGGAATAACACATAGGCTACTTTTTATCCCGGAAAATTGCGTAATTCCCGCGGGATATCGATAAACGAATTCTATGCAGACGAAGTTGCAGGCAACAGCTAGTCATAAATAAAAGGGTAGTTTGGGAAAACATATGAATGTGGGTACATTATGATTACTTATATGTTTTCAAATCAGTACGACGTTGGTTTGCATGTGTAACAGTTGTGCTCATTAAACTTTAATAATGTACCCGTAGAGGGATCGAAACGCGTCAGTGTTTTTGTAGTGTGGGGACAATTAAGTTTGTGGGATTTATATGTGTTTTATGTGGCAGTAGTGGAGGGAGTGTGCATGAAAAACATATACACATCACACAGGCTTACAAGATCGCTTTCCTGTCCGTCCGTCTGTCAAAATCATTATTTCTCATAAATATATCACGTTTTTACAACTTACGGGGCGATTGCGAGCGAGTTAAGTAATAAACCTACAGAGCATCCCCACGGTACACAATTGGCATTGTTCATTTTTTTTAGTATGCTCCAATTCGAAAACCATTTCGAGGAAAACCATCAATTATCCGATTTATCTTGCCCGATTTCAAAAATACTTTATGATTGCAGATATTTTTGTAAAAGTACTTTGAACCTTTGTTTGACCGAACGACCGGGTTTTTAGACAGAATCCAGCATCGAATGTTTGCCACAAAAATGAAAAAAAAAGTTTGGCTACGGCAACTGTCACGTGGCACGGTCAAATCTACAAAACCATAGACAAAGCCGTTTTTTTTTTATAGCCAGCCGAACGGAGGCGATTGGTTTTCTGTCTAAATTCACGAATTATCAAACAGCGAAAAAATATTTATTATTAATTAACAAAGCTACGTAAAAGCGTAATATTCAAATTAGTTGCTTGAAATAGTCCATTTTATCAAATAAAGGTGTTAAAAGCACAGCTTAAAAAAATGAACAATGCCAATTTTACGTTTCACCCTAGCCGGGAAGTGGAGATTTCCGCTCGCGTAGCGGCCGGTAAACTGCTGCTTTGCGGCCCGGGGCGACCTAGATTATGCTGCCTCGTGGTCTGACAGTGGACACGCGCCGACTGCTCTCAAAGCTATTTACAACTTCACAAACAATATTTTACTACCGCCAAGTGTCATTTTGTAACATAACAAAATGTATTATTTATTAAATAATATACATTAGCACACACAAAGTGAGACTTAGCATAAGTGGGTTATACATACATAAATAAATCACGTCTTTATCCCTTACGGGGTAGACGTAGCCTTTTTTTTTTGCGGCGGAAAAATGCGTTACGCATACGACCGCGCCGTGGGGACGGCGCGGAAGTTATGTGGGACTCTCCTCCCCCCCCCCCCGAGCGGGGGGAAGCGGAGGCCTACCCACTAAAAAACCGCCGGTATTCCCTCTCTGCCATTGGAGGGGCGCCGTGGGAGCATAATGGTGTCACCACGCATGCCCCGCCGGCCGCCCCAGCCTAAACGCCGGGGCTCCCGCGCAGGGGATCCCCATCCCCCGCTAGCAGGCACCACTGGGGGAGGGCAGCAGCAAACTGCCGCCGCCTACGGGGTAGACGTAGCCCGAGGTAATAAAACCTTAAGGCCACGTTTAGCATGATTAAGGGCGTATAGCTGGAAAGGGAAATCAAAATAGCGATGGGTTGCTAGCATCGCCTATAACATGATTCCTATTTTCGTCCATTGCCTCGACGGGCTTTTACCATGTGCGCGGGAAGAATGGCAATTGGTAAATTCTATGTTTTTTTCTTTACTCCCAGACCAGCATGGAAGAATTGAATCCGTTTCTTACTTACTTACTTACATACAACATGTCATTTACTTAAATTTTTCATCTACATATAATATATTTTCAACTCACTCTTTGTCGGTCTCTCGCTTAATGCTCCTCTCATTTACTCAATAACTGGTAGAGTGCATAAATTTAATGTTTTTTTTGTGATTTGTCTGTTTCTTTATATTTGAACAAATAAAGCATTTACTTACTTACATTACTCACACATACAACAGATCATTCACTTAAGATTTTCACGTACAGGGTCCCGTTTTCACCCTTCACCAGTGGCGTAACTATAACGTCTGGGGCCCGCGGCAAATTCGTCAGATGGGGCTCCTTCCTCAATACAAAGAAGTGCGTCAGCGTCCCTTCTGTGCTCTAAACCAAGCCAGTTCGGGCCCCGTAGAGCTAGGGGCGGGGCCCATAGCATTTTGCCACCCTAAAGTTACGCCACTGGTAGATACTACATCAAAGTTATAGTAAAAAAAATAGTAGATTAATGCTGAGGCCTGGGAAGTAGCCAATTGTTGGATGAGTACACACAAATCACGTCTTCATCCCTTACGGGGTAGACAGAGCCCAAGGTAACAAGAGCTAAGGCCACGTTTAGCATAGGAAGGGCGTATAGGTGGTAAGGTGAATCAACACAGTGATGGGTTGCTAGCATCGCCTATAACATGATCCTTAAGATTTCCTGGCATTTTGCCACCCCTGCCACCCTATAGTTACGCCACTGCCCTTCACGTACAGAACCCTAAAAACATTTGCGTGCGGAACACCATAAAAAGAGAAGGCCACAACATGACCCCGGAGTGACCCGAGTTACGAAACATAATCATCACAATTATGGTGCACGATTATTTGGGAATCATCGCAATCAACAGTACTGTTTGGATCGTTACAAGCATCATGGCCGACAATGAATCAACAATGTAAACGCGGACGTACGAATTAAAATTCAGCTAATTGAAAACAATCAAAACCATACAAAGCAGCCACGCAACAGCGTCAAAGTATGTACATAAGCTAAAGTAGTAAAGAAACTAGGAACAAAACGGTCGAAACGAACGCACACATAGACGCGCGCTTCTACAAGGCCCCTAAGCGGATCTCGCGGTGCCGTCAGTCGCGAGTGCCCAGACAGACCGCGATCTTTTCGTTTTAAACGTGCCAAGAGCGTATTGCGCAGTGTGTGGACACACATTTCCTAATAGTTTATTTCAGAAAGCTATTCATTCGAATGAGATATTTTCATACCATAAAATTTAATAATACCGCTTTCCGAACGTATCGTAGCAGGCGAAAGTATTTTTAAGTAAATAATAATATAATATTTACCTACCGACGAATAAAAAAATCTTAAAATGTTGAAGTTTTTTTTAATACCCTATTTTATTTATAAACGAGTTAGATTTATTCGATTATTTAATTATTATAGAACTCGAATAAACATTCGTTTCTTTTTTACCGAAAATAAGGAGTGTAGCTAGTTACTTTAAAAGAGGCCTTACTAGCGGAGATAGCGCTAACTAAACAAAAAGCTTTTCAATTTTACAAAAATGAAATCGATAACCCTAACGCTCTATTGCTGTGTAGGTATTTATTTCAATAAATATTCACTGTGACAGCGTGGAACAGCCAACCTAAATCCGGAGACGATTAAAACGTGTTACATCACCCACAGAAGGCGCGTCTGGCCGTCTACAGAGGGTTGCTTGTTCCAACATTAATGTACGGCAGCGAAACTTGGGTATGGCAAAAGAAGCATGAAAGTAGAATAAATGCAGTAGAAATGAGAGCGTTAAGAAATATGTAAGGTGTATCACTGAAAGATAGAATAAGGAATAGTGTGATAAGGGAACGTGCGCCTGTGAAAGAGGTCATATTGACTAGGATAGAAAAAAGTATGCTTAGGTAATGTGAACAAAATTGTCAAAGCCACCGACAATTGTCGCATTGGTTCAACAGGGGCCAGAGATTACCCCTACAACCTCACAAACTCAAACATTACATCTTTATAATATCTCGTCGTAACTAACTATAGAATAGACTAACTTACCACAAACAGGAGGCTCCTTCGGAGGCGGCGCAACTTCTTTCACTTCGCTCACACCCATCAATGGTACACCGACACCAGTACTCTCCTGACCAGGCTGGTACTTCATTTCAGAGCCGCGCTGAACGTACCCCTTCACTTCATCAGGAGTATGCTCTCTACTCTTCATACTCAGCATGTTAGAGAAGGAGCTGAAAACAGCGCTTGCCACTTGCGGCAGTACCGTTGGCAACTGGGAAAAGTTCTGCGCTATATCCGCTGTAATACTTTGCTGTTCTTCAGGCTGCAAACCCGGTTCATTAAGGTTTATTTCTTCTAGATTCTCTTCTTTCGCTTCCAAATCAGCATTGCCATCTTCTTTGAGATGGCTGTTAATAGGCGCGCTCACGTATCTAGTACCATGTAGCCTGGCAAAGTATTCGTTGACATCGAAGTCGTCTCCGGACTTGGGTTGAGCGTTCCACGCTGTCGCGTGGGTGTTTTCGAAGGTTTTGCTGTTTTTAGCATTTTGCTGGTTGACGTATTGTGTTTGGCTGGTATCGGGGGGTGGTGTGGGGTGGATGGGGGTGAAGTTCGCGTCGCCCGACGGCAAGTTCGGGGTCAAGTTGTCGGAGTGCGCCAGGGTGTAGTTTTGGGTCTCGCTTTGTTCTGTAACGAAGAAATAGTTGGCGTTAGACAAAATAATTGTAAACGCTAAATAACTGAGTTGACGAATTGCTTATTTTACTAATACATTATAGGTAAAAAACTTAAGTTTAACCTGTTGTATGTAGCAGTGTACAGAACTGATATGGGACTTGAGTCATTTTCCTAATTTGGAACGTCAATTTGTCTATTCGCAAACAGTACTCACACATACAACAGGTCATTTAGTTATTCGGTCGAAGAAACTGAATCACGTGCCTCTGTAGAACCATTTCGCAATAATTTGGGCAAAATGTATGGTAAGACTAGACATTTGCAGTGAAAAGGTTCCTTAGTGATACGCATTTCAGTTTCTTTCACTGCTTTTGTCCCTCGTGAATGGGACAGAACAAGAAATATTTATTTATTTAGGTTATCGTGCAGTGTCGATGTCGACTGTACCAGTGGTACAGTCAAGGGCATAAATATATGTACGTTACCAAGACGTCAAAAATATCTAAACACTTTTATGCCACAAACAATAAGGCCGGTGACACATATATTTGACATGATGACTGAATCGATATTCATGCCCTTTTTTATAACGGAGTAAGAGGAAATCTTTATGGATGCCCTAGGCAAGGGGATGCCTAGGGTTATGTGGGACTCCCACCAAGGGGTATACCCGAACTAAAAACTCTCGGGCGTTGCAATCCAGTGTGATGGGGACGCAGTGGGATGCCACTAGGGTTTCACCACAAACGCCCGGTGGCCTTGGCTTCCGCCAGGACCGCGCCAAGGTGAGGACCCGTACGCTGGGCCCGTCTTCCCTCAGACAATGAGACCGTGCCATGCAGGTACGTAATCTTCACTACATAGTATAAAACAAAGTCGCTTTCCGCTCTGTCCGTCCCTATGTATGCTTATATCTTCAAAACTACACAACGGATTTTGATGCGGTTTTTTTTAATAGAGTGATTCAAAAGGAAGGTTTATATGTATAATTCTACGCAGACGAAGTCGCGGGCAGAAGCTAGTCACTACATCACTACATAGTATAAAAAAAGTCGCTTTCTCTGACCTTATGTCCCTATGTCCCTTTGTATGCTTATATCTTCAAAACTACACAACGGATTTTGATGCGGTTTTTTTTAGTAGATAGAGTGTTTCAAGAGGAAGGTTTATATGTATAATTTTCTATGCAGACGAAGTCGCGGGCAGAAGCTAGTTATATATAAAATGAATGCCTATTTCCCTTGGTCGCGGCATCACGCGTGAACGGCTGGACCAATCTCGCTGATTCTTTCTTTGTTGTGTTTGTTATTGTCAGGAGAAGGCTCTTACGTAACAATATTTTAAAAAAAAACTGGTACGGGGATGAAGCCGCGGGTAACATAGTGATCGATATTTAAGCTCTCGACTGTACGGTCAAGTGCAAAAATAAGTATCGATATGCACTTGTCAAAAATATGTCCCACGACCTTATTACGCAGGTGTAAGAGCGTATGATACTTATTTTTGAAACTTTGACTAGATACATATTATTACACTTGACTGTACATGCGTTTACTTAATATGTACTTAACCGAGTTGTCTAATCTCTTTCGCAAGTTAACGTTAACATTTAAACATTGGTTAGTGAACTTAATGACTCAAAACTTAACCCACATGACCAATTGACCACACCCACTCTTGAGGACGGCTCGGCGGCCATTTTGAAAACTTATATCAGTGATACACACTGCGTTACTGACAAACCGACACACATTGATTATGTGTAGATACATACATACATAAATCACGTCTTTTTCCCTTGTGGGGTAGACAGAGGCTAAGGTAACAAGACCTAAAGGCCACGCTGGTCTTCCATGTTGGTCTGGGATCAATGGAAAAACATAGAATGTACCAGTTGCTTTCTAGCCGCGCAGATGGTAAAAGCCCATCGAGATGGGCAAAAATCATAGCAATCATGTCATAGGCGATGAGGCTAGCAACCCATCACTATTTTCGTTCCATTTTCCACCTATACGCCCACAAGCTTGCTAAATGTGGCCTATAGGTACCTGTTACCTTAGGCTCTGTCTACCCCGCAAGGGATAGAGACGTGATTTATGTATGTATGTATACCATAAAATACCGAGCTTTGGCCATCCAGGTACTATATAGTATTAACGATACCACGATCCTAATTGGTAGCGATGTAGAAATTAAGTTAATCGAAACCGCTGCGCGCGCGCAGAGGGCGCGGCGAACTAGCTGCGGTACAGTCCCAGCAAAACACTTGGCTGTAAATAATAACATTAAATCGAAATAAAAGTCAAATAGGAGACGTTTTGGAAAAAGGTCAGGTCAGGAGTACCCGAAGCCGACGAGTGTGTATGAAGAGATTGATGACTGTGGATGAAGCGAAAGAAATATGTCAGGATCGTAGCAAGTGGAATAAAGTAGTCTCTGCCTACCCCTGTGGGAAAGAGGCGTGACGATATGTATGTATGTTAAATCGAAATAAAAATTAAAATATAAAATGAAAATGTTGGCCGCCAAGGGCTCTTTATAACCAACTTCAAAAAAGGAGGAGGTTCCCAATTTTTTCAAAATAAAATACAGTAAGAATACTTAAATTCTACTAAAATTAAATACAAATTAAATACAAAAGGGATGCATAAGGTCACCGAGCCTACGAGCATCGCCTATAACATGATTCCTAAGACTTTCGCCCATTCCCTCGATGGGCTTTTACCATCAGCGCGGGAAGAGAAGCAACTGGTAAATTCTATGTTTTTTCTTTACTCTAGACACATGTATATATGTATATATCTGACATGATGGTTGTTACATATTTATGGCCTCGACTTTACACAAGAACGCTTAGCCTATACTGTGCCGACTGTACATAAAATTAGTGATAGTTAGCGAGAAAGTGGTACAGTCAATCATGTCGCCTGCATGATAAAGTACCAAATGCGTGCCAGCTGGTTTTACATTATCATTACAGGTTGCTAGTACTGGTTGGTACAGTCAAGGGCATAAATATATGTACGTTACCAACACGTCATAAACATCTATACAACTTTACACATACATATATCACGTCTTTATCCCTTACGGAGTTAACAGAGCCTAAGGTAACAAAACCTTAAGGCCACGTTTAGCATGATTACAGGCGTATAGGTGGAAAGGGAAATCAAAATAGTGATGGGTTCCTAGCCGCACCGCCAAACTCGATACCTAAGATTGCCTATTCCCTCTACGGGCTTTTACCATCTGCGCGGGAAAAAGCAAAAGGTACAGCCAATGGCATAAATATATTAATGTACGTTACCAAGACGTCAAAAACATCTATACACCTTTATGCCACAAACAATAAGGTCGGTGACACATATATTTGACATGTTAGCTGTATAGATATTTATGCTCGACTGTACATTATGTCCCATGCTGATCTGGGAGTAAAGAAAAACACATAGAATTTACACGTTGCTTTTCTTCTTCCAATCTTAGGAATCATGTCACAGGCGATAAGGCTAGCAAACCATCGCTATTTTTGATTCCCCTTTCCACCTATACGCCCACAATCATTCTAAACGTGGCCTTTGGGTCCTGTTACTACTGTCTACCCAGTAAGGGATAAAGACGTGATTTATGATATACCTAGTGAAAATACTTCGCCTTATCGCTAATTGACCATACTATCTGACTAGGACTCGAAAAAATGTCGCAACCCAACGGAAACAAAGGCTGGCCCGATATCGACGCAACTGTGTTACTTTTGGACAAACGTTGATTCACGAGTTATCGGTCGCGCCTAGTGTGTGCGGCGGAGCCGGCCGGATAGCCATGTGCCCCTACGGCCTTATCACTGTTGGCAACTTCCTAGGAGCCCCAGACCTGAGGGGCCCCCACGCATCCAAAAAAAGGATGAATACTTGCGTAAATCGGAAGACAATGCAAGAATACAACACCTTTATTTGATGGAATGGACTATTTCAAGCAACTAAAGCCTCGTATTCATGGTAAACATTTGTTTAGCAACAAAGTTGAATCAATGTTTACGCTTGTCGGGCGAGAGCTTGTCAACATGACGCTATCACCTCTACAACACGCAGTGTTGCCAGCAACATGCTGACAGCAACTCCGCAACACGTTGATTCAACTTTGTTGCTAAACAGATGTTTACCATGAATACGGGGCTTAATTTGAATATTATGCTTTTACGTAGCTTTGTTTATTTGCTACTAGCTTCTGCCCGCGACTTCGTCTGCGTTGAATTATACATAAAAACCTTCCTCTTGAATCACTATCTATTTAAAAAAAACCGCATCAAAATCCGTTGTGTAGTTTTGAAGATATAAGCATACATAAGGACATAGGGACACAGGGACAGGGACAGCGACTTTGTTTTATACTATGTAGTGATAAACATTTTTTCGCTAATTGATAATTTTGGCACGCCTTCGTTCAGCAAAAAAAAAACGGTTTTGTCTATGGTTTTATACGTCAACTTCATAGATCTGTGAATGTGTGTGTGAAGTCAACGTCAGCCAACGTTCGTGTGTACGAATCGTTCCGTCCGTGGGTGTTGTTATTTTTCTCTTGTACGTAACGTTCCATACATTTATATAAAAAATGGAAGTTTTGGGACACAGTTTTTCATTGTTAGGGTAAAAGATTCTGCAAAAAAACCCAAAAACTTGGTAACTTTTTTTTAGGAAAACGCTCAAAAGAAATATTTTTTGCACTGGCTCTAATTGAACGTAAGCCTAAGTCTATCTGAGACATGCGTGGGCGCATGCGAGGGTCAACGACCTCTGCTTTCACGCCACGCTGTCTGCCGTAGTAGACTATCTTGAACATTGTAAAACTACCCTGACGACAGGATAGCTTAGTGGTTAGAATAAAGAAAATTGAGGTCTCGGGTTCGATCGCCGCTCGGGGTAGATATTACGCATGAGAAATACGAGTAACTGTCATCAATATTTGGATCTTTAGTATGTATTAACTTTTCCCCGCGACTTCGTCGGCGCACATAACGCCAGAATGACGACACACCCCATACATCCACTCACATGTCTCCAAGTATAAGGTTTTTATTGCCTATCCCGTGGGAAATTCGGAAAATCCCTTCTTAGAGCACCTACAGATCCTCTAGGAATATTATCTACTAATTATAGTCTTAATTATTTACCTTGTGTTTTTATCCCGTGGGAAATTTGAAAAATTCCTTTGTAAGTGCATCTTTATACTAATCAAGGAATAATGTGTAGGCATGCTAAATTTAATGTCTGTAGCTTTATTAGTACAACATTTCGGAATTTTTCAATCCCGTGGGAAAATACGGGATAAAAAGTATCCTATGTCCGTCTCCTGATTCTAAGCTACCTCCCTACCAATTTTCAGCCAAATCGGTTCAGCAGTTCTCGAGTTATAAATAGTGTAACTAACACGACTTTATTACACATAAACGGATAACTCACGTATAAAAAGTCGAGTGATGCTCGACATGTTTCGGACTGTTTCGTTTCGTATTTCGTATTTCGTAGCGTTTATGTGTAATAATGATTAAGTCTCACGGTAGTTTCATGTTGAAAGTAACACGACTTTCTTTTATATATATATAAATATGTATGAGAGAGAGAGAGAAAGAGAGAGAGAGATCGACATAAACTAATAACAAAATGACCTGCCCACCAAGCCAAAAGCCCATCGAGGGAATCAATTTATGGGCGATGAGGCTAGTAACCCATCACTATTTTGATTCCATTTTCCACCAATACGCCCACAATCTTGCTAAATGTGGCCTGTAGGTACCTGTTACCTTAGGCTCTGTCTACCCCGTTAGGGATAAAGACGTGACTTGTTTATGTGTATGTAAAATGACCTGACATTGAACTTCCGTATATTTCCACACGGCCAGCGACAACATTTTGCACGATGACATATGACAGTACAATCAGCGAAAACCCGATACGACTAAACTGTAAACGGGGGTGCGAGTCGGGTTTCCTCCACGTGTGATTAAGAGCTGCGGTTCGTTTTTGGATCCGTCCGGGGGGAAGAGCAGTGCTTGGTCCGGTGCGCCCTGGGCAACGGCTAATGATTTCCTGGCAGTTTCTGAGGGATATCATTGACCGTTGGCTAAGAGCCCGACAGGGGGGGAGGGGGGTCTTTGACCATTACCGTACAACGTTGCCGACATTTTGTCACAAGATTTTTTAATAAAAATTTTTACATTGACATTGGCGAAGTTGTCGTCGCTATAACGACTTGATACGCCACAAATAAAAGAAGAAGAAGAACTGTAAACGATAAAATGTGTCCCAATATCGGTTTTGTTATTTTGCATACTTTGTATGGAGATAACAAAACCGACAGCAAAAATTACTAAACACAACGACAGCAAAAATTAACAAAGTAACAAGGTCACGTGACATCTAGTAACAGATAGAAAAAATCGAAGGCTCACCCACCTGCTAAGGGTGGTGTAGGGGTATAGCACGCGTCACGGAATGACGAGGATCCGGGTTCGATTCCCGGCCATAGCTAAAAAAGCTCATCCATGCTAGTCTGGGAGCAAAGAAAAAACATAGAATGTACCAGTTGCCTCTGGTAAAAGCCCATCGAGGGAATGGGCGACAATTTAGAATCATGTTACAGGCGATGGTAGCAACCCATCACTATTTCGATTCCATTTTCCAATACGCCCACAATCATGCTAAACGTGGCCTGTAGGTACCTGTTACCTTAGGCTCTGTCTGCCCCGTAAAGGATAAAGACCTGATGTGTGTATGAATGTTTTGAAGAAATCACTATATAAAATTGGTAACACTTTTCTTGTGTGTCCCGGTAACGACACGTTGTCGTCGACCGTACCGTCACCCGGCAGGGTCAGCCGACCGGTCCGGTCGCCCGTGACCAAGTAACGGCGGCCGTTGTCGCATTGTTGTCGCTGGCTATCAAAGGTTGCTACATCATCAAGTCCTACAACCAGAGCAGTGGTTCAGCAGATGGTAAAAGCCCATCGAGGGAACAGGCGAAAATTTTAGGAATCACTAGCTTCTGTCCGCGACTTCGTCTGCGTAAAATTATACATAAAAACCTTCCTCTTGAATCACTCTATCTATTTAAAAAAACCGCATCAAAATCCGTTATGTACTTTTGAAGATATAAGCGTACATAGTTGTTCCTCAAAGGGCCGGCAACGCACTTGTGATTCCCCAGGTCTTGCAGGTGTCCCTGGGCGACGGTGATTGCTTTCCATCAGGTGACCCGTCTGCTCGTTTTCCCCCTCTTATATAAAAAAAGACTTTGTTTTATACTATGTAGTGAAGTGATGTTATAGGCGATGCGGCTAACCAATAACTACTTCGATTCTTTTTTCCACCTAAACGCCCACAATCATGCTAACCGTGGGCTCCTTAGGTTCTGTCTACCCCGTAAGGCAAAAATTGCCCGCGACTTCGTCTGCAAAGAATTAATTTATCGCTATCCCGTGGGAACTACGCAATTTTCCTAGATAAAGAGTATCACATGTGTTATTCCAGACCATAATCTGTCACATACACACACATACACGAATCACGTCTTTATCCCTTACGGGGTAGACGGAGCCTAAGGTAAGATACCTACAGGCCATATTTAGCAAGATTGTGGGCGTTAAGGTGAAAAATGAAATCAAAATAGTGATGGGTTGCTAGCCTCATCGCCTATAACATGATTCCTATGATTTTCGCCCATTCCCTCGACGGGATTATATTACTGCGCAGGAAGAGAAGCAACTGGTACATTTAATGTTTTTCCTTTGCTCCCAGACCAGCATGGAAAGCGTATTAACAGCATTAACAACACGTACCCTCTTCCCGCGCAGATGGTAAAAGCCCATCGAGGGAATAGGCGAAAGTTTAAGGAATCATGTTATAGGCGATGCTAGCAACCAATCGCTTTTTTGATTCCAATTTCCACCTATACGTCCACGTGCTAAACGTGGCCTTTAAGTCTTGTTACCATTAGTCTCTGTCTACGCCGTAAGGGATAAACACGTAATAATGCTTCCACGAATTTCTTATACAAAACATATACTTATAATAGTTATTAAATTACACGTAACAGTTATATGTATTATATTTACACAATAGGACAGCTGTCGGAGAGAGATGAATGTCAGAAGTCTGTTCGACTGTCTGTAGTACGCACAGGTGGCTGGGAAGTGCGAGAGGTAGCCAAGATTTAAAAAATAAATACGCTTCACTACAATACATAGTATACTTATTTTGTTTAATCATAATCATAATCATAATCATTTTTATTTGCATAAAACATGGTACATATATTGTGGTATGAAAGAAAAAGAGTTTCACATGTTTTACTTAAACAAGCATGCAAATATTACTTATAAACTAGGGCTACAAGATCATTATAACATTTGTGAATACACCATATTAAATAAGATTAAAATATTACATTATGTCAAATTCAGAAGTATATTAGTTATTTAATTATTGTGTTAACAGGTCTAATGCAAGGCTATTCGTTTATTGGATTTAGATAATTTTTAATGCTATAATAACACTTATCCAAACAAAAATTACGTAATTTGTATTTATACTCAGGCATGTCAGAATTTCTTATTTCTTATGGGTAGATTATTAAACACTCTTATCAACATACATAGAACACTTTTACTAAAACAAGCTGTTTTTGACCGCGAAGGATAGCACAGAAGAGCGCCTTATTTCATGCCAATTATTTCCTTTTTAAAGACAAAGGGCTTTGTGCCCGGGCAACCACATCCAAATATATTTTATTATGTTTACTGTCTATTTACTTATAATATAATAATATATTATTTTATCTTACTGTTTTTGATGTAATCACCCTATGATCCCAACGGGAGACCAGCGCAGGCTGTAAGGCCAGCAAATGCTGAGTTGGGACCATTTTGTGACAACTTATCTGTTTGTGTTTAATTTATTTTATTTGATTTTTGTGATTGTCATAAATAAACTTTTTTCTTTCTTTCTCACTTTTAGTATAAAACAGTCGCTTTCCGCTGTCTGTCTGTCCCTATGTATGCTTAAAACTACGCAACGGATTTTGATGCGGTTTTTTTAATAGATTGAGTGAGCGTACTACAGTAGAGAAACACTGATCGCACCCGTGCGAAGCCGGGGCGGGTCGCTAGTATAAAAAAATCTAAAAGACACTGAAAATGACGATAAAATGTGTCCCAAGATCGGTTTTGTTATTTTGCATACTTTGTATGGTTTTTTTTTTATATGAATAGGAAGGCAAACGAGCAGGTGGGTCACCTGATGGTAAATGATCACCACTGCCCATAGACACCCGCAACCCCGGAGGGATTGCAGATGCGTTGCCAACCTAGAGGACTAAGATGAATGGCCTCTTGTGCCGGTAATTTCCCCGGCTGTCTTACTCTCCACACCGGAACACAGCAGTGCAAGCACTGCTACTTAGCGGCAGGATTAGCGAGTAAGATGGTGGTAGCGATCCGGACGGACCTTGCACAAGGCCCTACCACCCATAGCAAAAACGACAGCAAAAATTGCTATATAAGTACACAACGACGGCCAAAATTCGCATAATTTAATATTATTTAGAAATTTACAGCTCATAAATATTACTACAAAAATTGATAAAGCAATACTGTCTGTCCGTCCATTTCATTCGTGACAAATAAACAGTTCGAGATCTCGATTAGGCTTACATAACAAAACGTGCCAGATTCAATGTTCTGCCACCAATCCCTTATCAAAATAAGATAATTATGAAATGTTTCCATCCATTACACGAAAGGCAACAAAACCGGCAAAATCAGGCAGGGATTATGACCCAAAAAACGAAATAACTCCAAACTCCTAACTCACATACTTTTATAATCCTTATACATACGTCACGCCTCTTTCCCACAGGGGTAGGCAACGACTACATTGTTCCACTTGCTACGATCCTGACATCTCGCTTCATCCACATTCATCAATCTCTTCATACGTGCTCATCGGTGTCGGGTACTTTTCATCTGACCTTTTTCCAAAACGTCTCCTATTTGGCCCCGGAACGTCCGTCTAGGCCTTCCCCTCCCAACGCAACCATTCACACTCCCCACATAGATCTGTTTAGTTAGTCTACTTTCATCCATCCGCTCTACGTGACCAAACCAACTAAGCATACTTTTTTCTATCCTAGTCACTATATCCTCTTTCACACCCGCACGTTCCCTTATCACACTACTCCTTATACTATCCTTCTAATATTATTAATGCGAAAGTTTGTGCGGATGGATGGATGTAACTATATGAGTGTGTATGTTTGTTCCCACTTCACGCTGAAACGACAGGACGGATTTGGATAAAATTTAGAACGGAGATAGCTGGTATCCTAGATTAGCACACACGCTACTTTCTACATCGGAAAATTGCATAGTTCCCGCGGGGGTAGCGATAAACATGTCAAAAATGTAAGTGCACAAGAAGCTTCCATAATAAATACACCCCATTGCACAAAAAACAGGCACCCATGGTTTATGCATTTTATACATACGTACATACATATATAAATCACGTCTTTATCCCTTACGGGGTAGACAGAGCCTAAGGTAACAAGACCTAAAGGCCACGTTTAGCATGATTGTGGGCGTACAGGTAGAAATGCATTTTATTAATGCCTAAAAATCTGAAAGACGGGGGCAGTGGCGTAACTATAGGGTGGCAGCGGTGGCAAAATGCCAGGGGCCCCTAGCTCTACGGGGCCCCGAACTGGCTTTGTTTAGAGCACAGAAGGGACGCTGATGCACTTCTTTATATTGAGGAAGGAGCCCTGACGAATTTGCCGCGGGCCCCAGACGTTATAGTTACGCCACTGCATAGGGGCCCGATTTTTTGCAAAGGGATGTAGTATTTACAAAACCTTATACATACCTTCTAACCGCGCAACTGTTCTAGTGCGGAAACTATGTCTCATAGAAAGTCAAGGGAAATCATAAAATTGTCACAATCAAAGACAACCGTATACGAGGAAACGGCCAGTCATAGAAAAGCTAACAGCCGATGACAAAAGATACCTACTGGTTAATTTTCCGTTAGTCAGAGCTTTATCTGGAGTTATTCCACATTACACGGTCCAAGTGAAGAGAAAATCGCTTTACATGGTCTTTACTACAAGTCCTGTAGGCTTATTACCTAGCTAGCTCACAATCGCCATCGTGTTCATTTTGACAGTTCACGTATGGGCTGACAATTGGCACCGGAATCAGCTAGCTGTCACATTCATACAAGAACTGTCAAAATGAACACGATGGCGATTGCGAGCGAGTTAGGTAATAAGCCTACAGACTGTCAGATGAACATTTCGCACCAAAATATCAAAACAAATAGTACATTGTCAATCAAGGGCGGTAAGTGAGGAATTACGATTGAGGCCCTAGTAGAAACCCGAAGTCGAAGACTGTGGGCTTTCTGAGTCGAGGCTCGTAATTCCCGCACCGCCCGTGGAACATACAATGTTTTTCATCAAATTTGCGAGTAAATAAATAACATTATAGGGCAATAAAACCAGCACGCGCCAGAGATGTTGCGTTATGGCCAGGCGGGGCCACCGGGGGGCGGTTGTCGGGGGACCGGGGGGGGGGGGGGGGGGGGGGGGGGGGGGGTGTTGTCGTTTCTTCATACATTTTGTTGCGTAAACGTAACGTCGTCGTCTTTTACGCACTGGTGTGGCCGGACCTTTATCCTACTAATCCTACTAATATTATAATGTGAAAGTTTGTGAGAATGTTTGGATGTTTGTTACTCTTTCACGCCAGAACCGCTGGACTGATCTGGATGAAATTTGAAACATAGATAGATTATAGTCTGGAATAACACATTGGCTACTTTTTATCCCGGAAAATTGCGTAATTTGTGCGGGATAGCGATAAACGAATTCTATGCAGCTATTTCCATATTCAACATGAAACTACGGTGAGACTCACTCATAATTACACATAAACGGAAAACTCACGTATAAAAACCCGGCCCCGGTGCCGCCCGGGCGAGCGCTCCAGGAAGAAGGACTACGAAATAGTCCGAAACATGTCGAGCATCACTCGACTTTTTATACGTGAGTTATCCGTTTATGTGTAATTATAGTTCCATATTAATTTTAAAACACTGCATTGTCATCCATCCTACATTGACATACCAACTATCAAGTCAATCCCATTCAATGGTCACAAACCAACCGTTAACCCACAAAAAAATCGCTCATCGAAACCCTTTGACCCATCTTATCTTAGCCCACTCGAAAACCGACCTGATAACAAAATACAACCTGGCTGCCCACTACATAAAGCCGTCCGCGATCCATCCCCGCCACAGTCACCTGCGCGCACGCAGTGTCCGCGCAGCCGCCGTCGCGACCTCACGGACGACCGTTGATAAAAGAAAACCGACCGTCATTTGTTTCAACACGACACCACGATTCGAATTTCGAACTTCGTCTTTTGTTTTTTTTTGATACGCACAATTTTTTGGTGAACCGTCGTTTGTTACAATTCGAAAATTGAATTCAAATTTTCGATAGACAGTCGTTTGTTTGAAACTTTTTTTTTTATAATAAGTTTAAGTTTGTGTTCAGTGCAGTGTTAGTGGGTATATGTGGATTATTTTGAAGTGAGTAACGGTTTTTTCTGAAGCATCACATTGGGTTTTATATTTTATTATGTTTTAAAGTATTAAAAAGTATTTTCTTACGAAATTTTATTTATGTATATCATAAATCATTTCTGTTATTTATTTCTTAGAAACTTGAAACAACAAAAAGAAAAATGAAAAACTTTTTTTTCAAAAATATTAACCAAACTCAAAAATGCATGTCAGGTAGGCATATAATTACAATTAAATTGTGATAGCTGCAAATGCAAGGCTGTTTGTGTCATGTACATTATTTTTATTTTTAAACATTCGTAAATATGTAACAGCTGTATGTCAACTTTATTCGCATATCTTAATTAGTATTGTTTTTTAACATAAAATTTGTTTAATGGAAGGCCAAGATGAGATCTTCCATGCTGGTCTGGGAGCAAAGAAAAAACATAGAATGTACCAGTTGCTTCTCTACCCGCGCAGATGGTAAAAGCCTATCGAGGGAATGGGCGAAAATAGGAATCATGTTATAGGCGATGCGGCTAGCAACCCATCCCTATTTTGATTCCATTTTCCACATATACGCCTACAATCTTGCTAATTGTGGCCTGCAGGTACCTGTTACCTTGGGCTCTGTCTACCCCGTAAGGGAAAAGACGTGATTTGTGTATATATGTATGTGCAATATGAGATCTAAGATTGTACACGTTTACCTAGGTGTCTGTTCACAATAAATAAATACAGCAAATCATAATATTGACAAGTCTACATGTGAGTTGCACCAAGTAACTTTAACAAAAACTTTTACAATAACCGACGTTTTTGACACACATTTGACAGAAAAAGAGCAAACTTTAAGTCATGGAACTCTAAAAACATACATATATCACGTCTTTATACCTTACGGCACAGACCACCTACCCCATAGGGTAGGTGGTCTGTACCTTACGGGGTAGACAGAGCCTAAGCTAACAAAGCCTTAAAGCCACGTTTAGCATTGATTAAGATTCTAGAAAAAGCTGCACCGTTTTATTTCTTTTAAAGCAACTACGATAAATTAAAAGCCAAATTAGTTTTTATAATCAAATATTAATCGAACGCGTTGATGTCTTTTTTATCAATGTCAAGCAAAGGTCAACGAATAAACTTGTCCAGTGGTAAATAAATACGAAAAATACATACATACATACATATACTGTAAGAACCTGAGTTTGCATATACAAAGCAACTCGCTGGCAGGTAATGCAAATATTAACAACTAGCTGTTGCCCGCGACAAATATAGCCTATGATACTCACAAATACTGTGGCTTTCTATTGGCAAAAGAATTTCCAAAATCAAAAGCGTCCCTCGGAATCGAATATATAATTCCCGTTTTTTCCTTATCCCGTGGGAATTTCCAAAAATCCTTCCTTAGTGGACGCCTACATTGTATAAGGTATCTATGTGCAAAATTTCAAGTCTCTAAGTCCAGTGGTTTGGGCTGTGCTATCCCGCGGGAACTATGCAATTTTCCGGGATAAAAACTATCCTATGTCCTTTCCCGGGACTCAAACTATCTGTATACCAAATTTCAACTAAATCGGCCCATCGGTTTAAGCGTGAAAAGGTAACAGACAGACAGGCAGACAGAGTTACTTTCGCATTTATAATATTAGTAAGGATTTGGTAAATAAAAACCTTCCTCTTGAATCACTCTATCTATTAAAAAACCGCATCAAAATCCGTTGTTAAGATTTGAAGATATAAGCATACATAGGGACATAGGGACAGAGAAAGCGACTTTGTTTTATACTATGTAGTGATGAAGATGAATGGGAGGAAACAAGTGCATCTTCGTGACATTACCTGTACAACTGCCTCCGAAGGCATTGCTGCTGTAACTTAGAATATTCAAAGATAAAAAGTAAAATAAAATACGGTTATGAATCTATATGATATTACATTAATTAGATGAAAATTGGCTCAGAGCGCCAAGATCACGTACATCTCGAGTAAATCCAGGAGGACCAGGAGTATCCAATTAGTTTGCCGTAGTACTGGTTACACTCCTCAGAGCCCTACAATACATACATATATCACGTCTTTATCCCTTACGGGGTAGACAGAGCCTAAGGTAACTCCAGCGAGGCCCTGGAGGACTGACGTGGAGAAGGGTTTCGCTTGAACAGTAGTTGCTCGCGAGTCAGTCGATCCTAAGCTCGAGGGGAAATCTTATGTGAGAGAGAGAGAGAGAGAGAGAGAGAGAGAGAGAGAGAGAAACATTTATTTACACACAATCGATACACGTTGATATATAATAGGAAGAAATACAAAATACTTAGCAATAGTACCGATATGGTGTAAAATGGGCCCCACTCAGCATAATGTTGCGGCAAGCCGCAACGCTGTTTTTCAGTAGGACCCAGATAAAATTAAAACAATGTATGTCGATGCGACGTGTTTGTTCTGAGCTTGAGGTGACGTTTAGCATGTTTAACGGCGTATAGGTGGAAAGGGCGTAGAAAGGAAAGAAGGAAGGGAAGGGGAGGAAGGTGGAAGGGTGTAGGGGGGTAGGGGGGGGGGGCGTCGTAAGCGCTCATTCCATCGACATCACGTTGACGAATGGCAGTCTTCGACGGTGCGGTTTAATCGGTCTTTTTTGCCACGAACTTGCAAAATCTGGAACGAGCTTCCCGCTGAGGTCTTCCCATCGAGTTACGACCTGGGTGCATTTAAGAGGCGAGTGTACAATTTTCTGCAGGGCCGACAACGCACTGGCATCGCGTAAAGCGCTGCGGGTGTCTATGGACAGTGGTGATCATTTAACATCAGGTGACCCACTAGTTCGTTTGTCTGGCCTCTCTAACATAAAATAAAAATTAAAAAAGGGAAATCAAAATAGTGATGGGGCGCTAGCCACATCGCCTAGAACATGATTCCTAAGACTTTCGCCCATACGAAAAATGTTGCATAAATATCAATAGAATGCTAAACGTGGCCTTTAGGTCTTGTTACCTTAGGCTCTGTCTACCCCGTAAGGGACAAATATTGATAATACTAATAAGTCATTAATTTCGAACAGAAAGTCCATCGTAAAGACGCCGTCGCCGTCGAAGAGTTGCATGTCTGTCTGTTTTTTATCGGATACATTTTGGTGAGTGTGCGCAGGAATTACACGACCTTATAGTTCCATCTCCGTTTCGCCAACGGACTTCCAGGCGGGGGGAGCGTTTTCACCCATTTGTTGTCAACATACTATTGGCCCGCACGAGGCGGTTTGCTTCATCCTTCCTAATGCGAACTGCTAGGGAATGGAATTCGCTCCCATCGTCTGTATTTCCGGACAGATACAACCTAGGGCTCTTCAAGGCTAGAGTGAATAGGCTGTTACTGAACCAGTGAGTTACACCTTTGGCCTCATCTGCACCTTCCACCAAGTGAGATCAGGTCAATCACTGGTCAGTTCGTAATAAAAAAAAAAAAAGACGCGTGATTGGTGAAAATCTAAATGAAAATACATTCAGTAGTTTGTGTTTATCGCGAACAGACAAACAGACGCGGCGGCGGTCTGTTGTATATGTAGTTCATGCAGTGCTAACACTAAGCTCCGAGTTAACAAACAGAAAACCTAATGACATATTAAACATAAGATTATTTATTTATAAAATGTCAAGCAAACGATTACGAAAAATGTTTAGCAACTGATTAACATTCCTTTAGACATTCGAATAATTCTGTAGATCACTACTAGACTACAGGCCCATGTCCAAAAAATGTGGGTCGTATGAACCACCAGGTGACGTATATAGGACGATATAAGAGCATAAAATAATAAGATTCAGCACTATGCCGTCACTTGTAAGCTGTCCAACTGGGTGCTGGTGAGAATTCAAAAGTGCAACCCTCGATTTTTTCCCCTTGCCGCATGATTTTTGTACGGCGTTGCGGAATAATGGATTAGAAGCTGTATTGAAACAGTATGAAACTGATGCCGTACAAATGTTGCGCAAGAAAGTCAGTTTTTTTTTTTTTTTTTTGACAATTTCCAGGGTAAATTTGGTCATTTCATTCTGTACGGCATCAGTTTCATACTGTTTCAATAGAGCTTCTAATCCCTTATTCCGCAACGCCGTACAAAAATCTTGCGACAAGGGGAAAAAATCGAGGGTTGCACTTTTGAATTCTCACCAGCACTCAGTTGGACAGCTTACAAGTGACGGCATAGTGCTGAATCTTATTATTTTATGCTCTTATATCGTCCTATATACGTCACCTGGTGGTTCATATGACCCACATTTTTTGGACATGGGCCTGTAGTGTATACATAGTATAAAACAAAGTCGCTTTCTCTGTCCCCATGTCCCTATGTCCCTTTGTATGCTTATATCTTCAAAACTACACAACGGATTTTGATGCGGCTTTTTTTAATAGATAGAGTGATTCAAGAGGAAGGTTTTTATGTATAATTCTACGCAGACGAAGTCGCGGGCAGAAGCTAGTACCAAATAAAATGCAGTGCAACAAATATACTAAGCTAGCCGTTGCCCGCGACTCCGTCTGCGTATACCCAGTCCCTTAAGAACGTGTCCAACTCGTCCCGCCATCGCCGTCTAGGTGGCCTGGATGTGCTAGGCGAAGAATATTGAAACTTTACCATACATCAATTCTCGTCTTCCATGGTGGTCTGGGAGCAAAGAAAAAACATAGAACGTACCAGTTGCTTCTCTACCCGCGCAGATGGTAAAAGTCCATCGAGGGAATGGACGACAACAAAAGGAATCATGTTATAGGCGATGAGGCTGTCAACCCATCACTATTTTGATTCCATTCTCTACATAATACGTACGCCTACAATCTTGCTAAATGTGGCCTGTAGGTACCTGTTACCTTAGGCCCTGTCTACCCCGTAAAGGATAAAGACCTGATTTGTGTATGTGTATGTGTGTGTATCAATTCTTGTAGAGGATGGATGAAAGTAGATGAACCAAACACGGGGCATGAATGGAGGTTTTGGTAGAGAAGGCCTTTTTTTTTGTGGCGGGAAAATGCGTTACGCATACGACCGCGCCGTGGGGACGGCGCGGATGTTATGTGGGACTCTCCTCCCCCCCCCCCCTCCCGAATGGAAGGAGGCGGGGGAGGCCTACCCACTAAAAACCCGCCGGTATTCCCTCTCTGCCATTAGGTAGAGAAGGTTTAGACGGATGTTCCGGGACCAAATAGGAGACGTTATGGAAAAAGATAAAGTCAAGGAGCACCCGAAACGTGCGCGTGCGTTGTCGTCTCGTCTCGCCAGTAAAAGCATCCTTTACGCTCAAAGCCGCGGGTAAAGCTCTCGACGCAAACGCCGACAACGTTCACGTTACACCGTATCACGTAACCGCCACGTAACGGAGTAAACCGTAACAGATCCAAATACAGGTTTCGACAAGTTTGCAATCATAATGTTTGTTTTTTTTTTTTAAACTATCTAGAGCAATTTGATGGGCATTTGATTAGATTCGATTGAGGACCGATTTAATTGGTTTGTACAGTACAAGCGTCATAAAGTAAGTAGCAGTCAAGATCATGATTGGTGTAGGGGTATAGCACGCGTCACTGAATGACGAGGATCTGGGTTCGATTCCCGGCCATAGCTTTACTTTTCGGATTTTTCCGTGTTCAAATTTTCACTGACATTTAGAAACCCAAAATGATCATTAACCCGTCAAAGCGTCCAAGCGACTACAGTAGTTCCTAACTTTCGGGCGGGAGGCTTAAAGAGAGAGCGAGAAGCATATATAGCGAGTTGTCACCGGCTCTTCCAAGGGAGGAAAACCTGGCCAGTGGCGTGAATGCATAATGCAGTCCCTAGGACATTTCCCGCCCGAAAAAGTTACGGACTACTGTAGTCGCTTGGACGCTTGACGGGTTAACAGTGACTCAAGCAAATCGGTCAAATTGTCCGGGACATCCATCGTGCACAAATATACCGGAGCACGCACATCGCCAAATACTTAGTAACATTCAAGCCGACATTAGTACAGTAACTCCCAAACCGCCACTGGTAGCGTAGCAGCCAAAGTATCAATTGTAAACTAGAATAAGTATGATTGTAACAATGTAGAACACCTCAATTAAATAAATAAATATACAAATAATATTTTATTGAATCAGCCCCCCCTAGCACGAGAGCGCACGAAAGTCGCGTCGCGCGCGAGTTGGACTACCCGTCTCTCTCTTGTTGGTACAGTAAGAAAAGGACGGGCAATCTATCTCGCGCGCGACGCGACTCTTGTGCGCTCTCGTGCTAGACGTGCTGGCGTTACTTTGCGGAGGTCCATTTCAACTTGTTACATGCAAACATGTTGCATGTGTAACAGTTGTGTTCATTAAACTTTGATAATGATCCCGTAGAGGGATAGAAACGCGTCAGTGTTTGTTTGGTGTAAGGGATAATTAAGTTTGTGGGATTTTTATTGTGGTTTATTGGCAGCAGTGGATGGAGGGCGCACGAAAAACATATATATTTCACACAGGCTTGGTAGTAGCGGAGTAGCAAGGTAAATTTTTTGTTCGTTGATACAAAATAATAATAATAAATACGCATAGTCGTAAATAAATACGCGTGCGTGCGTTAAGATAAAGCTCCCGGAACACGCGTTACCGGCATACAGAATGGCGTCCTTGGCGTTCGCATGCGCGGGCGCAGTTCCGTGACGCGCGCGTACATCGCTGACTGTACCTTCTCACTTGTAGATACTACATTAAAATTGTACTTAAAAAAATAGTAGATTAATGCCGAGACCTGGGAAGTAGCCAATTGCTGGATGAGTAACTTATTTAAAAACACAAATCACGTCTTTATCCCGTACGGGGTAGAAAGAGCCCAAGGTAACCAGACCTAAGGCCAAGTTTAGCATAGGAGGGCGTATAGGTGGAAAGGCGAATCAAAATAGTGATACGTTGCTAGCCGAATCGTCTATACTGGTACCAGTTGCTTCTCTTCCCGCGCAGATGGTAAAAGCTCATCGAGGGAATGGGCCAGAATCTTAAGGATCATGTTATAGGCGATGCTAGCAACCTATCACTATTTTGATTTCCCTTTCCACTTATACGCCCACAGTCTCGCTAAACGTGGCGTGTAGGTCTTGTTACCTTACGCTCTGTCAACCCCGTAAGGGATAAAGACGTGATATATGCATGAATGTATGTATTAAAAACTCGCCAAGTCAAAGTTTATTTTGTATGTATGACACAAGCTTACAAACAAACAAGTCCACTTTAAAGCGTTCCCACACCATTCAAAAATAGACGTGACTTTCATACAAATCGATTGTTAAATTAAGTGAGGTCGGTACAAAAGTACCGCTAAAACACCTAACTACTCTTTACATACATACACATACACAAATCACGCCTTTATCCCTTACGGGGTAGACAGAGCCTAAGGTAACAGGTACCTATAGGCCACATTTAGCAAGATTGTGGGCGTACAGGTGGAAATACTACTCTTTTAAATATCGATAACAATACAAATAATTACATGAAACCATACTGACACACTCAGAGACGTGTATATATTTCTATTTATCACTAGCTTCTGCCCGCGACTTCATCTGCGTAGAATTATACATAAAAACCTTCCTCTTGATACACTCTATCTATTAAAAAAAACCGCATCAAAATCCGTTATGTAGTTTTGAAGATATAAGCATACAAAGGGACAGAGAAAGCGACTTTGTTTTATACTATGTAGTGACTACACAGAACAAAACAAAGTCGCTTTCCGCTGTCTGTCCCTATGTATGCTTAGATCTTTAAAAGTACGCAACGGATTTTGATGCGGTTTTTTTATAGCTTCTTCCATGCTGGTCTGGGAGCAAAGGAAAAACATAGAATGTACCAGTTGCTTCTCGTCGCAGATGGTAAAAGCCCATCGCGGGAATGGGCGAAAGTCTTAGTCACCTAAACGCCCTTAATCATGCTAAACGTAGCCTTTAGGTTTTGTTATCTCAGGCTGTCTACCCCTTAAGGGATATAGTCGTGATTAGTGTATGTGTTGTGTATGTATGTATATTTATTTTTAAACCCACCACGGCCTTCACCCGACTGCTGCGAAGACCAAAAGGAAGGTTATGCGTTTGCCGCGTTTTTACAAAATAGTTGTCACTATCAAATAGATGTTCCACGGGAGTTTGTAATTATGTCTTACAGACACATCATTCAAACAGATGACGCTTAGCGACAAAAATTCGCATAGTAACAAGATCACGTGACAGCTAGTAACAGATGGAAAAATTCGAAGACTACCCACCCGCTATGGGTGGTGTAGGGCTATAGCATGCGTCACGGAATGACGAGGATCCGGGTTCGATTCCCGGGCACAGCATTACTTTTCGGATTTTTCTATGTGCTCTAATTTTCAGTGACATTTAGAAATTTAAAATAGTGTCACGCAATCAATTAAAAAAAACAAAGTAATATTACCTTTCAACATGAAACTACCGTGAGACTTAATCATTATTACACATAAACGGATAACTCACGTATAAAAAGTCGAGTGATGCTCGACATGTTTCGGACTATTTCGTAGTCCTTTTTCCACGAGCGCTCGCCCCGGCGGCAGCGACACGAACACTGCGCGCCAGCGCTCTGCTCCCGCGGCTGTTCGACGCAACTGACAGCGGCGCACAACTACCCTCGTTTTCATCGTCATTTTTATTATTGTCAAATGTCGGGCAGCACACAACACTGATCACGTCACTCCGTAAAGGCCGCCGGGGCGAGCGCTCTTGGAAAAAGGACAACGAAAAAGTCCGAAACATGTCAAGCATCACTCGACTTTTTATACGTGAGTTATCCGTTTATGTGTAATAATAATATTACCTTCGTCAAATGAATGCCCGTTTGTCGTATAAATTTAAATCAAATATGCTTCGCAAATATGTAATGAAACATAATACGCTTCTGTGTCAAGGTGCTGCATTGGCACATAAAAGATTGAACATTTAAATAGATCTGTAGGCAAAGGTTTTTTTCTGTTCCAAATATTACAACGTAGTCTTTTAGGGTCCCGTATCACAGCTGGCAAAAACCCAACCCCTAAATGTATGGCCCGAGTGGACGCTCGACGCGGAGCGTGTAGCGTGGCGGGAAGCGGCGGCGGGTCTGTGCAGCGTCGACTCAATAGGCTTATTGTGCAACTCGCTCGCAATCGCCATCGTGTTCATTTTGACAGTTCATGTGTCAATGTGACAGCTAGCCGATTCCGATGCCAATTGTCAGCCCATATGTGAACTGTCAAAATGAACACGATGGCGATTGCGAGTTGGGTAATAAGCCTACAGGACACCAGCATGAGTTTCATTTCAATGAACAAAAAAGTTACCTTGCTACTCCGCTACTCGCTTTGCTTTGCTTTTGAGTAGCGGAATAGCAAGGTAAATTTTTTGTTCATTGAAATGGACCTCCGCAAAGTAACGCCTGATTCAATAAAATATTTGAGTTTCATTTGTTTAACACGCACGGCGCACGCGCCGCCCCGCCGCAAGCCTAACTCGAGCGTCCATTCACGCTTTACCCTTACAAGATCGCTTTCCTGTCCGTCCGTCTGTCAAAATCATTATTTCTCATACATACATCACGTCTTTATCCCTTACGGGGTAGACAGAGCCTTTTTTTGCGGCGGGAAAAGGCGTTACGCATACGACCGCGCCGTGGGGACGGCACGGAAGTTATGTGGGACTCTCCTTCCCGGCCCCCCTCCCGAGTGGAAGGAGGCGGGGGAGGCCTACCCACTAAAAACCCGCCGGTATTCCCTCTCTGCCATTGGGGGGGCGCCGCGGGAGCATGAGGGTGTCACCGCGTACAGTAGACAGAGCCTAAGGTAACAAAACCTTAAGCCCACGTTTAGCATGATTAAGGGCGTATAGGTGGAAAAGGAAATCAAAATAGTGATGGGTTTGCTAGCCGCATCGCTTATAACACGATTCCTAAGACTTTCGCCCATACCCTCGATTAGGGTTGCCAACCGTCCGGGTTTCCCCGGATTTGTCCTAGTTTAGAGGGCATCCGGGGAGCGTCCGGGGAAGGTTTCATTTGTAGACCGGGTTTTAAAAAATAAAAAAATAAAAAAAATTTGGGCCGCCCGCGAGACACGCACTATTTCACCGTTCCCCACCCCTCCCGTCACGATCTTGTTGACATGTCCGGCTTTCGGACTCTAAAATCCGGGGTTTTCACGCGTCTTGTCCTGTTTTCCAAATTTTAGAGATGGCAACCCTACCCTCGATGGGCTTTTACCATCAGCGCGGGAAGAGAAGCAACTGGTACATTCTGTTGTTCTTTACTCCCAGACCAGCATGGAAGAAATGTTATGCATATCACTACATAGTATAAAACAAAGTCGCTTTCTCTGTCCCTATGTCCCTATGTATTCTTATATCTTCAAAACTACACAACGGATTTTGATGCGGTTTTTTAATAGAGTGATTCAAGAGGAAGGTTTTTATGTATAATTCTACGCAGACGAAGTCGCGGGCAGAATCTAGTACTGTATATGTTTTAATTACAAAACTAAATGATTCATACGGAACCCTCGCCCGTTTGATGAAAGCCTGACTTGTTACAACTCTATTTATTTAATAACTTTAGCGACACGTTTGCTACTTAACTGGTACAATAGAGTCTATTGTTAGTATAATGGTCGTTTGTATACCTACATTATTAATTTTACTATTGGTACCAAGGTGCTAAATGTTGGTACATTCAAGGGCATAAATATATATACGTTACCAAGACCTCAAAAACATCTACACACTTTTATACATACACAAATCACGTCTTTATCCCTTACGGGGTAGACAGAGCCTAAAGTAAAAAGACCTTCATGCCACGTTTAGCGAGACACTGAGGACGTAGAGGTAGAAATTGGAATCAAAATAGTGATGGGTTGCTAACCGCACCGCCTATAACATGATTCCTATGATATTCGCCTATTCCCTCGATGGGTTTTTACCATTTGCGCGGGAAGAGAAGCAACTGGTACATTCTATGTTTTTTCTTTGCTCCCAGACCAGCATGGAAGTAATACACTTTTATGCCACAAACAATAAGGCCGGTGACACATATATTTGACATGATGACTGTAGATATTTATGCTCTCAATTGTACAGTCATCGGCATAAATATATGTGCGTTAACAAGACGTCAAAAACATCGATACACTTTCATGCCACAACCAATAAGGCCGGTACTTCCATGCTGATCTGGGAGCAAAGAAAAACATAGAATGTTTCAGTTGCTTCTCTTCCCGCGCAGATGGTAAAAGCCCATCGAGGGAATGTGCAAAAATCTTAGGAACCATTTTACAGGCGATGCTGCTAGCAACCCATCACTATTTTGATTCCCCTTTCCACCTATACGCCTACAACTATGCTAAACGTGGCCTTAAGATCTTGTTACCTTAGGCTCTGTCTACCCCGTAAGGGATAAAGACGTGATTTATGTATGTATGTAATAAGGCCGGTGACTCATATATTTGACATGATGGCTGTAGATATTTATGCTCTCAATTGTACAGTCAAGGGCATAAATATAAATGTACGTTACCAAGACTTCAAAAACATCTGAACACCTTTATGTCACAATTAATAAGGTCGGTAGGAGGGAAAATCGAGTGAGCGAAAATCTTAGGAATCACTAACGGGGTAGACAGAGCCTGAGGTGACAAAACCTAAAGGCCACGTTTAGCATGATTGGAGGCGACTGGGTGGAAAAGGGAATCAAAATAGTGATGGGTTGCTAGCCGCATCGCCTATAACGTGATTCCTAAGAATTTCGCCTATTCCCTCGATGGGCTTTTACCATGTGCGCGGGACGATAAGCAACTGGTACATTCTATGTTTTTCCTTTGCTCCCAGACCAGCATGGAAGACCAGCATAAAATGAGGTGTATAGCTTAGCTTAAATACCAATAATAATTTAAATGCTCCGGTGAGAGACCCAGCACCCGAACGGTGTCTCTGTAACAGGTTTCCTCGCGTTTTTTTATCAAAAATCTAATTTTAATGTTTTCGTACCAAGAATTTGTAAATAAAATTACATTATCATCGTTTTTTTTATGTTAGAGAGGCCAGACAAACGAACTAGTGAGTGGGTCACCTGATGTTAAATGATCACCACTGTCCATAGACACCCGCAGCGCTTTACGCGATGTCAGTGCGCCAGTATTGATAAAAAAATGTATTCTTACAAGAAACTCGTTTATCTTTATCCCCGCGCAGATGGTAAAAGCCCACCGAGGGTATGGGCGAAAAGGCATCCCTATTTTGATTCCCCTTTCCACCTATACGCCCGCAGTCATGCTAAACGTGGCATTCAGGTCTTGTTACCTTAGACTCTATCTATAGACCAACCGCTTAAGAGTCCTCGCCCGCGCGGTGTGGGGGCGGGGGGTAGGACGACGGCGGGGAGCTCTCTCGGCCCCCGCGGTCGTCGTCCCCGCGCGTCTGCACCGCGGGGAGCTCTCTCAGTGCGGGCGGGTAGTGCGCCTGCCGCCCGCACCTCTCTCCGCCCCCGCGGTCGTCCCACCCCGCGCGTCTGCACCGCGGGGAGCTCTCTCAGTGCGGGCGGGTAGTGCGCCTGCCGCCCGCACCTCTCTCCGCCCCCGCGGTCGTCCCACCCCGCGCGTCTGCACCGCGGGGAGCTCTCTCACTGCGGGCGGGTAGTGCGCCTGCCGCCCGCACCTCTCTCGGCCCCCGCGGTCGTCCCACCCCGCGCGTCTGCACCGCGGGGAGCTCTCTCGATGCGGGCGGGTAGTGCGCCTGCCGCCCGCACCTCTCTCCGCCCCCGCGGTCGTCGTCCCCGCGCCCCTGCACCGCGCAGGCGAGGACTCATTTAAGCGGTCGGTCCATACTAAGGGAAGTTATAAATAAGATGGTAGTTCAACACTGTCAGTTGAGATGACAAGAAAATTCAGTATCACTCCACGCCAACAACCGACTTACGCAAAAGTGTGTGCTGTGTTACGTAATCTGTAATCAACACTTTCCCTTAAAAAACACGTTCCCGCCACGTACTTGCATAAAAAAACAATAATAAACATACATACATAAATCACGTATTTATCCTTTACGGGGTAGACAGAGCCTAAGGTAACAAAACCTTAGGGCTACGTTTAGCATGATTAAGGGCGTATAGGTGGAAAGGGAAATCAAAATAGTGACGGGTTGCTAGCATCGCCTAGAACATGATTCCTAAAACTTTCGCCCGTTCCCTCGATGGACTTTTACCAGTGCGGGAAGAGAAGCAACTGGTAACTTCTATGTTTTATCTTTACTCCCAGACCAGCATGAAAAAAACAATTCTGAAACATTCCAGATCATTTTTAAACGATCCTGAGTTCACAGATTGGTGGAACAAGCCGTAAGTCCGACGCAAATGGATCGGCAGGGATATTCCGTTAAAAAAAAAAGGAATCGGAATTCCGTCGACGATCTCATTATATCGATTGGTCCTTTTTTTACGAACCAGTTTCTTACATCGATACGCGGTTAACGCTAAGATGCCATCCTAAAGGAGCAACCACACAGCTGCGTATGCGCAGCGACGTGTCGCATGCGTCACGTTCTCACCGTTTCTCCATACATTTTGTTGCGTAAACGCACCGTCGACGTCTTTTACGCTCTGGTGTGGCCGGACCTTAACTTAACAGCGTAATAAATAAATAATAATAAATAAATATCTTGGGACAAATTACACCAATTGACCCAGCCCCAAACTAGGCAAAGCTTGCACTATGGGTACCAGGCAACGGATAAGCATACTTATAATAATGTAGATAAATACATACTTAAATACATACAACATCCATGACTCGGGCACAAACATTCGCATTCGTCATACAACTGTATGCCCCTACTGCAGGGGTGGCCAACTTGATCAGACCCAAGATCTCCTGTTTACTAACGAAACCCTGTGCGATCTACCAAATACATGCTTCATGAAACCTTAAATCAGCAGTTGGTGATAACGTTGCGCAGTCTGGTCTACGTATTTATATTTTTTGCCTTGCCACGATCGATTGGACTAACAGTCGCGATCGACCAGTCGATCGCGATCGACCTGTTGGCCACCCCTGCCCTACTGGGATTCGAACCCAGGACCTCTAGCTTCATAGTCAGGGTCACTAACCACTAGGCTATACGGTCGTAATGTGTCTACGTATCTGTTTGTGCGTCTGTCTGCAGCCTTAAGAAAGATATGAATCTAATAGTAAAGTTACCGGCAATAATGTTGCAATATCTCGACGACCATGCGAATAGAATTGCCGTAAAATCGATCGTTTTAATTGAATAAGTAAGCTAACCCAAAAAAATCATTTTTGATACAAACTTTTGCGCGTTGAGTGTACTCCGCATTGTCATTGGTCCTACATATGTGTACCAAATTTCAAGTCAATCGGACCAACCGTTGAAGAGTTCCCTCCTGCGGAGACGGTCTTGGCCGGACCACCAGAATTCTACTACCAGATTATTGTATTCTCATCCATCCTCCACAAGTATGCAAAATTTCAGCTCAATCGGATGATGATATCTGCTTCAAAATTGAGTCGCAAGATTCCACCCGGACAAACATCCCACTGATATTATAAACGCGAAAGTTTGTAAGGATGGATGGATGTTTGTTACTCTTTCACGCCAGAACGGCTGGACAGATCTGGATGAAATTTGGAACATAGATAGATTACAGTCTAGAACAACACATAGGCTACTTTTTATCCCGGAAAGTAGCGTAATTCCTCCGGGATAGCGATAAACGAATTCTATGCAGACGAAGTTGCATGCTTACATACATACGTTGCAAGTTAATATAAAGCTTGTGATAATAATAAAAACAAACTCCGCCGCGTCTGTCTGTCTGTCTGCTCGCGACAAACTCATAAACTACTGGGGTTAGGTTCGTAAGGACTAGATTACATAACGACTCTATAAGCAAAACGTCTTAGTTACATAAGGTCTTGGTAGCTAAATGTCTAATTGTACAAACGTCTTAATAGTAGAATGCCCAGGTTTAAAATTGGACTTAGTTTTATTACGTCTTGTTTGTATAACGCCCTAATATCAAAATGTTGTAATAGCAAAACGACTAGGTAGGCATATCGTCAAACATTAATAACGTCTAAATGGCATAACGACTAGATGGTTGAATGACAAGAAAAACTCAAACGTAGTTTGTGAAGGAACTCTTTGATAAAGATCTAGACAATAACTAGTCGTCCCTACAGAGATTAAATTCATCTAATATTACCTAGCCGGTATGCAATCATGACGTTTTGCTACCAAGACCATATGCTATCCAGACACTTTTCCTTATGCGTCGTTTTACAATCAAGACTTATTAATAACTTGGACGTAAACTCTATTAGTCATTTTGCAACTTCGGGCGTTATGCTATAGTTGTCGAACGAACAACTAAGACATTCTACTCACTAGGGCATTCTGCAAAAAAGACATTGTGCTTACCAAGACCTTATGCAACTAAGACGTTTTGCTTATAGAGTCGTATGCAATCTAGTCCTTACGAACCTAACCCAACTACTGAACTGATTTCTTACTCCACACCGGAACAGCGCAAGCAGGATTATCGAGTAAGACGCTGGTAGCGATCCGGACGCACCCTGCACAAGGTCCTATCAATAATTCGGCCTATTCTTTGTTCGGAACTGAACCGCTTCCGTTTAGTAAAAGGCTCAAGGTTTCGTCTTTGTTAATTTAATGTAATTATGCAATTAGGCATAGTTGGTACCTCATTAAATATGTATGTATGTATGTTGGCCCTCCGTTTTCTTATTATGTTTAGTTTGTGTTAAATATAAATAGAATCTTTTTAAATCAACGTCGTATAGTATGAAACATAAACTTCTAAACGACACTGAAATATAGAACACAGAAAAATCCAAAAAGTAAAGCTACGGCCCGGAATCGAACCCGGATCCTCGTTATTCGGGTACCTTATTCGGGTACCTCCCATTTGTTCTATGGAACTGTGACGTCATAGGACTGTTAACATTTTTCTTTCCCAGCAGTTCCATGGTAGAACTATTGAAACAAAAAATGTGCTTTTTGTTCTATAGAACAAAAAGCACCTCAAGTTTCTCTATGGTGTTCTATGACGTCACAGTTCCATAGAACAAATGGGAGGTACCCCGTCATTCCGTGACGCGTGCTATACCCCTACACCACCCATAGCAGGTGGATAAGCCTTCGAATGTTTCTATCTGTTATAGTCTGTCCAATCATTTATTTTCTCGATGACAGCTCCCGCAGAATGTAAATGCGCTTTTTACGCAAAAATTAACTTTTAAATGCGAGGTATAAAAAATATGACGACTGCCTAATTTTGTTCCTTGATCCCATGTAATATGCATCTAAGACAAATTGAGTCCATATATGCAGTAATATCTTTTTAAAGTACGATAAACAATAAACGTTTTAATAAAGTTACATTCTATGGGAATGCAAATAGTGATGTTATGATTGAAATATCGATATTGTATCGGTATTGTATATATTGAACTAGACGTGTTCCTGCGACTTTGTACACGTTATAATTTTTTACCGGGATAAAAAATAGCCTATGTTACTCAGGAATAATGTAGCATTTTAATGGTGAAATATTTTTTGTTTGTCCAGTAGTTTTTAGTTTATTCATTACAAAGATACGTTGTCATTCGGCCATTTTGCACGCTTAGTAATAAATTAGCATTCAAGTCGGTTGTTTTATTGGCTCCATAGCTGAATACTTCTCAACTACTCGTATATATATAAAATTGGATCGATATCGTATCTACTGATCACTTATTAGGTCACAACACTATAACTATCAAACTACATCTGTCATCGAGAAAATAAATGATTGGAACAACTATACTAGCTGTCACGTGACCTTGTTACTATGCGTATTTTTGTCGCCAAGCGTCATCTGTTTGAATGATGTGTCTGTACAACACAATTACAAACTCCCGTGGAACATCTACTGCTGACTAGCAGGTTGCTTGCCACATGCCCATTCACTCGATGAGCTTTTACCAATTGAGCGGGAAAAGCAACTGGCACATTCTATGTTTTTTCTTTGCCTCCTACAGCATTTTTGCGGGTGGTAGGGCCTTGTGCAAGGTCCGTCCGGATCGCTACCACCATCTTACTCGCTAATCCTGCCGCTAAGTATCCTACCGAACAGTCCGGTGTGGAGAGTAAGACAGCCGGGGAAATTACGGGCACAAGAGGCATTGCATCTTAGTCCTCTAGGTTGGCAACGCATCTGCAATCCCTCCGGGGTTGCGGGTGTCTATGGGCCGTGGTGATCACTTACCATCAGGTGACCCACTTGCTCGTTTGCCTTCCTATTCATATAAAAAAAAAATTGGGAGTCAATAAAAACAGCTACCAGCAAAGCAAACATTCTCGGCACGCTAAAAAAAACGAATGTTTACACCCCATATGAAGATATATAAAAAAAGCAACAAATAAAGAATGCCATCTCATCACCGGTCGTGGACTGGACACGTGCTCAATTATGCTTCTTTGGATGCAGAGCAGATATATTTCTTCATTGGGTTCTGTATGGCTCCCAACCGTATTCGACCATGGCCACTGCTTCAACTCCTTCCCAGGGTACGATTGTGTAGCCAATCTTTTAACCGGAAACAGTAGGCTTATAACCTAACTCGCTCGCAATCGCCATCGTGTTCATTTTGACAGTTCACGTATGAATGTGACAGCTAGCTGATTCCGATGCCAATTGTCAGCCCATAAATAGAAAGAAAGAAAGAAGACATTTATTCCTTTTTGCAAGACACACAAATATAAGAGAATATACATACACACACTTACAGAAAATAAATAGGAAGAATAAACACAGACATGAAAAATAGATCATATGGATGGAAAGGGGAAACAAAACAGTGATGGGTTGTTAGCAGCATCGCCTATAACATGATCCCTAAGATTTTCGCCCAATCCCTCGACGGGCTTTTACCATCAGCGCGGGAAGAGAAGCAACTGGTACATTCTATGTGTTTTCTTTGCTCCCAGACCAGCATGCTTCCATGCATAAAATAATTTCCTTATTTTATTTTATTTACGCTTGATTACTCCATTCACTAATTTGGGCCGGGGGCGGTTTTTATAATTCATTCCAATGCAACTGACCCCCAAATAACTGAGGGACCCAAAAAACTGGGTCCACATTCTGACATAATGGCCGATGACTCATACGCAGATGCTTGCGCGCGCGCACGCTGCGTCCCACTCGCACCCGACCGGTCAGACAAGGACGGCAACATTGCAGATTGTTTCAGCATATTGAATGGTGGTTTTTGCACGTACGTCTGCTTTTCCCCGTAACGGGTATGTTGTAATAGTTAAATATTATAATAGGTAAGTTAATGTCGCACCGAGAGCTGTTTAACTGTATTCTTAATCCACAATAAAACCTTTTCACAGTAAGCGTCGTAACGATTTTCCTTGTTAAGTAATACCATGTCACTATGACGTTCTATACTGAAGAAGTTCCTCGATGGGTCAGGAATTAAACCATGGTAGCTAGTAATGATAATATTGATAGCCCTTTTATTCTGAATCCATGCTGAAATGAATTCCTTCCATAATGGTCTGGGAGCAAAGAAAAATCATAGAATGTACCAGTTGCTTCTCTTGCCGCGCAAATGGTAAAAACCCATCGAGGGAATGGGCCCATCACTATTTCGATTTCCCTTTCCAGCTATACACCATTAATCATGCTAAACGTGGCCTTAAGGTTTTGTTACCTTAGGCTCTGTCTACCCCGTAAGGGATAAAGACGTGATACATGTATGTATGTATGCAAAATAGTTCAATTCTGGAAAAAAGGTTCATGTAGACTTTTTTTTGGAAAACGCTCTAGTACTTAAACATTAACTGACGTTTCTGCATCCAACATTAAAATAAAGTGCGTCGCATACGCAAGAACCGGTTATACAATAACCAATCAATTACATCACGTATTAATTATAATCAGCATAGCCACAAACACATAAATAGTTTATTATGCATTCGTAATAATTACTTAATTATATGGTGATACATAAAATATACACAATAATGAGTAGGTATTTCAAAAATGAACCATGACATGTGCTGTAATAAGTTTCTGTCAAAAAATTAGAATGACTGGCTGACTGCACCTACTTGTGGGGGTGCGAGTCGGGTTACCTCCGCGTGTGGTCAAGAGCTGCGGTTCGTTTTTGGATCCGTGCGAGGGAAGAGCAGTGCTTGGTCCGGTGCACCCTGGGCAACGGTTAATGATTTCCTGGCAGATTCTGAGGGATATCATTATCCGTTGGCTAAAGAGCCCGACAGGAGGGGGGGGGGGGGGGGGGGGGGTCTTTTGACCGTGTTTTGCCGTACAACGTTGCCGACATTTGTGACACAAGATTTTTGAATACTGTATGATTACATTGACATTGGCGAAATCATCGCATCGACCTTAGGCTGTCCACCCCGTAAGGGATAAAGACGTGATTTATGTTTGTATGTAATAATAAGTAGGCATGGCTACAGTTACTTAGTTGAAATCCCGAAATTTCTGAACTACCTACTAAAAAATAATTTAGTGATATTATTTACGCGGGAATGTTCAATGCATGCATTGTGATCTTTATTCGCCTAGATTTCCACATTTGAAAATTCCGGAATTTTTAACCATATAATAATCCTGCGGGATTTTTTGCGAGAATTCATGTTAACTGACTGAAAGGATACAAAATTCCGGAACTTTCCGATCCCCTGGGAAAATCAAGATAATAAGTAGCCGACTATTTCCCTATTTCAGCAACCCGACAATTGTCAAGTTGGCTGGAAGAGATCCCTTCTTAGGGATAAGTTCGCCTTTGTACTATTTTCCGTGTACTTCTGTATTTTTAAATTTTTATGTGCAATAAAGAGTTTACATACATACATACATACATACATACATAGATACATTGACAATACGGTATCAGCGTAATTCGTCCCATTCGTTTTTCGTTCATTTCTTATGTACGTCTCATTCTGTGTTCGTCACTCATTCTTTATTCGTCTCGATCGCTATATGTCCCTATCATTTTAAGTACAATTATGTAACCTGTCTCTTTCTTAACAAGTCTTTTTCGTTTTTCGTCACGGTCTTCCTAGGACTCATTCTTTCTTATTCCCTTTCGATTTTTGTCTCATTCACTTATTCGTCTCATTTTTTTTCATGGATTCGTTATTAGTCACATTCGTGATTAGTCTCATTCATTTTCAGTCTAATTCTAAGTTCGTTACATTCGTTTTGCGTCTCGGTCACTATTTGACTATCTTAAGTCCCAGACCCTTCAGGGCCCTAATTTTTTCCGTTCTGTATATGTACGGGACATATAAACTTCAATTTGTTTATGAATTCCGATCCGGAGGACATATGAATAGCAACTAAGACCTACTAGTACGGGACGATTAGCGAACGTGCCCAAAAAAGAACGGAACGAGTTACCATTAAAGACAAAAAAAGAGTGAGACGAATAACGAAAGTGACTAAAGATAAAGTGCGAATGATACCAAAAAAGAGAGACACAAACAAAGACATAGTCCTAGGAAGACCGTGACGAAAAACGAAAAAGACTTGTTAAGAAAGAGACAGGTTACATAATTGTACTTAAAACGATAGGGACATATAGCGATCGAGACGAATAAAGAATGAGTGACGAACACAGAATGAGACGTACATAAGAAATGAACGAAAAACGAATGGGACGAATTATGCTGATACCGACAATACGAAATGCAATGCATTTTCAATATGAAGCCAACCGGTGTAGATATTCGTCGATCCATCATAATAACCAAACATTTTTTTATTTCCAGAGCCAAAGGAGCAGTGAAACATGCGTAAAAAGTGTTAAACACCAAAACAACAAAATGACAAACACAAGGACAAAACTCGTGATCCTAGTGCTAAGCTCACTAATAGCAAAAAGCTTGTGTGACAGTGATACATTGAAAAACTTCTCCATAGACCGAACAGACCTTTTAAGAGGCAGCGGGGAAGAGAAAGAGATAACCGACGACATAGAACTCGACAAACAAGAGATAGACAAGTCAGGGGAAGCTACAACAACGGAGTTCATTACCACAACAGATATACCGGATGTCAAAGAAATCTATCAAACTATAGACGATGCTGTGAAAAGCATAGATGAAGATGACAATAGAGATGAAGACGAAGAGACAGAGACGTCTATAACAACGGTGGACGGTACTGATGAGACGACAGATGGAATAGACAATAATGTTTTCAGAACTACGGTGCAGGAGGATATTTATAGTAACGCTACTAACATTGTCAAGGTGAGATTGTAAACATAGCTTCTAAGAAACGTAGGGTTTAATAATATTATTGTATGTGAATATCGGCCGTAGTAAATTGTACTTACAGTGCAGACTAAATAAAAAGTAAGAGCACAGACAGCATCAGAAGTCGATAAACAAAAAATGATCATTATGTTTGCAAATTGTCCGCCAAGGGCTCTTTTACATGTCTTCTTTGAAACTACCAGCGCATTCGGAAAGACCATCATTGCCAAGAAGAAAACACCGCAAGACATGGCAGAAAGTAACTTATTCAAAATAACGCTTCCTTTTATGTCCTATAACTTTTAGTCGTAATTCATTAGTTTTTTGGCCCATCGAAGGAATGGGCGAATGTCATTGGAATCTTGCAATCAACCAATCAAGAGAAATCAAAATAGCGATGGATTGCTAACCTATAACATGGTTCATATGATTTTCGCCGATCCCCTCGTCTGGGAGTAAAGAAAAAACATAGAATGTATCAGTTGCTTCTCTTCCCGCGCAGATGACAAAAGCATCGCGGATATGGGCGAAAATCTTAGGAATCATGTTATAGGCGATGCGGCTAACAAACCATTACTATTTTGATTCCCCTTTCCACCTATACGCCCACAATCATGCTAAACATGGCCTTAAGGTTTTGTTACCTTAGGCTCTGTCTACCCCGTAAGGGATAAAGACGTGATATATGTATGTATTGTAAAACATTTACAAAGGCTGTTCAATCAATATAATTCTAGCACATTCTAAAACATTCATGATTCATCTTAAGACGTGTATTAACAGGTGTCACATTCGTTGTTTCCCCCAATTATTCCAGACTGAAACCACCACGCCACCACCGACCACCAAAGCCATGGACGCCATGGAGCTCTTGGTACCCAGGATAGCGGAGTTCGACGAGGAGCCCGAGAGCAGCGGCCAACGGAACCCTAAGACCGAGAACAGTGAGTCGATATAAACTAGAAGACATGACTACTACTACAAATTTACCCTAGGTAAAACTAGAGGCACAAAATTTTTCGAAACAGGAATTCATTCTATTTTATAAAACCAATACTGTTAACAAGAACACACGCCAAAATCCGAAAAGTAAAGCTACGGCCGGGAATCGAACCCGTGATGCCTTTTACCCCTAAACCACTCATAGCAGGTGAGTAAGTGTTCTAATTATGTCCAATGCAACGATGAAGCTCCCACTCAGCATAGGACCCGCGTGGAAACTATAGGCCAAGCCCTCTAATTCTGAGAAGCCTACAGCAGTGAGACGTTAGTTGCAGACGAAGACGACCATCGAAACTCTTGAACACTTTCCAGCTGAGCCAAAGCTCCCTGACCGTCCGTCCTTCGATCCAACCCCGCCTCCGGCCAGCATCAGCGCCCACGCCACCCTCAAGTCCTGGCTGGAAGACGGCTGGCTCCGCGCACCGGCCGGCATCCTGGTGCCGCTCAGATCCTCCGCGCTGTCCAGAGCCAGGGCCGTCTGGGACGACCTGATGTCTGACGACCTGGACTTGCAGGATATAGTGCTTGTGGGGTACGACTCCAATGGTAAGTTGCTCTTTTCTCTTTTGAAAGTAGCGTGGCAAACGAACAAATAGATCGCCTGGTGAGTTTTGGTTTTATTGGATAGCCGTGGTAGCCTAGTGGTTTGACCTGTGGCCTCTCAAGCAGCGGGACGTGGGTTCGAATCCCGGGCTCGCACCTCTGAGTTTTTCGGAATTTATGTGCGAAATTTACCATGAGCTTCCTGGTGAAGATAAACCTCGTGGGGAAACCTGCACACATCTGCGAAGCGATTCAATGGCGTGTGTGAAGGTACGCGTGGGAACTAATAGCCCAAGCCCTCTCGCTCTGAGAGGAGGCCTGTGCACAGCAGTGGGACTTATATAGGCTGGCAATGATATATTGATGAAATGACGGTTCTGGCTGAAAATCAGTGCTGCAGGTGTCTAACACCTCAGCGTAATGCTGAGCCAGCGACCGTTTCACTTTTGAGAATACACACTTTACATTGATGATCTATTTTCGTGTCTGTTTTCTTGGTTGTTTCTTTTACTATAAAATTGTGTGTATGCTCTTATATTTGTGTCTTGCAAAATGAATAAATGTATTCTTTCTTTCTATGAATGATGGTACACCCAAGACACGGGAGCGAGAAGTTTTTGACAGGTAGTCAATGTAGTCATGACATAATAAGAAAACTATTACGTAATCTAATACCGGTTCACACGCTTCTAGTCTATTGTTCTTATTAATAGGTCTTCAGATACGCATATCGCCATCGCATACTTTTTAAGTATCGATTGCATTGATAGAAGAAAACGGTGTTCGCATTATGATCATTTGACGACCGAATAGCCTAGTGGTTAGTGACCCTGACTATGAAGCTAGAGGTCCCGGGTTCGAATCTCGGTAGGGGCAGACAGTTGTATGATGAATACGAATGTTTGTGCCCGAGTCATGGATGTTGTATGTATTTAATTATGGATTTATCTACATTATATAAGTATGTTTATCCGTTGCCTGGTACCCATAGTACAAGCTTTGCTTAGTTTGGGGCTGGGTCAATTGGTGTAATTTGTCCCAAGATATTTATTATTATTATTATTATTAATTAACAGAGAAATTGCCTCAATAAATCTAAATCTATTGTGCCTACCAGTGGCGTGGCGTCAAGTATATCAGAAGGCAAGCCGAAGGGAATTTAACTTGAATTTTCCTCTAATTCTGTACAATAGAGTGCCCAACTGCCTTAAAATAGGCAAGCCGGCGGGAATCGAGTTCTATGGACGCCACGCCACTGTTGCCTACATCCTTACTAATATTATAAATGCAAAAGTAACTCTCTCTCTGTTTGCTACTTTTTCACGCTTAAGCCGCTGGACTAATTTAGTTGAAATTTAGTGTACAGATAGTTTGAGTCCCGGGAAAGGATATAGAATAGTTTTTATCCCGGAAAATTGCGTTAGATCACGCGGGATATCAACTCTGCGCAGACGGAGGAGCGGGCAAAAGCTAGTACATACATAAATCACGTCTTTATCCCTTACGGGGTAGACATGGTGGCTACAACACTACATATTATAAAACAAATTCCTTCGCCGCGCCTGTTTGCCAGCGTGTTGGCGATAAACTCAAAAACGACTAAACGGAGTTTCATGCAGTTTTCACCAATAGATAGTGACTCACGAGGATGGTTTAAAAATATAATTTGACGAGTTACTTGTAAATTACATAGGTACATGTATGTATAGTAGGGTCGAAAGAGAGTAGTAATGGTTGCTAGCCGCATAGCCTATAACATGATTCTTAAGACAAGCCCATTCCCTCGACGGGCTTTTACCATCTGCGCGGGAGGAGAAGCAACTGGTACATTCTATGTTTTTCCTTTACCCAGACCAGCATGGAAGAATGGTGTAACTTGTTTGTACTAATATTATTCACGCGAAAGTTTGTAAGTATGGATGGGTGGATGGATGTTTGTTACTCTTTCACGCCAGAACGGCTAGACAGATTTGGATGAAATTTGGAGCATAGATAGATTATAGTCTGGAATAACACATAGGCTACTTTTTATCCCGGAAAATCGCGTAACTGCGGGATAGCGATAAACGAATTCTATGCAGACGAAGTTGCGGGTAACAGCTAGTTTGTAATATAAAGTTACCGTCTGCAAGCCTGCAAGTGTCGGAACAAGGCAAGTTGCCTGGGATACGAATTTTAAAACAGCACGGACAAAGCCGCGGGCAACAGCTAGTAATGTAATATTAAACTCCTACCAGTTTCCCGTCTCTCCACGAATCATTAGCGATGATTGCTTACCTGTAACAAAAAAAGCAAAATGAGCACGCGAAATTCACGACGGAGGCAATTCTCGTTTCCCACATTAAGTCATTTGGCGTTCTGATAATGAAGATTAAACTTAAACTTTAGTCTGAAGATGCAGGGGTCAAATAAGTTCATTCCGCCGAGTGTACTCTCAGGGCTGTCCTTTCATTTCCTCAAATTTCATACGCCATAATATAAACTTCCATGCTGTTCTGGGAGCAACTGGGATCACATATGACATAACTCCTTTTTCCTTAGCTTTGAAAATGCTATTATTCCCTTTTGTAAAACAAAAACATGCGAGCATACACATAATTTTACAGAAAAGAAACAAAAAACACAGGCATGAAAATAGATCATCAACGTAATGAGTGTGTATTCTCAAACGGTCGCCGGCTCTGCATTACGCTGAGGTGTTAGACGCCTGCAGCACTGATTTTCAGCCAGAACCGTCTGTGACTCACGAAACAATAGACAAATAAAGTTTAACTAAATATAAATTAATTAATTTACAATAAACAAAAAATAAAAAAGAGAGCAAAGGCAATCATTTAAAAACAACAGGCTAGCATACCATGACGTTTGTCAGATACATACTAGAAGTGTCAAAAATGACCGCTTGAGACTGGACTATTGTAAGTATTTTTAGAGAAAGAAAGCAAGAAAGAAAGAAAAAATATTTACTGCCACCAACAACCATAAAAAAAACATCAAAACACAAAAACAAAAATAAAAGGATTAATTAGTGGTAAATGGTTCGGCGTCAGCAAATGCTGCCAGCGCCAGCTCGCACGAGCGACACTTTCGGCGCTGTTTTTCAGCCGGAACACAAAAAAAATAGGCTCACTCACAAAATACATTTTACATATTAACAAATTTGATACATTTCCATTTAAATAATGACAATAACAATGTAGGCATTACAAATATTTCATTAATTATGATTAGAGCGTCAACAAGTGATTCTTCAGCTTGCGCTTGAAGGTGGTGTAGGTGCGGATTAAAATTGAAAGCCCCTAATTTTACGAGCGGAACCATATATTAAAATTAACAGAATACAGGAATGTTAATGCTAACTAAATTTGACCGACCTTGTCGAGTGAATGTAAGAGGTTATGTAAGCAGACACGCTCTGATTATAGTAGGTATTGGGTTCTTGGGGCAAAAAGTTTGAGAAAAACTAACAAGTTAATCATTATTTAACTTAATGTCTTATGGTAACAGCAGGAAATAGAAGCGGCAATGCAACTCCATCCCTCACCGGGTAGACAGAGCCTGGGGTAACAAGTAAAGGCCACGTTTAGCGTTATTGAGGGCGTATAGGTGGAAAGGGGAATCATAATAGTGATGGGTTAATATCCGCATCAATACATAGTATAAAACAAAGTCGCTTTAATCTTGAAAACTATACGCAACGGATTTTGATGCGGTATTTTTTAATGGATACATTGTTTCATGAGGAAGGTTTACATGCATAATTTTACGCAGACGAAGTCGCGGACAGTAGCTAGTTAGCAATAAGATGGTTCCTAAGATTTCCGCCATTTCCCTCTATGGGCTTTTACAACCAGCGCGGGAAGAGAAGCAACTGGTACATTTTATGTTTTTTCTTTACTCCCAGACCAGCAAGGAAGAGAAAAAGTCCTTGATAGTTTTATTAGCCCCCGACGCTTAGACGGAAGTTATTAGTTTGAAGTCGATATCTATGTGGCTGTGGCAGGGCCGGATTTAAGGGAGGGCAACCGGGGCTACAGCCCCGGGGCCTCCACAAAAGAGGGGCCCCCACAATAGAGGCTTCGGAAAAAATACAAATTCAGACAAGTAAACAGCTTTGGAAGGAGTTTAATTTGGAGCCAGGGGGCCTCCACTCCTTTGTTGCCCAGAGGCCTCCAGACCTCTAAATCCGGCAGTGGGCTGTAGCATCATATAATATGTCTCAAGCCGATGGACCGATATCGATGCGGTATTAATACTACTTTATTTACGCATAATAATGACAGCTTGCCTTTTTGTTGTAAACTATTCCTTTCTGTATCAGGTTGGCTCGAAGAGAGCCCTTCTTAGGGATAAGTTCGCCTTTGTACTATTTTCTCAGTATTTCTGTAATTTTTAAATTTTTGTGGGCAATAAAGAGTTTACATACATACATACATTTTTTATTCAAAAGCCAGTTTTCTTGCGGTAGTTCTTAGCCATATTTGGTAAAAATCGGTCAAGCAGTATGAACATTATCAGCTCTTTTCCAAACTGATGCAAGGCTTTTTTTGGCAACAAATTGTTTTTTTTTTATTTAAGGTTTGTTAACTCCATGCGCGGAGGTTTTAGTTTTTTTTTAATTTAATCTTTCAACAGGTATCAACTGGAGATCGAGGCACAACTTGCAAAGTACAAACACCAATAACGGAAACAAAGCCGTCTCGGACGCCCTTTCAAAACTATTGCTGAAGTACCAGGTAAAATAGATTTCAAACTAAAAACCAAAAACAATTACCCTAGCCTTTTTTTTTAATTACGCAGTTTCCCTAACTTAATCATTTCGCACCCCCCTTGCCCAAATAACTGTTCCCCGCGACTCCATCTGCGCAGAATATTCGCTTACGGCTATCCCGCGGGAACTATGCAATTTTCAAAGATAAAAACTACCCTATCTCCTTCCCTGAGACTGAAGGCGTCTGTACACCAAATTCCAGTTAAATGGCTCCAGTAGTTTAGGCGTGACAACGTAACAGACAGACAGAGTTACTTTCGCATTTGTAATATTAGTAGGGCTATGATTTAATATGATGACAGAAAAAACCGGCCATGTGTCGCACAGTAGCGTAACATGATTCTTATATTTTCACCCATTCCTCGATGGGCTTTTACCATCTGCGCGGGAAAAGAAGCAACTGTTACATTCTGTTTCTTTTGCTCCCAGACAAGAATGATGGACCATGGACGAATCGGATTCTACTTTAATATTTTATTTGACTCAAAAACATATCTTCGCTAATAAACGTGAATATACGTGGATGACATTGTATTTTCCTCCGGCGTCTGAATCCGCATTACCATAACGTTTTGTCTGCTACATTGTTATGATTATTAAATTTGTATGGTTCTCAGTTCCGTTATTATCCGAAATGTGTTTTTGCGAACAGAAAGGTCAATTGCCGGTATTTAAAGTATTTTTCACATTCCGTTTATACCTAATTTTTTGCTAAAAATCCGTAATTACTTATGATTCAATTGGCATTGTTCATTTTTTTTAGTATGCTCCAATTCGAAAACCATTTCGAGGAAAACCATCAATTATCCGATTTATCTTGTCCGAGCTTTAAAAAAATGAACAATGCCAATTAGGATTACTTCCACGCTGGTTACGAGCAACGGAAAAACATAGAATGTGCTTCTCTTCCCGGGCAGATCCTAAAAGTCCATCGAGGGTTCCAAATTGAGCCCTTAAACCTGTAGGGATCACTGGATTAACAATTCACTCTGAGTTACACAGTTAAGAACAGATTAGGATCTGGTATAAATCGCGGGAACCCAAACTACAAACGCAAAAAGTCAAAACCAAAAGTTCTGAAGATTCCCATCGCTTGATCTAATCAATCTCTGTATCCTAGGGTGTACATTTCGAGACCAACGATGGAACCATGAGGGCGCTCGCATCAGCCACCAAGCTTGTGCCATATGACAGCGCCCTGTTCCTCTTGACTGACAAGGGGGCTGGTGACCCTCAGAGGCTGCCGCTAGCCCTAAGGGCTTTGGTGGAAAAGAGGTTAAAGGTCAGTATTTTTATCACAAAATGGAAAGCAAACGAGCAAGTGAGTCATCTACTGAACACTAGGGGATTATATTAGATGCCAGTCATAAAGGTCTAAGATGAAATACCTCTTGTGCCAGTATTTTCACCGGCTGTCTTACTCTTCACGCCGGAACACAACCCAAGCACTCATAGTCAAACATTTATTTGCTTTGATACAGGATACAAGATCAAATCAGAAAATTTCTTCAGTCAAGCAGATAAGATAGTAACGGACGATTTATCACACATTAAAAACGTCAAAAAGCCTTGGTAGCCGAAATAGCCTAGTGGTTTGACCAATAGCCTTTCAAGCACAGGGTCGTGAGCACTGGGCCCGCATGGGAATTATAGGCAAAGCCCTTTCATGAGGGGCGGCCTGTGCTCATTCATCAGTATTCCTCATAGGCTGCGGTCTGTCATGACACCAAAGCATTGTGTGATTCCCCATTGTTTTATCACCAGGTGTACACGGTCTGGACAAACCCCAACCCACTGTCACCCGAGTCGGAGGTGGCTCTTCAAGGGTTGAGAAATGTCTCCAAGCACACGGAAGGGGAAGTGCTGCCTTACACTCTGCAGGGCTTGGTAAGTCCGACAACCTTCCGTTTTTAATGAAATTCATCATCATCATCTGATCCTGTAATCTTTGATCAGGAACATAGGGCTCTCATTATATTTTATACATATAAATCACGTCTTTATCCCTTACGGCATAGACAGAGCGTAAGATAACAAGACCTGAGGGCCACGTTTAGCATGATTGTGGCCGTATAGGTGGAAAGGGGAATCAAAATAGTGATGGGTTGTTAGCCGCAGCGGCTATAACATGATTCTTAAGATTTTCGCCCAATTTGCGCGGGAAGGATAGCAACTGGTACATTCTATGTTTTTTCTTTGCTCGCAGACCAGCATGAAAGCTTTTTGTTCAGACCTGAAGATGTCTACCCCGTAAGGGATAAAGACGTGATTTGTGTTTGTGTGAAGATGATGATGGTTACTTTACTTGATGAAGATAATGATGATAGAACTTATTACAGGAATCCGAGGGCTCTAGTAACTTGGCATCAGACTTGCAGCCATGGGACACAACGGAAGCCAACCAACCCAGGCATGCTAGACTCAATTCCGAGGTAGAAGACGAAAAGTTTGAGGTAAGAATGAAAAAATACCAGACTAATTATTTCGCTGCCTTTCTATTCAAGCGCAAGCCCTTACACAAAACACATTTACTGCTAGCAACGCATATGACTTTTGAAGTAATAGCACTAACTTACTTGTACAGTAGGCTTATTACCTAACTCGCTCGCAATCGCCATCGTGTTCGTTTTGACAGTTCATATATGGGCTGACAATTGGCATCGGAATCAGCTAGCTGTCACAACAAGAACTGTCAAAATGAACACGATGGCGATTGCGAGCGAGTTAGGTAATAAGCCTACCGATTCCGGAGCGCGAATCGCAAATGCAATGCATAAGTTTATAGTACAACAACATGACATTAACGCTATCTATGCCTCTACGATAACCTATGCTTTAAAAACAATTCAGTTGAGATTTGCAAACTCGTCGCTAGATCTAGATGGCATCAACGGATTAAACAAATTTTCTTACTGATATGTTTGATATTTTTGATATCCTTCGGATCTTGGTTAGTTCACATCATCCCATCTCTCAAATAATAGCTGTCATTGGTTGTCAGACACTCCTGGTGCGCAGAGGGGGCGGCGGTGCCATTTCTCTGGGCATCCCAGTGGAGTACGGAGTAACAGCGCTGAGGATCTTCATCGAAGGGGCAGTGGAGCATGCTGTTCTGTACCCTCCCAGCGATGGTAAGTACTCTGTCACGTGCCATCAATCTCTATCTACCTTCTGAGGCCAATCCATAATTTTCGTATCATCAGCGATAAATAATATCGTTTGCTCTATTAAGTCTGGCGTCATTGCATCATTTTTAATACAAGCTTTTTTGCTACTTTTGCACTTTCCTTTTTTGACGTGCCACCGTAGAACCCTACCGCAGTAAGATGACATCACACTAGCTTCGACTGATGGCGGCCTGTCAAGTGCGACAAGGTTCTATGGTGATACGTGAGTTGAATACATTTCCCTCACTATTCTTGCATTGTAATCTATCTATCCCACATAAGTGTACCAAATTTCATGGCCATCCGAATACTAGAAATTGGTCGAAGCCTTGCAAGATTGATCCCAAAAATGAAATGTAATAAAAGATTGTAATATCCTCAAGATTATGAGACTTCAGTCACAAATGGTGACCGCGTGCCGGAAGGCGAAGTATTGGTAGGCCTTCCGCAAGGACGAACGGTCTGACAAAGACCGCGGGAAGCCGTTGGCTGCGGGTAGAGCAAAACTGACCGTCGTTGGGATCCTAAGGGAAGACCTATGTCCAGCAATGACAATGATGATGATGATTAAGATTACGAATACAACTATTTCCATTGTCACATAAACAAAGCTTCTCAAGAAGCCATCAAATTGCCCGGAACCATTATTTTTCTAATAAATATTTCCCACAACCCATGGCCGGTCTATAATGATCAAATTAAAGCAAATGGCTTCCCTGAACCGTCATAACTCATAACGTTCAAATTGCGGAATTCAGATAATATAAATGCTTCAAACAACCCATTCGGCCTCGTCATGTCAAATGTGAGTCGTACTTGCCTCTGCATTTACTACGACAACAATACTCTGCAAATTATCACAATTCCGAACAAATAGCGATTTATTTACATCATTACAGTTAAGCAAACATTTTTCTTCTTTGGATTTATTTGATCACAACCGGATGTTATTGAGGCTCAGTTCTGTTGGTTTTTTGCTCGGATTTGAATTCGTCGAGATTTTAATCTTGTTTACTTTTTGATTCAACGTTACCGTCTTCTATTATTCCTCCTCAATTTCCTCTTCGTCTATTTTTATAATCTGTTCTTCCTCTACTTCAGCGTCAATGAGATATCTTCGTTCAAACACCATAAGTGTTTCATCAGTTATAGCTTTTACTAAAACTACGTCTACACTTTCACCAAGTTGAATGAAATGATAAGTAGAAATGCCTATTCTTTCGATATAAAGTCTCTTAAAAATGTTCTAGAATATTCCAGTAGGTTTTTGGGTTAGTCTGATTTAATAATGATTCCACAATGTACATCAATGCTCAAAGTGAACCGCGTGACGCGGGAAACTTTTATACCAAAAATTTAAACTTTAAATCTTTTTAGGGGTGTTCAGCCACTGTTACCCAACTACCTGCTTAAGCATTTCGGAATGACTTCAAGACAGAGTATCATGAGAGACATCATGGTTAAACATGGCTTTCTTCCAGCTGCCCAGGTGGACTTATACAACACATCATCAGTGAGAGCATTCTCCCCTGCATCCAAGACAGACGCCCTGTCTCCAAGGGATGTGTTCCTCGTCTTCCCTGGAGCAGACCCTGACAGCGACATGTAAGTTTGTTCTTGGAGATACTGTTGCTCTGCATTATTTTTACCCCCATTTACCACACGGTTTACTTCCAAGATGGCAATAATTATGTATGTGTGTTACAAATCGCCATACATATAGACTACAGACAGATCATAGATTTATAAAGGCGAAATTAATATATATGTATGTTCTTCTTTGTGCCCGAAACATGCAATGGTCCTTCTAACCGGATTTGCAACTATCACATTTTAGTGGTACCTCGTGCCCTCTTGTACAACTCTCGACTCGGCCTATTTTTTAATCCAGAATAAAGTGGAGAGAGGCAGATGTTATGCCTTGGACCGAAATTGTATTTATCCATCCGCGTTGAGAAACTATCGTTGGCGCGATGTAGAACATTGTCACGTCACTAGCGCCAGCTACTCGCTGGCAGTTTATGTAGTCGATGTCTAGATGGCGCTAGGGTCGCTACAGTAATACAGTCTTTCCTCTCAGGTTGTCAGTGCTGCCAATGAAGCCGACCGACTCCCCATCCGCCATGGCAGGCATGTGGCACCTCAGCGTGCGCTGCGACACCTGCGACTACCGGCTGTGCGTGTCGGCGCGGGCGCAGCTCCGCTTCCACGCCACACCACAACCCAACGGTACCTACTTACTTACTAGCTGGGCGCAGTGACCTGAAGTGGATCTTTGCCTCCGACACCAGACTCCTCCACGCCTTGCAATCCAGAGCCAGCTCTCACCAACGAACCAAGGCGCTCCAACGATACCTACGACGGCCAACCGATCTACGCCCGCTCGGCCGACCCAAGTACGCTTCTTCCACGGCTCGCTTCTCACCCAACCTCTCCACATGTCCAACCCAGCCACCGGAGTCTACACCCTTTGGTATCTTCGATAATATTGGGTTCGGACACTAGCTCTTCAATTTCCTGTATCTTTGTGACCCAACGGTACGCTACATATTTTGTTAAGATACATTTCTGTAAGTTTCTATCATCTGACCTGTCACCAGAGATCGGTGCAGTATGAGAAAACATTTCGTACACATATTCCGTTTTCGTTTTCGTTGGGAGGGGAAGGCCTAGACCAAATAGGAGACGTTTTGGAAAAAGGTCAGGTCAGGAGTACCCGAAACCGACGAGCATGTACGAAGAGATTGATGAATGTGGATGAAGCGAAAGGTATGTCAGGATCGTAGCAAGTGGAACAAAGTAGTCTCTGCCCAAGTGCCCACCCCTGTGGAAAAGAAGCGTGACGGTGTGTATTCCGTTTTCCGTACATTTTTCATATGTCTGCGACAGCTCCATTCCGATGTGAGTCTGGTAACGTAAGATTCAACTGCACATCCACACAAAAAGTAGCAGAAAAAAATCTAGACACATTTCCGTATTGACCGTTTCGTTTAGACTCCCAGTCGCAGACACAGGGACTCCAAGGGAGAAAAAGTCGTAACACAAAAGAATCCTGCAACATTCCCTGAGCGGTACAATTTAGGGATCTTTAAAAAACGAGCCTTCCTATTCCTCAAAGGGCCGGCAACGCACTTGTGATTCCCCAGGTCTTGCAGGTGTCCCTGGGCGACGGTGATTGCTTTCCATCAGGTGACCCGTCTGCTCGTTTGCCCCCTCTTATATATATAAAAAAAAAACAATTAACTTTTGTTTTCATTAATTCACTTTTTTTTTTAAACCACTCATAGACGTGATCTATGTTTATGTATGGTATGGTACACAGTAAAAACCAGATTACAATATGTATATAGTCACCGGTAATTCCTTGAAACTACAAACGATAAGGAAACATAAGTTTCATCAACGCATATTGGGGAGGCCCAGTTTTATATTTGAAAAAATCGGCCAAGTGCGAGTAGGACTATAAAAGTCGTCAATATAAAATCTAGTGTAAGCTGAGCTCTGCTCTTAAGCAAAATGCATTGTGTACTCATTTTATATTGGTTACTTACATATGACAATACCACAACACATAATTAACCTTTTTGCCGCCACGTCAAAGGGGGCGTTCAAGTAAGCGTAAGCGCTTGAGGGGGGCGGGGGGGGTTGTCTTTGCTTTGCTTATTTTTGACTAACTTCTGCCCGCGACTTCGTCTGCGTAGAATTATACATAAAAACCTTCCTCTTGAATCACTCTTATCTATTAAAAAAAAACTCATCAAAATCCGTTGTGTACTTTGGAAGATATAAGCATACATAGGGACATAGGGGTATAGGGACATATGGACATAGGGACAGACAAAGCGACTTTGTTTTATACTATGTAGTGATGACATGGTGGGTGGGGGGGTCGATATGGTGATTAACGTCAGCAGTTTCGATCCGAACTGCTGCTCACGAATCAATAAAAAACAGAATCCATTAAAAGAAAAATGCATATAGGTACCAATGATTACGTAAGCATGGGAGGGGGGGGTAAGAGGTTTGCTTACTTTTGCTGACAAGAGGTGGGGGGGGGGGGGGGAAATAATTGTAAAAAATCTGCTTACGTAATACTTGAATGGCCCCAAATGCAAAAGACGTCACCCGTACGCAAGGCTTCTTTATTTGCGATGCCTTTTTTTTTTATATGAATAGGAATGTAAACGAGCAAGTGGGTCACCTGATGGTAAGTGATCACCACTGCCCATAGACACCCGCAACCCCGGAGGGATTGCAGATGCGTTGCCAACCTAGAGGGCTAAGATGAAATGCCTCTTGTGCCCGTAATTTCCCCGGCTGTCTTACTCTCCACACCGGAACAGCGGTAGGATACTTAGCGGCAGGATTAGCGAGTAAGATGGTGGTAGCGATCCGGACGGACCTTGCACAAGGCCCTACCACCCGCATAGTTGACCCTAAACTCAATTGAACGAAGGATGCTTTTGCATTGAAGTAATGGACGTACATATATAGGTCGTTGGCGTTGAAAAGGTTAAAGGCCGGCAGTACCATACAAATTCAAAAATCATCAATTTCCAAAACGAATGCAAAACACGCACTAATTTTCATCACCAATATGGTCATTGTGTATTTTTCGACCGATTCATATCGACGCTTGAAAGGCAAAATGTCATAAGCGACAAAATGGTAATTTTACAGGAGAGCCAAAACCTCGACGCAGACAAATCTGCTGATTTCAATATCACAAAAATGTCGCTTATCCCATTTCGCCTTTCAAGCGTCGGTATATTTTTTGCCTTTTAACAGTTTTAACTGTCCGTTTATGTGTAATAGTTTTAACAGTTTCGATAATTGCCCGGTTTTTTTGTTAATAACTTCATTGATAGATTGATCGATCGCTGGAATTTCCTCACGGCCATTTTTTATGTTCACGATACGCTACTTGTAGTTTTGACTAGTTTTTTTAAGTTGGACCTTCGTAAGGGTCATTCGCATCGTTTAATTAATCGGCAGAGTATACTACAGAACATACCAGGTTTCACCTTGTCGTATTGCAGAAACAAACTTAAGCAACTTAATAATAACCTACTTAAACTGTCTCCAACTTATTTCTCTTATTGGTTGTCTGGAAAAGATCGCTATTAAGCGATAAGACCGCCTATTGTCTACTTTGTTCTTTGTGTCTGTATTGTTTTGTACTGATTTGTGGTGTTCAATAAAGAGTATTTGTATTGTATTGTATTGTAATAACATCTTCCATGCTGGTCTGGGAGTAAAGAAAAAACATAGAAGATACCAGTTGCTTCTCTACCCGCGCAGAAGGTAAAAGCCCATCGAGGGAATGGGCGAAAATTATAGGAATCATGTTATAGGCGATGAGGCTAACAACCCATCACTATTTTGATTCCATTTTTCCACCCATACGCCCACAATCTTGCTAAATGTGGCTGGCAAATTTCAAATGTACTGTACTGTAATACTTATCGTCTTATTTATTTGTTATTTAATTCAACAGTCTTCTTCTTCTTTTTGATTGTGGCGTTACAAGTCGTTACGACGACAACTTCGCCAATGTCGGTAAAAAAATTTAATCATAAAATCTTGTGACAAAATGTCGGCAACGTTGTACGGTAACACGGTCAAAGACCCCCCCTACCCCCCTGTCGGGCTTTTAGCCAACGGTCAATGATATCCCTCAGATACTGCCAGGAAATCATTAGCCGTTGCCCAGGGTGCACCGGACCAAGCACTGCTCTTCCCCCCGGACGGATCCGAAAACGAACCGCAGCTCTTGTTCACACGTGGAGGTAACCCGACTCGCACCTTCAACAGTCTTGAGACGACTGTACGTGACAATGACTGACATATATTATCGTAGACACCTAATGAAGTATCACACAAAAAATAACACAAAAAACTCATCAATAACATATCCAAAGTATTATATCATGCACATAGCACAAGTAATTTAATGTACATTCATAAAACATAATACCTATTAATCTAGGAAACACTTAAAACCAACAACACATCGCACGAATTTGGCAAAAAGCATGCTGCGTGGCGCAAAGATACCTTTACCTTTAAAAAAGTCGTTTTTTTTTCTTTTATTACAACGAGACTTGTGGCGCTTTTGTAATCTGTCTTTCTTTAATGAGAGCTATTCTTCGCTTGACGCGCTAATATAGGAACGTGAAATATACTCTGAAGCCAAGAAAACGGGCCACTTTGCATACACCTATTTATTTGAAACTAGCTGTTGCCCGCGGCTGCGCTCCCGTTTTTTCTTCTAAATTTCAATATTTTCTCACCGTTTAAACCTTCCCTGGGCTTCCACGAATATTTCAAGACTAAAATTAGACAAATCGGTTCAGCTGTTCTCGAGTTTTAGCGAGTGTAGTTAGTTTATCGTATTCATCTATTATGTGTACTTTATTATATCTTAGATTATTTAAAATTAAGGCATTTAGGATTATTTTAGGTTTCGATCGGTTCTTTTACTTTTACTGTCTACTCTTGCTTAATACTTGTCCTGTTAATCGTTCACATGTTAACTAATTCAGATCAGAAGATAAACTATTTGCCATTAATGATTAAATTTCTATACAATGAAATTTTACTACAGAAAAATCCAAAAAGTAAAGCAATGGCCGGGAATTGCACCCGGATTCTCATCAGACAGCTAGTAACTAGTAACAGATAGAAAAATCCGTAGGCTTACCCACCTGCTATGGGTGGTGGAGGGGTATAGCACGCATCACGGAATGACGAGGATCCGGGTTCGATTCCCGGCCATAGCTTTACTTTTCGGAATTCTAAGTTCTATTTTTCAGTGTCGTATAGAAATTTAATTTCTAACGGTAAAACCGTAAAAGTAAACATAAAAAAATCAAGAAGTATAATGCTTGATTCATTGATGGTAAAATTTTTTTTTGTTAATTGAAATGGACCTCTGCAAACTCCTGATTCAATTTATCTAGTCTTCTAAGAATTTTATTGCCCATTCGAACCATTTCATTCCTGATCTACCATAGAAGTTTCTCACAGTAAACGTCACATGATTCTCCTTGTCAGTTCAATGTAACGTCACAATGACATTTACTGTGAGAGTGTTCCACAGCGGGGTCAGGAATATATTTGTTCGATGGTACTATCACTACTATCAGCCGGATATAGCACAGATGACCAAACATTTAACTACCTGTGATTATGATCCTAATCAAAATTCAAAAAACTACTGGAAATCTCATTGAAACATCGACCGGTTTTTATCATACTAATATTCTAAAACAAGTTTACAAAACTCTGTAGTAGCAGCATGCAAATTTACCAACAAAATAACCAGTAACCATAAAAACAATCAACAAAAAAACAAAAAGCGAATAATAGCTCCCACTTAATCAAATACCAATTTATGAATTGAAATTCGGTATCTACGAGTATAATAATCACGATCAATGGTAAAAATAACTTTGCTTACAGTAAAATAAAATGAAAAATACAACCTCCAAATGTCACGCTGACAGGTCGGCCATCTTCCCAAAATGGCGACGCACTCGTTCTGGGTCAAGGACACGAGTTGCACGTTCGATATTCAATTTAGTAAGGCTCAAGCTTTCTAGTAAACAGCCGACGTAGACCGGTTTTTTTCACACTTTGATTATTACGACAACGCTTGATTTTATGTCACATAGTAATGTGTAATAGAGGAAACGTTAATTGAAAGAAACAACAAAAAGTGGTACGGATCCCATTTTGCACTAGTTATATCGAATAAACCTAACAAAAAGAAAACTAATCTTTGTCACGAATACCTAGCATAAAGTCGAAACCTCAATAAAAAAAAATTGCCGTCGTTTTTTAAATACCAACAAACACATGTTTAACAAATAACAAAACTATTCAAACTTAGTTAACACTGAAACCAGCAGCAAGAACGAAACGAAATCTTAATTTAAAAAAAAAACAAACGTAACTTTTGGCGCCAAATCCATTTGACAACGGTAACAAAAAAAATACGCAACACAAACCGGCCAGTAGCAAAAACAAAATTAATTTACGAAACAAGGTTATATATACGTCATCTCTCATTGAAAATAAATAATATACTAAACGGAACTAGTGAGATATGCGATAATATTGTTTGATATTGTAAATATTGTCTATAACTTCGTAATCTAATTTGACAGCGCTCCTCAAACTAAAAGTTTTATACTCCATTAAAACATCGCTAATAAATCCGACATTAGAATAAAAGCCCACTTCAAAAAGCATATAAAATGAAGTCGCGAACACACCAGAACCAATTTATAGATCAGTGTCCAATAAACCTCGAAAACCAGTTTTATATCCACTGGTAAAGTATTAAAAGCCATATCTAATCTATTTAGGGTATGACTAAATCGCGTATCATTACAAAGGCCAAAGATCGGGATGTCAACTAATGTAAGGTAACTATTTTTAATTCACGTGTTAATAATGAATGAGGCATGCATTTTGATTGAAATTATTGATGACTTGTGAATGACTGAACCATACGTCACGAGGTCGAGTGACATGTCACGATAACAGTCAACAAGTAGGCGTAGGATAGTGAGTATACATTAGTTAACATTGTATTTTATTATCCTCTAATCTAGTATTAAAACTTTCTTCTGCCCCTCAGTCTAGTAACTGCTCAGGTCGTCTCGTTCTCAAATATGTCTCCTGCATATCCCCTCCATCGGGCTTGCATCTCTTTTTTTTTTAATTTTATGGCCTGGATGCTAGGTCCTTTAAGCCACCTTGACCTTTCTGTTTTTTTAAGCAGCCTTTAAATAATGCAAACTTTTAGAAGCGCAAACTGCATGGTAACGTCATAGAGCTGTGGTAGTGTACGGAAACGCGAAGAGGGCAGAGGCTATCAAGCCCGATACGACATCCACTAACGCCATTGACATACTGATTGCATAGATCAGGGGTCGGCAAACCTGCGCATGCGGCTCCTCGAATCAGTTCCCAGTCCCAATTGATGAATTCCGGGATGGTCGGGAGAAACAAAAATAAAATAAAATTAGTAATTATACGAAAAACCCCGCGCGCTCGAAACGGGCGGCAACGTTTCGCTTGTCAAAAATGACATACATACATTATATCACGTCTTCATCCCTTACGGGGTAGACAGAGCCAAAGGTATACACGTATAGATACCCGCAACAGAGGCATATGTGTATTATTTAATTCAATATAGTTGATAATATTGCTTGAATAGTGCTAGTGCTCAAACACTGTTTAAAACACCGCTACGAACACGGCACGAGAAAACAAGACAAAAAAGGGGACCTGGTGAGCTGATTCACAGTAAAAACTGGCCTAATCTATAACTGGAAACTATCAACATTGGTGAAATTGCACGCACAAATTTTAAAATTTTAAATATCTGCATTAATAGTATTATGTGTAGTGTATGTGTCCTTCCATGCTGGTTGGGAGTAAAGGAAAAAACATAGAATTTACCAGTTGCTTCTCTACCCGCTCAAGTGTTATAGGCGATGCGGCTAGCAACCCATCACTATTTTGATTTCCCTTTCCGCTTATACGCCCTTAATCATGCTAAACGTGGCCTGAAGGTTTTGTTACGTTAGGCTCTGTCTACCCCGTAAGGGATAAACAATTACTAGAGACCTTGTATTATTCCAGCATCTGGCAGTCTTGTAACGGGTTCTTAACTTTTTATTTGCAGATCTGCTCAAGATCCGTGTGATGGGACCCGTGGCCAGCGTCAGGGAATCAGCTCTCACCGACGAGTACGGAGTCGAACTCGCTAAACTGCCCTTCAGGTAAAAACTTAGTCGACGCATCTGTGAGCCAGCATGTCCTATTGCTCCTTTATCAAAATAACAACGTTTCAATCTCTCATCTATCAGTAAGCTAATTATGTAACTCGCCCGCAATCGCCATTGTGTTCATTTTGACAGTTCTTGTATGAATGTGACAGCTAGCTGATTCCGATGCCAATTGTCAGCCCATACATGAACTGTCAAAATGAACACGATGGCGATTGCGAGCGAGTTAGGTAATAAGCCTACACTACGTGCTCTAACTAGCTACGTGTCAATGTATCATCTGTCATAGGTCAAAATGGTAACAATAAAATATAATAATATACCTATTATCTATCAGAACCTATCATTGGTTCTTCTTCTTTTTTTCAATATGGCCCCATCGATCGATGCGATGATTTCGCCACTGTCAAAGTAATATATTTATTACTTGTGACAAAAACGTCGGCAACGTCGTACGGTAGAACACGGTCAAAAGACCCCCTCCCCCCTATCGGGCTCTTAGCCAACGGATAATATCCCTCGTAGACCTCCAGGAAATCATTAACCGATGCCCAGGGTGCACCGGACCAAGCACTGCTCTTGCCCTCAGACGGATCCAAAAACGAACCGCAGCTCTTGACCACACGCGGAGGTAACCCAACTCGCACCCCACACCACTCTGTAAAGTTGCTGATATCTTAAGTGTTAGTTATCTATGATTCTCTCTCTATTTATTATTACGAAATCAGCTTGATCATTAGTCAAAATAGCAACGTCTCAATATTATTTATGAAGCAAGGTAGGTACATTCTTGTTCATTGCCTGGTAGATATGGTAGATATTACAACTGTAGCAGACCACATTTTATGTTCCAGCTATCAACCAATAGCGGGAGACGGGCAAGACGAACCCATGGACAGTCCCATCGCAGAACTAGAAGCAGTGGTGCCTATGCCCAACGTCAAAGCAGCCAGGGTCTATGCCAAGATCCTAGGAAGAGACATACGAGGTACAGAACATTCACACTTAGATGTCCACACTAAACATACATACCGTCACGCCTCTTTCCCAAGGGATAGGCAGAGACTACTTTGTTCCACTTGCTACGATCCTGACATGCCTCTTTCGCTTTATCCATATACATGCTCATCGGTTTAGGGTACTCTTGACTTGACCAAAACGTCCCAAATTTGGTCAGAGAACGTCCGTCTAGGCCTTTCTGCCTCAACCCACCTATTAACACTCATCATATAATTCTGTTTAATTATTATTTTTTCAACAATACCGAAATTAGTGGAGACAGCATAGATACACTTTAAAAGCTCATTAGAAGACCAAATTCGCGCTAGCCTCTTAGTATCTTTTCTTGTTCGTTTCCAGGGGAGCCTTTCGTTCGGCTCTCGGGGCCGCTAAACCAAGCAGAGGTGCGCATGGGCAGGTCCGCTATCCCGGATCCGAGCGATCTAGAGCGCGCCGAGGACGCCAATTCGGCAGCCTATGCGAAACTGCAGTACAACGACAGTAATGTACTGCCTTTTAACAGAGCCATGTCACAGGTATGCAACCACAGTTTTTTAAAGAACAGAGTCCAGGTCATTATCCTGCTTGAATTTTTGAGTTTACATCTCCAATATCTCCGTTCCCGTTCATACATAAAACTAGTCACAGTCTCCAACACAATTTCAATCTCCCGATAGATCCACTCCGTAGCTCCACGGGAGTTTGTAATTGTGTCATAGAAACACATCATTCAAACAGATAGCGCTTGGCGATAAAATTCGCTTTGTAAATGAAATGACATATGGTACAAATGGAAAAATTCCAAGACTTAACCACCTGCTATGGGTGGTGTAGGGGTAGCACGCAACACGGATTCGTGACTTGATGACGATCATGTTTTCAGTAACATTTAGAAATACACATCATGGGGTGCGAGTGGGATTACCTCCGCGTGGGTCAAGAGTTGCGGCTCGTTTTCGGATCGGTCCGGGGGGAAAAGCAATGCTTGGTCCCGTGCACCCTGGGCATCGGCTATATCATTGACCGTTGGCTAAGAGCCCGACAGGGGGGGAGGGAGGTCTTTTGACTGTATTACCGTACAACGTTGCCAACATTTTGTCACAAGATTTTTGAATTATATGCTTTGACATTGGCGAAGTTGTCGTCGCTACAACGACTTGATACGCCACAAATAAGAAGAGGAATACACAACACTTTTCTCAATTACAGGTGGTCAACCAGCGAGGCACAATCCTGACAGCAGTGCAGATAGGACTTAGTACAAGACTGTACGGCGCTCCTGGAGATAATTTACAAGTGAGTTCTATCTACCCTCAATATGTGTAGCTACTAGCTACATTTCGTGATGTCAATATTCACAAGCATCATCATTGTGCTAGTCTAAGTAGTGTACTTTACTTCCTGGATTACTATGATCTTTGAACCAACATTATTTATAATAAGGTTAATGAACTAAATAACAGAGTACCCTACACCGACGAGCATGTAGAAAAGCTTGATGAATGTGTATGTAGCGAAAGAGATATGTCAGGATCGTAGCAAGTGCAACAAAGTAGTCTCTGCCTTGCCTACCCCCATGGGATGTGACTTATGTAATGACAAATAACTAAGACCATGGTGGCTTAGTAGACAGGTCAATAGTTTTACTTCTTAGGTATGATACTCCACAAAGTAACAACTTTTGTTTTCAGTTTGCGATAGAACTCCATATCCCATGAGAAATACGAAATCATAACGGGAGAAGGAAGCATATTCAAAATCTCAGCTTCTGAGAACTTTTCTTTTTTAGGTGTTAAGATAACAATAACTGAATGAAGAAGCAAGCACTGTTCTCTTTCATTATTTATTTGAAAGGTTTCCCCTTTTCTCACTGACTCATGCATATTTTTACCAGCTTAGTTAGCTTGCCGTTTTTATGTATTTGTTTGTATGGATCAAATCTAGTAATTGAAATTTGAACCGCTTCCGGTGGTCGGATTAACGTGAAATTTGGCTCACTTATGTAAGCCCAGAGACAATACAATAATCTTGTAACGAAATTCTGGTGCCCCAGCCAGGACCGTCTCCGCATAAAGGAACTCTTCAACGGTTTGTCCGATCGACTTGAATTTTGGTATGCACATGCAAGATCGATGACAATGAAGTACAGTCAATCAAAAGTACAATCAGCAAAAAAGCTTGTAATAAAAATGAAATTGTTAATTGTTGTTGTTGTTTTAAAAATCAAGAAATAAAATTTCTTGATTCATTTGATAGTACCTATCATTTGAAAAACAGCGCCTTCTATCGTCCCTGGTGAGCAGTAGATGTTCCATGGGAGTTTGTAATTGTGTCGTACAGACACATCATTCAAACAGATGACGCTTAGCGACAAAAATTCGCATAGTAACAAAAGGTCACGTGACAGTCAGTAACAGGTAGAAAAATTTGGAGACTACCCACCTGCTATGGGTGGTGTAGGGGTATAGCACGCGTCACGGAATGACGAGGATCCGGGTGCGATTCCCGGCCATAGCTTTACTTTTCGGATTTTTCTATGTGTTCTAATTTTCACTGACATTTAGAAATGAAATTGTTAAGTTAGGTTATTTAAAAATGGCTCCTTTGTTGCTTCTAGCTACATTTCGAGGTGAGCAACTATCGCGACACATCAGTGAGGTTCACCTTCGAAGCTATCGGCGAACTCAGATTCCTGAGAGGAATCAATCCTACATCGTAAGTACCACTACATTAACCTTCTTCCATCGCCTGTCTTTTTCTTACATACATACATAAATCACATCTTTATCTCTTACGGGGTAGACAGAGCCTGAGTTAACAAGACTGGAGGCCACGTTTAGCATGATTGTGGGCGTATAGGTGGAAAGGGGAATCAAAATAGTGATGGGTTGCTTTGCTAGCATCATCGCCTATAACGTGATTCCTACGATTTACTATTGGCTTTTACGGTCAGCGCGGGTGGAGAAGCAACTGGTACATTCTATGTTCTTTCTTTGCTCCCAGACCAGCATGGAACGTTTTATGTAACGATATATCCCATCACGAATACCAGATTAGTGGTATCTTAAAAAAAGAATCGAACCCGCGCTTCAGCAATTAAACCACCAGGACGCCCATCCAACAAAAGCCAGCATTAGTGGCGTGTGGTGCCATCTGTGGTAACTTTTATGCAACTCAACGATTCCTACGTTCCAACATACGCACATTTCTTCATTTATTATAAAATTTAGTTTACAGTTTACAGCTGGTGTAGAATTAGTGTGTTAGGCTTTTTCTGGCCTTATGATAATGTTTTTATCTACTGCAGGCAAACTATAGGATCCGGACAGACGGCCAATGTGATTGTCAGTGCGGGCATCACCACGTCAGCTCAACCCGGAGCTAGGGACCTCATCACCTTCACCGCCTACGGTAAGTTCATTGAACTTTTAAATGTTATTTATAATTTTAACAGCTATAGAGTTCAGGCAAATATTAAAGTTACCACGTGCAAAATTCGATAGCATTTATTTCTAAACATGGTTACAGAATTATCCGAAAAAATAGTAGAAAATACATATAAAACAAAGGTTAAACTATTGAACATCAAACACATTCTAACGGAATTTTAATACACTTAAATCAAACCACGACCTTAACAAACACGAGAGCTTTGTTTAGTTTAGGAATAGATTGTATCCCGATCTCAAGGCGCATGCGGAGTAGAGAAGAGAGTAAAAAAATAATAATTACAAAAGCAGAAATTGAAGAACACTTTCGGAGCAATCCTTTGCGAGCTGTAACCATAACTGTTACACGTTACAATAACCAACAACTCTATAGAACAAAGATATAGAACATCTTCAACTCGCCTTTGTTGACAAAGACCTAGGTTATCCGGTCTAAATTGCCTCAATATATCCATTTCTTTCCAGGCTTAGACCAAGTCAGCATCTCAGCGTATGTCTACGTGGTCAACTCAGTCGACAGCTCCGACGTGTGGGCTCCTACCCTCAGGCACAACTTCCAGGGCATGTGCATCGGGAAGCTAGGAGACGACTGCGCCGAACACGCCTGGTCCGCCACCATATTTGCACGGGATGCTTCCACAGGTGTGCTGTTTGATTCTTTGATCTTAATGGGGGATGCTCCTATAGGTGTATTCTTTGACCATCATCTTACTCGTAGGTCACTAGGATTCGAGACCGATTCAAGTATCAAACCTGTAAGAGTGAGCCAGACAAACCAAGATGGCACTCTAAAAGCTCACGAACTGTAGTTTCTTTCACAACATTTGGCAGCACTGAATTAATTATCTATCCCCTTTCAAAATTATAGAACTCTGCTAAGTTCCTGTATCCGTTCCAGGTCTTCTGCGATTGACATCGTCACCGATAGGTCTAATGTACGACAGCAACTTCATAGCCGGGACCAGAGAGGAAGTCATGGCGACTTACAGAGCAACTTGTTGCGCCCCTCGACTCTCTGTCACAGCTGTGGACGCCAACGGCAATGTCAACAGCTACATGATTGACATAAGCGGTGAGTACAATGGCGTAACTATACTCGGTAGCAAAAAAACTGGGTCATTTTTCACACAACTTTCTACGGGAAGTGAATCGGTTTTTTTGCTCCCGAGTATTATAACGTCTGGGGCCAGTAAACATCAGGTGAGGATCCTTCAATATAGAGAAGTAGATCAAGGGTTTTTGTGTTCTAGATCTAGACCCAATGGGGTCCCGTAAAGCTAGAGACACGTTACTAATTCCATCTCTTTCTTCCCAGGCTATCTGAACGGAGCATCTATAGCAGCCATAACGCTTGGCGTTTTCCTAGCGATCGCCATCATAGCTCTCATCATATTCCTCATCTACTGGTGCGTGAGGAGGCGGAAGGAGTCAAGGGAACTGCCCTACAGCACGTCCACTAGGAATTAAATTAGATAAAGTTTAAGTTGGTAAAGAAAGGCCCTCATTAAGGTCGCTGTTAAATTCATCATCATCATGAATCAAAAGACGTCCACTGCTGAACACAGGCCTCCCCCCAAGAGCGCTGTAAAGACCGGTCTTGCGGCCCTTATCCAGGGGACTCCCGCTACCTTCACCAGGTCATCAGTCCATCTTGTGGGGGCCGCTACGCTGCGACTTCCTAAGTCGCCACTCGAGAACCTTCTGGCTCTATCGGCCGTCGGTTGTGCGAGTTATTCAATTAACTAGCAGCATGTGTCATTAACTTTGGCACAGGGGTCTTCTTTTCGTTACTCAAGTATCTTACTAACAAATTTAAAAGATTCACGGTTAACAACATCAGACATATCAACAGGATAAGACCACGATTACTTCCAATAGACTGAAGAAATTGCGGGTATATGTTAATGATGCAAAGACCACACGCGGTCTACCCTCATTTTGGCACGTGCACTGTGAACACTGTCACTACACGCAATGCCACTCCGCACACTCGGATGCATTAAAAAATTCAATTCTTGATGAAAAAAATCATTGATATTCCCCATTCCAGACATACATACATACCGTCACGCCGCTTTCCCACAGGGGTAGGCAGAGACTACTTTATTCCACTTGCTACGATCCTGACATATTTCTTTCGCTTCATCCACAGTCATCAATCTCTTCATACATGCTCGTCGGTTGCGGGTACTCCTGACCTGACCTTTTTCCAAAACGTCTCCTATTTGGTCTCGGAACGTCCGTCCAGGCCTTCCCCTCCCAACGCAACCATTCACAGACCGACATTTGACAATATAAACCTATATTCACGACTTAAGCTCTTCAAAGGTAATGGCGGTCTATATCCCGTTGATAATGTATGTAGTCTTACTTTTTTAATTGTAAAAGGAACCTTTTATTTGTCACATACAAATTGTTAACCTCTTTAAATTACCTATATAAAGCAATTTTATTATTACCACCATTTTATAGCAACTGTGAAGCCGTAAAATATATAATTTCAACATACCATTGCATAATACAAACATGTAAGTTATGATGCTGGGAAAATTATTGTTATTACTATTGTTTTACCGATTTTCAAATGAAAAACTCTCTCCGAGACATTTTCAATTCTGTGGAACACGTGTCCGGAGTATTTTTTATGGTTTTGATTTTTATTTCGATCACTTTTTCGTTGATTATTACATTTTCTAAAGCATTGTCTGAATGAATAGAAAAGATTTGGCAGTGCGGCTGTTTTGCATGACTTGACCTTACTCTATCGCGGAAGTATAGTTTTTAAAGTATTTATAACGTGTTAAAGTACTTCCTGACACAATAATTCGTTTTCTGCAGCCTCAAGCGGGTGACAGACGGGCGAGTAAGTTCGCGTACTCACGGCTCGACGACTTACTCGCCTGTGTGGCAGTGTAAGTACGCGCACGAGAGTAAAGTACAGGCGAGTAAGTCGTCGAGCCGTAAGTACGCGAACTTACTCGCCCGTCTGTCACCCACTTTATTATGAGTATGATAAATCTTTCTGATTTTTAATGGTCACCGTGATTGTAAGAACAGGTCAAAGGTTGAAACGAACACAGACATGAAATATGGATATAGCTGGATTTAAAATCGCGTGTTGTTATAGTCACTGCTAAATCAGTAGTAGTACTACTTATTTATAATTACACTGGGTATCTTAAAATTGTTTCGAAATATTTCAGTAGGTTGGGTTACATATACATACACAAATAAATCACGTCTTTATCCCTCACACGGTAGACAGAGACCTAAAGACAACGTTTAGCATGATTGTGGGCGTATGGATGGAAAGGGCATCGCCTATATAGCATGATCCCTAAGATTTTCGCCTCCCTCGTTGGCTTTTACCGGCGCGGGAAGAGAAGCAACTGGTAAATTCTGTTTTTTCTTTGCTCCCAGACCAGCGTGGAAGAAAGTAGGTAGCGTTAGTATGACTAAATATTCCTGTAAATGTTATACAGGATTTTTGAATCCGTTGACAAAACATTGATCGATGAGTATTGTTACCCATGGCACTACTACGTGGCACTACAGACCAAAATAAATATCATAAATGGGAGGTAGGTTTAGATTATGTTAGATCTTCAGCTGGCGCGAAGGGCCAAAAATACCCAAAAGTAGGAGCTCCGCGAAAGCGGCGCTCCGTCGACTATGTTAAACTTGATTTTGAAATAGAAATCTTTGGTCAGTAGTGCCACTCAGTAGTGCCACGGGAAATAAGGGGATCGATGTTCAAAGTGAACCGGGACAATTTTTTTTTTAAATATATATACGACAAGAAAGACAAACGAGCACCACCCATGTACTACAACACTAGATGATTGCAGATGCATTGCCTAGAGTGCTAGGATAGAATGCCTCTTGTGTCAGTAATTTCACCAGATGTACAAGCACCACTGCTTGGCGGCAGGATTAGCGAGTAAGACGGTAGTAGCGATCCAGACGGAAGTCCTACCACCCGCATCACTACATAGTATAAAATAAAGTAGCTTTCTCTGTCCCTATTTCCCTATGGTTCTGATCCCTGCTATTTTGTTCCCGTCGCAGTTTCTTGGTCTCGTCTTCGTCTCAGTTATTTGAGCATCGATCTTGTCTAACGTAAATATTGCACATCTATGTTTTTGTCAATTACGTTAACTTAGTTACCTTAAATTAAGATAAGTTTAACAAATTTATACGTATATATTATAATACTAGCTTCTGCCCGCGACTTCGTCCGCATAGAATTAGCAATAGACATGTGCATCGCTATCCCGCGGGAACTATGCAATTTTCCGGTATAAAAAGTAGCCCATAACCTGGCTGGTGATTTTCTCAACAGATTAGTAAATTGCATCAAAATCCGTCCAGCTGTTTTCACGTGATGCACTCACATATACAAACACAGACAAAAATTCTATAAACCGTTGGAACGTGTTTCGTTATGGATTCTAAGTATCCCCAGACAATTTTTTTTTTAATATCTTCCATGTACAGACTTTCGACCCTATTCAGCTTTATTATAATATAATTTATCTATACATATTATGTATAGATAAAAACGAATTTAAACGAAATGCATTACGTTTGTCTCGCTAAAACTCTTAGAACGGCTAATTTTTTTTTGAAAAATCTGTGCAATGCCAGCGATGGTTTAAACGGTGAGAAAACATTGAAAGAAAGCCGCGGGCAACAGCTAGTTTTAATATAATAACTTCAGTTGAATATCACAATGGGAGAGTTTAGCAAATGGTACAATCAAATGTCATAAAAATAAGTACTTAAAACATGTCTTATTTAAAAATATATATGTAGAAACTTGAAGAAAACTTTGTCGAAAAACATTCCGAGTTAGTAGGTTCCAAAATATGTTATAACTTTATTCCACAATACGGGTAGTACATGATGTATTTATAAATATAACTAAGTAGGTATATGATATATTTAATAAGTTAAGTGTTTACTAATTGTAAAGCCATATTATTTGTAAATTTATAATTGCAAATAAATATATTTTAATATGTTTTGAATTTTATTGTGTATACCTGAAGATATATATGACTAAAAAATAACGAAAGCCTTTTATTTCTGTTTTACGATTACATACTAGACATGTTTAACACACACACACACAAATCACGTCTTCATCCCTTACGGGGTAGACAGACATGTTTAACATAAAATATATTTAACTTATGATAGATAAAAAAAGAAAAAAAAGCATTTAGTGTTAAAAAAAGCAATTAATAATAGAATAATAATTGTACAATACACTATTAGTGCATTTACACTAGTAGGCTTATTGTCCAACTCGCTCGCAATCGCCATCGCGTTCATTTTGACAGTTCTTGTATGAATGTGACAGCTAGCCGATTCCGATGCCAATCGTCAGCCCATACATGAACTGTCAAAATGAACACGATGGCGGTTGCGAGCGAGTTAGTTAATAAGCCTACTGAACCCTCCTATGAGGTAAAAGCTTCTTCCAGACGTCCATCAGGTTCTCTCTTGGGCCCTCCAAGGGTATAATTATGTTATAAGTGTCAACTGACACCGAAACGCGACGCGACGCTGCATTTTAATAGGAACAACCTTGCGCAGCCGCAAGTTCTATATATGTATATATATTACTAGCCTTCCGTCCGCAGCTTCGCCCGCGGTAAATTAATTTTCCCGTAGGAAAAGGTATTTTCCCGCGGTAAAAAGTAGCCTATGTCACTCAGTGATAATGTAGCTTTCTAACGGCAAAAGAATTTTTGAAATCGGTCCAGTAGTTTCGGAGCCTATTCAATGCAAACAAACAAACAATCAAATTTTTCCTCTTTATAATATTAGTATAGACTAGTGTTTCATCACGACTTAGTTCAACAGCAGACCTTTTTGCCAAAACAATATTTCCTACAAACACGCTGACATTTATACAATAAAAGAAAAAAACAAATTGGCATTCATAATATGGCAATTGAATTATTTATATAGATTCAAACACTTGTGCCAATAACTACCCATTAGTCATAGCATCATATATGTCATCATAGCAACAGACAATACCTATAGCAATCTGTTAATTTGGCAAAATGATTTTACGGCTCACAAGTCACGGGTTCCTTTTTGTACCATAATTTCTGGTCATAATAATCGTTAGTCATATTGTTAAAAAAAAAAAAAACTAAATGTCACTGAAAGAAAAGTAAAGCAATGGCCGGGAATCGAACCCGGATCCTCGTCATTCCGTGACGCGTGCTAAACCCCTACACCACCCATAGCAGGTGGGTAGTCTTCGAATTTTTATACCTGTTACTAGCTGTCACGTGACCTTGTTACTATGCGATTTTTTGTCGCTAAGCGTCATCTGTTTGAATGATGTGTCTGTACGATACAATTACAAACTCCCGTGGAACATCTACTGCTCACCAGGGACGAGAGAAGGCGCAGTTTTTCAAATGATATTGTTTTTGGTCACAACACATGAAATCTAGCATTTTTCAGGAATTTGGGAAAAGTTTCTTCTTCTTCTTATTTGTGGTCAAGTCGTTATAGCGACAACTTCGCCAATGTCAAAGTAACAAAAATATAATTCAAAAATCTTGTGACAAAATGTCGGCAACGTTGTACGGTAACACGGTCAAAGACCCCCCCCCCCCTGTCGGGCTCTTAGCCAACGGTCAATGATATCCCTCAGAAACTGCCAGGAAATCATTAGCCGATGCCCAGGGTGCACCGGACCAAGCACTGCTCTTCCCCCCGTATGGATCCAAAAACGAACCACAGCTCTTGACCACATGTGGAAGTAATCCGACTCACACCCCTTGGGAAAAGTTATCAGAATATAGTAGGTTACGGTAGGTTAGTTTGCTATAACTGAGGGCCCAGTGTTATGGGCATGGGGACATCTATGATCCCAATGAGTAAGGTTCTCGAGAAGAACAATAAGGGGGCGTCCATTAATTACGTGAGGTATTCAGGGGGGGGAGGGGGTCGAGCCGAATCTTACTAAATCTCACTTGGGGGAGAGGGGGGGTCTTGGCAAATGTCACGTAATTTTTTTTTAGCAGAAAATGGTGTACAACTGCGTGAAAATTAAGTTAAATTAAAGTTGAATTAATAATTAAAATTACGGCAATATTTGCAAATACTAGTCCCTGCTAGTCTTAAAAAAGTAATTAAACAAATTGTGTTATGTTTTTTAATAAATCCAATACTTTTATACGCAAAGTACAAGTTTTGAAAAATCTCATGTGAGATCGGGGTAGGGGGTCGAGAAAAATCTTACGACATCTCACCAAGAGGGGAGGGGGGGGGGGGTCCAAAAATCCTTAAAAATGCCTCACGTAATTAATGGAAGCCCCCTAATCTCTTTGGCTGTGAGGGCTACATATGTCATGTCAATGGGGACTATCGTTTCTTTGCTCACCAGATGGCGCCACTGTTGACTAAGGTCCAGGTATAGCTGTCTCAATCCCCCTATTCATGTGGCCTGGAGGAGGGCACCGCTGAACACATTATTTTTAACTCCCCTATTAGATTGGTTTCCCTATACAACAACCTACCCCCCTGTATCCCCAAACCTACCAACCTCGATACTCTCCTACTACTAAGGTTGCCAACCGTACTATAATATATAGTATTGTACAATATTTCGGGTGTGCATACTATATACTGTTGAAGAAATAAACAGTACACAAAAATACTATATTTTTAACATCAAACGAAATCTGAAAAACAAATGTATATTTTTTTAAATAAATAAGTAACAAACATATCTTTGTTTATTTTTAAAATTTTCCATAACATACTATATTGTTTTTTAAGTGTACTATTTTTTTTATAGCTCATTTTGAAAAATACTGTATTTCGCTGAAAAAATGTTGGCAACCCTCCCTACTACTCGCGTCAACAAACAAAAAAGTTCTAAAATCCCTAATCAAATACATTGAGAAAGAAAAAATTAAACTAGGTGCTTCAAGCAGGTAGCTTTTGTCTCTCCTAATAACTAATTGTTTATTCATTATGTGATTGTTTGCCACAGCCAGGTAAAAGACAGAGAGATGTTACTGTCTCATCTATAATATTGGTATGGAGTATGGGTGGAAACTAAAACCAAATCCTACTGATCACTGTCTTAGCCCTAGCTATAAAACAAGTGTGAAAATCAAGAGTGTTTGTATGATATGAATATTGATAAATATACTCACAAAGGTAATAATGTCAATAAACTTTTGGACATCATGCAACTTGGTACGAAACAATAAATCAAATTCAGGCACGAAGCCACTTTCAAACGGCGCGTTTTTGTAAGATCTGTACAAGAAAGACATGAGGCCGACAGTTAATGTAACAAAGATATTGTTTTGCCTTGATTTGAGTTGGTTTAACGATTTTAACACACAATAACGGCTACTACAACTCGAAAATACCACGGTAAGCTAGTTTACTCGCTTAAAAACACGGAATATAGGCCAACATGATGTAAAATGACAGCTGACCAAAAAAAATTTCGCGACCACTGATTATGATGTTTTGTAATGCCAAGACCGTTCAAGCGATGTTTCTCGGGATAAAAATAAATAATGGCACTCACCTTGTCCCCCCAGCAGGGCTTGGTTTCGGGAAACAGGCAACAACACGGCGTTTTGTGTCAAATCTTCGATAGACAGGCCAGTCACTGCCGTTGAAAGCAGTGGATTTTTCACCATACCCCGGCTCATGTGATCACCGAAACTTTTGTCAGACATTGTATCACTAAACAATTAATCGGTTAAAACAGTTTTTCTCGTAAATTTACACATTTGGAGGTCGCAAAATGCAAATATAATTAAGTGAAATTACGTGTCACTTGCATATTTTGACATATTTGTGACATTTTTTGTCATTCCGAATATTTGATTTGATGTTTCAAAACGAACACAAACAACATTTTGTTTCTTTTTTGTTTAACATACAGAGCAGAAAATATAAATAGTATAGTAACTTGAACCATTTTAGTATTTAATTACCAAAATTATTGATTCTTGTATTCTAAAATCCAAGAAATTAGAATAGACAAAGGGATATGAACTTATTTATTTTTGGTTTGTACGCGAACCAAGCTTTACGAACACTTTTACAATACGTTCCGTTGTAGGTACGTCAGTCAAATTCTCAACCAGAAAATTAAACGTGTCAAAACAAACATGTGAAAGGGAACGATCTGAGTGCGAACGTCAAATTTTTGAGGTTATAATTGTTTGTTTATGATCGTATATTTACAAATAATCCCTTAATATCATCTACAAACATGTCTGGTGAGCAATCAGATCCGCCTCCTCCTCCAGTTAAACGATATAGACGTGAAGAAAAGTCAGAATCGGAAGAAGACATTGATAACTACGAGCCTTATGTACCAGTTAGAGAACGGAAGAAACAACAGCTTTTAAAGCTCGGACGGCTTGGACAGGTCGCTGCCGAGGTCTCTGCGGAGGCGAAAAGCTCTAGTGACAACGATCCTGATGATGATAGTAAGTTACACTTCTGAAAACATTAGAATAAGCAACAGTAAACGTTCTTCGAACAAATGAATAAGTATAAGTAGCAAAAATGTCGTCCCACCAGAGTATATTGCAGTGTATTTATTTGTTATTATGTTGAATAAGCTTTACCAAAGTATTGGTAAGGAATAATTGTTGAAGAGATTTAATAATCATGTATTATACAAGTATTGTCACAAGTAACTCTTGGTGCCTTAATTTCACAACATTGTGAAATATCATTCAAACATGAAATAGAAATTCAATATTTAATTGTGAATGAGTATTGTGATATTCCATGTTTTTTTTACTTACCTGAATTGGCCCTTCTTCTTTTTTAATATAATATTTAATTTGGATTAATTTAGGTTTAGGTGTGGCGGCTAAGACGCGAACATGTTTGTTTTAATTTATAAATAGTCATTATTTTACCTTAGATTGTCCTGGTTATGTAAAATAATAGTACGGGGAACAAGCGATTAATTCTTTATCTTTTATTGTTGCCTTACTTTATCATATAACTGTCTCTTACAGCATCGCAAGAAGAATGGGGCCGCAAGTACAACGTATCGCTCCTGGAACAGCACAGCTCGCTGAAGAAGCTGGCTGAACAGCGCGCGCTGTCGGCCGCCGAGCGGCAGGCGCGCGAGGAACAGCATATACTGGAGAGCGTCGCGCAGAGCAAGGCGCTCATGGGGGTCGCTGAACTTGCTAAAGGTACCTTCTCAATCCCAGTTCTATCAGGGATCCGTTCTTATACAAGCCGGGGAAATTACGGGCACAAGAGGCATTTCATCTTAGTCCTCTAGGTTGGCAACGCATCTGCAATCCGGGGTTGCGGGTGTCTATGGGCAGTGGTGATCACTTACCATCAGGTGACCCACTTGCTCGTTTGCCTTCCTATTCATATAAAAAAAAAAAAAGGGGTCTCTCAAGGATCGGAAACCGATTTTGGAAATTAACTGGTTTGATGTCGATGACTGAAACCGAAATGGAACCGGTTTGGTTACCGGTTTAATAATAATAATATTTTTTATATTATAGCCTTTTTTATTCCAAATTCGCTACAATTTCATTTTTGTTGTTGTTATTGTGTTGTTTTTTTTTATTATTAAATTGTCGCGTAATTCGGCGTGCCATGGCAGAGGCCTCCCCGTGTATTGGAGGGTGTGGGCTACAGTTCCCACGCGCGCCCAGTGCGGATTGGGAACTTAACCCACACCATTGAATTTCTTCGCAGATGTTGTGCAACGTTTCCTCACGATGTTTTCCTTCACCGAAAAGCTCATGGCAAATTTCAAATGTAATTTTCGCACATAAATTCCGAAAAACTCAGAGGTGCGCGCCCAGGATTTGAACCCACGACGCTCTGCTTGAGAGGCCACAGGTCAAACCACTAGGCTACCACGGCTTTTTTACTAATAATAATAAATCACCTTAAAAGGCTCTCGCTAGGTGGTTGGGTCAAGGGCCAGATACAGAAGGCGGTACTCCTGGACACGGCTCGGATAGTCAGGAGGTTCCTTTCTCTGTCGCCCTGACCACCGGTAGCTTAGGCCTCGCCTCGCTGCCGGCGGCACCCTAGGTTAGGTTTTTATAATGTTTTTATATTATTTTATTACTTTTTATATCAATATTGTAAGAATTTTTTAAGTCAGTTAAAAAGACCAACACCCGGTCCGATAATACCCGGTTGTTAAAGAAACTGGTTTCCGCGCTTCGGTTTTTTTAACGAAATTAACCGGTGTACTTAGGTTAACTAACACGCCATCTCGTCATCTCGCTTGAAACATTTTCTGTGGCCTGCTTCGTGTTACCCCCGCCCCCCTTCCCCAGGCATCCAGTACGAGGAGCCAATAAAGACGTCGTGGCGCCCGCCGCGCTGCATCCTCTCGCAGCCCCCGGAGCGCCACGAGCGCGTGCGCGACGAGCTCATGATCCTCGTGGAGGGGGAGGACGTGCCGCCGCCCATCAGGACCTTTCAGCACATGAAGTTCCCCAAAGGTATGTCACATTTATTTTATCTTAAGTATTATACAGTAATGTTATGTGTATATGTATGTTAGGGTGTCCCTTATACGGCCAAAAAAAATTTTTTTTATTATTTTGTAACGCATACCCCCCAAATATTTTCGTAATCCTAAAATAAACTTAAATGTGAAATTTCAGCATTCTATGATGGTGGGAAGCCGTGCCGACTCGGCTTCAAAGTTTTATATATAGGTTTACTAGGTAAATATTCTGATAATTACAATTTATTCTCTAACGACCGAACGAAGTAGCAAAATAAGTAAAAAACCAATATGATAATATTAATCTTTATTAAATAGAGTGAAACAGACAATATTAATTGGGGTATTTCCCTTTTAAAGAAGCTTTTTTACAATCAGGATAGAGTTTTCTGTGCTCCTGGACACAACGCAAGAGAAATTGTTTAAATCGGCCTGTATTTGAAGCCGTTGTATCGCAGCACATTATCTGTATTTTGTCATTGAGATCCCAATCCTGAAGAGCGTTTGGAACTAGGGCTTGTTTTCTTCCCGATGAACTAATCTAATTTCGGTACCGCAAGAAGTTGTTCTTTGTCGCCATAAGTAATAACAATCGGTAGTCGTTCTTCCTTTGAACTTTTTACGTCTAAGGCAGGTAACAATTTGCCATCCCAGTGGATAGTCGCCATTTCAGGAATATTGTTTTGGAAATCCGTTTTTATTCCCTCGGCTCTAATATTTCGAGTCTGTGTTCGAATTCGTTGAATTGAAGATTTATTTACGGGAGAGTCATCAATGTTTAGACCCAATGCTTCTATTACAGCCTGAAGGATGTAAACCGAATCTCTTGTGCTTAATTGACACCTATCTAAGGCCGCAACTAACTTGCGTGAAATAAAGTCCTTCCGGCTCCTTTTAACTGTAGTCACTTGAGACTGCAGAGTCGATGCCGTCGGTTTCAGTGCGGGTTCATCGGGAACAACTTTATTTAAACTGTCAGTAGAACCACCAGATAAACAATGAGAGGAAGGCGTAGGGCTTTGAGTCAGCGAATAATCACATGCGGACGAAGGTCCAGCGATGGACACGTTTATCAATCTTCTTTTTTCTTCGTATATCTTTCTTTGGAGGGCTCTCTCTTCTTTTTCTAATAATTTTTGGTCCACTCCTGCTAGACAGCCCTGACTCCCTGGTTCTCTCTGTTGCTGTAAAAATATTTTGTCTTCTTCTATTTTTATAATTTGAAGAGCATCGGCATGTGCGATACCAAACAAATTATCCAAGTCGCTTTGAAAATTCTGCTCACGTCGTATGTGAATTTCGTGGCTTTTCTTACAATTTTTTTGTAGATCACGCCAAACTTGGTACAGGTCTACTAGCTTCTTTACACAGTTAGGTACCGATCGTGTAGGTAATCTAGCTTTGTCCCAGAAGATAATTCACTCGCGCATCACAAGATTAGCACTTTCGTTTACTTTAAATTTCACTTCGCGAATATTATTGAATAAAACTGCTAAAACTTGTCTGTTTGGAGGCAATTTCGCACCTGTTATCTGATGTTTTATATCACCCACTAAGAAAATGCCCTTTTTAGTACTTCGTAATTCAATCGCCATTATTATAAAACCAACCAAATACGTCTCAGATACAAAAAAACTGTTAATATGCTAACTAATACGCAGCACGCGCCGATCATCCCTAGCAGCTTGTATGAACAAGCTTATGTTTGAAGTCGGCACGGGTTCCCGTTCATAGATTGAGCTAATTTTTATTTTGGGAGCATTTTGTTACATGTGGAACACATTTAGAGGGTATGCATTAAAAAAAAAATTTTTTGAAAAATAAGGGACACCCTAATGTATGTATTATTTTATTTTATTTATTTAGCTATGTATTTTAATTATGTTAGTATTGTTGTTTTTATTATCCCTGCGTTTATCCTGTCTATTTGTTTCCGCCACCTACTTAAACTGTCTCCAACTTATTTCTCTTATTGGTTCTCTGGAAGAGATCGCTATTAAGCGATAAGACCGCCTATTGTCTACTTTGTTCTTTGTTTCTGTATTAAATTAAAAAATAAAATAAATAAATATCTTGGGACAAATTACACCAATTGACCCAGCCCCAAACTAAGCAAAGCTTGTACTATGGGTACCAGGCAACGGATAAACATACTTATATAATGTAGATAAATACATACTTATACACACAACATCCATGACTCGGGCACAAACATTCGTATTCATCATACAACTGTCTGCCCCTACCGGGATTCGAACCCAGGACCTCTAGATTCATAGTCAGGGTCACTAACCACTAGGATATCCGGTAATTGGTATTGGTATTGTTTTGTACTGATTTGTGGTGTTCAATAAAGAGTATTTGTATTGTTGTGGTGTGTGGGCTGGGACGACTTTACCACAGTATATATATAAGCTAAAGCAGTAAGGAAACTACGAACAAATCGGTTGAACCGAAACACGCACACAGGCGCGCGCTTTACACGGCCCCTAAGCGGACCTGAGCCTGAGCGGAGTGGACGAGGTCCGCTTAGGGGCCGTGTAAAGCGCGCGCCTGTGTGCGTGTTTCGTTTCAACCGATTTGTTCGTAGTTTCCTTACTGCTTTAGCTTATATATATACTGTGACTTTACCCGTGTCCAGGGGCCATGTCTTAATGCGGTTCAATTCCGATTCTTTAAGTCATTTCAGTCTCTGGAATCGGTTGCCAAATGATATCAGGCAACCGAAGACTTACTACCCTGCGCAGTCGCTTGAAGGCGTATTGGCTCGATGGATCCTCTTAAATGAATGTGATGTGTTCTGTAACTTGTGTGTATATGTATATGTTTATATATTATGTAGTATTTACTTTGCTCCTAGACCAGCATGGAAGATTTTTTTTATGTAAGTATTTTATTTACGTTACAAATATTCAATCAATACTGTACGTTTAGACATTTGCGTAGTTAGCAACTATATTTTAAAGAGGTAGTTTCGCGACTTCTCGTGACCCCCTTGTGAAGGCTTTGCGACCCCCCCGGGGTTTCCCAACCCATAGTTTGACAAACACTGCCATAGACTATCAGTAGCTGTTCTCTAGGCATTCTCCGCGGCCTAGAAGAGAAGGGCATCAAGAAGCCGACCCCGATCCAGGTGGCGGGCATCCCGGCGGTCCTGCAGGGGCGGGACATGATCGGCATCGCCTTCACCGGCTCCGGGAAGACGCTGGTGTTCACGCTGCCGCTGCTGCTGCTGTGCGCCGAGCAGGAGACGCAGCTGCCCTTCATCAGGTCAGACACACTATTCAACCTTTTCACCGCCAATAAGTAAGTAAGTATAGCACAAAGGGGCTGTCCATTAATCACGCGAGGCTCCGGAAGGGGGGGAGGGGTTCGGCAAAAATCACGAAATATCACAAGAGGGGCGGGGGGTGCAGTAAGATATCACGTGTATTTATTTATTCGTTAAACACGCGATTTTTAAACCGAAAAATGGCGTGTAGTGTGACCTTGACTCGCCGTTGCCAGGCATAAAATAGATTATACTTTTATACCTGTACTAGCTGTTGCCCGCAACTTCGTCTGTATGGAAGGGAGGGATTACAGGGTGATGATGGTGTTATACAGGAACGAGGGTCCGTACGGTCTCATCATCTGCCCGTCGCGCGAGCTGGCGAAGCAGACCTTCGAGATCATCCAGCACTTCGTGAAGCACATGAAGATGAGCGGCATGCCGGAGATCAGAAGCTGCCTCGCCATCGGAGGTACGTGATTATGCAGGCCACGGTACAGTCAGCGTCATATAACTAGTAAGTAGCAGTCAAGATCATCATTTACTTGGAAACACCCAAAATGGTCATTAACAGTGACTCAACCAAAGCGGTCAAATTGTTGGGGACATCCATCGTGCACAAATATACCGGAGCACGCGCATCGCCAAATACTTAGTAACATTCAAGCCGACATTTGTACAGTAACTTCCAAACCGCCACTGGTAGCTTAGCAGCCAAAGTATCCAAAAGTAAGGAACACACTAGAAAACTCAGCTTTATTTTAAATAGTATAAGATTTACTCTCGTGTCGAGTGAAAAATAAATAAACACGTCATAAGATTCAATATGGCCTGACGTGTTTTTAATTCTAGCTAAGCTCATCTCTTGTTGACGTTGACAATCACCGAGAAGAGTACCAACTTGTCAGTGTTCGTCTCATCTCTTTCATTTGGAGCCTGACGCCTGGTATAGAAAACATCTTATCTTTACAATATATGTTCTTGACTTAGAAGTGTATAGTTACGTCTTTTTAAATGCCCTGATAATAATGGTCTGAATTTTATTACATATACATATGATTACATACATCATAAAAGAGTTTTCATTTACTTGAAAAAAAGCAATGTACGTTTTGCGTTAATAGATTTTGAAATTAGAACACCGTTCCGTTCACATTGTATTAAAAGTTGACTAGTTAACTGGACCATTGGACCTTAGACGGCATGTAATAAAGTCTATTCTCCTAGTCTGCGGTGTTCCATACTTTTGGATACTTTGGCTGCTACGCTATCAGTGGCGGTTTGGGAGTTACGGTACTAATATCGGCTTGAATGTTACTAAGCATTTGGCGATGTGCGTGCTCCGGTATATTTGTGCACGATGGATGTCCCGAACAATTTGACCGCTTTAGTTGAGTCACTGTTATTGACCATTTTGGGTGTTTCCAAGTATTTAATGATCTTCACTGCTACTTACTATATGACGCTGACTGTACACCGACCGGCCAAGTGCGAGTCGGGCTCTCGCACCGAGGGTTCTGTAAATTCGGCAAGTGAATATTAAATCCAGTGTTAGCTGAGCCCTTCTCCTAAGCAAAATGTAGGCGGTGTGAGGTCAGTTTATAATGGTTTTCTTACATAGCCAGCAAACCCTTACCACCCTGGTGGTTGCAGGAGTGGCGGTGTCAGAGTGCATGGAGGTGGTGCAGAGAGGCGTGCACATCATGGTGGCCACCCCCGGCCGCCTCATGGACATGCTCGACAAGAAGATGGTGAGTAAAAAACACGTGGTTGGCTTAGTTAGTAGTGATCCTGCCTGCGAAGCAAGCGTCCCGGGTTCGAATCTTGGTATGGGTATATATTTGTGTGATCAGCACAAATGTTCCTGAGTCATGGATGTTTCTATCTATTTAAGTATATATTTCTCTATGCATATAAGTATGTGTATCGCTGTCTAGTACCTATAACACAAGCCTTACTAGCGCTTACTTTGGGACTAGGTCAATTTGAGTGAATTGTTCCCAAAAAAAAAAGTTTCATCGTCATCAAACTAAGTCAACCTGTCATATCAAACCATAGATACATAATATCACATGAGATCGCTATTAAGCGATAAGACCGCCTATTGTCTGCTTTGTTCTTTGTTTCTGTATTGTTTTCTACTGATTTGTGGTGTTCAATCAAGAGTATTTGTATTGTATTGTATTGTATTGTATTGTATCACGTCTTTCGTAGACAGAGCCTAAATAAAACCTTAAGGCCACGTTTAGCATGATTAAGGGCGTATAGGTAGAAAGGGGATCAAAATAGTGATGGGTTGCTAGCCGCATCGCCTATAACATTTCTATTGTAGAAGGATTTTTTCCACCTATACACCCACAATCATAAACGTGGCCTTTAGGTCTTGTTACCTCAGGCTGTCTGCCCCGTGAGGAATAAAGGCGTGATTTATATGTATGTTAGTCCCTCTATGTATGTTGTGTATAATCCAGGTGCGCCTGAACGTGTGCCGCTACCTGTGCATGGACGAGGCTGACCGCATGATAGACATGGGCTTCGAGGAGGACGTGCGCACCATCTTCAGCTACTTCACGGGGCAGCGGCAGACGCTGCTCTTCAGCGCCACCATGCCCAGGAAGATACAGAACTTTGCCAGGTGGGTATTTCACCAGCTGTCTATTTCACCAGCTGGAGTTATCTCAGCTGTCTATTGCACCAGCTGGAGTTATCTCAGCTGTCTATTTCACCAGCTGGAGTTAAGTCAGCTGTCTATTTCACCAGCTGGAGTTAAGTCAGTTGTGTATTTCACCAGCTGGAGTTATTTCAGCTGTCTATTTCACCAGCTGGAGTTAAGTCAGTTGTGTATTTCACCAGCTGGAGTTATCTCAGCTGTCTATTTTACCAGCTGGAGTTAAGTCAGCTGTCTATTTCACCAGCTGGAGTTAAATCAGTTGTGTATTTCACCAGCTGGAGTTAAGTCAGCTGTCTATTTCACCAGCTGGAGTTAAATCAGTTGTGTATTTCACCAGCTGGAGTTATCTCAGCTGTCTATTTTACCAGCTGGAGTTAAGTCAGCTGTCTATTTCACCAGCTGGAGTTATCTCAGCTGTCTATTTCACCAGCTGGAGTTAAGTCAGCTGTCTATTTCACCAGCTGGAGTTAAGTCAGTTGTCTATTTCACCAGCTGGAGTTAAGTCAGTTGTGTATTTCACCAACTGGAGTTATCTCAGCTGTCTATTTTACCAGCTGGAGTTAAGTCAGTTGTCTATTTCACCAGCTGGAGTTAAGTCAGTTGTGTATTTCACCAGCTGGAGTTAAGTCAGTTGTGTATTTCACCAGCTGGAGTTAAGTCAGTTGTCTATTGCACTAGCTAGAGTTTAGCCAGCTTTCTATTGCACCAGCTGGAGTTATATCAGCTGTCTATTTCACTAGTTGGAGTTTAGCCAGCTGTCTATTTCACCAGCTGGAGTTGTCAGCTGTCTATTTCACCAGCTGGAGTTTAGCCAGCGGTTTATTTCACCTGCTGAAGTTTACCCAGCTTTCTATTTCACCAGCTGGAGTTATGTCAGGTGTCTATTGCACCAGCTAGAGTTTTCTATTGCACCAGTTGGAGTTTTATCAGTTGTCTATTTTACTAGTTGGAGTTTAGCCAGCTGTCTATTTCTCCAGCTGGGGTTATGTCAGGTGTCTATTGCACCAGCTAGAGTTTTCTATTGCACCAGTTGGAGTTGGTATCAGTTGTCTATTTTACTAGTTGGAGTTTAGCCAGCTTTCTATTTCACCAGCTGGAGTTATGTCAGGTGTCTATTGCACCAGCTAGAGTTTTCTATTGCACCAGTTGGAGTTTTATCAGTTGTCTATTTTACTAGTTGGAGTTTAGCCAGCTGTCTATTTCTCCAGCTGGGGTTAAGTCAGTTGCCTATTTCACCAGCTGGAGTTAAGTCAGTTGCCTATTTCACCAGCTGGAGTTAAGTCAGTTGCCTATTTCACCAGCTGGAGTTAAGTCAGTTGCCTATTTCACCAGCTGGAGTTAAGTCAGCTGTCTATTTCACCAGCTGGAGTTAAGTCAGTTGTGTATTTCACCAGCTGGAGTTAAGTCAGTTGTGTATTTCACCAGCTGGAGTTAAGTCAGTTGTGTATTTCACCAGCTGGAGTTATCTCAGCTGTCTATTTCACCAGCTGGAGTTTAGCCAGCTGTCTATTTCACCAGCTGGAGTTTAGCCAGCTGTCTACAATTACGTTTAGGTGTCTGTGTGACTGCGAGCTTTGAGCCAGGTCGGCGCTGGTGCAGCCGGTGACGGTGAACGTGGGCCGCGCGGGCGCCGCGTCGCTGAACGTGCGCCAGGAGCTGGAGCCGGTGAAGGCGGAGGCGCGCACCGTGCACCTGCTGCTGTGCCTGCAGAAGACGCCGCCGCCCGTGCTCGTCTTCGCCGAGAGGAAGCAGGACGTCGACGCCATACACGAGTACCTGCTGCTCAAAGGTGATTAACACCATCACAATTAATTGATGATTATATTAAAAGTGCTTGATGATTTTTCTATATTATTATTCGTCTGCATGGAATTCTTTTATCGTCATACCGCAGGAATTACGCAATTTTTTGGGATAAAAAGTAACCTGTGTACAAAAAAATTACCTTAATAAAATAACCTTTTTTTTGTTCATTGAAATGGACCTCCGCAAAGTAACGCCTGATTCAATAAAGTTGCCTATGTGTTATTCCAGACTGTAATCTATTTATGTTCCAAATTTCATCCAGATCTGTTAAACCGTTCTGACGTGAAAGAGTAACAAACATCCATCCATCCATACTTACAAACTTTCGCGTTTATAATATTAGTAGGATAACCGTCCTGGGCTACCGAAAATAGTTACAATTTTTTCCGTTGACATACACATCATACATAAATCACGTCTCCAACCCTTACGGGGCAGACAGAGCCTAAGCTGACAAGGCCTAAAGGCCACGTTTAGCATGATTGTGGCGTATAGGTGGAAAGTGGAATCAAACTAGTGATGGGTTGCTAGCCGCATCGCCTATAACATAATTCCCAAGGTTACCTTAGGCTCTGTCTACCCCATAACAAATAAAGACGTGACATATGTATGTTATGTATATTGTTTTCCCGCATTTTGGAAATTTTGGATTATTTCTACTCAGAATCTACAACACTACTGATCCTTATGCGAGAAATTAATGGTAATTTATATTGAAACTAGCTGTTGCCCGCAACTTCGACTGCATAGAATTCGCTTATCGCTATCCCGCAGAAATTACGCAATCCGTTCTTAGAGGATGCCTACGTCATAGTAGCTTTATGCATGCAAAGTCTCAGCCCGATCGGTTTAAATTTGACAAAGTTTCATACAAACTTTCATCCCCCATTTTATCGCCTTGGGGGTAGAATTGACCAAAATCCTTTCTTAGCGGATGCCTACGTCATAACGTCTACTATGTCAGTCACCTTTGTTGAGTTATATATATTTAGATTCCCCATGTTTTTAATGTATCAGGAGTGGAGGCGGTGGCGATCCACGGCGGCAAGGACCAGGAGGAGCGCTCGCGTGCGGTCGACGCGTTTCGGCGCGGGGAGAAGGACGTCCTCGTAGCCACCGACGTCGCCAGCAAAGGTACAATACATCTGTACAACTAAAGTGATCACGACCTGGCGAGATGTCGTGAGGTTTCGCTCGACCCCCTCCCTCCCCGGCGAGGTATAGTGAGATATAGACCCCTAACCCCCCCCCCCCCCCCCCCCGTTTTTAGTAAAATTTGATAGCCTGGGGAACGCATATAATAGCTAGTTAATTAAAGAGCAAAATATACTGTTTTTGATCTGAAATAGTTTTTTTTAAGTCAATTGGGATTGTCTATTTTTTTTACAATGTCTGATTCAATAACCATTTCGAATAATAGTTTTTCAGGATTATTTGCAGTAATCAGATTTCGTACCTATTAATATTGTTTTTAATTTGTTATTGTTATTTTTTTCATTTGCCCTTCATTTGACCGCGAAACTCTGACGTCATCGACTTGTAGGAGATCTTTTGCATAATCTGTGGTTATTGCTACAGGTCTCGATTTCGCGAACATACAGCACGTGATAAATTACGACATGCCCGAAGATATAGAGAACTATGTGCATCGCATCGGACGTACAGGTTGGTTTCTGTTACTTATTTTATGAAAGCCAACATTGGGGGCGGCAGACGTAAGCTTGCCTTCGGAATCCAAAAGCTTATTAGTTACTTACTTGACATGAAATGTATATTTCATAATTTTGTTTTATATTTTTTTTTCCTGCGACATTGGAGACATCTCCAATTAGTTTATTTGACGGTGGAGGCGTTTTACACCTCCACTGAACTTACTATTATTATTGTTATTTTTGTTTTTTATTTTGACTAGTAGAGACTTTATACATCTCTACTATTTATAGACTAATATAATTTAAGGCTCGGGGACCTTATACATCCCTTTTATAAATGTATTTAATTTAAGTAGAATTTAAGTATTCTTACTGTATTTTATTTTGAAAAAATTACTTTCTGCCAAGTCTCTTGCGGCGCATTCTTCTTGGCAATGATGGTCTTTCCGAATGTGCTGGTAGTTTCAAAAAGACATGTAAAAGAGCCCTTGGCGGCCAATTTGCAAAAATAAATTTGTGGATTACACGATCAATGTTATCGCGATACTGGTATGTCAATATGGGATCGTGGATTTCGAAACGATCGGATTCGCTGTGATACGTGATATGGATCGCTATAATATTTAATGAAATGGATCACGATATGCTTGGATACACAAATCATGACTTTAACCCTTACGTGGTAGACAGAGTCTAAGGTAACAAGATTGTTGGCGTATATAACTATAGTCACTTAGTAATAAGACTTACTATTTAATACTATACTAATATTATAAACGCGAAAATTTGTAAGTATGGATGGATGGATGGATCCAGCCGCGCTGGCTGGAATCTGGATGAAATTTGGAACATAGATAGATTATAGTCTGGAATAACATATAGGCTCCTTTTTATCCCGGAAAATTGCGTAATAATAAATAGAGATAAAAATAAATATACGCAATAATAATAATAATAAAATATTTATTTGTATAGGCATTAATCCCATTACCTACAATATTTAATTACAATTATCAAAATTAATTAATAGGTGAATTAAATTACATTAAATAAAAAGGATTAGATTAACTTAAAAATTTAATCAATACATAGTATAAAATAAAGTTGCTTTTTCTGTCCCTGTGTCCCGATGTATGCTTATATCTTCAAAACCACACAACGGATTTGGATGCGGTTTTTTTTTAATAGATAGAGTGATTCAAGAGGAAGGTTTATATGTATAATACATGCATAATATACCGTGCGAAGCCGGGGCGGGTCGCTAGTTAAATAATATAAAACAAAATCATTATTTTTATCACACATTAAAAGACGTAATGGTAAGATGTATCGCAAACGTTCCTGACCAGTAGTTTACTGGATCTGTATATAGATAACTAGCCTTCCGTCCGCAGCTTCGCCCGCGATAAACTAATTTTCGCGTAGGAAAAGGTATTTTCCCGCGGTAAAAAGTAGCCTATGTCACTCAATGATAATGTAGCTTTCTAACCGCAAAAGAATTTTTGAAATCGGTCCAGTAGTTTCGGAGCCTATTCAATGCAAACAAACAAACAGTCAAATTTTTCCTCTTTATAATATTAGTATAGATAGCAAAAAAGTCATAGGCAAACATGCCAGACGCACTGCAACGCCAGGGTAGCTTCAGCATGACACGAAACCCGTTGTTGTATTGCACTCGTAACGAGTTAAGCGAACTGAGTGAAGACTCCAGATGCTTAACCCTCGGCGTTCCCCGGCAGGCCGCGCCGGCGGCGAGGGCGTGGCCACCACGCTGCTGGGCCGCGCCGCCGACAGCAGCGTGCTCAAGGACCTGGCGCATCTGCTGCGCGAGGCCGGCCAGAAGGTACCGCCGCAGGGCACACGCACCTACTCGCACTCACATGCATCCATCATCATCATCATCTATACATACATACATACATACATAACGTCACGCCTCTTTCCCATAGCATATGCAGAGTCTATGTTGTTCCATAATTACACATAAACGGATAATATAACTCGCGTATAAAAAGTCGAGTGATGCTCGACATGTTTCGGACTATTTCGTAGTCCTTCTTCCTGGAGCGCACGCCCCGCGCGTTTCATGTTGAAAGTGGCAAATCTTTACGGAGATATCTATGATGTTAAACGTGTCATTTCAATGGATTTTGTTCGCATTTTACGATTCCTGCTTGTTATGTATATGTATATGTACACACAGCAATATAATCAGGTAAGCACCTACGCACGCTCGCGCCGTATCTATCCTGCTTACCAAATAGCTTTGCTGTGTTACACACAATTATTTCCACTTCAGGTGCCATCATTCCTGCTGGACATGATCGGGGAGCCCGACGTGCCGGAGCCCGACGGGCAGGGCTGCTCCTACTGCGGGGGCCTCGGCCATCGCATCACAGGTAACTTAGAAATCATCGTCTCTTTTTTTTATTTGACAGGGGGTAATTATTTAAATTAATATAAAAATCTGTGTTCCTGAAAAACTAGTCCTGTTTTTTTTTTCATACATACATACATAAATCACGTCTCCCTTACGGGGTATGGATGAATGAAATGAATGAATGAATGAAATGAAAAAAATTATGTTATTGTTATTCTAGTTTCAAACATTTATTTAAACTTATTTAAAAAGGCACGCAAATATAAAGTTAATTTAGTGTTAGATAAAATGACCGTCAAAATTTAAATTATATCTGTAATTATTATCATACATACATACATATATCACGTCTTTATCCCTAACGGGGTAGACGGAGCCTAAGGTAACAAAACCTTGAGGCCACGTTTAGCACGATTGTGCGCGTATAGGTGGAAAGGGGAATGAAAATAGTGACGGGTTGCTAGCCGCATCGCCTACAACATGATTCCTATTTTCGTCCATTCCCTCGATGGGGTTTTACCATCTGCGCGGGAAGAGAAGCAACTGGTACATTCTATGTTTTTTCTTTACTCCCAGACCAGCATGAAAGACATCACACATGAGATCATACATGTCAAGAGTATTAGAATTATAATTAGAAATTGATAGAAACTAGTAGACAGAGCCTAAGGCAGCCTTTCCCAAAGTGGGTGATAACGCCCCCTTGTGGGCGCTGCAGGCCTAAAAGGGGGCGGTAAGAGACTCAGAAAAAAAATGGGGGCGTTGTGTAGAGGCAAGTAGGTGAAAAAATGGGGGCGCTAAAAATAATTTATTCTCAAAGTGGGCAGTAGACAAAATAAGTTTGGGAACCCCTGGCCTAAGGTAACAGACCTAAAGACCGCTTTTGCCATGATTGTGGGCGTGTGGATGGAAAGGGGAATCAGAACAGTGAAGGGTTGCTAGCCACATCGCCTATATAACATTATCCCTAAGATTTTCGCCTGATACGATTTTTTTTTTCAGAATGTCCGAAATTGGAAGCTGTCCAGAACAAGCAAGTGTCCAATATCGGCAGGAGGGACTACCTGGCGAACACCGCAGCCGACTATTAGAGCCGTTTATGACGGATATATTTATATACAGATATACTTTCTATCACTGCCAAGGTTTTCTGAAATCCTCAGTACAGCAGTTGTTGCTATTTGTCAGCTAGCAGGTCTCAGGCAGCGGTGCACCTCGCGAGGGAGCGGGGAGTTAGTTGTATAAGATTATGTGATGTGATAATTGTAGAAATAAAATGTTGACTGACTTACTGTTGTTATTCTAAAAACCCGACTGCTTTCATAGCAAATTTTATCCAAACCCACCCAGCCGTTTTAGTGCAACGATAAATGTTTATTTCTTATTAGTGTCAAAGAGCAACAAACAACAGACAAACAGGAGTATTAAATTCCCAGAACAATTTCAATACATACATACATACATACACAAATCACGTCTGTATAGTATGGGATAGACAGAGCCTGAGGTAACAAAACCTAAAGGTTATTTTTAGCATGATTGTGGGTGTATAGGTGGAAAAAGGAATCAAAATAGTGATGGGTTGCTAGCTGCATCGCATATAACATGATTCCTAAGAATTTCGCCCATTCCCTCGATGGACTTTTACCATCTGCGCAGGACGATAAGTAACCGGTACATTCTATGTTTTTCCTTTGCTCCCAGACCAGCATGGAAATAACATAATTTCAAGACGCCTCATACATTCTTTTTTTGATTGTTTTTGTTGTTATTGTAATGTATTTTATTCTGAAAAAACGATGTTTTGGCAAATTTCTTGCAGCACATTCTTCTTGGCTATGATGGTTTTTCAGAATGCACTAGTAGTTTCAAGAAAAGATATATAAAAGAGCGCTTGCCCTCGGCCCTTGTAAAATAACCTTTTGAATTATTTGGCCTCTGGTGAGTAACATTATGGAGGTGCATTAAAGTATTTATTAAAATTCCCTTGAGGCTGCATTAAATTTCTCTCTGGGGCCCTACCTTTGTAACTATTATTATTAGTCTTACAATTTGGCATGCAGGAAAGTAGTCATATCGTCTAAAACTCAGATCAAAAGAAGAATCTGTGATCTAAAAATGATTTTATGATTTTCTGATATTATTCTAATATTACAACAAAAGATGATTAATTTTAAATACTGTCGGTGTTGACCCATTCGACGTATATTATTAACGAAACGCGAATTTGCGAATGCGAACTGGCAGCTTATCTTATTCGTACAACAAAAACAAAACAAACAAAATAATTAGATTAGAGGAGAGGAGAGGAGAGGAGTGTCATTGTCAAATATATATGGTTTTGTCAACAACCGTAAAGTGACGTTGACTTGATTTGACATACACATGCTGCAAAAACATGCTACAATTACTTTAATTATTTATTATCTATAAAAACGTAACCTTGCATTTTATATTTCGTCATAATAACAGTGTATACGTGTAAAAAGTAATTAACTTAACTACATTTGACTTGACTACATGGAAATTTTTAAACCGGAACATTAAAGTTTCGTAATTTGTTGTCTATGAACATGTAAATAATATATCAATATCAATATTGTCGGTTCAGGTTAACGTTAAAAAACAAACTTAATTTCATTTTAAAACTGTTAATTTTTTTAAGTAATAAAAGCAATTTCGTATGTTGAAATTCTTGAAATAGATACCTTGGGCTTTTGGCAAAGTTTCAAAAAAGTCGATGCTGTATTGTTTATGGTAATATTTTACTTTAGTAACATTTTATCGTCACGAGGTAGCGACAAATTAATCGATTAATAATTTAAAAAATCGATTGAATTTACAAAATGTTATTAGTCGTATAAGTATGTTTTTCGAGATAATTTAATGAATGCTTGCAGTATATCGTGGCCGCGGTTCATTTTTTAAGCGCTTTCAAAATCATTATTTGAGTAAGTTTGAATATTTATAGGCAACAAGTTTCTTATAGCGTTTTCTTGTAAATTGTCGTTTTTTGCATGAGATTTTCTAATTTGGCCTTTGGATTAACTGGTACGTGACCTGTTTAACTTGCATTATGAAGAATCTATATTTAATTTTGTAAGTATAGCATTCTTGTTGTTTCGAATTAACGTCAACTGGCATGGTTTGAATAAGAGATAGATAAGAAAGTTCTACTTTTCTGTTGTCATAGGAATATTTTCATACTTTACAATATACAGGCAAGCTTGCTGATATCGATGTAATACAATACAACAACTCTTTATTGAACACAACATATAACAACCAAAAAAAAAGTGTAGTACAGAATATTACTAATTTATACTGTTACGAATATAAATAGTTACCGTCCAGAATATAAATAAAATAAAAAATAAAAATAATTCTTTGACCCGTCAAGCGTCCAAGCGACTACAGTAGTCCCTAAATTTCGGGCGGGAAATGTCCCAGGGACTGCATTATGGAGTCCCTCAAAAAGTCCCGAAAAAGTTAGGGACTACTGTAGTCGCTTGGACGCTTGACGGGTTAATCAATGAAATGTAAATAATTATGCTTAAAACGATGCCCTAGCGTAGGAATAAAATAACGTCATTATCAAAAACAGCCGACTTGTTGCACGACAACCGAAATTTTTCTATGTCATGTGGAAACTTAGCACTTTCGCGGCATAAACATAGTTAGTGAAAGTCAATAATAGTGTTAGTAACTTTTATTCTGTGATTTTTAAACTGGTTTATTAATTTAGAATTACACCCACAAACAAACAAAGTTCATTTCATACTTCTAATGAGGTAATTATTCAATGATGTTTAATTAAGTATTGTTGTAGACTCTGGAAGTTTTTAATGCCATGAAGTCTTTGAATAGTTTTTTCTTATACATAAATAAAGAACAAGAAACATATAATTACGTAAATTAAGATACAGGCATAAAATTACATAAGAAAAGTTTAGATTTAGGTAATATAGGGATCGTATTTGTTGAATGCATTATGTAGCGGGTGAATGGTGCGGGAAATTAGAATAGATACAGAGATTTAACCTTAAGAAATATGAGCGAAAGGGGCGTGTGTTTTTTCGTTGCGACGGTACAATGACAACTGTCAAGCTCACTTACCGCATACCCTCTTTTCTCCAGATTACTTAGCTGTATTTAAAAAGAAGCATAGTTACAATAAATGCCGGCAGATGACGTCAAAGATAAGTAGGTTTTGTAAGATTGGTCTGTTTTTATTTCATTTTAATACAAACATTTAGAATTGGTTGTACGGATTAAATTTAAAAGTAACGTAATTGACGTTTAAAAATAAGTATCGGCCGGTGGGTTGACAGTTGGACTGTGACATCAGTCAAGACGGAGGAGCGGAGGTGTTGAGACGTGTTTCTTTTGTCTTGTGTTTTGAGAAATATATCTGTTTGGAGTGATCACGTGAGTTTTATTATATATCAGAAGTGGTAAGTACCATCGCATTTTTAATTGTATTAAGTACTTTATGCACATTGAAAGTAAAATTTCAACGAAATTATCCAATGTCGCATCAGTCCTGTGTAAATGAATAACACTGTAAGTATAGACAGTGTCGTATTTGGTTAATCTCTTCTTTATGCCGTATTCATAATATTTATATAATAGGTGTACATGATGCCCGTATTACCTAATTTTTCTAAATCGTGATGCGAAAGTTTCGTGAGAGAATTAAGTATTGATGATTATTAATATAGTACCTACCTACCTACATTTTATATTTCATAGCAATATCAATGCGAATTATCCTTATGTAATGGTGCATCTCATTATTTGCGAGGTGTATAATTAGAAAATATATGGTTTAAAAACTACTGCCCATTCGAACAAGTTACATACCATAAAAAAAAAAAAAAAAAAAAATGGGTAGACATTACTACGATAAAGTAGAACTCAATTATTGCATTCCGTTGTATTATGAACATACTGTTGTCACCTGTTATCTACCCTGTACTAAAAATAAAGTTCATCTAGTTTAAATATTACTACAGAACAATAGCGAAGTAAATAAAAATAGGAACTACCCGATAAGTGAAGAGCAAATACATAGCCGTTATTGTTTCGAGTTCCAGATAATGGAGCAAGACGAGAGCCCGTCCAGGCGACACTTGGCAACCCCTGAGCGTGTGCTGCTTCTCGAATACGAAAATCGCCGCAGCCGCAGCCGTCAGCGTCGCGAGGCGAGCGACTGGAGCAGCAGCCGCCGCCGCCGAAGCCGGAGCCGGAGCCGCAGTCGCCAGCGACTCGAAGCGCGCGCTCATAGCAACCGCGGCCGCCAAAGCCGGAGCCGCAGCCGCCAGGGACGCGAGGCGAGCGACCGCAGCAGCCGCGGCCGCCGAAGCCGAAGCCGGAGCCGCCTTTACGATCCTCGAAGTATTCACGAGCAGGTGCGGCTGCGTGAGAGGGCGCGGTGGTTGGAGCAGGAGCGCCAGCGTCTTCGGGATTTAGAAGATGAACTAGACAAGAGGAGTGCTCGGTTGCGAGAAATCGTAAGTAGGCAACAAGTATGTGAGGGTCGGGATATAGTGACTTACGTCGCCCCAAGTTCTCGTCGTCGACAGCTGAGCCCAGGGGATGAAGGTGGTCCTCAAAGACAAAGACTCTGTGGGCAGCCGGCGAGCGAGAACAATCAGCGACAAGGGGACCGTGTTAGTCGACCCGATAGTTTTTCTGCAGAAGACGTGGCTCACCTTCTCAATTTACTTAAGAGCCCTCAGCCACAGCTGTCAACTTTGGCAGCACCCATTCCCGTTACGAATAATCATACAAACATTTTGCCCGAGTTCGATCCTTCTTCTAAAAATCAAAGAATAGATGTGTGGCTGAAGAAAGTGAACGAGTGCGCCACAGTTTACGGCTGGAACGACAAAACTACGATCCATTTCGCTTTGCAGAAACTCAAGGGGTTGGCCAAAATCTGGTACGAGAGTCTGCCTACTCTCCTTTATAGCTGGGCCGAATGGCAAGAGAAGTTAAATAATGCATTCCCATATGAGCAGAATTATGGCCAATCCCTAGAGGATATGCTGAAACGTAAGAGTAGATATAATGAAGCTATTGAGATTTATTATTACGAGAAACTGTCTTTGTTGAACCTTTGTGAGATTTATGGTAAAAAGGCAGCCGACTGTATCATACATGGTTTGAGCGATAGAACAACAAAGTCAAGTGCACTTGCATTACGCTGCACGAACCCAGAGCAACTGCTACAATTTCTTATGAGTAACAAAGAAATGCCGCATCCTTATGAGCGTGCAAGCTATAGGAGTAGGCCCGTAGTCGAATCTAACCCAGTCAATTATATGCCTAGGGGTGTAACTAAACCGAATGCGACCACAAACGGTCAGCTGTTTTGTTTTAATTGTAAAGAGAAAGGGCACCCATTCATGAAATGCCCTAAACCAATGTTAAAATGTGCTCATTGCTTTAAAATTGGCCACACGGCAGAAAATTGTATGTCTAAATCTAATAACAAGGACAGCAAAACTGACACTGTGCACAAAACTATGTGTATTTCAAACACTAAACCTAATTCTAAGTTTTACAAACTTGTAAGCGTAAATGGCAGCACAGTGAAAGCTTTTGTTGACTTTGGCAGTGAAGTGACATTAGTAAGGCAGTCTGACGCTGCCACATTAAAACTGACTTGCGATACGGCGTCTTCGGCACTGAAAGGATTCGGCAATAGGGTGATTCAATCACTAGGTCAGACAAAAGTTGATTTGGTTGTTGATGACGTACATGCAAAGGTTATTTGTCAGGTCGTAGACGACGAATTTTTAGAAGTGCCCTTGCTTATAGGTCAGTCATTCACGGAGCAATCACACGTGGTAGTCTACAAAAATTCTAATGAATTGAAATTTCTAAGCATTGACCGGGAAATGCCCTTTTCGAAAAGTGAAGTAGATAACGATGACGTAATTAAGGTTATTGCTGATCGAGATATAAAGGTTTGTGGCCCAGTATCTTTTAGAGCTAGTGTGATGACCTTTAAGGATGGGCATGTTCTACTAAACTCTAAGGTCATAGGCAAGCCTTCACAACAATTTATGGTAGTCGGTGGGGTTTACGAGGTGAAAAATGGGACTGTAAAAGTATCAATAATTCCGGAGTCAGAGTCATGTTCGTTGCAAAAAGGTATGGTCATTGCTAGGGCGTTCGAAGTAAGCGTTGTTAACCGTATTTATTCTGAACATGCTCCGGACACTCATAAGTTAATAGATGCAAATCAGGTGCATATTGGCGAGGCAGTGGGGGAAAACCACAAGAAAATGTTGTTGGAATTACTTAACAGATTTAAACATTGTTTTGCATCATCGCTACAGGAGCTAGGATGTACAGATAAAACCGAAATGACTATCGAAGTTAATTCTAATCGTCCCATAGTATATCGTCCTTACCGGTTATCCCACAAAGAGCGAGAAAATGTGCGAGAAATGGTTAGTGAGATGTTGGATGCAGGAATTGTACGCGAGTCGGTGTCAGAATATGCTAGCCCTATTATTTTGGTACGGAAGAAGGATGGGAAATTTAGAATGTGTGTGGATTATAGGATGTTAAATTCGGTAACCGTGAAGGAACGATATCCTATGCCTAACATTGACGATGAAATTGCACGTTTGTCGGGGCAAGCATATTTTGTGACCTTGGACCTTGCCTCAGGGTATTATCAAGTTCCCATTTCGGAAAAGTCTCGATCATTGACGTCGTTTGTCACACCGGACGGCCAGTACGAATTTAATCGTATGCCGTTCGGTCTGGCAAACGCTCCCGCCATCTTTCAGAGGATGATGAATAGGGTCCTGGGGTCAGCGCGATTTAGTGACGCAACAGCATATATAGACGACGTCTTAGTTTACGGCAAGGACGTAGACGAATGTTTAAATAGACTCGAGAAGATCTTAAAGCTTTTAGAGGACGCTAAATTGACTTTAAATCTAAAAAAATGCCAGTTTTTACAGGATCAAATCGATTATTTGGGCTATGAAATTAGCGCAGAGGGCGTACGACCTGGAACGAAAAAAATTCAATGCGTGCTAGATTTCCCTCGTCCTACCGATCAGCATACCGTACGGCAATTTCTCGGTCTAGTAGGGTACTTCCGGAAATTTATCAGGAACTTTGCTATGTTAGCCCACCCTTTGACCAACCTACTAGTTAAAGACGCAACTTGGACATGGACTGACGAACAAGAGACTGCTTTTAGTACGCTCAAAGGAAAGTTGGTGGATAGGCCGGTCCTAGCGATTTACGATCCGTCGGCAGTGACAGAGCTGCACACCGACGCAAGTAAACTTGGCGTAGGTGGAGTGCTTCTGCAGCGTTCAGCTGACAGTGATACCTTCCGACCGGTTGCATTCTATAGTCGGAAAACCTCTCCAGAGGAAAAGAATTTTCATGCGTACGAGCTGGAGACACTTGCGGTAGTGTGCTCGTTAAAGAAGTACAGAGTTTATTTGCTAGGTCAACAATTTCAAATCGTGACCGACTGTAGTGCCCTTCGCTCCACGTTCTCAAAACGCGATATCATCCCGCGAGTGGCGCGTTGGTGGCTTCTGTTACAGGAGTTCCAATGTACAGTTGAATATCGGCCAGGTGTAAAAATGGCTCACGTGGACGCCCTCTCTCGCAATCCAATCGAAGATTCTGAAACTTCGAGTTCTATAGATCATTACCCGTCGATACTTTCAATTAGTAGTGAGGATTGGCTACAAACTTTGCAATTGGGTGACTCTGAACTTGGCAGGATTCGGGAGATTCTCACATCTAATGTTGACGCCGATAGATTGCAGTACATTCATGATAATTACTTGATTAAAGACGATAGGTTGTATAAATACATCGATGGGGACAAAACAAATATTCGCTGGGCCGTGCCAAAGGGAGCAAGATGGCAACTTTGTCGCATGAATCACGATGACATGGGTCATTTTGGTCATGATAAAACATTAGAGCGCATAAAAAAATCCTATTGGTTCCCCAAAATGTCGCGATTTGTAAAAAAGTACGTGAGCGCCTGTGTAGAGTGTGCTTACGCCAAAAGAACTGATAATTCGAAAGAGGGTCATTTGCATCCTATTGATAAAATTGGGATTCCTTTCCACACTCTACACTTAGACCATCTTGGACCCTTTGTGCGGTCAAAACGCGGTAATACTCAGTTACTCGTTATTGTTGACGGTTTTACAAAATTTGTTTTTGCCAAGCCTGTTCGTAACACTAAGACGCAGACTGCTATTAGGGTCTTAGATGATGTATTCCAGACATTTAGAAACCCCGATCGAATTATTAGCGATAGAGGTACATGTTTTACGTCGCACGCTTTCAAAAAGTTTTGCTCTGATAGAGGCATCAAACACGTCTTAAATGCAGTGGCTAGTCCGCGAGCAAACGGGCAGGTTGAGAGGTACAACCGCACCATCCTCAATTCATTAACGGCACAAAATCTCAACCGAGACGAAAGAGAATGGGATGATGCGGTTGGCAAGGTGCAATGGGGACTAAACAATACCAGTCAAAAGACTACGGGTAGGACGCCGGCCGAGATCATGTTTGGGCCATGTATGAATTCGGAAGTAAATCCTAAGCTTAATGAAGTAAGACAGGAGACTCGGGAAGTTAGTGATTTGACGGAGATACGAGAACAAGTTAAAGACAAGGTTGAGGCGGAACAGGAAAAACAAAAACAGAGATATGATAACGGTAGGCGCCCTGCTCGTATCTACGCAGAAGGTGATTTAGTTAAAATTACTAAAATATCTTTTAACAACGACGGTAAAAGTAGAAAATTACTTCCCTCGTACATAGGACCATATAAAGTAGTAGCTGTATTAGGGAATGACCGATACCGCATATCTGCCGTGCCAGGTTTGACAGGTACTAAGAATAGACGGCAGACGACTGTTGCCGCCGACCGCATGTTACCCTGGGTTCACGTAGCTGCTCTCGAAGTAAATGAGTCCGAATCGACCGACCATGAGTCAGATAATTCTAGTGATAATCCTTAAATACTAAATCAGAAGAAATCATTAGGCATAGTTAATTAAGTGAAATTGTATAGTCGAATTAATCATAAATTAATTTATATTAATGATTATTTACTAGTTATTTAAAAAAAATGAGGATTGGAGTAGTTAAATGTTAAATCTAGAATTACAACAAACAGAGGTTAGGTAGTGATTACGTTTAGCAAATTATGTTTAACTTCACTGTAATTTAGTTACTTGTATAAATAGAACAGAAATAGATCATTGTATTATTATGTAAGAAGTAATAAAGATACCCGTTAAATAATAATATCATGAGAATGGATTGGTTCATGAGTATTATGATATAGTGCGCATTGTGAGAATGGATGGGTTCACACTGCACACCCCTAGCTATAAGAACACACAACTTACGAGAATTGATGGGTTCGTAAAATGTTGTGTCGTCTTCCATAAGAATGGATGGGTTTATGGAAGATTTTTGCAGATTTTTACTATTGCACAAATTTATATAGATTTGAGTGAGTACTTAAATGAATTAAGTTGTGAAGTACACGTATAAAGTATAAATAATAGCTGCATTCAATTGGAATGTTGTAGTAGTGAGAATGGATGGGTTCACTACTGCACATTTTACCGTCTTCTGTAAGAATGGATGGGTTTACAGAAGACGCTGATGACTGTCATCCAACATGCCGAGTGTAAGATTCGTTCTGTTTTCGTGCATGAGGACATGCACGATGTCAGGATGGACGAGTGTAAGATTGGTCTGTTTTTATTTCATTTTAATACAAACATTTAGAATTGGTTGTACGGATTAAATTTAAAAGTAACGTAATTGACGTTTAAAAATAAGTATCGGCCGGTGGGTTGACAGTTGGACTGTGACATCAGTCAAGACGGAGGAGCGGAGGTGTTGAGACGTGTTTCTTTTGTCTTGTGTTTTGAGAAATATATCTGTTTGGAGTGATCACGTGAGTTTTATTATAGTTTTATATTATTTTTCATAGTTGTAGTATTATTTATGTATATTTTCAGTTTTAAGCTTATGTTCCACAACCCTGCACCGTATGCAGCAGTGTCCAGCGTTAACACATTGTTTTGATATCTATTGCTCCTTTTGGCCTTTGAACTTTAATTTTTGTAATGCAGTTTCAATTTATTATTCGGCATGAACGATTTTTTCAATTTACATTCGATTTAGCGTTTTCGATTCTCGGTCCAACCGATTAATCGATATGGCAAGCACGCTAAGTGCTGCCAGCCTTGCCCCAGAAAAATTACATCACCATTTTCATGGCAGACGTTTGACGCATTTGTTAAAATTTCGACTTTTCGTGACAGCACGTCATTTTCGACATTTGATTGATAATTTTCTAAAGATCCATCAAATTAGTTTGTTTGAAAGTTAGTTTTGATTCGAAATGTTATTATTTCATTGCGTTTACGGTTTTATTACGATGTGATTTAGTGGGTACCATTTTAGGTTGTGTCAAGGTACTCCATTATGACTGCTCAAAAGTGTGTAGTGGAGGGCTGCAACTTGGAGTACGACGTTGTTTGCAGCTTTTCCTTTTACAAGTAAGTGTTTTCCCGCCAATATTTCGGTTACAGCTTAATTCCTTTGATTTTACGGAGGCTTACTTTTCGGTGGTTAAGTTGTCTTGACCTCGAAAGGGATGCTATCGCATTTCCCGTATCGCTACATAAAATAATGCGTTTTCTGCCTCATTGGATAACAACATCACTTCTATGTGTACGTAACGCGTATTTGTACTTACCTTAATCTACATGTGTACTGAAAATATTAATCACCATACGCTACCAAGTTCCCTTCTGGCAGTAAACACATAAATATGTTGAATTTATGATTGTCTTGTTGAAATTTTACAATGGAGTGCTATTACAGCAGCTGTTAACAGTTAAATACATTAAATTATGATTTACAAGGTAACCCATTCTGAAGAATGTAAATTTTTGGTTTTTATTAATTAAAATGCTTTTCAGCTTATCACAGTGTATTGATTGCTGTTACTAACCGAAAATTTAAGGAGATTAACAGTTAAAATACAGTGTTCTCTTAATTTGTATGTAGTGATTAACCAGCCGAAAAGGCTTCTAGGCTTTTCTACAGTTGGATAAAAACTGCCATACTTTCAAAGGTTATTGAGTTGACTATGAACAAAAAATATTTACAATACAATAACTCTTTATTGAACACCACATATAACAACCAAAACAGAAAAAAGGTATACAGAATACTACAAGGTAACAATAGGCGGCCTTATCGCTACAGAGCGATCTCTACCAGGCAACCATAATGGACTGGAGAACAGAACAGATCTGAGCAGGTGGTGCAATTTAGAATATATATTAATATACTAAGTACTGAAATACGTAATATATTATACATGAAACACACAATTACAATAAATGGAGATATAAATACACATACACACATACCTAAAAAAGCCAGCTAGAAGATTCATGCACAAGATGACAGATAGTGCTCCTTCAACATAGATTTAAATATGGGTAACGATTTAGTATTCAGTATTCAGTATTTATTCAATTGCAACATTTTTTACAAAGTTTTGTATACAATGATGCCCTGTTAGGACGTAGCAACTTATAATTAATAATTATAGCTAACACATAGCAATGCACCAAAAAATTATACAATTATTGTATAAAACATGCTTTGGCGACACTTTAAAATAAATTATATATCTAAAGACTAACTGGGTTAGGTACATACTTTATGCTTTAAAATAAAATAAAAATGACTTACAAAATACGGTGAGATCATATCTTTTATAATAACAATAACTATAAAGCTATAAGGAGATCAGTTTTTTATTCTTCTAGGTACTCATTTATGGAGTAGTAGCACTTGTGGACTAGAAAGTCTTATAAATTTATTATCATTTGTTTCGGTTTTAATATGGATAGGTAATTTGTTATGCATTTTTACCGACATAGCATATGTTCCATGAGAATGTATTTTGAGATAGGATGATGGCAGTGATAATTTATTTCTTTGGCGTAGTGAGTAGGTAGTTTAGCGCACCTTATGATTATTTACTTTGCTACTCCGCTACTCACATGCATGATAACCAATCCTGTACGAGATATATATGTTTTTCACGCAATCCCTCCCTCCACTACTGCCACAGAAAACATATAAATCCCACAAACTTAATTATCCCTTACACCACACACACACTGATGCGTTTCGATCCCTCTACCGGATCATTACCAAAGTTTAATGAGCACAGCTGTTACACATGCACACCATGTCGTACACAAAAACAAAAACATATATATTTCACACAGGCATGGTTATCTTGCATGTGACTAGAGGAGTAGCAAAGTAAATATTTTTTGTTCTTTGAAATGGACCTCCGCAAAGTAACGGCTGATTCAATAAAATATTGGAGTTGACTGTGCGGTGTGTTATGTAGGCATTATACAGGGTGTCCCAGAAAGTAGAGTCAAGCGAAAGTCCTGACGTAGAGCAACTCAAGGGGCATCCGAATCACCCCCATGTATGTTCCGCGATTTTTCGTAGTTTAGGAGTTATGGCCTTTTTTCACATTTTCTATTAATCTACGACCACGGAGACAGTTTTGCTCACTGACTGCAATAATTGAGATAATTGGCTGTTTGTTTTTTTTAACGAGTAGCTGAATAGTATGTGCATGTATTTCATTTAAAAAAAAAACAACATTGTTGACCGTTTGGGCAAAAAAAAATATAGAATCACAAAAAGGGACTAAATTTTGACTGTAGTTCAGACTTTGAAGGCCGATTACAAAAAAAACTAGCACAACTTTTTTTTTTTCAAACCATGTTTAAAAACTGCCTTATTTTATTGACTTTCTACCCTATTAATTTTATTGATCTATCATTAAGGGATCATGCCAAAAAAAATATCAAAACATATTTCATCCGTAATTTTCACTTTTTCTAGTAAGGCCAAGTACAAATCCCTTAAGTCATACCAGTCTGCGAAAATTGGTGCCGATAGCTGATTCCAGAGTTTATCCATTGCATAGTGCAAGCTTGGTAATCAGGCTCTAACCACTGTGCTGTCTTCAATGTTCAGTGTATGACCTTCCGTATTTAATTCAGAATTCTTAACTGTTCTGCAGTGTGAACACGGGTTCGGACAGCGAGCCCATCCGCCAGGAATGGATCGAGGGAGCCATGCAGGAGGAGAGCGAGTGCCTCTGGAGGCACGTCAGCCTGCAGCTCTGTGGGTGAGTTGGCTAAAAATTTACAAGAACACCTCGTCTGTCACACTCTTTAATGCTTCGTACCTAGCTACCAAACACCCTGTGTTACATTTCCACTACAAGTTTGTTCTCACATTTGTGTATCACATTTTTTCTGTGGTTCAGGTACCACTTCGAGCTGGATGCTCAGGGCCTATGGATCGACTCCCCGATGCTGCCGGAGCTGCTGACCCTGCAGGAGCAGGTCGCTCCTATCACACCCTCAGCCAGCGATAAGAAAGGTGAGCCAACATTGTCAAGGCTACGCTAGATGCTGATTAAGGGGGCGAGTAGAAGTAGAGCGTCTATCAGTAGCTCAAACAGTACAGCGGCACTTGAATATCAACATTGACAGCAAATAAGTTTCTCTAGTGGGGGGCAGGGGGGACTCCTGCCCCCCTTTGCGACGCCTTTGACCATTGTCACTTCATTAGCGGAGATCTTAGAATAACAATGACTCAAGGTGTATTGTTGTTGTCAGTCAAGGCGTCTCAGAAATATTGCGAATAGTTCTTGACAGTTGATCGTGACAGACACAGAAGATCGTGAGGTTGAAATTGTTTAAATTTGTTAGTCTTTTAGTACAGATGTTATGATGTTAGGTTGAGATAAAACATTAACTGGATCTCAAATCAGCCAAGTCACATTCCATTAAATAAAAACGCACCCTCACGCATTAGTGACATAATCCAAAATTTACGACTTTTGAGTTATTGAAAAAGGAATGTAACCCAGAATCCGGTGTTACTTAACTTCGGTACGCATTTGCCTTGCTACTCTGCAACCAGCAAGCGCGGAGTGTTGCTAGTCGAGTACAGTATATTCCAATCCATTTTGACACTTTTCTTAACAAACAAGTCCATTCAAGTATGTATAAAATTTAAATGAACTCGGGTGCAAAGAAACTGGGTCACTTCATGTAGAAAGTTTTATGATAAGTGACCTCGTTTATTTGCACCCGAGCATATAATAATCAGCTTGTTCTTCGTACATAACCAAGTTACGTTACCGGCACTGGTAAAACCAACGTTGGATGATTAATTCGGATTAATTTAGTTTTAGGTGCGGCGGGGTGGCCCCCAACCGCGAACATATTTGTTTCACTTTAGAAATAGTCTTTATTTTACATTAGAATGTCCTGGTTATGTAACTTGGTTATGTACGAAGAACAAGGATAATAATCAAAGTGTAATTGTTAGTAAGTGGCGTGAAATATCATATTAAGTATGGTCTTTCAACATTCCTATGGATGTGATACAATACAATACAAATATTCTTTATTGAACACCACAAATCAGTACAAAACAATACAGAAACAAAGAACAATGTAGACAATAGGTGGTTGTGTGGGATGAAAATGCATACATACGTACATAAATCGCGTCTTTATCCCTTGCGGGGTAGACGGCGCCTAAAAACAAGACCCAAAGGCAATGGTTTGTTTGCAAACTTGTTAAAATGGATTGTGGAGCAAGGTAAATGTCTGTGTAGAATATGTTCCGAAACGGCGCGGGTCTGTTTTAGAGTTGCCACGAATAGTGATTTGGCCGAATACCGAATACCGAATATTCGGCAACGCTGTCGGCCGAAGCGCCGAATATTCGGCACAAAATACGTGCTTGTCTATAGGCTGATCCTTACAAGTGGTGGTCAGCAAACAAAAAAACAATACCCAATTCTCTCGAAATTTGCTAAAGTTTATCTTTCTTCTCCTGGGAGTAGCGTGTATTCGCATACATAATCGTTTGCTACCAACAAATGCTAAAAAGCTTGTTTTTATCCATCACAACTTAACACTGATCAATTTTACTTACTAAAGTATTGTAATTTGGTAATGCACACATATAATCTTGAGTAATATGACGTGTCTTTTTTTCATAATTCGGTATTCGGTAGTCGGCCGAATAGTACGTATTATTCGGCCGAATACCGTATACCAAAAAATGGGCCGAATACCGAATAGTAGCCGAATATTCGTGACATCTCTAGTCTGTTTATTGTCTCAATTGGGGTACAAGTTGGCTCTGGTTGCAGGCCGGGGCGCTGCCGGCGGCTTCCAGGGGCTATTCGAAAAATTCGTAGGCCCCCACTCCAAAGGTACCACCCCCACTATGTACCTTAGCGAGCTCCATGTAATATACTAATAGTTGTGGAAAGACTACGGTCTGTGATCTCCCTCACGACCGATTCAAGTAGCGAACCCATAAGAGTAAGCGAGATAGCAACACAGACCTGAGAGGTATTCTAACTATTCTGAGAGGTCACAGACTGTACATTGCATTGTGGTGAATTTAAAAAGTATTTTTTCCATAAAAAGTTGTCTCTAATGTGAAAAAAAGTAAGCGGTGATGCAAAAAATAAATTTTGTCTTCTGCGATGGCAATCTGAGGCCGGTTTTGTAGTACGCCTTGCTACATTCAAAGGTTATTGTCTTACTTGGCATTTTTTCCTTAATTGGTATAATGTCATTATGACAATTCCTACTGGAACAATTGTTTACGCTTTATTTAGAAGGAATCCAACATAATTTTACTGAAATTTTATTTTATTTAGTTACACTTTATATTTACTTGTTTTAATATTAATTATATACTAAAGGGAGGTGATATAGATAAAAGATAATAGTCTGGAAATGTCACATATATACATACATATATCTCGTCTTTATCCCTTACGGGGTAGCGTAGCCTAAGGTAACAAAACATTAAAGCCACGTTTAGCATGATTAAGGGCGTATAGCTGGAAAGGGAACTCAAAATAGTGATGGGTTGCTAGCCGCATCGTCTATAACATGATTCCTAAGACTTTCAGCTTCTAAATAATAATTTTGCCATTGCACAACAGATGTAGTTATAACTGCGATGCAAAATGATGCTGAATGGGATTTAAAAACCACCACTTCTACTATATCTCTTTTTTCTGTCGAAAACAGAAAAAATAACAAAATCCAAGGAAAAAGTTGAGTGTATCCGTTAGCTCTTAGTATGCCATACGGGATTGTCTTGCTGTCTCCTTCACTCGGCCGATTCAAGCAACAAACCCATAACAGTGAGCGAGACGGCAAGACTATCCCGAATGGCATTGTATTGGAGCTTAAGTTTATAAAAAACAAACTTTTACCCGCGACTTCGTCTGCGTAGAATTATACATATGTCTTCTTCTTGAATCACTCTATAAAAAAACTGCATCAAAATCCGTTGCGTACATTTAAAGGTCTAAGCATACGTAGGGACTGTAGCAAGCTACAATACAATAAGTACATACATACATACATACCGTCACGCCTCTTTCCCACAGGGGTAGGCAGAGACTACTTTATTCCACTTGCTACGATCCTGACATATTTCTTTCGCTTCATCCACAGTCATCAATCTCTTCATACATGCTCGTCGGTTTCGGGTACTCCTGACCTGACCTTTTTCCAAAACGTCTCAATACGATACAATACAATACAATACAATAACTCTTTATTGAACACCACATATAACAACCAAAACAGAAAAAAGGTATACAGAATATTACAAGGTAACAATAGGCGGCCTTATCGCTACAGAGCGATCTCTACCAGGCAACCATATTGGACTAGAGAACAACAGATCTGAGCAAGTGGTGCAATTTAGAATCTATATTAATATACTAAATACTGAAATACATAATATATTATACATGAAAACACATTTATAATAAATGGAGATATAAATAGACACATACCTAAAAAAGCCAGCCACAAGATTCATGCACAAGATGACAGATAGTGCTCCTTCAACATAGATTTAAATATGGGTAAAGATTTAGCGCGCCTTATGATTATAAAGCCTGAACAGTATAAGAATAAGTAAACATAGATTTAGCGCGCCTTATGATTATAAAGCCTGAACAGTATAAGAATAAGTAAACATCGATTTAGCGCGCCTTATGATTATAAAGCCTGAACAGTATAAGATAAGTAAACATAGAATTTGGAATTAGACCGAGGTACAGTACTTAAGCTACTTTGTTTTATACTATGTAGTGATGGCTTATTTATGATATGGGGTGTTTATGTGTGTGTCTGTTTGTTGCAGCGGCGGACATCATCCGCATGGAGCACAACTACAGCGAGGAGCCGCTGAAGAGCGAGCCCGCGGAGAGCGTCTCGCGGCTCAACGTGCGCCAGCTCGTCGACACGCTCGGATACTTGTGAGTCCAAGTTTTAACAAATGTATTACATGTATGTATGTATAACTCTTTATTGTACACTAGCTTCTGCCCGCGGCTTCGTCTGCGTAGAATTATACATAAAAACCTTACTCTTGAATCACTTTATCTATTAAAAAAACCGCATCAAAATCCGTTGTATAGTTTTGAAGATATAAGCATACATAGGGACATAGGGACAGAGAAAGCGACTTTGTTTTATACTATGTAGTGATAGTGATAAAGCACAAGAAAAATATGAATACAGGACAACGCACTTGCACAAAGGCGAAGTTATCCCTAAAATGGATGTCTCCCAATTAACCTTTGAACGATTGACAGGACATAAGTATTAAGCAAGAGACACACAGAAAAAGTAAAAGAACCGATCGAAACCTAAAACAATCCTAAATGCCTAGATTTTAAATAATGTAAGATATAATAATAAACTTCACATAATATACGATAAACTAATACTCAATAAATAAAACATACTACATAATATATAAATATTACACAAGTTACAAAACACATCACATTCATTTAAGAGGATCCATCGAGCCAATACGCCTTCAAGCAAAAAAAAAAAAATATTACTTACTTCCATGCTGGTACAACGTTGCCGACATTTATGCCACAAGATTTTTGAATACTGTATTATTACTTTGACATTGGCGAAAAAAAGAAGACCTTCCTTATTGCAACAGACTCTGAATGAATGAATTTGAACGTGTTAATGTTTGGTGTTAGGTCGCTGAAGAATTTGCAGCGCAAGCAGCTGTGGGTGGTGAAGGTGGAGACGGACAAGGCGGAGGCGTCCATCACGCAGGCGGAGCAGGTCATCGCCAAGATGCAGGACCCCAAGCAGATCATCGAGGTACGCTCACTGACAGTTCATCTCGACTCTAGCGCCGCCTGGACATCGACCACAGTAACTGCTAGCGAACAGCTGGCGCCATTGACGACAGTGTTCATCACGCCAACGAAGTTTCTCAACGCTTCAAGGTCTTCGCACATTAGACCAACTCCACGCCAATCCGACACCTCAACTCACACTCTCGATGAGTAGTCAACTAGTTGATCCACCCAATGGTCACGAGTGGACAACGCGGTGCCAACGAGTGGGTAATGCGTCTAACCTCAGTTAGTTAGTCTAACGCGTCAGTCGCAAACGCATAGTCGTTGCGTGGACAACGTGTGGTCGTTGCGTGGACGACGTGTGGTCATTGCGTGACAAACGTGTCGGGGTTGACCTTTAGTGTACGATGCGTAGGCCACTCGTTGTACACTACTTTATAATCATTTTTTAAAATTAAACCTAGAACATATGACACAGGGCTTAAATTTCAATGTCTAGCATAGAGTCGAGTCGCCGTTGAGTTGTTTTAATGTGCGAAGACCTTTATTCGGACTTCGGTCCCCAGGCATAATAGACTACAAGCCCATGGGAAAAAAAACATGTGAAATGAACCAGCGTGAATGAAGCTTAGAAGGCTGTTACTATATCATAAAATAACTCTGAGCGCTATGCCGTCATTTCTGAGCGGTACATTTATGGAATTTCTCAGGTACAAGTGGGGAATTACGACTAATTTATTCATTTACGGCGTTTTTATAGCTTATAGATGATTAAAAATAAATGTCGAAAAACCTAGTGCCGCTTTAAAGTGGTGGTGCCGGAAGTTAGTGCAATTTTTTTTTTCAATGTATGAGAAAAAAATTGTACCGCTCCAAAATGACGGCATAGCGCTCAGAGTTATTTTATGATATAGTAACAGCCTTCTAAGCTTCATTCACGCTGGTTCATTTCACATGTTTTTTTTTGTCCATGGGCTTGTCTATAACGTCTGCCTGGAAAGAGATCTCTATATTGTGGCCTCTCTCTACATATCCAACTTACGTTTTTTTCCACTAGATGCGATTGTAACATCGAAGTAAAAGCGATGTGTTATTTCATCCAAGCTGGTCTAGGAGCAAAGAAAACAGAATGTGCCAGTTGCTTCTCTTCCCGCGCAGATGGTAAAAGCACATCGAGGGAAGGCGAAAATAGGAATCATGTTATAGGCGATGCTAGCAGGCCATCACTGCCCATATCACTACTTTGATTCCCCTTTCCCTATACGCCCACAATCGCGCTAAACGTGGTCTTTAGGTCTTGTAATTCTAAGCTCGGTCTACCCTCATTACCACTGCATTGCATGGTCTCATCTTCTAAGGCAGTGTTTCTCAAACTTTTTGCGGTCACGAACCACATTCAGAATTTCAAAATGTCCATGGACCCCTGTCTGAGCTTATTATAGAAAAAGAAAACAAAGCAATCACTTTAAGTAAATAATGTGGAGAGTAAACTGTGTACCAGTTGCTTCTTGTCCCGCGCAGATGGTAAAAGCCCACCGAGGGAATGGACGAAAATCATAGGAATCATGTTATAGGCGATGCGGCTAGCAACCTATCACTAATTTAATTAAATTTTCCATCTACACGCCCACAATCTTGCCAAACGTGGCCTGGTGGTCTTGTCGCATTAGGCTTTGTCTACCCCGTAAGGGATAAAGACGTGATTTAAGTATTTAGACTGTGTTGCTTCGGCCCCCAGGCACACATGTTACGGACCCTCAAGGGGTCCGTGGACCACAGTTTAATAAACCCTGTTCTAAGGGAAGACGGGCCCTTCCCTTCTTGGCGCATCCCACTGCGTCTCCATCACACCGGACTGAGGCAACGCCGGGGAGTTTTTAGTTTGGGTATGGGGGTCCCACATACCTCTAGGCATTCTCGTGGCTATGTTAAAAAAAAGGCCTTGTCTACCCTGTAAGTCCATGGACCCCTTGGGGGTCCGTTAGATGTGTGCCAGGGGTCCGCAGTATCACAGTTTTGCTATCACTTAGAAAGCGCTCCATGGACTTTTTGAAATTCTAAAAGTTATCCATAACCGCAAAAACTTTAAGACAGACTGTAAGGGATAAAGATGAGGTTAATTGTATGTATGTTTGTCTACAGATCGTGCCGCAGCCGGTGGCGGCCGAGGTAGAGCCGGAGCCCGCGCAGGGCCCCTGCATCATGGAGGACGCCAACATCTCCGACAACTTCATCTATGAGATCGCTGAGGAACAGGAGATCACGATGGACGAGGTGAGTTACCTAGCTGCACCATACCTGCATAGCAGTACCTTGTTCTTCGTACATAACCAAGTTACGTTGTCATGTCGTTGTTGTAGGGTGTCATGTACAGTTTGACAACAAATATAATGCGCATCGGCAGTATTCGTTTGCGCAGAGAAGCAAAGACCAGTTTCCGATGGTAGCCGAACGTGTAAATAATCTATATTGAACTTTATTTGCAAGCGCAACTGGCAGAGTATTGCTTGCTTTGCATTCTTAGCTCTGTCCCGCTTACACGATTTTGCCATTGTTGGTACGAAATCGATCGACCAATAACAGCGCCAGAGTTTCCCGCGCTACTAAAATTGGTCTACTGCGCAGGTACATCGTGGAGCATTATTTTTGTTGTCAAACTGTACCTACCTCCATTTTACACAGCAACATCTTGGTATTTATGTAATGAACATGACTTGAATGATTAAATGTATTGAATTGAATTGAATATGGGAACAAAGTAGTTTTCTCTGTCCCTATGCCCCTGTGTATACTTATATCTTCAAAACTACACAACAGATTTTGATGCGTTTTTTTTAATAGATAGAGTGATTCAAGAGGAAGGTTTTTATGTATAATTCTACGCAGACGAAGTCGCGGGCAGAAGCTAGTTAAATATAATTTCTAAGGGTAAAACCGTAAAAGTAAACATAAAAAATCATGAACTAAAAATTCTTGATTCATTTGATAGTACCTATCATTTGAGAAACAGCGCCTTCTCTCGTCCCTGGCGAGCAGTAGATGTTCCATGGGAGTTTGTAATTGTGTCGTACAGACACATCATTCAAACAGATGACGCTTGGCGACAAAAATTCGCATAGCAACAAGGTCATGTAACAGCTAGTAACAGATAAAAAGAAAAGCTTACCCACCTGCTATGGGTGGTGTAGGGGTCACGCGCCACGGAATGATGAGGATTCGATTCCCGGCCATAGCTTTACTTTTCGAATTTGTCAATGTCAAATGTCAAATTCCAAATACCTTTTTCAACAATTTTACAATTTTCTTATCAGGTAAAAGAGATACCAGCAGAAACTAACAAGGAATGGATGGTCAACATAATACCGGAGGAGAACAAACCAAAGTACGCCTACATCAAACACTGCACCAGCGGCAAGAAGAAGCGCCACTTCACAGCCGAAATGAACGAGATAACACTACAGGGAGACTACGAGAACTACTACATACTCCCCGACGCAGACCCGTCGGTCGGCGTCGAGATCACAACCAGCTACGAGCCGGATAACTACATAGTAGAGGAATACGAGCACTTGGTGCTAGAAGAGAGACCGAGGAAGAGGAAGGAGCCCGGCGCTGAATCCAGCAAGAAGAAGAAGAAACGGCTCAGCAGCATGAGGGAACAAGTCAAGCAGATCAAGAGCGACATAGCAGAAGACTGGGTCATCGAGAACAACATCGTGTACGAGCAGGAGGGGGACGAGTACGATGACAAGAAAGGGACGCCGCGAGTGAGACGAAAAAATAAGAAGTATTTAGGCTACGATTTTGTCACGTAAGCTTTTTTTTTTTTGCCGGTTATATCCAAGTCCTATGGGTTAGATTCGCGTGGAACTTTATCCTAATGGTGTTAGATTTATTCTGGAATTTTTATGCAGGCGGTTTGGTCAGTTTGATTGAACATTCTTGTAAAGAGTTTTCATTATTTTGAAGTTGGTGAAGGCCAAACCAAGATGAACTGGTGAAGGTAGCGGGAGACCGTTGAATGAGGGCTACAAGACCGGTCTTTGTTAGACTCCTATGTTTAGCAGACGTCTTTTGATTGGTGGTGACAATTTTGAACATCAACTATAGTATGAAAACATATGATAAAATTTCAAAAATCTTAAAGAACACACGAGGGTCAGTCAGACCAACCCCCCTGCTGGATACTGGAATAATTTTAAGACTGTGTACTGCCTGCATTGAGTACAGTCGTCTTTCAAAAATATCTCCACGTATATTTTTAGTTACTTAGGCGTGTGATATTTTTGGAGTTTACTGTTGTAATTGGTGACTGACTTTGGATAGAATAATTATGTTTTAATCTCCTAAATCTTTCGCCGCATTATGTGACAAATTATAAGTAGTATCAAATCATAGAATCGGAATTCGATTGTGTTGTTCTATCTGGAATAGAGGAAGTGGGATATTGAATGCTTTTGAATAAAGGTGTTTCTTATCTTTGTTTTATTATTGTATTGACTTTGATTAGAGGAAAGTTCCGTGAGGCAATAAGTCAGCCGGTGGTATTTTGTAAATGCGTAATACTTAATTTTTGTACGCAATTTGAAATCGCTATTGAAGATAATCCTGAAGTATTCGACGCGTTCACAGCTAGAAACGCATGTTTTTGTGACTGGCTTGGTGCTGTCATAGTTGAGCAGATTTTAACGCACATACGCGTTTATGGCAACTGACTCGAGTCCATAGAGATTAGACTAGAGAATAGTATACAGTTAAGAGTAACATTAAATATGTTTTTGATTTACTTTGAATTATGTATGTTGGTAACTAAGCTAGAAGTAGTAAGCTTTTCTGACAGATAAATAGCGCTGACACTGTTTGACATTTCTGTCACGTTCGGGATCTGAACAAAATACGATTTCAGAGAAAAAGGGTTTTGGCAAAATTGATCATTATTGAAAAGATGCCAATGATTTGTCTGTCAGAAACGCCTAAGGAAGTTAGTTATATTCTTAGTATCTCTATTCTTTAGTCTAAACTCTGCTCAAGTCTGATGACTAATGTAATACTTTATAAGAATTATGTTTGTACCACGCTGAATTAAATATCCATTAATAAAGTATTCGTATAGGATTTAGATAGAATCGGCGCAAGCCTCGTGCATCTGAACCGGAGGCGATATGCAAAATGTATATTTCTGTTTACCCCCAAATGTCGGTATTTGGTTTTGTTTTTTTTAAAGTTTTTTAGTATAACATACTATAGCGTTAATAAATAAATATGTACTATGGGATGCTCGACTGAGGCGTAGCGAGGTTATGTTATAACAGCCTAGTGTGCCAACTATGTATGGACAATGTACGGCAGTAGCTCTGAACAAGGGTAACAGACAGGTAGCAACAGTATACAGATCATAGATATAGAATATAGTAAGTTTTAATGCGACAGCGATATAATATAAATATGTCGTGGAGAGATATGAGACCAGTTTTCTACACGGCTGTGGGTCTGAGTGGTCCCACTGGCACCTGTCAAATTTTCTGATCTCGTTTCAGATGTTGCAGCGCCGATCTGAGCTGACGATAGTTAGTTACTATATCTATGAGATAGATAGTTCACAAAGTAGTAATATCCTTCTAAATGGCAAAATTATATACATAGATATTACTACTACAATGTAACTAGGTTATATGGTACAGGGCAACTGTTGTATTGTTATATCTTGGCTTGTCCATGCTCTGAAGTTGGCACAGCGCAGGCTACAGGCGTCGTTTGTTGTGGTTACAGGTCGGCCAGTTAATTGTGACGCCTGGTGTGTTAAATCGTATGAATGTTGTACAGTGACATTGTGAAGAAATGAATTTGTAAGATTGCCTTAGCTAAATCCCGTTTTTTAAATCTGTAAAATAAATATCTTTCGTGCAATATTATGATTTTATTTCGTATTATACCCGGATAAACCCTTTATTTCCCGTGGCACTACTTTCCAAAGATTTCTATTTCAAAATGAAGTTTAACCCGTCAAGCGTCCAAGCGACTACAGTAGTCCCTAACTTTTTCGGGCGGGAAATGTCCTAGGGACTGCATTATGCATTCACGCCACTGGCCAGTTCTTCCTCCCTTGGAAGAGCCAGCGACAACTCGCTATATATGCTTCTCGCTCTCTCTTTAAGCCTCCCGCCCGAAAGTTAGGGACTACTGTAGTCGCTTAGACGCTTGACGGGTTAACATAGTCGACGGGCGCGGAGCTCCTACTTTTGGGTATTTTTGGCCTGAAGATCTAACATAACCTAAACCTACCTCCCATTTATGATATTTATTTTGGTCTGTAGTGCCATAGGTAATGCTCTGAATAAACCATCGTTTGAGTAAGTAAGAAAAACATTTAGGTACAGGGGTGTTCCGTCTACTATACCGGCACCAGGGCCGTGCCCAGGCCTCTTGAGCGTACAGCCAAGTCTTATAAATCGAAAATGATTGTTGATGAACGTAGTCTTGTTTATCGTTAACTTTTACTAGCAATTAATGAAATAGGGTGGCAAAGCATCCTTGGACACCCGCAACAACAGATTATTGTGCGTTGTCAGACACGAAGACTAAGATAGAATACCGTCACAAGCCAGTATAACCAACTGTCTATCACTTCGCACTGGATCACAGCACCGCAAATACTGCCGATTGGCAGCAGTACTAGCAAATAAGATGGTATCAATAAACAACTACTAGGGTAATTCACCTTTTCGACAATAACTTTTATTTAAGCACCGCAGATTCAACGTCAACGACTTATGTCCAATACCTACTAGCTACCTTCGTTCAATTGGGTTTAGGTTCAACTTAAGGCATCGTATAAAGAAGTCTGGCGTATATGTGACGTCTTTTGTTTGACGTGAAGGCGAAAAGGTTAAAAAGGACACAAATAAAATAACCAAATGCGTTTATTATTAATTTATTTTATCAATATAATAATAATATGTATATAATGTATATAACTTACAGCCATATGGAGCGTCGGCGGCGACAGCGATGCAGAATGGGAAATAAAAAAAAAACAAATTACCGAATCGTTGTGAAAATTAACAAAACTTACACCATTTATTTCACAATGGCTGCCGCTTAAGACACTAGCAAGCGTTCTTAAAAAAAAAACATGTTCTTAATTGTTTATCAAATATTATCATACTGACTACTTTTTAGGACACTACACTATATTACAACCAAATTTAGCGCGGGGGCCGAACGTTACTATTCTAAGATCACCTAACCCTTTGAGTTTATTCTGTCACAACAAGCGTCTCGAACGCATTTAACACGCTCACTGTCCGTGTCCCATATGTGGGGCACGGCTAGCCTCTATTACAAAGACAAAGTTCACATGTCAGATTGGGACGGTGAACGTGTTAAATGTCAAACACTACGAGCAGTTAGTTCCAAATACTAGCCGCTAGAGGCGCTACCATTTGCCTGCAGTGATTCAGACTTTTGAACGCGTTAGAAACTTTGTGTAAAAACTGTACACTAGAGGCACTATAGTTTTTGTGGGAACGATTTCAATTAAAAATGTGGTAGCGACTTAAGATTTACAATCAAACTGCATTGACGCAGTATGCTAAGCCAGTGCATATGTTCATACACTTTATGCTCAAAAAAAAAAAGATTAGTCAACGTGCCTTTGAAATATGAAACATGTAGTTCGTTAATAAATCATTCCATTACCCAGTAGCCAGTCTTTAAAGAGTACATCCTAAAACGTTGCCAACAACATAAAAAACGGAACTCAGTCTCAACACTCCAAAAGGCAACAAACAAACTCTTAATTGAAATTCGCTCGCATCTTAAAATCAGACGAGCCTAGTAAAACCGCATCGGGCCCCCGGTCTAACCCAACATTTTTTTTTGCACGAACAAAATAAAAATACCGACAAGTTAGTCATTTGAAGTTATCCGTTATCCGTGTCTAAAACATTAATGTACATTATCACTTAATCATATAGCAAGATATTTTTTTTTTGTATATTTTTCATTTATACAATATACCTAGGTTTATTCTTAATCAGCACTTTTACATACATCGTCTCCTTTGGCTTGCTTAAGAAAAAAATAGCAACAATAACTAAAAACAACTTAACAATTAAATGTCATAAGACTTAAGTTTTTATCAGGGATCCGAACGAGACCGTCTGCGGGAATCATGTCAAAATATCAAACTCGGACTGAAGTAATTTACTTTAAAAAAATGCCATCATTTTTCGAATACGCAAAACGAACCAAGTGCATGCATTTAAATATATCATAAATTTAAAGACTGCACCATCATTTAGTAATGTAAATATATAAACGCCGTATTTCTTTAAATTTACGTATGCTTTCAACATAAAAAAGAAATGCACTCGTCACATCAAAAAAAAAAACAAAATAATCTACATTCCATTTAATCCAATATTACACAGCTTAAAGTGAAGAAATAATTTACATAATTACTATTAATTTCATCACCAATTAATTAAAAAAACGACTTTAAAATTTAACAAAAAATTCAGTACGGCCGAAAGCACAAAAACCACAATCGGATGCATTTGAAAACGGGTCAAAGTCTACGCAAGTCTTATTGTGAGTATAACTTTAACCATAACGCGACATCGTCATATTTGACAGAAAACCTATGAAATATTATGTCAAAATCGTCTGTTAATGTTAAAGATATTCTTAAAGTAACCGAGTGCAACTCGCGCTTAAGAAAATTTCCAGTTCTCACTACTCGACACCTTCGGAGCACAATGTACAATACGCAAAATGTACACACGGGTAAAATGGACAATAAGCAAAATGTACAATAGCAAAAAGTACATACGCAAAATTTTATTTGTACATTTTGCGAACGTACTCTTTGCTTATTGTTAATTTTAGCCGTGTACACGTTTTGCGGGCAGTGTAAATTTAGCGTATTGTACATTGTGTACCAAATGGCTTTCGACTAGTTATTCAACTAATAAAATTGGAATTACTCCCGAGTTTTTTAATATAGTTTGACGTGCCCCGGACGTTGTTTCAACCTCGTTCATCACCCTATCAGCTGACGACCGCTTCGTAGTCAATAACTTTACTTGGTCTAACGCAGTACTAACCTATCCTACATCCTGCTAAGGGACGGTAGAGGGGAGAACGCTGCCGGCGGGTGAGACAAGTTTCTAAACCTTGCTATTATTTGCTATTAGTCACAAATTGACATTACCAGATGTTACACAGGACTTGTTCTTTTACTAGGTTAAGTTCTTTCAACTGGCAATATCTGGAATGCAAACGATCGTGCTAGAAAAACCGTATGTCCTAAAATCAAACATGGAAGTGATTATGACAGATATGTTTTTTAATATCACTTTCCACAACAATCTTTCTACTCGAATAGTCTTGATGACACGGGGATATCATCCCCCACGTTTGTAAGCCACAAAAGCGACCAGTAGGCTTATAACCTAACTCGCTCGCAATCGCCATCGTGTTAATTTTGACAGTTCATGTATGGACTGACAATCGGCATCGGAATCAGCCAGCTGTCACATTCATACAAAAACTGTCAAAATGAACACGATGGCGATTGCGAGCGAGTTAGGTAATAAGCCTTCTGGTCGTATGTACGGACAAGACCACATTGTGTTTTGAAATTTAGGACCTTTTATTAATTTAAACTGAAACTCTGGTTAACAAATCGCGACAAGTTTCATCTTTCGAGAATTTGCAGGATTGTAGTGCGGAGAGAATTACCGTTATGAAAGCCACTTTTAGATCAGAATATATCGAAACTAAAGTCGCACTCACAATAGTCAGTTAAAACTAAATATTTCGTTTTTATACAGCGTCTTTAATCTGGCAAATTGCAAATAAAGACTATATAAAACCTATCGGATTCTATGTAACTAAGGAAACCGATCATTGCTTTTAGTTATTGACAAGTTATGGTACAAGGTGGTGTCGTGAGGCGTTATTCATTTATTTAACGGAGGATTGACAAGCTGAAGTTACCACCGGCAGCGGGGGGACACAGAAATCGCTAAAAAATAAACTATAGTGCGATCAATCTAATTATGCATATTATTGCTAAACAAATACACGGGGGCATTTAAAATTTATAAATTTCGCTATTCAAGTCTCTAACACTGCTACGATTCCTGTGTCAATGGTTAAAATTTTAATTATTAAAATATTATAGGAACTATTTTAAATAATGAAGCGATCCAAGCCCGTCCGAACGACATAAGACTATATACGAATAAGTATGCTTCTCAACCTGCTTATATAACCGTGAATATAAGAATAAATCTCTATAAACATCACATAAACACATGACACTTACAATTTACACTATTTTATTGCATCACTTATTTATGTATGTCCACACACTTATTCGTTTCCAAAGTTTCATACACACAAATAATGCCGTAAACCTAAAAATTTATTCTTATCATTCAAGATTGTAACACGGTCTTGAAAGGTGCGCAAAGTTGCCAGTTGAAAAAAAAAACAATGTACACCCCGTCACACGGGAAAATTAGTATTGCCATATCAAAGACTTACGCACCCCGCACCGTAACATTATTCAAACCATTTAAATTTTCGATCTCTAAAATAGCAACATTAATTTAGTAAAACGAAAGTTGCAATTTTAAAGTTGGCAGATTTCTCAAAATATTATACAAAAATAATATTGCTGCCAAATTTCATCAAACAAAAGTACCGATTTCCGAATATTTTCATTGGAACATCAAACTCGCTGGCTGAGCCTGTGCATTGGCACGCTCTTAAAACTTCTGACAGCTGTCAAACGCCGTGTGGCCAGCTCAAATAATGTTACGCCGCTTGAACACACTTTTAAAAAAACGCACTTATAATCTAAGAAAAAAAAATACGATCGCACACACCAGAATTTAATAATGCTCTATACAGGTTTTTTTAAGCAAAAGAAACGAATGCGTAGTCCATATTGACGAAAAATGCGTATTAAAAACGAGAGAAATGATATTAATTCGAAAGAGGAAAACTTTTGACACCAATTTCACTATACACACATTTTGGATTAAAGAAACTCGAAGTAATACAGGAAACAAGTGGAGTAAAGAAAACATTGTTAAAAAAACTGCATTTCAAACTAAACGACATAATAATAATATATAGTATGCCAGTACAATCGAGGGCCAATACATTTATACATCTCATCATCTTATCACTCTGAGATAAGCTGCAAAAATATATACACACTTTAGTCCTAAACTATACCCACTGTGTTAAAAAAAAATTACACCATAAACAAGCACTAGAATTTTTTTTTTCAAAATGGACGCCGCATTCGTTCCGACGCGCCATTATCTTTCCGTCAATGATCATTGAGCAAGTTAATTTCTATTCAAAATACAAAAATCCCATATCCTAGATATTATTCTACCTACTACTGACAAACGTTTTGAACACAAACATCTGACAACTGTCTGCAACGTCTAAATTTAATTGACATTTAAACATGTTTAAACATAAACGATCACAGACACGTGGTTGGTAGGTTTATGCCTGGCTCGGGTTGAGGATAAAAAAAACAAAATGGAAGTGCATTAGACCATAGATAATGGTCCAATCTTTTGCTAGTTTCTTCCATCTTACCTGGTATAAGTATGCCAAGTTTAAGATTTCAATCACTATTTTATTGTTTTTTTTTTAATAGAACTTGATAGAAATCAGCACAAATTTTCAAGTATACTATTTTGCGTCACTTTCACACGAAACGATTTAGAAAGTGACAAAACAATGCAAGACAAATATAAAGTTTTTAAATCCCAAACAGCTTTAACAACTACAAAAATTAAATAATGAAGCCCAAAAAATATATTACTATGTTCGCTTAAAACTATTATGTCAGTAGTCGGATATTTAATATCTAGAACAAATGCCAAATGAACGTGAACAGCATTCGTTAATCGACGTTGTGTTGGCATTACATTTGATTTATAATAAAAAATAGCACGATTAAAATATTTTAACACTTTTTTAATTATATACATACGCATACATGTTACGTAGTCGATGCTATTTCATATTATATCTATGTCTAAACGAAATAATGTGCTCTATTGTGTCATTTAAATTAAGTGGCAGTATCGGGCGGACGCTGAGCGTTTTGGATTTTAAAATGAAAATAACCATAATACACCCATTCCTACTAAAAAACATGTCTAAGTGCCCCCATGACTGAAACGAGACCAATTCATAGTCATATAGAATTACAGTTTTTAAAATGGATCCATTAAAACAATTTAAAACTTTTTAAAACTTTTTTAAAATTGTCATTTTCGCTCAACTCTATCTGTAATGGTCACCAACACTAGCCCTTCGTATTTATTATGTCACGTTCTAATTTCACATAGAGCTTTCAAAAGTGCGTGGCCAACAGTACATCTCTGTAATTTTCTCGCCTTGTCTAAACCTAACTTACGGACATATCTTGTAGTAGGAGGCACTGTTATTACGGCAGTCATTATTTGTCTGAGTCGACCACCAAAACTATAGACTAACGTAACTGATTTATGAATTGAAAATTGTGAAAAAATAAAGCAGTAAAAAAAAAGAAAAACTGAATACAAAAACATTAGTGTGCAACTTATTTATTTACATTATAAATAAGTTCGGAAAGTAAAAATGTAATGATAATCAATTATTGAGTACTTTGTGCTTTATAAGACAATGTATGTCAAGCGAAAATTGTAGCAAACGTTACCTAAAGAGAAACCTTTAGCGACTCAAACAAATAAAAAACTAGTTCCAATTTCAAAATCCTTTAAAACTCAGCATCCGTAAAGTCAAATATACACCAGAAAAACAACAAAAACCAGAGACTACATAAAAGCAATTTTTTTTTCACGCTATTTAACATGCAGCCAGTCTTGACATTTTTACAATTCGTACAATTTCGATTCGCATAACTACTCATTTTTTTTTTAACTAATATCAATTTGACTATTAGCGACATATCAACAACTGTACAGGTTTTACAATGTGTTCCCTATAAAGAACCTAAATCCGAGATCCGTAGTACCTAAAACAAAACCTGCCAACGGAAACGGAACAGAAGATTGTTGCCATGAAAAAAAAACCTTACCTACACAAGCAAAAAAAATTTTTTTTTGTTTATAATATATTAATTACATACTAGGAAAATGAATATAACTAAGGTGACTGCAAAAATTTAAAGGTCGTCTCGAATATGGTACAATCAATGTCAAAAATATAATATATGTATGTTTTTTTTTTAGAATATTAGACTTAACCGCTTACATTATAAAGCCGTAGTTTGCCCGGACACGACGTAGCGCTGCTTATTGTCAATGCGTACAAGCTGCAACCAACAAACGAAAAGTATTAATTACCATGTCTTTTGAAAAGGCAGCACAGCGTAACAAGGTCAAATAGATAAGATTAAATTAGATTAGATTAATTTATTTATATTTGTTAATTACATTATATTTTTGTCAAAACATAAGAAACTAACAAAAAAGGTGGTCAATTTTAAATATAATAAGGTTACAGTAAAAAAATGTCAAATTATACTGTTATTATCTATGCTAATATTATAAAGAGGAAAAATTTGATTGTTTGTTTGTTTGCATTGAATAGGCTCCGAAACTACTGGACCGATTTCAAAAATTCTTTTGCCGTTAGAAAGCTACATTATCACTGAGTGACATAGGCTACTTTTTACCGCGGGAAAATACCTTTTCCTACGGGAAAATTAATTTGTCGCGGGCGATGCTGCGGACGGAAGGCTAGTATGTAGTATAAATGACCTTGTTACGCATAGAATTATGTAGCTGACTTAAAGAACTTTCTCTATTTGTTTGTATATTTTTTACAACTTTATTAAATAATAAAAATACATCAAAACTTTCTAATTTAACTCCGTGTCTCATCCATTTTTACACGCACGCCAGCTTCAAAAAGCAAAACGGGCAACACTACACTCGCATGTCAAAATTTGCGCACAGATAAAACAAAAAAGTTTCCACTGACCTAGGCTCCTTGCACCATTCAGCCTGCAATACCAGAGACCGCTCCCAACCACATAACTTAACCGGCAACTACACTCCCTCGCTTTAAAAAAAACCACTAAAAATGATGGCGTAGTGTCTGTCAGCACTCAATTCATTACTTTATAAAAATGCATTAATATATCTAGTCCGTGAGGCGTTGCACTGGTTATTTACAGTTTTTTTTTTTTAATTATCACTGTTGGGCGACGGGTTTGAGCTCGGTCGGAGGCACGGCGTCAGCCTTCGGCTTCTGTTTTGCTGCGGAGAAAAAAAAAGTATAAATATAAAGCCAAACCCTGTTAATGCCGACATTTGTATAGTGCTTTTCTAATACATGCAAATAAAATCAATTCAAGAAAGAATAGTTTTACTTCTTGACAAATCAAAAGTAATAAGGCTGGATATTTGATGCTGGCAACCCAAAGGGAAAAGTTCCCGCCGAGGTATGTGTGCTTTTCTCAAACATGCAATGAAATAAATTAAAAACCTCAAAGAATAGTTTAATTTCGTCCTTATCCCTTACGGGGTAGACAGAGCCCAAGGTGTTAAAGGCCACGTTTAGTATCATTGTGGGCGTATAGGTGGAAAGGGGGAATCATATAGTGAAGGGTTGCTAGCCGCATCACCTATAACATCATTCCTAAGTTTTCTCTTCCAAGCTGGTCTGGGACCAAAGAAAAACCATAGAATGTACCAGTTGCTTCTCTTCCCGCGCAGATAAACTAGACAAAATATATATAGTCATGGCAAACAAACGCAAATATTGCTTCTAGTTTTTTTTTTATGGCTGAATGCCAAGACGCTACCTATGTCACAAATAAGTGTGGGGCGAGACATTAAACAAAGCACATAGCCGGCCTTGGCCGATATCGTATTGTTATTAATCTTTGTTAATAAATAAATGAAGATTCGCTTCGTAAATATAACTTATCGATGGTCGTTAAAATTCGAGGGAATAGGCGAAAATATTAGGAATCATGTTATAGGTGATGAGGCTAGCAACCCATCACTATTTTGATTCCATTTTCCACCTGTACGCCCACAATCTTGCTAAATGTGGCCTGTAGGTATAGATAGACGTGATTTGTGTATGTATGTTAAAATTCAACGTTAACTTTATTGACGTTTGTTTATTGCCATGAAAATTCAGCTTCACTATATAGTATAAAATAAAGTCGCTTTCTCTGTCCCTTTGTCCCCATGTCCCTATGTCCCTATGTATGCTTATATCTTCAAAACTATACAACTAAATTTGATGCGGTTTTTTTTAATAGATAGAGTGATTCAAGAGAAAGGTTTTTATGTATAATTCTACCCAGACGAAGTCGCGGGCAGAAGCTAGTTTTATAATAATGCATGGACTCACGGCGGGGGCGGGCTGTGGCGACGACGCTCTGAGCGCCGCAGGAGCCGGCGCGGCCGCGGTTGTTGTTGCCGCTGCTCGGCGGCGTCGGTCGGCTGCAACACAACAACAACAATACAGCATCCATCACTTAACACGCAAAATACACCAACATCTTAGTGTCAAAATATCTAAATCGCAGAATGAGTACATTACTGTCTAGGCCAGGAAGTAGGCAATTGCTGGCTGAGTATTGGTTTGAACGGACGAGCTTGCGAGTCCGTTTTATAATACGAAGCCAGCAATGCTATTCTGGCCGAGGCAAGTATAGTGCTTTTCTCAAAAATCGAAAATAAACAGTAACAAAAATAAATGAAAACAAAATAGTGAAAATTGTTTTGCTTTGCCGCCTTTTTCTATCAATGGCATTTGAAGAGAGCATTTTTCTATCCAGAACACCTAAAGCTATTTCAGACACAGATAAACATGTTGTCGTATTAGCTTTTATTTTTTTAATTTGGTGTTTTAAGTCTTGTGCCTTTATTTTATAATGGTGATTTGCATTTAAAAAAAAGTTAATAACTAGACAGTAATGGAATTTGTATGCAACATTACTGGAGAGTTTAGTGCGACAGATGTTTTTTTTTAATTTTGGACTGACCGGTAACAATTAACTTCCTGTTCTGATATGTATAGTCTAGCTGACAAGTTCAAAATGGTCTAAAATAGAGAGATACTGCCAGAGATGCGATTTATTTGAAATACTTCTATTTAAAATGCAAATACAAAATGCAAAATACCTATTTTGTATTTTGCATTTAAATGCCTTTTAGTAAAAACCATTTTGTATTTTATTTGAAATACCTTTCGAGATGTATTTTGCATTTTTCATGTTCATTTCAAAATGCAAAATACTTTGTGATTAGTTTAGCCAACATTACCAGTCAAACAAGATGAAATGAACGAATGACGCTTGTATTGCCGCACTAGATGCACAATCAACCGAAATAAATGGCCACACAATTCACAAAATGGAGCCATGGCTCTCTTTTCGTTAAGTCTAGTTGCTTTACATTATTTTAAGGGAGCATTATTATTATTAATTATTAACATAACAGAATTTATTGATACGCGTACTGATAAATTTGACCAAAATGTCATGCATAAGGTGCCATGTTATTAGACGTTTTTGTTCGGCTCGCCATTGTTTCTATTTCTCATGATAAATACCTAAAATAAATAAAAATGTCTGATACTTGATCAAAAGGTATTTTATTTTGAAAAAGTATTTTGAAAATACCTATTTTGCATTTAGCATTTGAAATACAAAACGGAAAAGTATTTGGTATTTTGCATTTGAAATAGTAAATCTGAAAAGTATTTTGCATTTTGTATTTAAATGCTTTTTTAAAACCATTTTGTACATCTCTGGATACTGCTCTTAAAATTATTAGGATGCGGAATGACGCCTAGAAAATTGTGCTAAAAGAGTGTATTGGCACATAAAAAATGGCAAAAGTTATAAACAATTTATAATTAATAACAAAGTATAGAAAAAAAATATTAAAATAAAAAAATAAAAATGATTGAAAAGATTTTTTTCTATACTTTTTGTTATATATGGTCGTTTTTGTAATTTTTAGAAGTTTGAGAAAAAAAATATAACAAAGTTAAAAATGTGTTTATAACAAATTGATAAGTTAAAAAACAATGGAATCGTTGTTAAAGAAAAATTTTTTTTTTGTTGCCCCGCCCCGCCGCCGCCAGCAGCTCGTGCAGCCGGCTGCGCACAGTACCTGTAGGCGCGGGCGCTGGCGTTGCGCTCGCTCTCGGACACGGAGCGGTGGCGGTCGTACGGCCGCGCGTGCGGGCCCCGCCCCGCCGCCGCCAGCAGCTCGTGCAGCCGGCTGCGCACAGTACCTGTAGGCGCGGGCGCTGGCGTTGCGCTCGCTCTCGGACACGGAGCGGTGGCGGTCGTACGGCCGCGCGTGCGGGCCCCGCCCCGCCGCCGCCAGCAGCTCGTGCAGCCGGCTGCGCACAGTACCTGTAGGCGCGGGCGCTGGCGTTGCGCTCGCTCTCGGACACGGAGCGGTGGCGGTCGTACGGCCGCGCGTGCGGGCCCCGCCCCGCCGCCGCCAGCAGCTCGTGCAGCCGGCTGCGCACAGTACCTGTAGGCGCGGGCGCTGGCGTTGCGCTCGCTCTCGGACACGGAGCGGTGGCGGTCGTACGGCCGCGCGTGCGGGCCCCGCCCCGCCGCCGCCAGCAGCTCGTGCAGCCGGCTGCGCACAGTACCTGTAGGCGCGGGCGCTGGCGTTGCGCTCGCTCTCGGACACGGAGCGGTGGCGGTCGTACGGCCGCGCGTGCGGGCCCCGCCCCGCCGCCGCCAGCAGCTCGTGCAGCCGGCTGCGCACAGTACCTGTAGGCGCGGGCGCTGGCGTTGCGCTCGCTCTCGGACACGGAGCGGTGGCGGTCGTACGGCCGCGCGTGCGGGCCCCGCCCCGCCGCCGCCAGCAGCTCGTGCAGCCGGCTGCGCACAGTACCTGTAGGCGCGGGCGCTGGCGTTGCGCTCGCTCTCGGACACGGAGCGGTGGCGGTCGTACGGCCGCGCGTGCGGGCCCCGCCCCGCCGCCGCCAGCAGCTCGTGCAGCCGGCTGCGCACAGTACCTGTAGGCGCGGGCGCTGGCGTTGCGCTCGCTCTCGGACACGGAGCGGTGGCGGTCGTACGGCCGCGCGTGCGGGCCCCGCCCCGCCGCCGCCAGCAGCTCGTGCAGCCGGCTGCGCACAGTACCTGTAGGCGCGGGCGCTGGCGTTGCGCTCGCTCTCGGACACGGAGCGGTGGCGGTCGTACGGCCGCGCGTGCGGGCCCCGCCCCGCCGCCGCCAGCAGCTCGTGCAGCCGGCTGCGCACAGTACCTGTAGGCGCGGGCGCTGGCGTTGCGCTCGCTCTCGGACACGGAGCGGTGGCGGTCGTACGGCCGCGCGTGCGGGCCCCGCCCCGCCGCCGCCAGCAGCTCGTGCAGCCGGCTGCGCACAGTACCTGTAGGCGCGGGCGCTGGCGTTGCGCTCGCTCTCGGACACGGAGCGGTGGCGGTCGTACGGCCGCGCGTGCGGGCCCCGCCCCGCCGCCGCCAGCAGCTCGTGCAGCCGGCTGCGCACAGTACCTGTAGGCGCGGGCGCTGGCGTTGCGCTCGCTCTCGGACACGGAGCGGTGGCGGTCGTACGGCCGCGCGTGCGGGCCCCGCCCCGCCGCCGCCAGCAGCTCGTGCAGCCGGCTGCGCACAGTACCTGTAGGCGCGGGCGCTGGCGTTGCGCTCGCTCTCGGACACGGAGCGGTGGCGGTCGTACGGCCGCGCGTGCGGGCCCCGCCCCGCCGCCGCCAGCAGCTCGTGCAGCCGGCTGCGCACAGTACCTGTAGGCGCGGGCGCTGGCGTTGCGCTCGCTCTCGGACACGGAGCGGTGGCGGTCGTACGGCCGCGCGTGCGGGCCCCGCCCCGCCGCCGCCAGCAGCTCGTGCAGCCGGCTGCGCACAGTACCTGTAGGCGCGGGCGCTGGCGTTGCGCTCGCTCTCGGACACGGAGCGGTGGCGGTCGTACGGCCGCGCGTGCGGGCCCCGCCCCGCCGCCGCCAGCAGCTCGTGCAGCCGGCTGCGCACAGTACCTGTAGGCGCGGGCGCTGGCGTTGCGCTCGCTCTCGGACACGGAGCGGTGGCGGTCGTACGGCCGCGCGTGCGGGCCCCGCCCCGCCGCCGCCAGCAGCTCGTGCAGCCGGCTGCGCACAGTACCTGTAGGCGCGGGCGCTGGCGTTGCGCTCGCTCTCGGACACGGAGCGGTGGCGGTCGTACGGCCGCGCGTGCGGGCCCCGCCCCGCCGCCGCCAGCAGCTCGTGCAGCCGGCTGCGCACAGTACCTGTAGGCGCGGGCGCTGGCGTTGCGCTCGCTCTCGGACACGGAGCGGTGGCGGTCGTACGGCCGCGCGTGCGGGCCCCGCCCCGCCGCCGCCAGCAGCTCGTGCAGCCGGCTGCGCACAGTACCTGTAGGCGCGGGCGCTGGCGTTGCGCTCGCTCTCGGACACGGAGCGGTGGCGGTCGTACGGCCGCGCGTGCGGGCCCCGCCCCGGCGCGCGCGCCCCCGCCGCGCCCGCCGCCGCCAGCAGCTCGTTCAGCGCCGGCTGCACACACACACACACTTTACACACACTGACCAAAACTAATCTAAAACACTTCAGCAGGTGACTGGATCAGTCCATAGAAAAGAGATATGGTAAAAGTGGCATGTGAACGAGAGACGCCGTCAAACTAAATTTGACAGTTCGAGTAGCAGAATGTTTCTGCCCGAAACAGATTTTCTCGAGTGTTCCGCTGTCATCAGTTACATTTGCAACACGTAAACCTGAATCCCATTCAGCAGGGTTCATTTTGCAACGCAATTATTATAACGCCATCTGTTGTGCAATGGCAAAAGTATTATTCAGACAACTGACATTTTCAGACTATTATCTTTTAGCTACTTCACACTAAATGGTGTTTATAATATTCTATGGGTGTTAAGTAAGTTTTTTTCTATCCTCTAGACTAGATAATTATTAGATAGTTTCCCTTGGCCCGCGTGGGAACCTAGCCCAATCTCAGCAGTGAGTCTGGAGACGAAGCTGCGGGAATTTAGAGGAAAGGGAGCACGGTATTATTATGTACTGTGGACAATACATACTTCAAATTTATTTCTAACACCCCCCCCCCCCCCCCGAGAAAAAATCCTGGATCAACTCTTGGGCGACAGGCAGATGTCATGCCTGGGGACCGAAGACCGAAGGAATAGAGTTGAAAGTTATATTTATGCCGCATTAAAAAACTTCGTCGGCGCGATATACAACATTACGCCGTCATCAGCGCTAGCTCGTGCTTAGCAGTTAATGTAGTCGACAAACGACTAGGTGGCGCTAAGGTCACCTAGTTTCCAGAGAGGGGACTGACCTCTAGGACGCGGAAGTCTTCGATGCTCTGGAACTTGTTGAGGTAGCCCTGCAGCTTGGGCTCCACCTGGAGCTGTCCCGCGTGCTTGTAGTACTTCAGGAAGGCCCAGAACTTCTCCAGGCCGTATAGTTGACCTGCGGAGGAGAACCAATTGAGTAATTATATCTACGTCGTCGTGTTTTATATCTACGTGTATCGAATATGTGTAAATAAATGTTTTTCTTTCTTTCTTTCTTTCTTTAATAAGTCATTTGAAACGCAATTCCCTTTAATTTTGGTCTGGGAGCAAAGAAAAAAAACATAGAATGTAATAGTTGCTTCCCATCCTGCATAGATGATAAAAATCCACCGAGGAACGGGCGAAAATTTTAAAAATCACGTTATATACTAGCAACCCTTAAACCTTCTAAATTCTTCCACGCTGGTCTGGGAGTAAAGAAAAAACATAGAATTTACCAGTTGCTTCTCATCCCCCGCAGATGGAAAAAGCTCATCGAGGGAATAGGCGAAACTCTTAAGAATCACGTTATAGGCGATGCGGCTAGCAACCGTTCACTATCTTGATTCCCCTTTCCACCTATTGGCAGAGTGCAAAGCGGGTGGAGGGGGTAGCCTAAACAATCACAGCGCTCGCTACGGCTAAAATTGTCATTTTTGTCGCTGACTTGAGCTGTCAAATCCATATTGCAGTAAACATTTTCTAATCGTTTTTGAGATAAAAATATGGTCCTGGTAAGATGTGTTGTTGTGAATTGTAATAACACCAAGAAGAATAGCGACTGTAAATTTTACCAATTTCCAAGACCATGGTGGAAACGAGACCAAAGAAATAAGTGGATATTTGCCGTAAGAAAAAAAAAGTAAGTTACCTAACCTCTAAAATTTCACTGAAAACAACAATTTTAATATTATTGGCAATAATGTTACTGACTACCATTGTCCAAAATTGTGTAATATAGTAAAATAACACAAGATTTCATTAATATTTTTCACAATATTTACTTACTTCTTGTTTGACAGCGGTGACAATATTGTCCATAATGGCCGCCTATCACGTGGCGCTGTCGTCGCGCACGGTCCCAATACGCCCTTAATCATGCAAATACATACATACATACATACCGTCACGCCTCTCTCCCACAGGGGTAGGCAGAGACTACTTTGTTCCACTTGCTACGATCCTGACATACTTCATTCGCTTCATCCACAGTCATCAATCTCTTCATACATGCTCGTCGGTTACGGGTACTCCTGACCTGACCTTTTTCCAAAACGTCTCCTATTTGCAACGCTTGCAACTCCTATCATGCAAAGCGTGGCTTTAATTTTAACTTTGAGGCCGCTTATTTTTGCGCCTCTCTTTCTTAATTCCGCTTCCAAAGCGTTCACATTCATCGCCAAATAATCCATATTTGCGATAATTTCACGAAAATCAGTATTCAACAGGTAAATGAGAGAAATTATAATTTATGTCACGTCACGAAGCCCGCCGAAACCAGTAACAAATGAACGTCATCGGACCTCACGCGACACTAGCGCCTCTAGTGGAAAATCCACACGCGACAGCCCCCATTGCGACAGGGTGCCGCTTGAACTACACTGTAAAGGGGTGAGGGGGTCACTGACCTCGCTCGTAGTCGGCGGTAGTCTCCTGCTGGAAGTGCTGGTAGAGCTCCGGCCGGAACTTGCGCTCCAGCCCGTACGAGTAAAAGCGGAACAGGCACTCCAGCCCGTAACGGTACCCGCCAGCCGCGTCCTCATTCGCTAGAAACCTGCACGCAAAACGGTTAAGCAAACACGCCAGGGCTCTGTCAAAACTAAATGTTCATTTTTGATACAAGCTCTTTTTGCTGTCTGTACCAGGGGTGTTACGAATATTCGCATCCGCATCCGTAAATGCGGAATATTCGCATTAATTCAGACATCTGCATCATTCACATCCGCATCAATCAATGCGGAGTTTTTACGGATGCAGATTCACATCAACAAGACTCGACAAGTAACTAGATGTTAAGAAAGTGGGCGGAGCCAGTGGCACGTGCTTCGCGTTCGTTTACATAAATACTATGGACTAAATAAGTATTATTATGCATTTAAAATTTAAATAATTATCCTTTTAAAATGCCAAAATCCGCATCCGCATCAAATCCGCATCCGCGGATGTGAACTTCTAATAATCCGCATCCGCATCTGCATCCGTTGATGTCTAAATTTTTGCATCCGTAACAACCCTGGTCTGTACTTGTTGTTGACTGTACTTGCAATGACATGCGTCCAACACTTGTGAACCAAATTTCAAGTCAATCGGACCAACCGTTGATGAGTTCCCTCCTGCGGTGATCCTGGCTGGATCACCAGAACTCCAGTACCACATTATTGTATTGTCATCTGACTTACACAAATATGCAAAATTTCAGCTCTATCGGTTGAAGATATCTGCTTCCAAATTGAGTCGCAAGATTCCACCAGGACAAACATACATACGTTGCAAGTTAATAAAAAGCTTATAAAATATTAATAAAAATGAAACAAAAAGATCGGTCGCGGTCACCCATCCAAGACCTGACTGCGGCCAATGTTGCTGCTAAGTATGTTTGTCCGGGTGGAATCTTGCGACTCAATTTGGAAGCAGATATCTTCAACCGATTGCGCTGAAATTTTGCATACTTGAGTATGTCGGATGACAATACAATAATCAGGCTAAAATTTCACCAACGCGACAATTGTCAGTGATAAGTGACCAGTGGCGTAACTATAACGTCTGGGGCCCGTGGCAAATTCGTTAGATGGGGCTCCTTCCTCAATATAAAGAAGTGCATCAGCGTCCCTTGTGTGCTCTAAACCAAGCCAGTTCGGGGCCCCGTACAGCTAGGGGCCCGTGGCATTTTGCCACCCCTGCCACCCCATAGTTACGCCACTGCAAGTGACAATCATGTTTGCATAACAAAATTGACGAGAATCTATCATATTTGTCTTCATATTGAATACGTATTGCATATCGAATTGTCAATGGTTACCGACAATCATCGAGTTGGTGAAAGGGCCTGGTAGACCCAGCCAGGATCGTCTCCGCAGGAGGGAACTCTTCAACGGTTGGTTCGATCCACTTGGAATTTGGTACACATTACGTAGGACGTAAAACAATGCAAGTAGTCAGCAAAGCTTGTAATTGGTGACAGAAACTTATCATATTATGCGACGAAACATAGAAGACTGCTTCTAAATACCTGAACTCGATGTACATGGTGTGGTTGAAATGGTCTCGCAGGAAGAACGACCAGAACCTGAACAGGGTGTTCATCTCCTGCGACTGACCGATGCCAAGCTTCATGCGCTCTGCAAAACAAACATCACAATAATAAGTATAATTTGAAAAATATTTATAACTACTTGACTTAATAATTAAATGTTAAAATTTAAATTAATCAAAGGATTTTTTAATAAAACTTATAAATGTTTATTGGTCTGAAAAAAATATAGATTTTTATACCTTTTCGATACTCAGAATTTTATATCGATACATCGATATATCGAACTATTAAATATCGCTCAAAAATATCGATATATTGAAAAAATAATAGCGATATATCGATATTTTTTCAACAAGCCTAGATTGCATTGCGGGGAGATTATGAAACTCGAAGCACTGTGGAAGCAATGTGAACGTACCTTTGAGGCAGCGCGAGTGGTACTTGTGGTAGGCCTGCTGCGTGAACTGGTTGTCGCGCAGCAGGTTGTGGCTCGGGTGGTGGAACGTCGGCAGCGCCTGCGGGACCGAGCCGCTCGGCGACGTGCCCAGCGACGACCTGCACACAAACACCGTTACTGTGCAGTCCTGGCAGGGTCGCCATGTAGTGTTCGACTACTGGGAGACGTGCGGGACGTATTGATACAAAGAATGGTGGAAACGAACTGAACTGTATTCGAGGATACACATACACTATTACAGGTCGTACATGCTTATATCTTAGGTACATATGTACTACCACGCTACAACTGCACCGGGACCAACGAGACCAGATAATATACGAGTACGCTAACAACCGGACTGTCCTGCCCTCCTAATGGGTAAGTATTAAAATACATAGTTTGAAATGTATAGGTTAAAATAAATAATGGTGGTAAACCGTAAAAGTAAACATAAAAATCAAGAAATAAAAATTCTTGATTCATTTTATAGTACCTATCATTTGAAAAACAGCGCCTTCTGTCGTGCCTGGTGAGCAGTAGATGTTCCACGGGAGTTTGTAATTGTGTCGTACAGACACATCATTCAAACAGTCACGTGACAGCTAGTAACAGGTAGAACAATTCGAAGACTACCACCTGCAATAGGTGATGTAAGGGTATAGCACGCGTCACGGAATGACGACGATCCGGGTTCGAATCCCGGCCATAGCTTTACTTTTCGGATTTTTCAATGTGTTCTAATTTTCACTGACATTTAGAAATTTAATTACTAACGGTAAAACAGTAAAAATAAACATAAAAATCAAGAAATAAAAATTCTCGATTCATTTGATAGTACCTATCATTTGAAGAACAGGTAAGCCTTTCTTTTTATCTGTTACTTGCTGTCACGTGACCTTGTTACTATGCGAATTTTTGTCGACAAGCGTTATCTGTTTGAACGATGTGTCTGTACGACACAATTACAATTTCCCGTGGAACATCTACTGCTCACCAGGGACCATAGCCGTTGTCGTTTAGAAATTTCCTAGTCCATTCGGTCGTCAAGAACTACTTGGAGACTGTCTGTGTCTGTGTGTGTGTGTGTGTGTGTGTGTGTGTGTGTGTGTGTGTGTGTGTGTGTCTCTCTCTGTGTGTGTGTGTGTCTCTCTGTGTGTGTGTGTGTCTGTGTCTCTCTCTGTGGCTGTGTGTGCGTGTGCGTGTGTGTGTGTGTGTGTGTGTGTGTGTGCGTGTGTGTGTGTGTGTGTATACTGACCCGGTGCTGTGTGTGCGGGCGCGGTGCTCGCGCACGTCCATGATCCAGCCCACGTGGTGCTCCACCGGCGGGTTGAGGCTGTGCCGGGTCTTGTGCTTGCGGCTCTGACTGTACGACAAACAACAAACATCAGCAACAAAAAAAACCACACGCATACAAATCACGTCTTTATCCCTTACGGGGTAGACAGAGCCTAAGGTATAGGGTGGAAAGAGGAATCAAAATAGTGATGGGTTGCTAGCCGCATCGGCTTTGACATAATTCCTAACATTTTCGTCTGTTCCCTCGATGGGCTTTTCCTATTTGCGCGAGAAGAGAAGCAGCTGGTACATTCTATGTTTTTTCTTTGCTCCCAGACCAGCATGGGAGGGAATAAACTAACTTGGGCTCTATCTACCCCGAAAGGGATAAAGACGTGACGTATGTATGTATGATAAGGGAATGTGCGGGTGTGAAAGAGGATATAGAGACTAGGATAGAAAAAAGTATGCTCAGTTGGTTCGGTCACGTAGAGCGGATGGATGAAAGTAGACTAACTAAACAGATCTATATGGGGAGTGTGAATGGTTACGTTGGGAGGGGAAGGCCTAGACGGACGTTCCGAGACCAAATAGGAGATGGTTTGGAAAAAGGTCAGGTCATGTACCGAAACCGACGAGCATGTATGAAGAGATTGATGAATGTGGATGAAGCGAAAGAAGTATGTCAGGATCGTAGCAAGTGGAACAAAGTAGTCTCTGCCTACACCTGTGGGAAAGAGGCGTGGCGGTATGTATGTATGTATGGGCTTCAATATCTGATCACTCACATAACATCAGTAGCGTGTGGATCTTTGTTGGCGGCGTAGAATCGCGCCGTGCGCCGCGGCCGCTTCGCCTTCACCGGCTCCGTCGTCTCCACCTAAGAAATAAAATAATTATTAAAAAAAAAAGAAACAAAAAGATCGGCGACGGTCACCCATCCAAACACTGACCTCGGCCGACGTTGCTTAACTTAAGAAGGCAAATAATGCAATTATTATAGGGCAGATTGTCCATCGCCGCAACGCGACGAGTGTGATGGCCAGCTTTGCAGTCGGGTTACCTCCACGTGTGGTTAAGGGCTTTGCGAATAGGCCGCGAAGGGCTCTTTTACATGTCTTTTTGAAACTACCAGCGCATTCGGAAATAACATCATTGCGAAGTACAATGCGCCGCAAGAAACTTGGCAGAAAGTCATTATTTCAATATAAAATACATTCATTCATTATACTCATAATACAATAAAAAGGATGACTAAGGTTGTTTCGTTAAGTATATTTTTAGTCGCTACAGCTCGAATGTATCTAACCTCAAAGCTTTTTTTTTTTACTACGAGCACGTTCAGAAAATGCATTACAAAGACTTTTTTTATAAATAAAGACAGAATGACTATTTGAAAAAAAAAAACGAAAATGCGGTTTTTTTAGGCTAGCGCCACTAAGATTGTTTTACAGTTGACATAATTTTACAACTGATATGATAAGTCTCTTACATCCTCGGAGCATAGCAACTCAGAAATTCGAAATTCAAACTTCGTAACAACTATCCCTCTCGCACGCCTATTAACAGCTATCAGTGCGAGCGGAACGAAACGAGCATCGAATATGTAAACTGCAGTGGTCTGGTGTAATGACAAAAAACACGGATTGTTTGTCCACACATTCTACGCGTGCGGGGTCGGGAGGGGGGGGGGGGGGGGGGGTCCTTTGTGCCCGGGATCAGATAAAAGTGGTGATAAAATGCAAAGTCGACGCCCTACGTGTGTCGTCCACATTTTTGTTTACTAATGTTTGTTTTTGATCGAAAGACCTTATGTCAATAATAATTTCGAAAAATATTTTTGGTTTTTAGTTTTCAAATGCTCGTCCGCGCAGAATTATACATAGCCTGTGACGCTCAGAAATAATGTGGCATAGTAATGCCACATAGTATAAAACAAAGTCGCTTTCTCTGTCCCTATGTATGCTTATATCTTCAAAACTACACAACGGTTTTTGATGCGGTTTTTTTTAATAGATAGAGTGATTCAAGAGGAAGGTTTTTATGTATAATTCTACGCAGACGAAGTCGCGGGCAGAAGCTAGTTGTGGATAAAACAATTTTCTAAATCAGTTCAGTAAATCCAAAATGTACTCTCCCCACAACCTTACTCGCCTAATTTACCCCATCCAGTTGTCCTAGAAATTTGAAATTTGGTAAGATCTCTCTTTTAGCGTAGCTAACTAATGGAATAAATAAAATAAAAATAAACTATTTTTTCTATATATTCTGTCTGTTTACATTCCTACGTGTTGTTTAGGAGCAGTGCTTTGTACGGAACCCTCGGTGCGGGTGTCAGACTTCAACTTTTCCGGTTTTTTAGATTAGATCAAGTTAGGTTACATTTATTTTATAACTTTCCCAACTAATCGATGGATAAGTACAACGTAATTTTAGACGAAACGATTATTAGACCCAAAGTTACATTTTAGTACAAAAAACTATTAGACTACCTGAGGCAACCAACCTTTTTTTTCGTGACATTATTTTTAAAACTCTATCAACTTTTTTTACACAACGTTATAACACGTGTTTATACTTTATTGTTTTAGCATTAGAAAGAAGGTAAACAATTTCGACATGGCATTATATTAAAAAACACTTTTTAAAACCGTGTAACTTGATGTTTTTTTTTTAAAACTGTTTTTCAATAAAAACACATGTCAAGATTGTTAAACTTTTTTCTAATGTTAAAAAAACCGACGAATGATTGAACTCAATCCTTGCCTTTCCTGCGGGGCTACTCCGAAATTGATTTTCGAAGCTCGTGCCACACCGTCCCTCACACTTTCAAATTAATTACTATCAGTGCAAGCGCAACGACACGGGACGAACTTCAAAAAATCGAATTTCGGAAAGCCATATATAACGACCACCATATATAACCAACCATTTATAACGATATAGCTTAACGATATAGAACTTCCAATCAACTTAATCCCGGTTTCAACAACGGATCCTTTTCCGTGTCGCTTCAAAAACGGTAACGTAACAATAACTCAACAATAAACAACTGAAACTGTCCACACACGAACGCATTCCAAAGCCGAATGACTCGCGTCGCACGGCGCCCCTTCGGGTTGTGTGCTTGTTAAAAAAAAAAGGTTCGTTATCTCTGAATGGCCGCCTACCCCAACCCCGTGCCGGGATTAACAGACAACGCCATCTGTTGTATTGCTGCGGTACTACGTGTCCGAAGTAAGGTTGATAGGGACCGAGCGTAGTTCGATGTGAAACTAAGAGATGGCGCCGTATGACACGTGCTATATTTGTAATGGCGTCTAAGTGGACATATGCATGGATAAGATGGTAAATGCATGTGATCCATTGACATACCAGTATCGCCATGTTGGTATTGTGGCTATTAAAAACATCAAAAGCGACGAGATTGGATGTCATTGACCGAATTGAAAAAAAAAATTTTTTTTGACACATTTCTTAAAAAATGATTAGACGAAAGCAAAAAACGACGGTTTTGGACAAACAAAAAAAATTGCCGGAACTGCTCGCGGCTGAGCAGCGCCAGGGTGCGGCAGCTGGCGGCCTGGCTGCCGTGTGCCTGCCAGCAGCATGTGGGGGGGGCTACCTTCTGCGGGCGCGGGGGCGGCGGCGGCGGCTGCTCGGGGTTGTGGTGGCGCTCGGCGGGCTGCGTGGCCTCGAACTGCTCGCGGCTGAGCAGCGCCAGGGTGCGGCAGCTGGCGGCCTGGCTGCCGTGTGCCTGCCAGCAGCATGTGGGGGGGGCTACCTTCTGCGGGCGCGGGGGCGGCGGCGGCGGCTGCTCGGGGTTGTGGTGGCGCTCGGCGGGCTGCGTGGCCTCGAACTGCTCGCGGCTGAGCAGCGCCAGGGTGCGGCAGCTGGCGGCCTGGCTGCCGTGTGCCTGCCAGCAGCATGTGGGGGGGGCTACCTTCTGCGGGCGCGGGGGCGGCGGCGGCGGCTGCTCGGGGTTGTGGTGGCGCTCGGCGGGCTGCGTGGCCTCGAACTGCTCGCGGCTGAGCAGCGCCAGGGTGCGGCAGCTGGCGGCCTGGCTGCCGTGTGCCTGCCAGCAGCATGTGGGGGGGGCTACCTTCTGCGGGCGCGGGGGCGGCGGCGGCGGCTGCTCGGGGTTGTGGTGGCGCTCGGCGGGCTGCGTGGCCTCGAACTGCTCGCGGCTGAGCAGCGCCAGGGTGCGGCAGCTGGCGGCCTGGCTGCCGTGTGCCTGCCAGCAGCATGTGGGGGGGGCTACCTTCTGCGGGCGCGGGGGCGGCGGCGGCGGCTGCTCGGGGTTGTGGTGGCGCTCGGCGGGCTGCGTGGCCTCGAACTGCTCGCGGCTGAGCAGCGCCAGGGTGCGGCAGCTGGCGGCCTGGCTGCCGTGTGCCTGCCAGCAGCATGTGGGGGGGGCTACCTTCTGCGGGCGCGGGGGCGGCGGCGGCGGCTGCTCGGGGTTGTGGTGGCGCTCGGCGGGCTGCGTGGCCTCGAACTGCTCGCGGCTGAGCAGCGCCAGGGTGCGGCAGCTGGCGGCCTGGCTGCCGTGTGCCTGCCAGCAGCATGTGGGGGGGGCTACCTTCTGCGGGCGCGGGGGCGGCGGCGGCGGCTGCTCGGGGTTGTGGTGGCGCTCGGCGGGCTGCGTGGCCTCGAACTGCTCGCGGCTGAGCAGCGCCAGGGTGCGGCAGCTGGCGGCCTGGCTGCCGTGTGCCTGCCAGCAGCATGTGGGGGGGGCTACCTTCTGCGGGCGCGGGGGCGGCGGCGGCGGCTGCTCGGGGTTGTGGTGGCGCTCGGCGGGCTGCGTGGCCTCGAACTGCTCGCGGCTGAGCAGCGCCAGGGTGCGGCAGCTGGCGGCCTGGCTGCCGTGTGCCTGCCAGCAGCATGTGGGGGGGGCTACCTTCTGCGGGCGCGGGGGCGGCGGCGGCGGCTGCTCGGGGTTGTGGTGGCGCTCGGCGGGCTGCGTGGCCTCGAACTGCTCGCGGCTGAGCAGCGCCAGGGTGCGGCAGCTGGCGGCCTGGCTGCCGTGTGCCTGCCAGCAGCATGTGGGGGGGGCTACCTTCTGCGGGCGCGGGGGCGGCGGCGGCGGCTGCTCGGGGTTGTGGTGGCGCTCGGCGGGCTGCGTGGCCTCGAACTGCTCGCGGCTGAGCAGCGCCAGGGTGCGGCAGCTGGCGGCCTGGCTGCCGTGTGCCTGCCAGCAGCATGTGGGGGGGGCTACCTTCTGCGGGCGCGGGGGCGGCGGCGGCGGCTGCTCGGGGTTGTGGTGGCGCTCGGCGGGCTGCGTGGCCTCGAACTGCTCGCGGCTGAGCAGCGCCAGGGTGCGGCAGCTGGCGGCCTGGCTGCCGTGTGCCTGCCAGCAGCATGTGGGGGGGGCTACCTTCTGCGGGCGCGGGGGCGGCGGCGGCGGCTGCTCGGGGTTGTGGTGGCGCTCGGCGGGCTGCGTGGCCTCGAACTGCTCGCGGCTGAGCAGCGCCAGGGTGCGGCAGCTGGCGGCCTGGCTGCCGTGTGCCTGCCAGCAGCATGTGGGGGGGGCTACCTTCTGCGGGCGCGGGGGCGGCGGCGGCGGCTGCTCGGGGTTGTGGTGGCGCTCGGCGGGCTGCGTGGCCTCGAACTGCTCGCGGCTGAGCAGCGCCAGGGTGCGGCAGCTGGCGGCCTGGCTGCCGTGTGCCTGCCAGCAGCATGTGGGGGGGGCTACCTTCTGCGGGCGCGGGGGCGGCGGCGGCGGCTGCTCGGGGTTGTGGTGGCGCTCGGCGGGCTGCGTGGCCTCGAACTGCTCGCGGCTGAGCAGCGCCAGGGTGCGGCAGCTGGCGGCCTGGCTGCCGTGTGCCTGCCAGCAGCATGTGGGGGGGGCTACCTTCTGCGGGCGCGGGGGCGGCGGCGGCGGCTGCTCGGGGTTGTGGTGGCGCTCGGCGGGCTGCGTGGCCTCGAACTGCTCGCGGCTGAGCAGCGCCAGGGTGCGGCAGCTGGCGGCCTGGCTGCCGTGTGCCTGCCAGCAGCATGTGGGGGGGGCTACCTTCTGCGGGCGCGGGGGCGGCGGCGGCGGCTGCTCGGGGTTGTGGTGGCGCTCGGCGGGCTGCGTGGCCTCGAACTGCTCGCGGCTGAGCAGCGCCAGGGTGCGGCAGCTGGCGGCCTGGCTGCCGTGTGCCTGCCAGCAGCATGTGGGGGGGGCTACCTTCTGCGGGCGCGGGGGCGGCGGCGGCGGCTGCTCGGGGTTGTGGTGGCGCTCGGCGGGCTGCGTGGCCTCGAACTGCTCGCGGCTGAGCAGCGCCAGGGTGCGGCAGCTGGCGGCCTGGCTGCCGTGTGCCTGCCAGCAGCATGTGGGGGGGGCTACCTTCTGCGGGCGCGGGGGCGGCGGCGGCGGCTGCTCGGGGTTGTGGTGGCGCTCGGCGGGCTGCGTGGCCTCGAACTGCTCGCGGCTGAGCAGCGCCAGGGTGCGGCAGCTGGCGGCCTGGCTGCCGTGTGCCTGCCAGCAGCATGTGGGGGGGGCTACCTTCTGCGGGCGCGGGGGCGGCGGCGGCGGCTGCTCGGGGTTGTGGTGGCGCTCGGCGGGCTGCGTGGCCTCGAACTGCTCGCGGCTGAGCAGCGCCAGGGTGCGGCAGCTGGCGGCCTGGCTGCCGTGTGCCTGCCAGCAGCATGTGGGGGGGGCTACCTTCTGCGGGCGCGGGGGCGGCGGCGGCGGCTGCTCGGGGTTGTGGTGGCGCTCGGCGGGCTGCGTGGCCTCGAACTGCTCGCGGCTGAGCAGCGCCAGGGTGCGGCAGCTGGCGGCCTGGCTGCCGTGTGCCTGCCAGCAGCATGTGGGGGGGGCTACCTTCTGCGGGCGCGGGGGCGGCGGCGGCGGCTGCTCGGGGTTGTGGTGGCGCTCGGCGGGCTGCGTGGCCTCGAACTGCTCGCGGCTGAGCAGCGCCAGGGTGCGGCAGCTGGCGGCCTGGCTGCCGTGTGCCTGCCAGCAGCATGTGGGGGGGGCTACCTTCTGCGGGCGCGGGGGCGGCGGCGGCGGCTGCTCGGGGTTGTGGTGGCGCTCGGCGGGCTGCGTGGCCTCGAACTGCTCGCGGCTGAGCAGCGCCAGGGTGCGGCAGCTGGCGGCCTGGCTGCCGTGTGCCTGCCAGCAGCATGTGGGGGGGGCTACCTTCTGCGGGCGCGGGGGCGGCGGCGGCGGCTGCTCGGGGTTGTGGTGGCGCTCGGCGGGCTGCGTGGCCTCGAACTGCTCGCGGCTGAGCAGCGCCAGGGTGCGGCAGCTGGCGGCCTGGCTGCCGTGTGCCTGCCAGCAGCATGTGGGGGGGGCTACCTTCTGCGGGCGCGGGGGCGGCGGCGGCGGCTGCTCGGGGTTGTGGTGGCGCTCGGCGGGCTGCGTGGCCTCGAACTGCTCGCGGCTGAGCAGCGCCAGGGTGCGGCAGCTGGCGGCCTGGCTGCCGTGTGCCTGCCAGCAGCATGTGGGGGGGGCTACCTTCTGCGGGCGCGGGGGCGGCGGCGGCGGCTGCTCGGGGTTGTGGTGGCGCTCGGCGGGCTGCGTGGCCTCGAACTGCTCGCGGCTGAGCAGCGCCAGGGTGCGGCAGCTGGCGGCCTGGCTGCCGTGTGCCTGCCAGCAGCATGTGGGGGGGGCTACCTTCTGCGGGCGCGGGGGCGGCGGCGGCGGCTGCTCGGGGTTGTGGTGGCGCTCGGCGGGCTGCGTGGCCTCGAACTGCTCGCGGCTGAGCAGCGCCAGGGTGCGGCAGCTGGCGGCCTGGCTGCCGTGTGCCTGCCAGCAGCATGTGGGGGGGGCTACCTTCTGCGGGCGCGGGGGCGGCGGCGGCGGCTGCTCGGGGTTGTGGTGGCGCTCGGCGGGCTGCGTGGCCTCGAACTGCTCGCGGCTGAGCAGCGCCAGGGTGCGGCAGCTGGCGGCCTGGCTGCCGTGTGCCTGCCAGCAGCATGTGGGGGGGGCTACCTTCTGCGGGCGCGGGGGCGGCGGCGGCGGCTGCTCGGGGTTGTGGTGGCGCTCGGCGGGCTGCGTGGCCTCGAACTGCTCGCGGCTGAGCAGCGCCAGGGTGCGGCAGCTGGCGGCCTGGCTGCCGTGTGCCTGCCAGCAGCATGTGGGGGGGGCTACCTTCTGCGGGCGCGGGGGCGGCGGCGGCGGCTGCTCGGGGTTGTGGTGGCGCTCGGCGGGCTGCGTGGCCTCGAACTGCTCGCGGCTGAGCAGCGCCAGGGTGCGGCAGCTGGCGGCCTGGCTGCCGTGTGCCTGCCAGCAGCATGTGGGGGGGGCTACCTTCTGCGGGCGCGGGGGCGGCGGCGGCGGCTGCTCGGGGTTGTGGTGGCGCTCGGCGGGCTGCGTGGCCTCGAACTGCTCGCGGCTGAGCAGCGCCAGGGTGCGGCAGCTGGCGGCCTGGCTGCCGTGTGCCTGCCAGCAGCATGTGGGGGGGGCTACCTTCTGCGGGCGCGGGGGCGGCGGCGGCGGCTGCTCGGGGTTGTGGTGGCGCTCGGCGGGCTGCGTGGCCTCGAACTGCTCGCGGCTGAGCAGCGCCAGGGTGCGGCAGCTGGCGGCCTGGCTGCCGTGTGCCTGCCAGCAGCATGTGGGGGGGGCTACCTTCTGCGGGCGCGGGGGCGGCGGCGGCGGCTGCTCGGGGTTGTGGTGGCGCTCGGCGGGCTGCGTGGCCTCGAACTGCTCGCGGCTGAGCAGCGCCAGGGTGCGGCAGCTGGCGGCCTGGCTGCCGTGTGCCTGCCAGCAGCATGTGGGGGGGGCTACCTTCTGCGGGCGCGGGGGCGGCGGCGGCGGCTGCTCGGGGTTGTGGTGGCGCTCGGCGGGCTGCGTGGCCTCGAACTGCTCGCGGCTGAGCAGCGCCAGGGTGCGGCAGCTGGCGGCCTGGCTGCCGTGTGCCTGCCAGCAGCATGTGGGGGGGGCTACCTTCTGCGGGCGCGGGGGCGGCGGCGGCGGCTGCTCGGGGTTGTGGTGGCGCTCGGCGGGCTGCGTGGCCTCGAACTGCTCGCGGCTGAGCAGCGCCAGGGTGCGGCAGCTGGCGGCCTGGCTGCCGTGTGCCTGCCAGCAGCATGTGGGGGGGGCTACCTTCTGCGGGCGCGGGGGCGGCGGCGGCGGCTGCTCGGGGTTGTGGTGGCGCTCGGCGGGCTGCGTGGCCTCGAACTGCTCGCGGCTGATCAGCGACACCGTGCGGTAGCTGGCACCCTGGCTGCCGTGTGACTGCACACAAAGACCAACAATCAGCTATTGGAGTTCAACACAAAAATTTGTTAAACTTATATTTGAAATATTATCATTTATATTAATGATAATTTCTATCTAATAGATCATCCGAACATTCATATAAAAATTAACTTGTCTTACCGTTGAATAATCTGTGTCGTTCCATATTTCCTCCTCGTATCTTCTCAGGCCATCGGTGATGACCTGTTAATATAAAATTTAAATAATAAAATAATTAGACACGGCGCTACATTTATTTCAAATTGAATGCATTGTTGAACATGGATGAGTGCCAACATCATTGAGTTACTACATAGTTGAGTGATTATATGGTCGAGTGAGTGCATCGTAGTGTGAAAATATGAGTGACGACATGGTTACGCGTCTACATTGTTGAGCTGAGCAGCATAATAGAAGTCAAAATGGCCAATAGTTAAATGTCAAATCACTTCATAACTGTGCCCGTACTGTACATAACTAAATTGGGAATGGATGATTATTTTAAAAGTGCTTGATGATTTTTCTATTGATAGGAATAACCATCCTTAGCTTATATATTAATATTAAAATTACCATATATATTTTTTCCCAGATTTTGGAAAATTTTGGGTTATTTCTACTCAGAATCAGCAACACTACTGAATGTTATATGAGAGATTAATGTTAATGTTTAAAGAAATTCCCCGTGTATGGTTTAGTAACACCAACAATTCACAGACGGCGCCACTTAGCCGTTGCTTTTTTTAGCTACTTATGTCATTGTGTACCACAGATTCAAGCAGCCTTTTTTTATTTTTATTTGTTATGTTATGGACGTACTGCTTATCAGCCGTACAGGGGCCGCCGAGTGACTGAGTAAAACGTTTTTATTTTTTTATAAAATATATGGCTCGGTAGAAAAATCTGTAACTTTTTTCTGTAGCTAAGGATGGTTATTCCTGTCAATAGAAAAATCATCAAGCACTTTTAAAATAATCATCCATTCCCAATTTAAGTGTGGTCGTGATAGCCTCGAAGATGATCTTCGTAGTGGGCGGCCAATTTCCGCAGTCACCGAAGAAAATGTTGCCCAGTTGCCCACGTGAAAAAAATTATATTAGAGGACCGGCGAGTGAAGCAGTGGGAGATAGCCAGAGATGTGGGAATTAGCAAGGAACGAGTGAATACAATAATTCACGAACATTTAAATATGTCCAAAGTTAGTGCACGCTGGGTACCTAGAATGCTAACTTCCTTCGATATGGAGAGAAGAGTTCGATGTTGTGAGCACTATAGAAATGAGTCGAGGTAAGGAGGAGGAAACTATATCTCGAATAGTAACCTGCGATGAGACCTGGATTAGGCAATGGGATCCCGAAAGTAAACAAGAGTCATTGCAGTAGAATTTTAAAGATGAGAAGCCACCCAGGAAGTTCAAGGTTCGTACATCGGCAGGTAAACTCATGGCAACAATTTTTTGGGATGTGGATGGGATTTTACTTATTGATTATCTGCCAAAAAAAATCTACAATGAATGCTGATTATTACGTAAATTCACTACATCAGCTTAGAGAATCAATAAAAGAAAAACGAAGAGGCAAACTGAGCAAAGGAATTTTGCTGTTGCACGAAAATGCCCGCACACTGCTCGCACAACAAAGTTGGCCATGTCCAAAAATGGGTTCGAAGAAATCAGTCACCCTCCTTACAGTCCAGACCTGGCCCCTTGCGACTATTTTCTGTTCAGACTCCTGAAGAAAAATTTGAGGGAACGCAGATTTTTGAAGGATGAGGACATGAAGTCTGCGGTTAATGAGTATTTTGACGACAAACCGAAATCTTTTTTTTTTATGGTTTAATGTCTCTATTTGAAAAATGCAACAAGTGCATTTCTCTCGCAGGGGATTGCATAGAAAAATATAAAAAAAACACCCCCACTAGTCTTTTCTTTCTTAGTTAGGTAGATTACTTTTCAGCCGCCCCTCGTATGTTCCTGGTGCCCATGGTATAACCCTTGCTTAGTTTGGGACCGTGTCAATTGGTGTAATTTGTCCCATTATATTTATTATTTTATTTTGTGTGACATTTGACAAGATCATGTTAGTGTGCCTACATAGTTGAGTGCAAAAATAGTTGACTGACGTCAGTTGAATAACAATAAGGTTTACTGCCAACAGGTGCTCGAAATCCTGTGATATTCGACAACATACCATGGTAGTGTTTACATAGTTGAGTGCAAAAATGGTCGACTGACATAAGTTGAATGCCAATAAGGTTGGGTGTGTCGCGTAGCCCACCTGCTCTAAGTCCTGTGAAATCTTGGTGCGCGTGGCCCAGTCGCCCTGGCGGTCGTGGCCGTCGTGGCGCGGCGCGCGGCCAGCGGTCTGCGTCACGATGAGCAAGCGCCCGACATCGCGATCGGTGAACTCGAAGTCTGACTCCGAATCCGACCTGTACAAATAAACTGACGTTTAGCGTCAAGGAAACTGCCAAGTCAAGGAACAAGTCTTTATTCTTTACAAAGTAGACAGTGCTTCGGGTAACAAGACGTAGAGCTCGTCGCGCTGCAGGGTAGGGCATGGAGCAGTGCCGCCAGTACTGACCAGGCGTCCGTGAAGGTGTTGTGCCGCGGCGGGGGCAGGTCCAGCTCCTCGTCCAGCTGGAAGTGCAGCTCCTCGCGCTGCGGCGCGTCCTCCGCGGCGGCCGGCGCCGAGCGCTCGCGGCTGCCCGCCTTCGTGCGCCGCTTCACCTGCCGAACCAGATCATTCCTTACAATCACGTCTTCTTCCCGTAGGGCGGGGTAGACTGAGCCCGAGATGACGAGACCTCCAGGCCACGGTTAGCAAGATTGTGGGCGTAAAAAATTGTATCAAAGTGATAACCGCGTCGCCTATAACATGATTCCTATAATTTTCGCCCTTCCTTCGATGGACTTTTACCATGTACAAGGGAAGAGAAGCAACCAGCTTCCAGGCCAGTTATGGCAGTGGTTCCTAACCTTTTCAATGTCACTACCTCCAGGGGCGTGCAGTGGATTTTGACAGAGGGTAGGCATATTGCCAACAAAATCCGTATTGGTACGAAGCGTGTCGGGCACATTTACGTATGCTTACAAGCACTGCTTATATGCCTGTAAGGGATGAACGCGTCTGACTACCTCTGTGAACAAGTATGGGAATGGGGACTATCGTTTCTTTGCTCACCAGTTGGCGCCACTGTTGACTAAGGTCCAGAGGTATAGCTGTCAAAGGCGAATATAAGATCGGCGCCGAAGTTTTAAATCTTGAATCTCATTAAGTTTATTAATTATAAATAACTATCATCATATCGACTATACTGCGATGTAGTGCAGTTCCGTTTTGTTCGGAAAAAATAAATCCGCTTTCAAAGCGTTCACATTAATCGCCAAATAATCAATATTTGCGATAATTTCCCGAAGCAGTTCACTTTTCAACTGGTAAATGAAAGAAATTGTAATTTATCTCACGAAGCCTGCCAAAACCAGTGAAAAGTGAATGTTATTGGACCTCACGCGACACTAGCGCCTCTAGTGGCAAATTCACACGCGATAGCCCCCATTGAGTTTACCCCTAGCTAATTTAAAATAATTAAAACCACACAAATTCGAACGAAAATATGTTTATTATGTAAGAAATTGCACGTTTAGGTAACTAGTAAGTAAAGTAATATATAAATCTCGGAGTTAACCGTACTATTATTTTGTTTATTGCTATTTTAATACTATTTCGTGCCATCCCGTGTTACCCCCCTAGAATCTCCGTTTTACCCCTGCGGGGGTAATTACCCCCAGATTAGGAACCACTGAGTTATGGTCTAGTTTCTAGTATAAAATAGAGAAGGTAGACTCACCTCTGTCCAGGCGTCGGAGCCGCTGCGCTCGTCGGCCGGGCTGCCGGTGGACGCCTCTCTGGAGGCTGCTTCCACGGACTCTACTGATTCTGGAGGACAAAAGGATACACTCAAGACTTGATAATAAATACACATAATCTAGCAACAGTACACATACATACATATACATATATACATATAGCCTTTTTATTCCGAATTCGCTACAATTTCATTTTTTTTTTGTTGTCGTTTTTGTTTTTTTTTTATTATTATTAAATTGTCGCGTAATTCGGCGTGCCTCATGGCATAGGCCTCCTCCGTGTATTTGAGGGTTTGGGCTATAGTTCCCACGCGCGCCCAGTGCGGATTGGGAACTTAACACACACCATTGAATTTCTTCGCAGATGTGTGCAAGGTTTCCTCACGATGTTTTCCTTCACCGAAAAGCTCATGGCAAATTTCAAATGTAATTTTCGCACATAAATTCCGAAAAACTCAGAGGTGCGCGCCCGGGATTTGAACCCACGACGCTCTGCCTGAGAGGCCACAGGTCAAACCACTAGGCTACCACGGCTTTTTAGCAACAGCACACACACATCATTAAATAAATCATCACTACATAGTATAAAACATAGTCGCTTTCCGCTGTCTGTCCCTATGTATGATTAGATCTTTAACTACGCAAGATTTTGATGCGGTTTTTTTAAATAGATGAGTGATTCAAGACGAAGGTTTATACACAGTATATACAGTAGAGAAACAGTGATTGCACCCGTGCGAAGCCGGGGCGGGTTGCTAGTGAATAAATAAAATAAATATCAGGGAACAATTCACACAAATTAACCTAGTCCCAAAGTAAGGCTTGTCTTATTGGTACTAGACAACGATACGCATACTATAGAAAAATACATACTTAAATAGATAGAAACATCTATGACTCAAGAACAAGGGCTCGTGCTCGTCAAACAAATATATGCCCTTGCCAGGATTCGAACCCGGGACGCTTGCTTCGCAGGCAGGGTCACTACCAGGGATGTAACGGAGGTAGTTTTATCGGAACCGAAGTCGAAGTCAGAGTTTTTAAATTTGCTTTATTGGAGTCGGAATCGAAGTCGGAATCGGAGTCGGAGGCAGGGTCGGATAATTGACGATAGAGTGCACGTAGTGGGAGTCGGGGGTGTTCCCCGCGCGACATGTATGAACCTGTTCATAACAGTCGACACAGGCCGCCGCCGCCGCTATGTTATGCTTCGACCTCCGATTCAAACCTTCGATTTAAAAGTGTCGGAGCCGAAGTCGGAACCGAAGGTGTAATAATAATCGGAAGTTCCGACTTAACGGAACCGGAGACGAAGCTCCGTAACATCCCTGGTCACTACCAACTAAGCCAACCACGTCGTCAAAGCTAACTCTCCTTGTCAATCCTCGAGCAGCTTGTAGTTGCCAGTGTGAGCTCGCCCTCTCCTGTAAGCTGCCAGCAATAGTTACCTATTCGCCGCTGCGGCACAAACTCAGCGACGTCGGGGTTGAGCGGATCATGATGGGACACCGGCTGCGGCGACGCGCCACCCCGGGACCGGAACATCCTGGGACAGGCACACACGTTAGGTTAGGACAGGATACATGACAACACTAACCACCCTACGGTCATAAAAATGAAAAAAATGACGAAACATTTGAGCGTCGACTGAGTCATTTTGTTGGAAAATGAATTTTATAATGTCATCATCATAATATTGGTCATCGTCATCATCATCATCATCATCAGCAGCAGCATCATGTTAGCCGTCGTGATCATCATAATTATCACCATCATCATGTTAGTTGTCGTTGTCGTCATCATCATGATCTTCGCCAGCAATATCATCGTCATCGTCAGCATCGTCACCACCATTATCATGATATTCGCCATCGTCGTCATCGTCATCATCATCATGTCAGTCGTCGTTGTCATCATTAATGTTAGTCATTGTCGTCATCATCATCACCAGCATCATGATCATAATGGTAGCCGTCATCATTGTCATTGTCGCCACGTCAGTCGTTGTCGCCATCATCATCATCATCATAATGTTAAGTCGTCATCATCATAATCATCACCATCATCATGTTAGTCATCGTTGTCGTCATCATCATGATCTCCGTCGTCAATATCATCATCATCACCATAATCATGATATTCGTCATCGTCATCCTCGCCGACATCATCATCATCAATCCCGCAGTTACCTGGGCAAGGGCGGCGGCGGCACAGCGCGCAGCAGACTGGACACGGGCGCGACGAGCGGCCCGCCCATGGTCGCCAGCGGGAAAATACCCACCATCTGCTTCTTGCGGCTGAGGACAAGTCACAATCAGACCTCATCACGATACAGCTCAGCGGTGTTACCATGACGTCGTAATGCGATTCAATTCCGATTCAGTTTAGGTTCGCTCGCTCTCAGATCCATACTAAAAACGACAGCTAAAACCCGAACTGAGTCGGAATTGGATCGCATTAAGACGTCATGGTAAGACCCCTGTGCTTTAACTAGATCCATATCATAACTTCCTTATAGTATGTCAAGAACCTATAGCAAATGACCTACATCAAGAAACTTGTATCTGTCTATTTGTTTCCGCCACCTACTTAAACTGTCTCCGACTTATTTCTGTCTTATTGGTTGTCGGTAGAGACCGCTATTAAGCGATAAGACCGACTATTGTATACTTTGATCTTTCATTCTTTGTTCAATAAAGAGTATTTGTATTGTATTGTATCTTAATGTTTACATTAAAGCATCAACATCGATACTTTAATGACAAATTTCTTATGATGTTCTTATAAAAGGAAAAATATTTGCTTGCGATACCCTCGATGGGCTTTAAAAGTGTGACGTCACAAGTCTATTAAGGTTGTGGGCATGCCCATCGTGCCCACAACGGTGGATCCGCCCTTGGGGATCAATCCCCATTCCACCCATACTTTAAATGTTAGTATCTCACCGCTTCTCTCCGGGTTTCTCGTCACTACTCTCAGTTTGCAGCGGCGGGTCTTCGTTCGCCTCCATGTTTTCCTCCTTCTCGTTGTCGTTTGTCTTCTCCTCCTTCTCGTTGCCGTTCGACTTTTCCTCCTTTTCACTCTCGCCGGCTTCCTTATCAGCCTTCTCCGGCTCTTGCGGCGCGGGCGGCGCTGTCGATACTTCTGTTACCTGGAAGTGTTTTAAATTAGAATTGTCGTATCACGGGATAATAAAGGTGCGACCACACCGCCGCGTAAACGCAGTGACGTGTCGTAGGCTTCACGTTTTCTCACCGCAAACGTAAACGCACCGTCCAACGTCTTTTACGCACCGGTGTGCTTTAGTATATGCTATCAGTAAAGACCGGATTATATGCATTTGCATATTTCAGCCATTCTCAGCGGTATAAGCATATTTTACCTAAGATCTAGTTATGATGCATAGTATCGGTACATTTACAATATTTTTCACTCGCCCTGCGTTCCGAAATGCGACCAAATTTAGTAACAGTCACAAAATATAAGGGCTATTGAGTAATAATTGTGACTATTTACTGCATTTCGGCACGCAGTCAGTAGCCGCGCGCGTCTTTTGTTTTGACAGTTACGATAATAAAATGAAAGAGACAGAAGAACGTCGCGCTCGCCTACTACAAAGTCGTTGCACTTATTAAAATGAATATTTACTTTTCTCTTTTTTGGGGATTCCTAAAATTTATCATTTAATTTCGCATATTCTGCCAATTTTCGTGCGTATTTCAAGCATTTTTCATGCATATAACAAGCTTTTTATGTTGCATATAATCCGGTGTCTATAAATCAGTATGGAAACTACGAACAAACGCCCGAAACGACGCACCAAAAAAAAAAATACAGTGGGTTCGGATAATTTAGTTTGAATGAAATTTGTTTGTTTACAAAACCATTACAATGAATTGGAACCACTACATAGTATAAAACAAAGTCGCTTCCCGCCGTCTGTCCCTACGCATGCTTAGATCTTTAAAACTACGCAACGGATTACGATGCAGTTTTCAATAGATATAGTGATAGCACACGTGCGAAGGGGCTACTCACTTCTTTCTTCTCGACAGCCTCCTCGCCGTCTATGCTCGGCGCCTCCTTGGCCTCGCCGGCATCTTTAGCTTCGGTCTTCGGCGCATCTCCCTTCTCTTTCTCGTCGTATTCCTTGTCCTTGTCCTTGTTCTTGTCGAACTTCTTGTCGTCATCGTTGTTGTTTGTTATGTCGATGATCGGCCATTTTAACGGCTCGAACGCAGTACGCACCTGTTTCACACAAACGAACAAATAAATACATACACAAATCACATCTTTATCCTTTACCGCAGTGGTTCTTAACCTTTCAGACACGAGGGACCATTTGACAAAATTTCTGCCTTGCCATGGACCACCTAGTAACTACATATCTAACGAATGGCTTCGATCAGCCCTAGCGGAATTGCACCTTTACGGATTGTCTGGTTGTCACTTATCTAATTATTTATTAGATTGGCCCCGCGGACCACTTTAGATGCTTCCAGGGACCACCAGTGGTCCGCGGACCACCGATTAAGAACCACTGCTTTACCGGATAGAAAGAGCCCTAGGTTCAAGCACCTAAAGTTCACGTTTAGAATGGTTTTATTTTTATTTTTACAAGTGGCCAGTGTCAGTTACAAACATGTTTCTCTAGTTTTTTATCGAGTAGTTTTAAAGAGCGGGTATAGAAAATGTATTTTGAAGTATTCTATTAAAAAAAAACCACCTTGTTCTACCACAGATAACATGAAGTAAATACATTCACTTTGTAGCTTATTAAAAAGGCTAGCTTTGGTGAAAAATTTGGAGGTGTCCGCTCACGTGAAAGTATTTTTTTTTTGTATAGCAAGATATCCTATAATTCTCTTTACTATATGCACATGATAGGTGACGCACGTCAAAATCGGCTGGCTAGAGGAAAAATATTGAAAAAAGATCATACTTTTTTTTAACTATAAACTTTCGGGCGTCTCAAATTCTGCTTGTTACCGTATACAAAGCCGCATCATCGAAAAAGATCCAAGCCGAAACTCGCCGGCGGCAGACTCCACTTAGCTTACCCCGGCATGACCTTAATTTTTGGTCAGAACCCTGTTTACACCCAACACTGACCTTGACACTTCCATGCCGGTCTGGGAGCATAGAAAAAACATAGAATGTACCAGTTGCTTCTCTTCCCGCGCAAATGGCAAAAAAAAAACCCATCGAGGGTATGGGCGAAAATTATAGGAATCATGTTATAGGCGATGCGGCTAGCAACCCATCACTGTTTTGATTCCACTTTCCACCTCTACGCCCTCAGTGTCTTGCTAAACGTGGCCTGTAGGTCTTGTTACCTTAGGTTCTGTCTACCCTGTAAGGGATAAAGACGTGATTTGTGTATGTGTTTGTATTAGTGATGTAAAGAATGTCATTTTTTAAACATTCGCAAATGCGAATGCGAATGCAAATGAAGTGTTCAAATTTGGCGCCAATTGTCTATGGCTTTGCTGGCAGTTACGAGGTGCGTTCCGTTTATATTTTGTTCCGAGAATTGCCGAGTTGATACGAACTCATCCGACTGAATTGTCTCGCGCCGGTCTTTTCGTAAACAAAACAAGTGAATTTTGAGGTTAGACTTTTTTCTTACATTAAAAACATAAGAAATGAATGGGTTTTTGATTTTATTAACCTACCATTATCTTGAAATTGTTTTTTTTGCTGATATTTATATTCGCAAAACATTCGCAGAAATTTTGCGGATGCGAATGCGAATACCCAAAAATATGCGAATATCCGCGAATGCGAATATTCGTTACATCACTTGTATGTATGTATGTACTGACCTTGAACCCGTTGACAAGCTGCAGCTTGTCGGAGTCGCGTATGGCGTCCAGCACGAGCGCGACGTCCGGCGTGAGCGCGCGCACGCGGTGGAACGACGCGATGAGCGTGACCGGTATCGTACCGTCGGCGGACATCTTGCGCCGCAAGAAGAAGTCGCGCGCGAGGTTGTCCGGGCTGAAGTAGTATTCGCTGCAAACAATTAAACAACCACGTATATTTCCACAATCACTTGAGCAGTCAAACTTCACGTTTTCATCAAACATAGCATAAAACGATCAAACCAAATATCAAACAAATTTGTTGAAGCGCCCTGTTAAACGGTCAAATTTGCTTGACAAATTTGTTTGTCAAACTTCTTCTTCCGAGATCTTGTTTGACAAACACAGTCGTTCACGGTCAAACCTGTTTGTCAACCTCGACATCAATCCAGATTTTCATCAAACGCGTCAAACACGTAGATTGTTTGACAAACGCCTCAAACACAGCTGTACACTAACAAATAATTTGACAAACAATTTGATCGTTTACAGGGCGCTTTAGATTGCATGTATTTTGTACTTAAGCAAATAAATGGATGATTATGAATAATATTGACCGTCTAATACATCGTCGGGGATGGGGATACCACTGGAGCACTGCTAAATACTGTGTATCTACACAACACCCAACTTTATACTGGTTTGAACCGGTATACATATTCTAATCAGTAGGCATATTACCTAACTCGCTCGCAATCGCCATCGTGTTCAATTTGACAGTTCACGTATGAATGTGACAGCTAGCCGATTCCGATGCCAATTGTCAGCCCATACATGAACTGTCAAAATGAACACGATGGGGGTTGCGAGCGAGTTAGATAATAAGCCTACTGATCTCTCTGCCCTCAAGTTCTAAACAAAACCCGAACAAAATCGAACACGCGTTCGATTTATAAAACTTGAGCACAAACACGAACCAGCCAGTCCGTAGACCTGTAAAACCTAACCTAACTGTAGATACGCAGTATTTACCAGTGCTAGTTACGCGGTATCGCACTATCCCCGAAGACATGCCATTTTGTTTGTAAGTTTGTATTTCTCCTTACTGTACCACTTTCTAATTCAGTGGCGTAACAATAGGGTGGCAGGACTGGCAAAATGCCAGGGGCCCCCGACCCAAGAGGGCCCCGGCCCAAGAGGCCGCGAGCTCAAAAATTTTAAAATTAAACTGAGTACAACGTGACGATTTTTACTGATAGGGCCCCATCAAAAGAATTTGCCACGGGCCCCAGATGGTATAGTTACGCCACTGTTCTAATTCCAAATTCTATAATAATAATAATAATAATAATAATCTTTATTTGCTCAGAATAAGTACATTACAATAGTTGGTTAAATTATTAATTAGAGAGCTTATTCAGCTATATATGTTTGGTATACTTATCTACTAAACACTAGCATGCAAATATTAATTTGAAGTTACATAATCCTCCAACAAAAATGTTTTGACATCGTAGTAATTTTTTTCTTTCAGGAATTTACATAACTTTTTTTTGAATTTATGGAATGGCAGTTGTCGCATGTCATTTGGCAATTTATTAAAAAGTTTCATGCACATCGCAAAGCAATTGTTTCTGAATAAAGCTGTCTTAGGGGCTCGGCCATAGACCAGTCTCCCAGGATTTCTCGTATTTCTTGGGTACATTTGCCTGGCTGTGGTAAACAGGTACATATGCTTCTTAACAAAGGTACACGCTGCTAATATGTATAAACATGGCAATGGTAGAATCCCTAATTTATGAAAGAACGGTTTACAAGATTTGTCTGCTGCTATACCACACAGAGCTCTTACACATTTTTTTTGAGCTCTAAATGCTCTGATAGAATGACTACAATTGCCCCATAGAAGGAGACCGTATCTTAGATTTGAGCCTGCGTAACCGTGGTATGCGGCCAGCGTCGCAGCTAAAGTGGAAGTGCGTCTTAACCTACCGAGGACATATACAAACCTATTAATCTTACAGCACAGTTTATCGATATGGGCTTCCCAGTTTATATGCTTGTTAATTGTTATTCCTAAGAAATTAACATTACCCATTTCAGTTATCGGTTCCTGTTTATAATGTATGTGTAATTTTATGTCATTGGCTCTTTTACTGTTGAAGTGTACGAAATTTGTCTTGTTTAAGTTAATTTTTAAATTATGTTTTTCCAGCCATTTAATTATTAAGTTTAATGTGTCGTTTATTTTACTCTCGTGTTCGCTACAGGTTTCAGTATTTTTTTTTGATGAAACTATAACTGCAATATCATCTGCAAACAAAACAGATTTACATGGTATAGCATCTACTAAATCGTTTATGTAAATGTTAAATAAAATAGGGCCGAGTACACTGCCTTGAGGAACGCCATATTTATTATATTTATAATCCGATTGGTATAACGTCTCTTCATTATGATCATTTAAGTTTGTTATTTCAACGCAGTTTTTTCGGTTTTGTAGATATGTTCTTAGCCAATCAATTGCAGGACCTCTTATTCCATAGCCTTCAAGTTTTTTTAAAAGATGATTATGATCTACGTGGTCAAATGCCTTGGACATATCTAGAAAGATACCTGTAGTATATTTTCCTTCATCAAGACACTTAGTAATATGGTGTACTAAGTTGAAAGAAGCTAAAGTAGTCGATTTATTTTTTTGAAAGCCGTTTTGTTCTGTTTTAATTACATTAAATTTTTCAAAATAATTCATGAGCCTCTTTAGCATACATTTTTCAAATATTTTAGAGAGTACAGGTACCAATGTTATTGGTCGATAATTTTCCATAGACGTTTTGTTATTCTTCTTAAACAAAGGCTTGATAACAGAAATCTTGAGTGATTCTGGAAAGTTCCCACTTTCAAAAGACCGGTTAACCAAATAGGTTAGAATTGGTATCAATTGTTCTCTGCTTTTTTTTATAATCTCAGTATTAATTTCGTCGTACCCTACAGATTTCGTATTATTTAATGACATAATAATCCTATTCATTTCATTTTCTGACACTGGTGTTATAAAAATGCTATTATTTCGTGCATTACCATGTTTGTGCATTTGGGGTGTTCGAGGTTGTTTAACTGAACCTGCTAGTTCTGTGTAGTAAGTATTAAAATTTGATGCTATTTCAAAGGGGTCCGTTATAATTTTATTTTTTATTACTAGTTTATTAATATATTGCGGTGTGTTTAGAGTATTATTTGTTTCTTTTTTTATTATTTGCCACGAGGCTCTGCATTTATTTTTATTGTTGATCAAATAGTTGCTATTATTTAATCGTTGAGCAGTATCTATGCATTTTTTTAACAATTTAGTGTAACTATAATATTCATGTTTATTTTGTTCGGTTCTTGGTTTTTTATAATATCGAAAACGAAGTAATCTTTTTCTTTTGCAGCTAATTTTTACTCCTGGTGTCATCCATTTTGGGGAATTATGATTTGTATTGTTTATTTTTTTCCGCATAACTGGAAAACATAACTTATAAAACAATACGATCAAGTCGTGAAACTGATTGAATGCGACATTGAAATCACTTTCTATATATACACCGGAAAAAGATAGACTTGACAAACATCTTTGAAATTTATTTATATTGTCAATGTGATAATCTCTTTTAAATTTAAAATAATGTCTTAAAACTCTGTCTTTGGTCTTGACCTTAAAACTTAACATTTGTGCTGTGTCATGATCGGAAATGCCGAGAGGCAAAATGGCAGCATAGGCCTTTTTTACATTGCTCAATATATTGTCTATACAGGTTTTATCCCTTGTTGGTTCCTTTAAATGAATTGTTAAATTATAATTATTCGATATGTCTATTAGTCTGTTACAGTCGTTACTAATTGCTAGTGTATTAATGTTGAAGTCACCACATACGATTATTTTTTTAAATTTAGATTTAGTGTTCAATTTGTGTAGTAAAATATCTAGCTTGTCAAGAAATAAGTTAGCGGATGAATTTGGAGTTCTGTACAAGCAAATGACTACAGCATTATGTTTAGGTACCTCAATACCACAGCACTCAAAGATCCTCGACACAGACATTTTCTGTACAAAATCGAGTTCTTTAAAAGTTACCTCTGGCTTTGTTAAGATACAGACTACTTATTCTTATACTGTTCAGGCTTTATAATCATAAGCGCACTAAATCTTTACCCATATTTAAATCTATGTTGAAGGAGCACTATCTGTCATCTTGTGCATAAATCTTTTAGCTGGCTTTTTTAGGTATGTGTGTATGTGTCTATTTATATCTCCATTTATTATAAATGTGTGTTTCATGTATAATATATTATGTGTTTCAGTACTTAGTATATTAATATATGTATATTCTAAATTGCAACGGTGCGAACGGTTGCCTGGTAGAGATCGCTCTGTAGCGATAAGGCCGCCTATTGTTACCTTGTAATATTCTGTATACCTTTTTCTGTTTTTAGTTGTTACATGTGGTGTTCAATAAAGAGTTATTGTATTGTACACTCACATCTGCTTCTTGATAAGATCTTTCAAGGTGGCCTGGTCCAAGCCGAGCCCGTACGGCGCGCTGGTCGCGTGCGCCGCACCGTAGTAGAAGGCCTGCGCCAGCGGCGGCGCCAGCGGTTGCGCCAGCGGAGTGAGCCCGCCGTAATGCAGCATCAGACCCTGTGCGACGGCTGGCTGAGCGACTCGCAGCTGGGAGGGGGAGGGGGGGGAGCCGTTGAGTATACGTGAGGACTTTGGTTGACGCTATGGTAGGTTTTAGACTGACTTATAACATCGGCTAAGTGTACAAGATAACATTAGAATGTAGAACGATGGTTCCTAATCAGTGGTGAGGAGAAGCCAAAATATGGCCCGCGAATGATTTCCAATTGAGTTTTAGTTTGGTAACAATTTTAGAGGTCCCTGGTAACAAGAATAATATAAGTGGTCACTAACCGAAAAAAGGTTGACCACCTCTGATAGTATGTGGTTGTAAACCTTTTTTTCATAAAGTTTTAATATAATTCGACTCAACGTGAACGTATACAAATGAAGTGTGCACAGTACTGTAAATCTGCCACTTGCCTTGCTGTTTTCGGCATTAATAAATAAGAACATTTTAAAAAAAAAGGAAAAATGAGAGCACTCCCGCTGGCAGCGATTGTACAAAATTTTTTATACTAAAAAAAATCAAAAATATTTTTAAAAATCCATTTTCTTATCTGATGCACCGGTTAATTCATGCTGCCGTCTGAGTTCAGATGCCACAGTACACACAAGTAGCTTAGCTATCTTGCACGTAAGCAAAAGTTCTTTGATCATAGTAATGACACCTTCATTACCTGTTATTTACCTCTAGGTGTTTTATACGAAAACTTTACATAGTTAAACTACAACTAGCTTTTAATATTTTGAACTATACTAAACAGAATAAGATCGCCTTCCGTTGTATAAGTCATCAAAAACTTTGATAAAAGATAAATTTCCAACACGTATTCTCAGCAAATGAGTAATGAATTATGATCATTATTATATCCATACACCATCATATAAAATGACATCATAAATAAAATCTTAACATATGATTAGTATGACAATGTCCCATGTATGAAATCCCGATTGCAGTAATTTACTTATTTTGAGCACCACTCACTTGATTACATAATATATAATATATGTATATGCGAATGACACACGGACATGCTTTGAAATAGTTACAAATAAATTATCATTGCAAAATGTTAAAAAGTATGGAAAAATATAATTAAAAAGCTTTTATTTTGAACTTAAAAACATGATTGTTTTTGTTTAGTTCAAATTTTGTAAGTTAAATTCGGCTCAATTCTAGAGGTCTAATTGCCTTGAAATTTGGTACACATATATAGGATGGATGACAATGCAAGTCCAGACAGCAACAAAAGCTTGTATTCCAAGGTTCTATCACCAAAAAAAATTTTTTTTTCAAAAACACTATCCTTTAATTAGATTTTACATACATATATCACGTCTTTATCCCTTACGAGGTAGACAGAGCGTAAGGTAACAAAACCTCAAGGCCACGTTTAGCATGATTAAGGGCGTATAGGTGGAAATGGAAATCAAAATAGTGATGGGTTGCTAGCCGCATCGCCTATAACATGATTTCTAACAATTTCGCCCATTCCCTCGATGTGCTTTTACCATCTGCGCGGGAAGAGAAGCAACTGGTAAATTCTATGTTTTTTCTTTACTCCCAGACCAGCGTGGAAGAAACTTGAATTGGAGATTTTACACTAGCTTTAATTGATATATGATATATCTCATTCACAACGCTCATACAAAATTAACTTTTTTATATGCAATTGTCAATAACTCACGTATGCAACTATTAAGTCAGAGGCGGAATATCCATAAGGCAAACTGGGCACGTGCCTAGGGGCGCGTAGTTACGAGGGGCACGCGAGCTCAGAATTTTTAAATAAATATGCTAAAACAACTAGTTAAAATTAATAGTATTATGGTGTCCATTTATGGCCGGTACAGGGTCGCCGATAAAGTGATTGCCTAGGGCGCTCTGGACCTTTAATCCGCCACTGTATTAGGTAAGTACGCAATGATCATAATATCAGTATAAACTGAATAGTAAGCAAATATACGCATCTTCCAGCGCGTAAACTAAAAACAGCCAAAATATCAAAAAATGTTAATAAATATATAGTTAAGATAAATGTTAATAGTTAGTTAAAAGAGAAAGCGAGGTTATTTGAGGTTAAGCACGTGTTTCATAAACCATACAAAAATATGTGAACGGAGCCAAACATAAAACATGCATATATTATAATAATAAACCCATAAATCGTGGTACCCAAAAATAATACAAAATAATTGACAAATGTTTTAGGGACAGGACACCTTTTGGTATACGCATTCCCCTTATAAAAATATAGTATCACAGATCTATCTGAGCTCTAAACATTCGTCCCTTTCTGTCATAAGCATGCGAGAAAGAGAGGGTTGCGTTTTAGATTTGGTTTTTGAGTATAATAAGAATGTCATAGTTACAGCTTCAGTGTTAACTGAAACTTTACAAACAAAGTTATTAACGAATCATGATCGTGGTATTTAGAGATATCAGATAAATCCGTGTTTTTTTTTTTAAAGAAAATTGCGTATACCAGGGACAAAGGCATTCAGCCACTGCGTTTGCCCGAAAAAAAAACTGTTATCATTATCACACAGAACGGTCAATAACTACGATATCACGAATGATAGCATAATTGCAATCTGCTAATTGCCTAATTACGAAGGTTGTTGACCGTACCAAACAAATTATATTCGTCGATTGTATAGTAAATTATAACCAGAATAAGATATATTAATGATGCTCAAGGATCTGTATCCTCCATTAGAATCATCATCATCATCAGAGATCGGATATTCATGGACTTATTTAATTACACATTTTTTTTTTTACTACGAAAGAATGTACTACCCGAATAAAACCCTAGGTACTAATATTATAAACGCGAAAGTTTGTAAGTATGTATGTTTGGATGTTTGTTACTCTTTCACGCCAGAACGGCTGGACAGATCTGGATGAAATTTGGAACATAGATAGATTATAGTCCAGAATAACATATAGGCTACTTTTTATCCCGAAAAATTGCGTAATTCCTCCGGGATAGCGATAAACGAATTCTATGCAGACGAAGTTGCAGACAACAGTCTGCTGTAGCCGAGGAGGGCAAGCTTGTGCGTGAAAACATAATTATTTCGCACAGGTTTGGCCGTCTCGCATTCGTTGTGGTGGTAATAGCAAGTCTGGCTACAAACTAAGCCAAGGTTCTGCTACGAGCACAGCCGGTTAGTCTATATTTCATTACGGTGCCAACTTTTTTGGAATTGAACCACCACGAGGAGCAAAGCGGCACTCCAACATGGCAGCGTGTGGGGTGCGGGGTGCGGGGTGCGGGGTTACCTGCTGCAGGTCGTGGTGGTAGTCGTGGTGGTGGAACAGGTGCGCGGGGGGCGGCGCGGGCAGCGCGGACGCGGGCCGGGGGGCGGGGCGCGGGGTGCGGGGTGCGGGGTTACCTGCTGCAGCTCGTGGTGGTAGTCGTGGTGGTGGAACAGGTGCGCGGGGGGCGGCGCGGGCAGCGCGGACGCGGGCCGGGGGGCGGGGCGCGGGGTGCGGGGTGCGGGGTTACCTGCTGCAGCTCGTGGTGGTAGTCGTGGTGGTGGAACAGGTGCGCGGGGGGCGGCGCGGGCAGCGCGGACGCGGGCCGGGGGGCGGGGCGCGGGGTGCGGGGTGCGGGGTTACCTGCTGCAGCTCGTGGTGGTAGTCGTGGTGGTGGAACAGGTGCGCGGGGGGCGGCGCGGGCAGCGCGGACGCGGGCCGGGGGGCGGGGCGCGGGGTGCGGGGTGCGGGGTTACCTGCTGCAGCTCGTGGTGGTAGTCGTGGTGGTGGAACAGGTGCGCGGGGGGCGGCGCGGGCAGCGCGGACGCGGGCCGGGGGGCGGGGCGCGGGGTGCGGGGTGCGGGGTTACCTGCTGCAGCTCGTGGTGGTAGTCGTGGTGGTGGAACAGGTGCGCGGGGGGCGGCGCGGGCAGCGCGGACGCGGGCCGGGGGGCGGGGCGCGGGGTGCGGGGTGCGGGGTTACCTGCTGCAGCTCGTGGTGGTAGTCGTGGTGGTGGAACAGGTGCGCGGGGGGCGGCGCGGGCAGCGCGGACGCGGGCCGGGGGGCGGGGCGCGGGGTGCGGGGTGCGGGGTTACCTGCTGCAGCTCGTGGTGGTAGTCGTGGTGGTGGAACAGGTGCGCGGGGGGCGGCGCGGGCAGCGCGGACGCGGGCCGGGGGGCGGGGCGCGGGGTGCGGGGTGCGGGGTTACCTGCTGCAGCTCGTGGTGGTAGTCGTGGTGGTGGAACAGGTGCGCGGGGGGCGGCGCGGGCAGCGCGGACGCGGGCCGGGGGGCGGGGCGCCGGCCGCCGCGCCCGCGCACCGCGCCGCGCCCGCGCACGCCGCCGCGCCGGTCCTCGCCGTTCAGCGACACCGTGTCTGCCGGGGGAACACCGCTCACAATTACACTCTACACTAGGGCTGCCATAAGTGTGAGAACTCAGAATATTTCAAGAAACACTAGTAAAGGTAGAAAAAACGAAACTTTTATTACAACAATAGGTAACTTTAAAGGTTTAGTCCTTGCCTAAACGCAGAACAACTTTTAACACAGCCATTCAATGCCAATTCAATAGTTCTGATAATTTTACAAAATATTGATAAAAAAAAATATTTTTACGAAATCAAAATTAATGACACTATGAAATATACTACTACTACTATGAAATTAATGACGGTGTGGAGAGTAAGACAGCCGGGGAAATTACGAGCACAAGAGGCATTGCATCTTAGTCCTCTAGGTTGGCAACGCATCTGCAATCCCTCCGGGGTTGCGGGTGTCTATGGGCAGTGGTGATCACTTACCATCAGGTGACCCACTTGCTCGTTTGCCTTCCTATTCATATAAAAAAAAAAAAAAACGCAAATTTACAGCCTTTCCGCTAAATAATCTTGGATAGATTAATATGCTTTTTCGACTAAAAAGTTAAATAACATACACCCTAGGCATCATTCCAAAAGCACTCTTTCGGATTAAAGCTGTAGGCATATTACCTAACTCGCTCGCCATCGCCATCGTGTTAATTTTGACAGTTCACGTATGGGCTGACAATTGGCATCGGAATCAGCTAGCTGTCACATTCACACAAGAACTGTCAAAATGAACACGACGGCGATTGCGAGCGAGTTAGATAATAAGCCTACTGGTCTAAAACGAGGCGTTGTGATCTTATCCTGTTGACTCGTGCTATTGAAAGTGGAAAATTGACTCATATTAAAGACTACTTCGTTCCACCAGCTACGATCCTGACCCCTTCCTTCCGCTTCACCAATATCACGGCAATACTCTAATGCTCAGATCAAATAAAAAGTAAAGATAGAGCGCGGTGAACAGCCGAGTGAAGCCGGTTTTATAAACATGTGTGCGTAGGCCGGTGTTGCCATAATAATTATTAATACCCCGATACTGCAAAAATATATAATAATAATGGGTTTGGAAATCTGAAAAAATACATAAAGCAGTATGTATTTTAGGTTGCGTGTCACTTTCTTACGTTTTAAGCCGTGCTAATAAAGAATAGAATTTAAAATGAAAAAGAAAAGGTTGTATTACAGAGGCTGCATTCACCATTGGGTGAATAATAGGGTAACTAAAATATTATAATGGCAACACTATTGTTGACGTTTTGTCAGAAGCAAAAATTATTTCGATTTTTATTGAAAATATTGGTTTACGAGTTTACTAACGTGTGATAAGTGATTCCATCCTGCTTTTTATTTTTGGACGAATAGTTTTTACACCCTTTCACTACGCAATTTGGCATTATTACTGATATTAGTCCAATTTAAAATACGTTGTACTCCACGGGAATGCGTAGCTCAAATAATAAGGTTTTGGTATAGTTTGGTTGCAAGTGTGTGCGTGTCACTGTGTAAGCACACGGATTGGTGCAGTTTGACCGGCTTCACTTCGTTGTTTGCAGCGCTCTATCTTTACTTTTTATTTGATCTGAGCTCTAATGATTGCCAATCTCTACAGCAACTCTACATGTAATTATTCAATTAAGCACTACATAGTATAAAACAAAGTCGCTTTCCGCTGTCTGTCCTAACCTATGTATGCTTAGATCTTTAAAACTACGCAACGGATTTTGATGCGGTTTTTTTTGAAGATAGAGTGATTCATGAGGAAGGTTTATATGTATGTATTATACAGAGAGTGCATAATATAGTAGAGAAACACTGATTGCACCCGTGCGAAGCCGGGGCGGGTCGCTAGTTAACAATAAAATGTACCCCAAAAAGTACTCGAGTGTGTAAAAACACATTTGATTGTTACTTTCGGAAACATTCAATGTTCCCGCACTGCGTAACCCAATATCTCTATTGATAAAGAGAAAAGAGGCCTAAAGTGCGGGAATTTGTGACATTTTATAGCTACCTAAATCCATAACAAAGAAGAGAAGCTAGTTCGTTATAAATAGAGGAACGATTACTAACAAGGGAAAATCAGTAGGTATCTAACTCGCTCGCAATCGCCATCATGTTCATTTTGACAGTTCTTGTATGAATGTGACAGCTAGCTGATTCCGATGCCAATTGTCAGCCCATACACGAACTGTCAAAATTAACACGATGGCGGTTGCGAGCGAGTTAGATAATAAGCCTACAGGTCTGTACTTGTGCCCTCCGGTTTTCTTTTGTTAATTGATCCTCGAATAAAGTTTGAACTCACTTAAGTTCAGGGCTGGCTTCTGATACTTTTACTAAACCTCTTTTTTCGCGTAGGGGGGGTTATAAATAAAGCTTTACCATTGTCAGGCCTCGCCGTGTGAGGAGGCCCGTGCTTGCTAGGCCGGGCCGCCTTAACGTCGATGTCCAACGGCACCCACTTGTGTTTCCCCGACTTGTTCCCCCCTCTGCTGCCACCTGAAAACGCAACATCACCCATCAGATTCTGGTATGTTCAGCACGAACGTAAGAAAAAGACGGACAGTCTATCTTCTCTCTGTCTCGCGCTCTTACAGTACAGTACTAGCAGTGTTTGTCTGCTTAACATTGATACAGTTTGACAACAAAAATAATGCTCCACGATGTACCTGCGCAGTATACCAATTTTAGTAGCGCGGGAAACTCTGGCGCTGTTATTGGTCGATCGATTTCGTACCAACAATGGCAAAATCGTGTAAGAGGGACAGAGCCAAGAATGCAAAGCAAGCAATACTCTGCCAGTTGCGCTTGCAAATAAAGTTCAATATATATTATTTACACGTTCGGCTACCATCGGAAACTGGTCTGCGCTTCTCTGCGCAAACGAATACTGCCGATGCGCATTTTATTTGTTGTCAAACTGTACGAAGATTAGCATCAAGTAATTATATCTCGGGACGATTGTAGACAAAATTATGGTTTCCTGACTAAAAAGTATCACTGTACTCATTCAGGACAGAAATTAGACCAAAAGAACCTTTGTTCTTTATAATGCAACGTTATAAAATGTCATTTAATAAGTAACATTTCTGAGTTAGTCTCCAAGCCCAGCGCAACATAAAATAATAGCTTGTTCCGCGCACATAACCAAGTTACAACCGGCACTGGTAAAACCAATGTAGGATGAATAATTTGGATTGATTTAGGTTTAGGTGCGGCGGGGGTGGCCCTAAGCCGCGAACATGTTTGTTTTAATTTAGAAATAGTATTTATTTTACCTTAGAATGTCCTGGTTATGTAAAATTGTTATGTACGGAGAACAAGCGAAAATATCGAATATTGAAATACTTTCACCCAATTTTATCATTGTAAACCAATGATTTTAGCGATTTTTTTAACTGACGAACAAACCGAGGAGGTTCTCAAGTCGACGCTTATCTATTTTTTTATGTATGAACAAAACCACGCATAACTTTTCACAAACAATTCCGATTTTGTTAATTCTTTTACTGAAACAGAATTTCGAAGCCTATTCAGCGCAAACAAAGAAACAAACAATAAAATATTTCCTCTTTACAATCACTACATAGTATAAAACAAAGTCGCTTTCTCTGTCCCTATATCCCTATATGTATGCTTATATGTTCAAAACTACACAACGGATTTTGATGCGGTTTTATTTTATACATAGAGTGATTCAAGAGGAAGGTTTTTATGTAAAACTCTACGCAGACGAAGTCGCGGGCAGAAGCTAGTTTTAAATAAAACAAAATGGCAAACGATTGGGAACTGTTAGTTACCTGCGGCCTTTGTTTTGTCATTGCTGTGCCGGTCCTGATGGTGTTTGTCTGCAGGCACGTTGTGGTTCTGTGAGGGCTCTATTCTCTCCACCCTCTGGTGCTCCTCCAGCGGCTTACGCTCTTGGTCCTGGAATGACAAGTCAACACGTCAGCACACGGTCAGAGAGTTAGACCCTAACCCCCTTATTCATAAACGCTCTATAGCAGGGGTGGCCAACAGGTCGATCGCGACTGTTAGTCCAGTCGATCGTGGCAAGGCAAAAAATATAAATACGTAGACCAGACTGCGCAACGTAATCACCAACTGCTGATTTAAGGTTTCATGAAGCATGTATTTGGTAGATCGCACAGGGTTTCGTTAGTAAACAGGAGGTCTTGGGTCTGATCAAGTTGGCCACCCCTGCTCTATAGGCTTCTTCTAACTTAGCAATCGTTTGTCCTTGTCTGTGAAAGGTAAATGTCAAAGTGACAGATAAGGACAAACGACTGCTAATTTAGCCTACAGAGCGTTCATGAATAAGGGGGTAAGTGATGACCAAAATTAAATTTTTCTCAAACATTGTCGTAAATGTCGTCATTGTATTCTAACTATTCTAAGTAACAGAACACGAAGGGCCTTGTTGACGGCCGAATTACATTGCAGGCGCGATTTTCTGACCATAAGTCGGATTGCTGGACCGTTTTTCATTTGCTTTTAACTTTTTTTTAAGTCAAAGAGACTGTGGAATAGTGAACAACAATGTCATACAGCCAAGTTCATGACCGAGAAGTGCGCGTTTTGTTCGAGTCTAACGTTTAAAAGGCGGGAACGCGAAAACCACCTAAACTGCGAGGAAGTTTAGTGCAAAATTTATTTTCATTTCCTCTCAATTTTGAGAAAAACCTTATTATATCTGCCTCAGCTGGAAGAGGAATTGCTGGATTCTGTTGATTGATGTGTTCTTGTATGAATGTGACAGCTAGCTGATTCCCGATGCCAATTGTCAGCCCATACATGAACTGTCAAAATGAACACGATGGCAATTGCGAGCGAGTTAGATAAGCCTACTGATCTAGCAGGTATAGAATTCCGCTCGCTACGGGTAACCTTGACGCTGGTGCATTTATAGGGCCTGCTGCCACAGCTGTGTAAGCCAAGCAGCTACTCACCGCGTTGCCGTTGTGGTGCGAGGTCTCTGCTTCGTTGCAGGGCGGCGGCGTGGAGTGGCAGCGCGCGCCCGGCCCGGCCACTGCCGCGCCTAGCGTCGGCCAGTCACCAATATCTGAGAAGTCCGACGCCTGCAGACAAGAGAGGGAACACCTTAATACAGTTGCAGCTAAAAGATTTTCGAGTGTCGGTATTTGAACCCGCGCCTCATGGCTATACGCGGCAAGCGTCCACCATGTTAGACCATCGGGAATGCCGAACAAACCATACAGCGGTATTTAATTAAACTCCATCGAAGGATTGGGCGAACATCTTAGGAATCATTGGCGATGCGGCTTGCAACCCATCACTATTTGGATTCCCCTTTCCACCTAATACCCAGTTTTCTGAACGTTGCCTTGCTGCCTAGTGCTATGTTTATTCAAAGGCTGCTCAACCCTATGCCCGCGGCCCACAGTGTGACCCGCCGACCATTTTTAAATAGCCCGCGCAATCCTGAAAATTTCTGTCAATTTAAGAGTCCACGTCTACTATCTAATGCCAAATCAAATTTTTGTTTGATTCTACTGATAAAAAAAAGTTGAACAGCCTTGCTATATAGTCTGTGGTCTGACGTCTGACACAGACAGAGATCCCTGCGTCTTTCCGCGATGGACTTATTAGAAATAGCATTGTAATATATTCTTGAACACCTGTGATCAGTGCTATGTCAGACACAAGTCGCAGTGGAATCATCGCCAGGGTAAAGCAGCTGGGTGGCGCACCACTTGTATGCTACGCCTGTCCTGGCGACCTCCCACCGCCCTGCCCAGTGGTCCCAAGTTACCTGTACCTGCCCGTACTGCTCAACCTTGGCCCAGCTCTTCCTGCTCCGGCTCTTCCGTCTGGCCGATATGCCAGCTGTCATGCTTGGCGATGTCGGCGCAGCACTAATGCGTCGGCATGTCACAGGCACTTGTTCGTGACACTGTCACATATACACTTAGCCACTACAGTCGCACTGTATAGTGTTCAGTTCCGTTCCGGTTCACGCTATACGAGGTTTGTAAGGTTTAACGTTAATAATTTCAAGCATCATACGACAAGGGACCAAACATTGTTAACTCCTTAGTCGATGATATTTGAAATTATATTCCTGTCACAATAATAGTTCAATTTCAATTTTAGTTCTAGTGACACAAAGAAGACCTAATCTTCGACGGTCTACCATTTAACAAGAGATTGACGAGAATTGTGCTGTAGTTTATTTCTCAGTTCATTGATCTGCCACAACTGTAACCGCAAAACAGTTGACAAACAACACGCGCAATGTATCAGAAGGCCGCTCTTCGTATCGCAGGGTACTTAAGAAGATTCTTTCGCTACAGGACTTCGTTCACATTATCTTGAGCTACTTAGCCAACGCGGTCTGGGACTTTATAGTCATCAGCAAGTAAAATATGCTCGGGAGCAAAGAAATGGAGCCATATTTCATACAATTTTCTACGGGTAGTGACCGACAGACAAAGCCTAGTGTAACAAGACATAGACGCCACGTTTGGCATGATTGTGGGCGTATAGGTGGAAAGGGGAATCAAAATAGTGATGGGTTGCTAACCGCATCGCCTATAACGTGATTGCTAAGATTCTCGTCCATGGGCTTTTACGACATGTGCGGGATGAGAAGGATCTGGTAGATTCTGTTTTTTCATTTCTCATAGAACATCGTGAGTTTTGAAAACAAAACTGGTACTTTTAGAGCAAACGCCACGGCAATACTTTTTCTTTTTCTGTGTGTCTACTCATGCTTAATACTTACGTCCCGTTAATCAATGTCAATGTGCATTTGTGTTGTCCTGTATTCATCTTTCTCTTGTGTTTTATGTGCAATTAAGAGTTATACATACATACATACAATACATACAATACATACATACATACCGTCACGCCTCTTTCCCACAGGGGTAGGCAGAGACTACTTTATTCCACTTGCTACGATCCTGACATATTTCTTTCGCTTCATCCACAGTCATCAATCTCTTCATACATGTTCGTCGGTTTCGGGTACTCCTGACCTGACCTTTTTCCAAAACGTCTCCTATTTGGTCTCGGAACGTCCGTCTAGGCCTTCCCCTCCCAACGTAACCATTCACACTCCCCATATAGATCTGTTTAGTTAGTCTACTTTCATCCATCCGCTCTACATGCCCAAACCAACTAAGCATACTTTTTTCTATCCTAGTCACTATATCCTCTTTCACACCAGCACGTTCCCTTATCACACTGTTCCTGATTCTATCTTTCAGTGATACACCTTCCATACTCCTTAACGCTCTCATTTCTACTGCAATTATTCTACTTTCATGCTTCTTTTGCCATACCCAAGTTTCGCTACCGTACATTAATGTTGGAACGAGCACCCCTCTGTGGACAGCCAGACGCGCCTTCTTCGACACCTTCTCACTGCTCACAAAGGCGCGCAGCGCCCCATTGACCATATTTCCTGCATTCAATCTTTCAATATCACTTTCACACTTCCCATCTTTCGTAAACGCCGATCCCAGACTATCTACATACAATAGCTTTATTATATATCTACGTGTATCGAATGTGTGTAAATAAATGTTTCTCTCTCTCTCTTTCCATCATTGAACAGCACCAATTTTTCACGGTTCAATCGGTCGGGTGTGACATTACGATTTGCAGGAAGTGAGAACCGGTCCGTGGGACCATCCGGTTCTTAAATACCAACCGGTCAACGTTATTCTGGTACTTAATAAAAAAAAATGGCGCATTATTTATGCTATCCTACTATCCTACTAATATTATAGACGCGAAAGTTTGTTCAGGAGTACCCGAAACCGACGAGCATGTATGAAGAGATTGATGACTGTGGATGAAGCGAAAGAAATATGTCAGAATCGTAGCAAGTGGAATAAAGTAGTCTCTGCCTACCCCTGTGGGAAAGAGGCGTGACGGTGTGTATGTATGTATGTAAGTTTGTTACTCTTTCACGCCAGAACGGATGGACAGATCTGGATGAAATTTGGAACATATATAGATTATAGTCTGGAATAACACATAGGCTACTTTTATCCCGGAAAATTGCGTAATTCCTGCGGGATAAACGAATTATATGCAGACGAAGTTGCGGGCAACAGTATTTCATGAAACTGTAACACGTACCAGGTATAACAAAACGACTCTTATCATCACTACATAGTATAAAATAAAGTCGCTTTCTCTGTCCCTATGTCCCTATGTATGCTTATATCTTAAAAACTACACAACGAATTTTGATGCAGTTTTTTTAATAGATAGTGATTCAAGAGGAAGGTTTACGCAGACTACGAAGGCTACGCAGACGAAGCCGCAGGCAGAAGCTAGTCTAAATATAAATCAAAACCCTATCTAATACTATAAATGCGTATATTGTCTGTTTAATTTTTCGACGATTATTTTGTGACCGCGTTGTTTCCTCAAACGTTGACCGCATGAGATTCGACGGTAGCGTGGCTGTTTTGCATGATTTATATTTAGAAGATCATTATCATTAAATACATACACGAATCACGTATTTATCCCTTACGGGGTACACAGAGCCTAAGATAACAAGACTTACTGGGTCACTTTAACCAAGACTGATTAACATTAGACATCGGATTAAGTGCATAATAACTCTCTAATTAGGGCATTAACGCATATATTTGCCTTTTTTCCCAATCCTACTAATATTATAAACGCCAAAGTTTGTAAGTATAGATGGATGGATGGATGTTTGTTACCCTTTCACGTAAAAACTACTGAATGGATTTGGATAAAATTTGGAACGGAGATAGCTGATCGCCTAGATTAACACATAGGCTATTTTTTATACCGAAAAACTATTTTTTTGCAGACGAAGTCGCGGGCAGCAGCTAGTTGTACATATTTCCTTTAGTAGCGGGAGGTACGCAAAGGGACCTAGGTGGCGACGACGCGGAGGCGCGAGCGCAGCGGCTTGCCGAATGACGTAAGTTGATGTAGAGAGCTCGTTTTGGCATACAAATTGATACTGCCCGGCTAGCACGCGAGAGTCGCGTCGCGCGCGAGATAGACTACCCGTCTCTTTCTGGGATGAACAGTAAGAAAAAGACGGGCAACCTATCTCGCGCGCGACGCGACTCTATTGCGCTCTCGTGCTAGACGTGCTGGGTGACGTAGGTACGTGTCAAATTTGTGTTAGAAAATATTGACAATTACTTTACTTTCGTATATATAGCCATGTGGGCAATGGTGGTCTTTCCGAATGCGTTGGTAGTTTAAAAAAAATGTGAATGAGCCCTTGGCGGCCAATTTGCAAAAAGAAATTTTGAATTTTTGAATTAATGTTAATTATGCGTAAATTTAAGAATCAATCGTTGTTTTTGTATCGTCTTTGTTATACACATCACATACACAAATCATGTCTAAATCCCTTACGGGGTAGACACAGGGTAACAAGACCTAAACGGCACGTTTGGCATGATTGGAGGCGTATAGGTCTTTATTAAAATATACAAAAGTAAATACACAAATTTCCCCTTCCACCATTTCCCTTTCCACCTACACGCCCTTGATTATGCTAAACGTGGCCAGGTTTTGTTACCTTAGCCTCTGTCTACCCCGTAAGGGATAAAGACGTGATAATTATGTATGTACAAAAATAAATGCGGATTTTTCATTTTGCATTGTGCATATTTTGAGCATAGCTACAGTTTTTAGTGGATACTTTGTTAGTGCATACAATCCGCTGACTAAATATCATCATCATCATCATCATCAACCTCCATAGCAACGTAACGCGTCTAGGGGACAGTAAAATCCAAATTCATGTCCTCATGGCGGACCGGCCGCGGACTGGTTTAAGTAAAGTAAATTAGGTACAACGAAACCCCGAAAGCCGGGCAGTGGGCAATGCCAATGCAGCCGTCCTTGATATTTGGACAGGGTCACAATCTAGGTTAACGGCAACAGGTGTGGCTATTCGGCTGTTGCGCAGTTTTCCGAGCGTTTTTTTTTCTCACAGCTCCGCAAAGCTATCAATCAGATCCTACTATCAGTGGCGTAACTATAGGGTGGCCCCGAACTGGCTTGGCTTAGAGCACAGAAGGGACGCTGATGCACTTCTTTATATTGAGGAAGGAGCCCCAACTGACGAATTTGCCACGGTCCCCAGATGTTATAGTTACGCCACTGCCTACTATAGATCGACCGCTTAAATGAGCATTAATAATCCTGCTAATACACTACCGTGCAAAAATGACGGACCACTTTCCATAGAGAGCTGTATGTAATGCGACGTTATTGTTGCTCGTCAGTGTATTATAAACTAGCGACCCGCCCCGGCTTCGCACGGGTGCAATCAGTGTTTCTCTACTATATTATGAATGTATTATACATATAAACCTTCCTCTTGAATCACTCGATCTATTAAAAAACCGCATCAAAATCCGTTGCGTAGTTTTAAAGATCTAAGCATACACAGGGACAGACAGCGGAAAGCGACTTTGTTTTATACTATGGAGTGAAATGATGCGAAAGTTTGTGAGTATGGAGGTATGGTATGTTTGTTACTCTTTCACGCCAGAACGGCTGGACAGATCTGAATCATATTTGGTAGGTACAAAGATAGATTATAGTCCGGAATAACACACACATACGCCCACAATCATGCTAAACGTGGTCTTTAGGTCTTGTCACCTTAGGCTCTGTCTACCCCGTAAGGGATAAAGACGTGATTTGTGTATGTATGTACGTATAACACACAGGCTACTTTTAATCCCGGAATTTAGCGATAAATGTATTCCTTGCAGACGAAGTCGCGGGCAACAGCTAGTATGTATAGTTTGACTCATGGCCTCTCAAGCAGAGGGCCGTAGGTTCGAATCCTGGCTCGCAACTCGCGAGTATTACGGAAAGTACGTGCGAAATTATATTCAAAATTTAGCATGAGTTCTCAGGAAAGATTGGAGATATCAATTTGGAACTAATATCGAATACTCAGATCAGCTATATCCCTTGAAACAGCGATAAATTTAAACTTCCAAGTCATGCAATCAAAATGCAATTGCCGTTGGATAAAAAAAAAGAAATTTAGTATTCGGTACGAAAAATCCAAAAACAAAATCGAACACAAACAGCGTCAAAACCATTTTTGCTTCCACAGACCATAAAAAAATCGTAGTTTACTTATTTATATTCGAATAAAAAAAAACAGTGGTATGTATTATCGTAGCAGAACATAAAAACCGAGTGCACTGTGCATAATGCTGTAACGCGGCGTGCAACAACATAATTGCAATATTGAACAATGTCAACAATTCAGTAATTTGCATCGAGATAAAAAAAATCGATAAATCGCCATATTCCATTGTTACATTTTAACACAGCTCAGGCAGAGCGGATGGATGAAAGTAGACCAACTAAACAGATCTATATGAGGAGTGTGAATTTGCTTTGGGAGGGGAAAGCCTAGGCGGACATTCCGAGACCAAATAGGAGACGTTTTGGAAAAAGGTCAGGTCGAGTACCCGAAACCAACGAGCATGTATGAAGAGGTTGATGAATGTGGATGAAGCGAAAGTATGATCGTAGCAAGTGGAACAAAGTAGTCTCTGCCTACCCGACAACGGCATATATGCGTGTATGTATTTTAACAGCACCGTTTGCTTTTAGGTAAGCAAATAACATAGAAGTTATAAAACCAACACTAAGTAGGTACTTGTAAAGCGGAATTTATCAAGTGCAAAGAAAACTTTGTGGTCTTTACAACCTACCGATATCTTCGTCAAACATTGGCAAATAGTTACAAATAAAACAACTTAATACGAGACTACGGGTAATTGATGTCTACAGTGTAGAAAGGGATGCATATAGTAAACAGTTTGGACAGGGCCGCCAGATTGTATAATGGGGGCTATCGCGTGTGAATTTGCCACTAGAGGCGCTAGTGTCGCGTGAGGTCCAATAACATTCACTTTTCACAGTAATTATTTTTTCATAGTAATTATTGAATTAAACGTCTTAAATTGTTGTATTTCCGCTGGCAAATGTTTTGATGTGGAAGGACTGTTTTTTATTTTGTGTCGATTTTGGTGTGAACTCAGCGAAAGTGCCTGTGAACTTCTTTGTGATTCGTGACGCACTTTTTTCATTTTGTGGGTGTGCACTAAAACAATCTTCGTACCCGCGAGTGGAACGTCGTCAATGTATTATAATTACTCGTAAATTTCGACGCAGAGTCATCGACACGGGTGGCCGAGTTGGATAACACTTTGTTTGTGTCATACTACGTTCTGAATGCCCGGGTTCAAATCCACAGCTTCGAAGAAACATTTTTTATTTTTTATTTATTTTTTTAACTTTAGAGAGGTAAACTTCTTCATTGTTTACCAATTAACAATTAACTTTTTGCATTAATCGAGATGCCTACATTGTTATGTGGGGGTTGCCGTAATGGCATTAATGTCGGACAAAGACGCATCAAGTGCAATAGCTGTAACCTCGTGTATCATTCTGAATGTGTGAACTTCAGCGGCGATTCTCCAGCCAGAACTTCCTGGAAGTGTCCTAACTGTTTAGCGGCACAGAAAAGGGGCGGAGACAATTCGAATACCCCTGTACGACCTGAAAAACCTTCTAATGTACTCCCCCCTATAGTTAACCGGGAACAGCCTGCTATTCTTGACAACCCAGCTTCTACCTCGTCCACCCCGACTGATAATGAACCGGTGACAGAACCAGCGCTCGAAGATGCAACTGTTACAGAGCTAAAATTATTTTTCAAGTCCGAGCTAAAGCAGTTCAAACAGGAACTAATACTGGAGACCAAAAGAGAGCTTGCTGAGCTGCGTAAGGATTTTGCTGATTTGATGAACTCTCACCAAATGTGCGCGAATAAAGTAGACGACCTTGAAGAACGTGTTTGTAGGTTAGAAACGGAGTGGCAACAGACATCGATATGCACAGAAAAAGTGGACGACGTTGAGGATCGTGTTCTGAAGCTGGAATCTGTATGGGAACGGTTGTCTGTGCCGGATGTGAGTGACTACGAAGCGTTACAATCCGTTGTGGAGAGTTTAAGTGCACAGGTGATTCAGGGTGAGCAGGAGATGCTGCTTAATGATGTTGATATAACAGGGCTCCCTGAGCGTGCTGATGAGGATGTTACGCAGATCTTAACATTGGTTGCTGCCAAACTCGGTGTTGAAGTTGATAGAAAGGATATCGTCTCGGTGCGCCGAATTGGATCGACCCTTCGTAATCGAACTGAAGGGGATTTCAGACCGCGGCCAATCGTTGCCAGATTCACTCGAAAGACTCTTCGTGACCAACTGCTAAAAAATGCTAGAAAGCGTCGTACCAACAACACTGCAGATCTGGGCATGCCTGGCGAGTCGAAGCGGTTTTACATTAATGAACGTCTCACCCCCTTCAATCGAGCATTATTCCGAAAAACCAGAGACATGGGTGAAGCAAAGGGATGGAAGCGTGTCTGGACCAAAGATGGAGGCATTTACGTTCGGTTTGGCGGCGCAAAGTCTGAGTCTGGGCATCGTGTTAAGAGCGAGATGGATCTGGCTCGCCTTTCGACAAACTCGCGATCATTTCAGACTTGTGAAGTTGTGCTTACTGACACTTTTACGGACACTGATGGTCTCACTGGTCTGGTTTAGATTCTGTCTCATTATTGTTGATTTTGTTTGTTTTATGTTGTTTGCGTTGTATAATAAGTTGTTGTTAGTTACGGGATTTGGATTGTACGGAGTCATAGTAACAGTATCTGTGGCAGTACCTTTTGACGAAAGCATGATGCGCCTACTTGCTGTTGTCAGACATTACCTTTCATTTCAATGCCAATGCATTTATAGTCTGTATTGCAAGTGTTTTAAATACTCTATTAGGACTATGTCAATGGTGAAGCTTCCACTTTATGCATTTTGTTGCCTTCTTCTGAATTGCTCTTTCGTTGTTAGTTGGATAAGCTTTGACTCATTGTGAATAAAGTTAAATTTATTAAGTTTGGTTTGTTGAATGTCGGTTCTCTTAAAACTGGGCATGATGACTTTGTGGGGGCTATTGGGGGGCATGATTTGGATATTATAGCTATTAATGAAACTTGGCTTCGGCCCTGTGACGAATCCTTAGCCCCAAAGCTTTCCAATTATCGTCTGCGTCATATCCCTCGATCAGCATCAGTAAAATCCGGCCGTGGTGGAGGAGTGGGCTTTTATATAAAAAGTAACCTTAAGGTGAGAGTTAATGCTCATCCCTCGGGTGCCGCTGAGCAGATGTGGATGTCACTTTCTGTGAATGGTAAGCGTTTGCTCATTGGTACTGCTTATCGTCCCCCTTGGCAGGATACTGACATATTTTTGGATTCAATCGTTGAATCATTGTCTTCCTTTAGGAAATATGATTATGTTATTATTTTAGGAGATTTTAATATAAATCTCCTTAACGGTAGCGAGTCGAAGACTGTAAAATTCAGTGATTTCATAAAGTACATAAATCTTAAGCAAATCGTGAATAAACCAACTCATTTTACTGACCATAGTCGGACATTAATAGATGTCATCTGTACTGATGCTCCGGTTCGTAATGTCAATGTGTCTAGTGTCTCAGGGTACGGACATGCCTTGGTAACAGTTGAGCTTAGTCTTAAAAAAGATAAATATCGTCCCCGTTTGGTAACTTTCCGCCCCTTGAAAGATATTGATAGAAATAATTTTGATGCTGCTCTGAATTCGTTGGACTGGAGGCTTGTTATGAATCAATCTAGTGTAAATGATATGGTTAGTCTATTCAATGTCTTCTTTCTTGGCCTTTTTGACACCTTTGCTCAGGAGAAAACAGTCTTGGTTCGGAATGCGCCTGTGCCCTGGATAACAGACAACATCAGATTTATGATGAACTTGAGGAATCGCGCTTTGGATAAGTACCGTTCCATTGGATCTGAATCTCGTCATCGATATTACAAAGACCTTAAAAATTTGGTAGCGACTTCAATTACGAGTGAAAAGAAGGCATACTTTGATACAAACATAAATTCGAATATAAACAATCCGAAATCGTTGTGGAATAATTTGAAAAAAACTATTCTCCCCAATAAAAATAATGTTTTTGAACTCCCACCCCATATTAATAACGCCGATCAATTAAATTATCATTTTCTTAACGTGCCTGGGCCCAGTAATGTTTCCTTATCCCAATTGACATGGTTTGAATTTAACCGTTACTGTCTGGCTGAGACTGCGGCTTTTTGTCTTAGGCCTGTGGACGTGGCGGAAGTGGCAAAGATCATATTGCAGATCAAGTCAAACGCCAAAGGGATCGATGGCATAAGCATGGATATGCTTATTCTTACTTTACCAAATACTCTTGAGGCAGTAGCAGCAATAATTAACAGATCCATAATGGAATCGTGTTTCCCTGAGTCATGGAAAACTGCTGTTGTTAAGCCAATACCTAAAACATGTAATCCATGTGACACGAAGGATCTTAGGCCTATTAGCATACTGACATGTCTTTCTAAGATACTGGAAAAAGTAGTCTATAACCAGTTATATGAATACTTGGAAGGGAATGACATTTTGCCACGGCTACAATCTGGTTTCCGTAAGGGACGTAGTACGGCCACAGCTCTTTTGGACGTCGTTGATAATCTCCTTGTAGAGCAAGACCAGGATATGGGGTCTTTTCTTACCCTCTTAGATTTTTCGCGTGCATTTGACTGCATTAATATTGACCTACTTCTGTCCAAACTATCGTACTACGGCCTCGACAGGGGATGTGTGGCCTGGTTTTGCAGTTACCTCCGGGGTCGGTCTCAGCTTGTGGGAATTCAGCTGGCCGACGGTACCTGTGCATTATCTGAACGTATGCCGGTTGAGCGGGGGGTCCCGCAAGGATCCATACTGGGTCCTTTATTGTTTATTCTTTACAGCGCGGACATTACTAACTGCATCACCAGCTGTTCATATCATTTATATGCTGACGACCTCCAGCTTTACTTATCCTTCCGGCCGTGTGATACTCACGATGCTGCTGCTGCTTTAAACAGGGATCTGGCCAGTATCACGAAGTGGTCCACTGACAACTGCCTTGTGCTTAACCCAGTCAAGTCAAAGTTTATGGTGGTTGGCACTAAGAAGAGAATTCTTGAAATTGATTCGCACAAGCCAATTATCACCATTGGCAACAGTCCTATAGAGCAGGTGGAGTCGGCTCGGAACCTAGGACTTGTGTTTGACAATCGCCTACGTTTCGAGAAACATCTGGTTGAAGTTGCAAAAAATTGCTTCTTTCGGCTAAGGGTACTTTATCAGATCCGGCCCTATTTATCTGAGGAACTGCGGTTGAGGTTGTGTGAGGCTCTCATTTTGTCCAAGTTAAATTATGGTGATATGGTATACGGCCCTTGTCTATTGGCTAGGTCTGAGAAAATAGTTCAGCGTGTGCAGAATGCTTGTGCAAGATTTTGTTACAATGTACCACCACGATCTCATATCACGCCTTTTCTAAATAGTGGAAATCTCCTAAATATGGCTGCTCGTAGAAGGCTTCACCTTGCTAGTCTTCTTTTTGACGTTGTACACAGTGAGGTGCCGCCATACTTATTTAATAAGCTAAAGTGGTCACAGAGTTATAAAAACAATCAGGCCAGGTTTTGCAGTTCTGTTCTCATATGTCCGCGTCTTCGTTCCGCGGCGTTTCGTGGCAGTTTTCGGTATCAGGCGACTAAATGCTGGAATAATTTGCCTCCACCTATTAGAGCTCTTCCGTCGAAATTTTCCTTCAAAAAACGTTTAAAAGCACATTATATTGAGATGCAAAAAAATATGCCGTAGCAAAAATATTGTAGGTATGTTATTTAATTTTATTGTGTGTCTGTGGTGCCGCTGAAATTGGCTATTATTTTGTTTACTTGTAATTTTGTTATATTTTACTGCTGTCTGCTCATTGTGATCCGTCTTTCCTTCCCGTATAGTTGAATGTTATATTAGATTAGATTAATTTTTAGTTTTAGTTTTAGTTTTAGTAGCCCTTAAGGCCAAGGTTCTGGCAGAATATCAGCGTCTCGAAGCAATTCGAGACATAGTGCTGAGCCAGCTTCCCTTTTTGTGTCCATTTTGCTCCATTTAGTAGGTACCGGTGAAGTTTTATACTGTAATAATGTGACCAAATAAATATATTTTCTTTCTTCTTTCTTTCTTTCTTTCTTTCACTGGTTTCGGCGGGCTTCGCGACAAATTATCATTTCTTTCGTTTACCTGTTGAAAAGTGATCTCATTCGTGAAATTATCGCAGATATGGATTATTTGGCAATGAATGTAAACGCTTTGTAAGCGGAACTGCACAAAATTGCGGCATAGCTACTCGATATAATGATAGTTATTTATAATAAATTAACTTGATAAGATTCAAGATTTAAAACTTTGTCTCAGCGCCGATCTTATAGTCGCGTTTGACAGCTAATACCTCTGGACCTTAGGCGCTAACTGGTGAGCAAATAAACGATAGCCCCCATTGGATACAAAGATTGTATTATTAGAGGCCTAATTGTATCCATTTTGTATCTCAAATTGTCAATACCTCGTGTAAATAAACTGTACACTAGTGCTGTGTGACATCAATAGTGTTGTGCAGCGTTTACTCTACTGATATGTGGATGACATTACTCTATGGATTTAGCTGTCAGCTGTCACAATCTTATTTATTGAGTTGCCATATAGATACGCGTTGGTAATCAAAAAAGAAATCATCGTAGATATGTTTACGTGATTAATAAACACATTTTTTACAGCCGCTTTGACTGTTTGTATCCTGACATAATTAAAAAAAATGTACTGGCAGCCCTGACTTTGGTATTACAATATTCTGCCATAGAGCTGTCTGTCATTCAACATCAAATCCAGTCGACTCTATTTAATTCTTAAGAAAAAAACGCGCCATTTTCAATAACAAATCGCTACGAACCCATACAGATGATAAAAAAGAGGTTTAATGTACAAATACTATCATTATCCGCTGACACAACGTGATCCTAACTTATCTGTCGTAACAAGATAACCAAAAATCGCACAATTCGTCAATCTCTCCGAAAACACTACGCTATTCGAATCTCACAGTTTCACAAACCAAATACCAGAACTACACTCGCACAGATAACAGATAACAGACACCGGCCAAGGTCGTAATTATAGCAAACGTCACTGATTAACACTCAAGTCACTTGCACTTGTTAAATTTTGTACTTTTATTAAAAACAGCGTGTGTTTATAACCTCAAAAACGCGGGCATACGCGTTGGCTGGCCGTCTGCCCTCCACAGTGTAACGCGTGGCAACCACGCTGCGCGCGCCGGTAGCGCTAGCTCGCTCCAACACGCGGGCGAGCGCCGCCGTCTCTCTCTAACACAGCCGCGTTACTAAGGGTACAGCAAGACTGTTTTTGTAGCAGAAAATTGGCAATTTCTGAGCATATCTCGATTTAATTAAAAAGTTACCTAGAATGAGAGGTGAATAAGTTCAGCGAGACGCTAATACCATGTTATTGAATAAAACAGATTTTAAGAGGAAAATCGTGAGCGTGATTGACTCTACATATAAACAGACGCCAGCCAACAAAACTGATTAGTTACGCTTAAGCAGAATGAACTAATTACCCATAAGTTAACAAATAATTAACATAACATCTATACACCGTTGAAAACAAAAGTGACACTTGAACGCAGTTAGTTAGATTAAGTAAGGAAAGTAAATTTTACCTATACAGGTGTATACGCAAAAGGACGTAACTGTCTTATTTTTTATTACACGCGTATAATGTTACAACATGCATTAAAGCTATCACAATCGACAGTTATAGAGGTATTGTGAGAGACAAGGACGGAACAACACTCTCCTAAAGGCGCGTTCATAACGTGGTTAATATTCAAACAATCTAAAATGGGCACACTGGCCTCATATTGTGAAATTCGAAATAAATGTATAACTTCATTTTGCTACTCCGCGAATACTATTACTCTCGCTATATCGCGGAGTAGCAGAGTAAAGTAATCAATTAATTCTGTAAACTTTATGAGCAACAAATCAGGAATACCGCATGTCACGCTCGCAGTTTCGGGTCTTTGTTGCAACAAAATCGCCTGGCAACAAGCCAAATGGCCACGAGGTGATTATTCACAAAAATATTCGAAAATAATGCATTTTACAGCGCGTTACCCTTGCCTTTTGTATTTATAAAAGACACATTTCAAACAATACAAGTTGTGTATACGTTTGTTTGTTTTCTTTAGTTATTATCTCACGTCAGAAGGTTGCTAAAAATGTCTTTACAATTTCTAAGTAACAAGAATTAATTTTGGCACCGCAAAGGAATTCTCATGACCACTTGCTAATTCTCTTTTGGATGTGGGTGTATTTCAGACAATATTGGCGAAACCTTTTTCTGAGCCGGCTAAATTTGTATACAGTTTTTTTTTTGTAAATAGTTATGCAATTCTGTTATTTTTAAGTTAAAACATAGTACTTTGTGGTTGTTGTGGTTTTTACAATAGGCCTTTGGAGCTGACATGTTCATTCTTAAATGATCCAAGCTTATAAATAAAGATTTAAAAAAAAACCACTTGCTAATGTGGTGTTTTATGAATAATATTCACTAAAGTACGAAGAATTTCACATAATCACCTATCACTATTCGTCTCTGTCACTCGCGCGTGATTATTTGCCCCCGCACTCCCACTTATGGACGGTAGGACCTACCACAATCTTACTTATTATCCCTGCCACTAAGAAGCAGTGATTGCGCTGCGTTCCTGCGACGTGAATAATACTACGAGTGAAATTTATCGCTATCCCGAAGGAACTACGCTATTTTCCAGGATAAAAAGCGGCCTGCGTTATTCCAGGGGTATAGTCAATCTACGTGTCAAATTTCAGCCATATCAGCCGTTTTGACGTGACTCATTCAAGTCACAAAGATACATACTCCGGGGTCCGCGTCGGGTTACCTCCGCATGTGGTCAAGAGCTGCGGTTCGTTTTTGGATCCGTCCTAGGGGAAGAGCAATGCTTGGTCCGGTGCACCCTGGGATTTCCTGGCAGATTCTGAGGGATATCATTATCCGTTGGCTAAGAGCCCGACAGGTGGTTCTTTTGACCGTGCTCTACCGTACAACGTTGCCGACATTTTTGTCACAAGATTTTTGAATACTGTTATCACTTTGACATTGGCAAAATCATCGCATCTATCGATGGGGCCATATTAAAAAAAGAAGTTACATACTTGCAAACTTTCGCATTTATATTATAGGTTATTTGGATTGCTGTTATGAACGCGGCCTATCCACGTTCGCTATAGCTAGCTTCCTCGCCCAAGGCCGCTAACTGCGTAGAGTACATTTTTAATTTCGCATGTTTGTTCGGATACTAGTTCCCGCTGTAGTATAATGTTGGCAACTTGACGACGTGTCACTATTTTAACGTTTTAAAATTCCCTTCAATGCTGGTTGGGAGCAAAGAAATAACAAACCATGTACCAGCTGGTTCTCTATCCGCGCAGGGGCCAGTTTTTTTTTTTTATGTTAGAGAGGCCAGACAAACGAACCAGTGGGTCACCTGATGGTAAATGATCACCACTGTCCATAGACACCCGCAGCGCTTTAAGCGATGCCAGTGCGTTGTCGGCCCTAACGGGGTACTACGGGGTAGACAGAGCCTAAGGTAACAAGGACCTAAAGACCACGTTTAGCATGATCGTGGGCGTACGGATGGAAAGGGGAATCAAAACAGTGATGGGTTGCTACCCACATCGCCTATACAACATGATCCCTAAGATTATCGCTCAATCCCTCGATGGGCTTTTACCATGTGCGCGGGAAGAGAAGCAAGTGGTACATTCTATGTTTTTTCTTTGCTCACCAGCATGGGTGATTTTTGAATACTGTATTTATTAATTTGACATTGGCGAAATCATCGAATCGATCGATGGGGCCGTATTAAAAAGAAAGAAGACTATAACGCTGTACAGTACAAATTCTAACCACCTCCGAACCACCTCAATTGCGACAGCGCTTTTAGGGCAACAGACAAAATGGCCACCTTTTCTTCAGCAAGTTTGAACTTTTTAATAGTGTTTTGGCGCGTTGGCACCCAGCCAACCCCGCTCGGGGCTTACGTACAAAACGTTGCGCTATTGGCCAAATCTGTGTCTCGTCTCGCTTGATAGGTCACTGTTTATACGTGCTGGGATAGAGGACATCTTGTTTTGACATTTGGCATTTAAATAAACGAGTTAAAGAATGAGAGCTGAGGTGTGAGTCGGTTTACCTCCGCATTGATCAAGAACCTGTGGTTTTTGGTCCGGTGCACCCTGGGCATCGGTTAATGATTTCCTGGCGGACTACGAGGGATATCATCATCCGTTGGCTAAGAGCCCGACAGGGGCAGGGGTCTTTTGACCGTGTTCTACCGTACAACGTTGCCGACATTTTGTCACAAGATCTTTGAAAAAGAACAATAAGAAGAAGAGTTAAAGAGTACGTCAACTCGCGTATTGGTGGTCCCAGTATACTACCAGTGCTTTGGCAGCTATGCTGGTAGCAAGTCATACATACATACATAAATCACGTCTTTACGGGGTTGACAGAACCTATGCCAAAGACCTAAGGCCACTTTTAGTGTGATCGTGTGCGTATAGGTGGTAAGGGGATCCAAATAGTGATGAGTTGCTAGCCGCATCACCTATAACGTGATTCTTAAGATTTTCAATACCGTCTTCACCATAAGGGCACACGGGGCCCGTGCCCAAGGCCCCTCTCAGGGGGCCCCGAAGGACCGACAATTTCTCTACGACATTTATTCTCAAAACATTTTTGTTGGGCATTTTGTCAGACATGTTATTAAAATTCGCTTATTTTACTTTCCAAAAGGGCCCCAAATTCTTCTGTGCCCAAAGGCCCCAGCCTAGTATAAGACGGCCCTGAAGATTTTCGCCGAATTTAATACTTAAAATTACGCACCAAAGTACGAATAGATAGGGGAAGGGCCCAATAGTTGGCATGGCAGCCCCGGATGCATGAGGGGGAATCGGTGGCATAAACCCACGGCGACAACCGGAGGGTGAACCAATTAGACTGTTTAAAATTAAATATATATATCTCAAGCCTATATACTTTCCACTGCTGGGCACAAACCTCTCAGAATGAGAGGGCTTGGGCCATAGTTCCCACGCGGGCCCAAAGCGTCTTGAAAACTTCACACACACCATTGAATTGCTTCGCACGTGTGCAAGTTTACACGATGTTTTCCTTCACCGAAAAGCTCATGGTAATTTCAAATGTAATATCGCACATGAACTCCAAAAAACTCAGAGGCGCGAGCCCCGGCTCGAACCCACCTCTGCTTGAGAGGCCACAGGTACAAACCACTAGGGTACCACGGCTTTTGATTATTATAAACAAATGACGTCACATTTTGTCATCAGTTGATATTTTATGTCGTAAAAGCTATATTGAACCTTTGGCTATTACCACTATTATATTGTTCAGTGGGGTATCGGCTACACACAATACCGTCTTCACCATAAGGGCACACGGGCCCCCATTTTCAGGGGGCCCCGAAGGACCGACAATTTCTATAATAAATAGTCATACTTAGTAAAGTGTTATTATAATTCGCTTTTTTTACTTTCCAAAAGGGCCCCAAATTTTTGTGTGCCCAAGGGCCCCAGCCTAGCTTAAGACGGCCCTGGCTACGCTACACACCTGGAAAATGTAATTTAAGTAAGTAATATAATTTAAGGCACGGGGACCTTATACATACATACATACATAAATCACGTTTTTCTCTCTTACGGGGTATACAGAGCCAAAGGTGACAAGATCCAAAGGCCACGCTTAGCATGATTGTGGGCGTATAGGTGGAAAGAGGAATCAACATAGTGATGGGTAGCTAGCCGCATCGCCTATATGATTCCTATGCCCATTCCCTCGATGGGCTTTTACCATCTGCGCGGGAGGAGAAGCAACTGGTACATTCTATGTTTTTTCTTTACTCCCAGACCAGCATGGAAGCAACCTCATACATCCCTTTTATAAATGTATTTAATTTAAGTATTCTTACTGTATTTTATTTTGAAAAAATGTCTTTCGGCCAAGTTTCTTGCGGCGCATTCTTCTTGGCAACGATGGTCTTTCCGAATGCGCTGGTAGTTTCAAAAAGACATGTAAAAGAGCCCCTGGCGGCCAATTTGCAAAATAAAATTTTCATTTTCATTTTCATTTTCAATCAAAGTTGTGATGGGTTGCTAGCCGCATCGCTTATAACAAAACTACTAATACTTCTAATAGTTGCACTAATATTCCGCATAACGCCCCACTACAATACAATTAGACAAGTAACAAAACTATACAATGATGTTACGTCACAACACCAAAATCCGTATAGAATTGTCTTACGCAACCAATTCCGGTACAGTAATGGTAACTAACTATTGTTTTCTCGTTTTAAGCTACTCCTGACACACATCAAGCGAGATGTATCAAAAAAATCGTTACGTAACTTCCTTTAAAAATGGAAATTTGCTCTAGGAGCCAACTAAAGCACTTAATGAACGTTGAATGGCGCATTGTTCGCGTCGTATACCATACATACATACATATACCACGTCTTTATCCCTTACGGGGACAGAGCCTTTTTTAGGGTTCCGTACCTCAAAAGGAAAAAACGGAACCCTTATAGGATCACTTTGTTGTCCGTCTGTCCGTCCGTCCGTCCGTCTGTCAAGACCCTTTTTCTCAGGAACGCGTGGAGGTATCAAGCTGAAATTTATATCAAAATACTTAGGTCTACTGCCCCTTGGAGCTGTGAAAAAATCAAAATTCTAAGCCAACGCAATCAAAAGATACAGCCGTTTATGCCGCAAATTTCCGCAAATTTTCAACTCTCAAGGGAATCAAAACCTACAAGGTAGTTCCCGTGAACGCAGAATTTTGAAATTTGGTATGAAGGTAGGTCTTATAGCACAGATTAAAGAATAATTGCGAAAACCGTAAATGTGTATGTATGTCTGTATATAGCAGTGACCAATATAAAGTAACCCCACACTGCGTACATTTTGCTTTGGAGCAGGGCTCTGCTTACACTGGTTTTATATATTTATAGATAATGATACGGAACCCTCGGTGCGCGAGTCCGACTCGCACTTGACCGGTTTTTTTTTTATCGGAGAGGAAATCTTTATGGATGCCCTAGGCTCGGGGATGCCTAGGGTTATGTGGGACTCCCCCCCGGAGGGGTATACCCAAACTAAAAACTCTCCGGCGTTGCCTCAATCCGGTGTGGCGGGGACGCAGTGGGATGCCACTAGGGTTTCACCACAAACGCCCCCCCGGTGGCCCCGGCGCCCGCCAGGATCGCGCCAAGAAGGGGAGCGCCCGTACGCTGGGCCCGTCTTCCCTTAGACAATGAGACCGTGCAATGCAGGTAGGTAATGCCCCGTTACCGTTCCCGCTGGTCCCAAGGGATCGGGCGAGCGGTGCAAGCACCGAGTTCGCCTTTTCCTCCCTCGTCTGCGCAAGGAGCGGTTGCACGTTGAAACGAGGTCAACGTGAGTCCGCACGGGGACAGAGCCTAAGGTAACAAAACCTTAAGGCCACGTTTAGCATAAAGGGCGTATAGGTGGAAAGGGGAATCAAAATAGTGATGGGTCGCTGGCCGCATCGCCTATAACACGATACCTAAGACTCGCCCATACCCTCGATGGGCTTTTAACATCGCGGGAAGAGAAGCAACTGGTCAATTCTATGTTTTTACTTTACTCCCAAACCAGCATGGAAGTGGCCTAGTCTTGCCACCTTAGGCTCTGTCTACCTGGTAAGGGATAAAGACGAGATTTGTTTATGTGTATGTATAAAAAGGTTCATTTACAACTGAATAATAATTTAACCCAACTCAAAGTATAATATTTTTATTAATAGGTACTTAAAATGAAAAGTTTATTATTTAAAAATAAATAAAAATATAAATCGTCTAACAGCGCCCTGACTTGAAAGATGTAGATAAAATATTTGTGATAGTACGGTAGATAAAAATAAAATAGTCATACGTATATCTTTTAAGACTATATATACGGTAGCCAATGTTATGTAGAAAGAAGTCTATCATACATACATACATAAATCACGTCTTTATCCCTTACGGGGTAGACAGAGCCTAAGGTAACAAGACCTAAAGGCCACGTTTAGCATGACTGTGGACGTATAGATGGAAAGGAGAATCAAAATAGTGAAGCGTTGCTAGCCGCATCGCCTATAATATGATTCCTAAGATTTCCGCCCATTCCCTCAATGGGCTTTTACCATCAGAAGTAACTGGTACATTCTATGCTTTTTCTTTACTCCCAGACCATTAGGCTTATTACCTAACTCGCTCGCAGTCGCCATCGTGTTCATTTTGACATTTCTTGTATGAATGTGACAGCTAGCTGATTCCGATGCCAATTGTCAGCCCATACATGAACTGTCAAAATGAACACGATGGCGATTGCGAGCGAGTTAGGTAATAAGCCTACAGCATGGATATTATTATTATTATTAGTGTACCGTACAAGTAAACATAAAAAATCAATTAGTAAAAATTCTTGATTCATTTGATAGTACCTATCATTTGAAAAACAGCGCCTTCTCTCGTCCCTAGTGAGCAGTACATGTTCCACGGGAGTTTGTAATTGTGTCAAAAAAATCGCGTAGTAACAAGGAAAATTAGAACACATAGAAAAATCCGAAAAGTAAAGCTATGGCCGGGAATCGAACCCGGATCCCCGTCATTCCGTGACGCGTGCTATACCCCTACACCACCCATAGCAGGTTCTGTGTTCTAATTTTCAATGATAATTAGAAATTACATTATCTTTGAATCTGTTATCAAAAACTATTAGTTGCCGTCAGTCTAAAAATATTTTCTGGCGTAAAAGATAATTTTAAAACTAACTATCTTCGCGCTACAAGAATAATATGCATAGCATACATTACATAGTATATATATGTAGCTGATACGTACGTCGGTAAGGTTCAAGGTCGCGCGTCTACTATAACCATGTTAATATGCCAGTGGGGCGGGCAGTGATGTAATATAGTTCGGTTATGCAAAGTTTGCTTATAAGCCTGTTATCTGAGACCATTTTAACTTATGTGGGGGGGGGGGGGGGGGGTAACGGAGCACAATCATGCTTGGAAAAGGTATTGGTTAGAGCAAACGTTATTTCGTAATAAGACGCAGATATAAGCTGTATAAAACTAATAAAACGCAATTTAAGTGAACAAAAAACATTTCATTTTCTACTCCGCTACTCTACACCACTTCCACTACTCCAAAAAAAAAAAAAAAAAACGTTTTAAAATGCATTTCGTTGATTTCCTTCATTAAGGGCCAATCTCACCACTCTCTGTAAAGTTCCTGATATGTTAAGTGTGATTCCCTCTCTATTTATTACTACGAAAAAGACAGACGAAATCATAGATAACTGACACTTAAAATATCAGGGTCTTAAATGAGAATGGTGGAACAGGCCCTAAGTATAACAAACTAGCTGTTGCCCGCAACTTCGTCTGCATAGAATTCGTTTATCGCTATCCCGCGGTAATTTCGCTATTTTCCGGAATAAAAAGTAGCCTATGTGTTATTCCAGACTATAATCTATGTAAGTTCCAAGTTTCATCCAGATCTGTCCAGCCGTTCTGGCGTGAAAGAGTAACACACATCCAAACATTCTTACAAACTTTCACATTTATAATATTAGTAGGATTAAATGGTATACATATCGAAATAAAAAATCGCTCGGTTCTCTGATGTGGAATGCCGACAAAAACTAAAATAAAAGTAGATTCCATTTTCCATGTCTTTTACACCATCTTTAACCGACTTGGAAAAATGAGGACGTTCGTCGATGTCTTTACCGGCCATAAATCGACTTAGCGTGAGTTTCACTTTAACGATAACTGTAACCATAACCAGTGATTTTGACATACTGTTTCATAGATTAAACTACAGTCGAGCGCATAAATATCGATACAGACATCATGTCAAATATATGTGTCACCGACCTTATTGTCTGTGGCATAAAGGTGTATAAGTAGATACTTTTTCATCTCTCAAAGTGAGGCAAATCATATCTGACATACGGGAGGATAACTATTATTTTCTTCCCAAGGGTAGAAATGAAAAAAAAAAATAAAGGCATTGGCTGTCAATGGAACACAATACGCATTCAGCCAAGCATTACGGTATGTCTCGCAAACCATATCTAATGTAAATATTCCTGGAAAAAACGTGACGTTTTCCTTTATGAACTGTACAAATGTTTCAATTAATTTTAGTAATTTTTTTATTTAATATTTTTTTTCTCATGTAGTTATTTACTTACGTATATTTTATTACTTTCCTTGTAGTCGAAATGAAAAGTAGAGTGTTTAACTCGGGAAGAACACCAATATCACACTCGAAATATTGGCACCCTCGCAAGACTCGGGTGCCAAGTTACCTCGTGTGATATTGTATCTTTTCCTCCCTTGTTGAACAATCTACTATTGACGTTTCGGCATCGTACATACATTTATGCCCTTAACATCAAAATCATCGGTAATACTTATCTTTAAGGTGCATCTCACTGTTAATTAATCATTGTTTTCAGTGGCCCGATTTTTGAAAGCACATCACACGAAAGTACCACTCGAAAGTGGTATAAATCAGCTTGTATCTCCAAAACTACAGCTCTAATCAAAGTTTTGACTACTTCACAAGATTAATGAGAGCTGTGACTGTCTTCTACGCTACTCGTATTTCAAATTCAGCACAATTTTCCACCACTTTCGAGTGGTATTTTCACACATGTGCTTTCAAAATGCCCCTGATGGCGACTCAATGTCTCAGTTAATAAAAAACGATTCGAGTTCGAGTCTTAAGTTGGGTTGTTACAGGCTGACATACCGAATGTGGACTAGTGGAGGAAGGGAAAGTAGTATGCCAGGGCCGAGTGGGTGAAGGTCCCAGCCCTGTCGGGGAAAGGCAAGCCGGGCTGATTGACAGAGCAATGTTGCACGAAATAATGCAACAAATCCAGAGCGTATACGACCTAGGTTTATACGCCACGCCAAAAATATCACACACTAGAAGGCGTATACGCCAAAACACTTTTTACACTATCCGGTTAAAGTTAATTCGAAAAAGTTACCAAAGACAGCTGAATGTCAAACTCTTTGACACTGTGACATTCCAGATGATGCAGATCGCGTAAGACCTCGCCTATTGAATTAAATTTTGATTGGTCGTCAATATTTTTCAACTCCTGATCACCGATTAATAATCATCGTGTATTATATGTTACCAAGACGTCAAAAACATCTATCTATACATATTTGTGCCACAAACAATAAGGCCGGTGATATATATATTGGACGAGATGGCTGTATCGATATTTATGCCCTGTACTGAACATCATTTTGTAAAATGAAAATTTACTTCCATGCTGGTCTAGAAGTAAAAAAATCTTACAATTTACCAGTTGCTTCTCTTGCCGCGCAGATAGTAAAAGCCCATCGAGGGAATGGGCGAAAGTCTTAGGAATCATGTTTTATATTAATGATTTGATGTATATTTTGATTTCCCTTTCCACCTATACGCCCTTAATCATGCTAAACGTGGCCTTAAGGTTTTGAAACCTTAGGCTCTGTCTACCCCGTAAGGTATAGACGTGATATATGTATGTATGTAAAATTTACTGGTGTGTAAAACTTATTTCATATTAATTGTAACACATTGGTAGTTCTTTTGGAGTTCAATTACAGCGAGTAGTATAAAAGGATTTTGGGCGTATACGCCATCTTTTCAAAGTATGAAAATCATCAGCGAAATGGCTTGATATAAAATAATGTTACTAGAATTTCTAGGCCTTTAAGCCTTGCTATATCTAGCCCATCATTTTCAACAGTTTATCTTGTCACTATGTTAAATCACTATATCATCCAAGGTCACGGCAATACAAACATACAGATATTTCAACCCGAGAAAGTGACTTTTTCATAAACTTTAAAAAAAAACTTTTTTTATCGGCGGGCAAATGCCTTATACTCCCGCGCCGTGGGATAAATGAACGTTTCCTTTTTTTAATTTTGATACCAACGAGCTCGACAATCGACAATGACACGTGACAATTCGAAATTTCTGACCAGCCTAAATTAAAAAAAAATGTTATTTAACTATTTAGTCGAAAAAGTTACTCTATCCAAGATTATTTAGCGGAAAGTCTGTAAATTTGCATGTAGAATACTATTTGCAGAATTAAAATCGAAAAATGCATGCCATCCATAATATTGGCTATTTGTACGCCTCATGGCGCGACATAGTGCTCCTAAATAAACGCATAAGATCTCTGTATATATATGTACCTATTTGCCTGTTATGACAAATATATTAATTTGAATACGTCGAAATTCTTAGGAATCATGTTACAGGCGAAGCGGCTAGCAACCCATCACTATTTTGTTTCCTTTCTCCACCTATACGCCTACAATCATGCTAAATGTGGCCTTTAGGTTGTTACCTCAGGCTCTGTCTACCCCGTAAGGGATATAGACGTAATTTGTGTGTATGTTTGTTAATATGAATTTGAAATGCAACGCTTAGCCAATACGAAGGCAACCGGCGTATATGACCAGTAGACTTATTACCTAACTCGCTCGCAATCGCCATCGTGTTCATTCTGACAGTTCTTGTATGAATGTGACAGCTAGCTGTTTCCGACGCCAATTGTCAGCCCATACATGAACTGTCAACATGAACACGATGGCGGTTGCGAGCGAGTTAGACAATAAGCCTACAGTTCGTAATGTAAACAGAATTGTCACGTGTCACAGACAATTGTCGCGTTGGTGAATAGAGGCCTGACTGCCGTGTGCAAATATTGAAATAAATGTTTTGCGTTTTATTGAGTTGCAAAAGAATCGATTGCGGCAAACAACCGGTGACATAACTTATGATTTATGTAGTTTTATTACAACTATTGTTTGGCCGGCCGTTTCATATGCAAATTAAATGCGTACACAGGGACACTCGGTACCACAACGGCATTCGAGTGTATTACAGACGAATCATGGCGAATATTTACCTATTACATTACTATACTAATCCTAACTAATATTATAAATGCGAATGTGATTTTGTTCACGCGTAATCTACTCATCCATCCATGCCATCATCATTCCATGCTGGTCTGGGAGCAAAGGAAAAACATAGAATGTACCAGTTGCTTCTCTACCCGCGCAGATGGTAAAAGCCCATCGAGGGAATGGGCGAAAATAATAGGAATCATGTTTAGGCGATGAGGCTAGCAACCCATCACTATTATGATTCCATTTTCCACCTATATGCCCACAATCGTGCTAAATGTGGCCTGTAGGTACCTGTTGCCTTAGGCTCTGTTTACCCCGTAAGGGATAAAGACTTGAGTTGTGTATGTGTGTATGTGTATGTATGTGTGTAATGTACTCAACCGATCGTGATGAAATTCAGCATGGTAATATTCAGAAGGAAAGAACAAAAGATAGTTTTTATCCAGGAACATTTTATGGAACGCGCCCGCTTATATCGAATTCTCCACAGACGAAGTCGCGCGCGAGCAACCGCTGGTATTCTACTATGTTTTTACCCGACATACAATGTTATACATACGTACATATATCACGTGTTTATCCCTTACGGCGTAGACAGGGCGTAAGGTAACAAAACCTCAAGGCCACGTTTAGCATGATTAAGGGCGTAAGGGAAATCAAAATAGTGATGGGTTGCCAGCCGCATCGCCTATAACATGATTCCTAAGACTCGCCCATTCCCTCGATGGGCTTTTACCAGCGCGGGTAGAGAAGCAACTGGTAAATTGTATGTTTTTTCTTTACTCCCAGACCAGCATGGAAGAATGTGTGTTCATACACATGAATGGCACAATGTATATGTATGTATGACGCGTTAACAAAAGCGAACGGACACGAGCGAGACGCAGTGATATAATAGTCCATTTCATTTTGCAAGGTGATAATTATTACGGCCCTGGTGTTACAATCACGAGATATACACGCATTATAGTTTTTGTGCAACCTCCCTAACTGGTCTGGGAGCGATAATAAAGTGGGTGACAGACAAACGAGTAAAGGAGCGACCACACCGCCGCGTATAGGTACAGTCACCAGCATAAATATATGATGGTGAACAGCGCTGCAAAAATAAATGATCATGCATTGAGGTCAAAATTATTTGACGATACTACCGCGGTAAAAAAGTTTTGAGATGTATAATGTTAAACCAAGTTGGTTATTTTATTCAGTACCATCGAACTCAATTTCTACCAACTTGCCTATTTTAAAACCGGATGGAAACACGTTTTACAGTTCTCAAACTTACGCGGCACTGCCGTGCACCCAGATTCTTGAATGCAAAAATGTGAGACAGAGATATACAATGACAATACGGTACTCTTTTCGTGAATTGTCAAAACACTTAATTCAATTTACGGCTCTATGTCAGCCACGGATGGCTCGTTTTTGCAAATTGATAGCATATTCGTGGTTTTGCAACATGTCATCAGATAAATATGCGGCCTACGTATCATCCGATGTTTATGCTTTCACAGCGGATAGAAAATTATGCGATGAGTGATCACATAATATTGATTTTTTGGGTACACATATTTTTAAGCGTCCCGATCCGATATTTTTGCTGATATGGTGTGACGGATGTTTTTGCCGGCTACATAGCATCACATATTTTTACCGTGGTAGTATCGTCAAATAATTTTGACCTCAATGCATGATCATTTATTTTTGCAGCGCTGTTCACCATCTTATATTTATGCTGGTGACTGTACGCAGTGACGTGTCGTAGGCGTCACGTTTTCTCACCGTTGTGGTCTCACCATCACGTCTAGCACGAGAGCGCACAAGTCGCGTCGCGCGCGAGATAGATTGCCCGTCCTTTTCTTACTGTACCAACAAGAAAGAGACAGGTAGTCCAACTCGCGCTCGACGCGACTTGTGCGCTCTCGTGCTAGCGGGTCTGTACTTTACTCAAAGCACGCGTACTCAGACTGAAACACAGGCGAGTAAAGTCGTCGAGCCGTATGTACGCGAACTTACCCGCCCGTCTGTCGCCCAATCAACATAGAATGTACCAGTTGCTTCTCTGCCCGCGCATAGTAAAAGCCCATCGAGGGAATGAGCGAGAACTTAGGGATCATGTTATAGACGAGGCGGCTACCAAGTCATCACTATTTTGATTCATATTTCCACCTATACGCCCATAATCATCCTAAACGTGGCCTTAAGGTTTTGTTACCGTAAGCGAGGGGTACACCCCGTAAGGGATAAAGACGTGATATATGTATGTATGTGAGTATTCGAATTTTCAGTGTCGTATAGAAAAAAAAAGTCAAAAAAAAAACTAACAAGGCATCAAAGCAAATCAATACTGTAATAGATATTCGGAGGTTTAACAAATAAGAGACGGCGGGCGGGTGACGAAATTGTAACAGTTTGTCGCACCGTCCGTCTGTTAAATAAAATAAGGTCACGCGATATTGTAACATAGCACACTAGCCGTTGCCCGCGGCGCCGCCTGCGCAGAATACTATCCTATATCCTACCCCGGGAAACTATATCTGTACCAAATTTCAATAAAATCGATTCGGTAATACTTCCTAGCTAGTCTAGGCAAAGAAAAAAACATAGAATGTACCAGTTGCCTCTCTTCCCGCGCACATGGTAAAAGCCCATCGAGGGAATAGGCGAAAATGATAGGTATCATGTTATAGGCGATGCGGCTAGCAACCTATCACTATTTTGATTCCATTTTTTGCCATCTATACGCCCACAATATTGCTAATCGTGGCCTAGGTCTTGGCACCTTAGGCTCTGTCTACCCCGTATAAAGACGTGATTTGTGTATGCGTATGTGTATGAATGATTCGGCGGTTTTGGCGTGAAAGCGTAACAGACAGACAGATGGACAGTATTAGTAAGGATTTCATCCGAGATGTGTGGAAAGATTTGTCGAGCATTAGCAGCATCACGGAATGACGAGGATCCGGTGTTCGATTCCCGGCCATAGCTTTTTCGGATTATTCTGTGTGTTCCAATTTTCAGAGTCGTTTAGAAATTTACAAACGGGTCGCTTTCCATACAAAAATTGTATGAAAAATGACCCCTTATTTTTGCTCGTCAGTGTATTTTGGATTAATTTTAAGACAGTGCCAAAGGGCCTTAGGGCTTTAACGGCAGCCCGTAGGCGTCCGGAACGTGAGCCGCTGTCTTTTCAAGACGAGGGCCACGAGGAGACCACCTCTATAAAATATCCAAGCGGCACCAACCCCGCTAGCACGAGAGCGCACGAAAGTCGCGTCGCGCGCGAGTTGGACTACCCGTCTCTTTCTTGTTGGTACAGTAAGAATAGGACGGGCAATCTATCTCGCGCGCGACGCGGCTCTTGTGCGCTCTCGTGCTAGACGTGCAGCGGGGGAGGGCGGGAATTCCTAAACCCGCGTTGCACAGGTGCCGCAAGGCACCCCATCAGGTGACGCAGAGCGCCGTAACGCCTCACATACGACCGAATAGGGAATCCGCGTGGTTTTTAGTGGGTATGCCTGAGCCCTACATACCCCCGGTAACCCTGTACCGGGCGGATGCATAAGGTTCATTTTCCACACCATAAAAAAGGGCCATAACGGCAGGTGCGAGCAGACGGTTTGCCCGTTACCTTGTATTACGTATAAGTAAGACAAAGCTCAATTGCGAGGAATTCCCGGCCGTTTATTCAGCTCGGAAAACGGTAGTGAGATGAGTCTGTCGTCTACATACACAAACCATGTCTTTATCCTTTACGAGGCAGACAGCGCCCAAGGTAAGACCTAAATGCCACGTTTAGCATGATTGTGGGCGTATAGGTGGAAATGGGTTGCTAGCCGTGTCGCCTATAACATGATTCCTAAGACTTTCGCCCATTCGATGGGCTTTTACCAGCGCGGGAAGAGAAGCAACTGGTACATTGTATGTTTTTTCTTTACTCCCAGACCAGCATGGAAGAATGTGTGACAATGTTGTGTGTATGACTGGCACATGTATATGTATGTATGACGCGTTAACAAAAGCGAACGGACACGAGCGACACGCAGTGATATAATAGTCCATTATATATATATATTGCGTATTGGTTTTTCCATGCTGGTCTGGGAGCAAAGAAAAAACATAGAATGTACCAGTTGCTTCTCTTCCCGCGCTGATGGTAAAAGCCCAACGAGGGAATGGGCGAAAATAATAGGAATCATGTTATAGGCGACGCGGCTAGCAACCCATCACTATTTTGATTCCACTTTCCACCTATACGCCCAGTCTTGCTAAATGTGGCCCGGGAGGTCTTGTTACCTTAGGCTCTGTCTATGTATGTATGTATGTATGTATGCGTGTAGGTGAAAATGGAAATGAAAATGGTGATAGATGGGTTGATGGTGATTGATGGGTTGCTAGCCGCATCGCCTATAACATGATTTCTAAGATCGGTTTGAGTTTCTACTATAATAGGCGTAATCCTGGCAACACTTGTCCTTGTGTCCATTTATCCAATCATTCAGCGGATGCAATTTAAATGCATATTAATAACTTAACCGCTTTATTATTCCTATGAAATGAATCAAGAATCTTCATTTCTTGATTTTTTTTTGTTTACTTTTACGGTGTTACCGTTAGAAATTAAATTTCTAAATTTCACAAAAAATTAGAACACCGAAAAATTCGAAAAGTAAAGCCACGGCCGGGGATCGAACCCGGATCCACGTCATTCCGTGACGCACCCCTACACCACCCATTGCAGGTGGGTAAGCCTTCGAATTTTTCTATCTGTTACTAGCTGTCACGCGACCTTTTTACAATGCGATTTTTTTGTCGCTAAGCGTCATCTGTTTGAATGTGTCTGTACGACGGCTTTATTATTGTTTATTATTCTATTAATGTTTTTTTTATTGATAATAAAATAACTATCAATAATTCATATTCTCGTATTCATCTCCAACTTACAACACACACACACACACACACACACACACACACACACACACACACACACACAAATCACGTCTTCATCAATTTACAAACTCTGCGGAAATATACTTGTATAAACCAAAGCGCAGTCTTTTTATCAATTACCGTGAGCCACCGCTTTTCACAATGCCTGGGATCTCTTCCTGTCGACCTTTGAGCGGATGAGAGGAGTATTACATTAGAGAAGGACTAGTGAGTTTTAAAAATCTTATATCTGTGAATCTTTTTTTTTACGTTACGATTTCAAAACAAAACTGTATTTATATGTTTACTTAGGATTCTGCGTTTCTGGTCGCTGTCATATGTTACCCGTCTAGACAACCGTTTGGTATTTATAGTTCTGGCTTTTAACCAAAGGAAATGTCACAAATATTTCGATGCTGTCACAGTATATATAACAGCTAAAGCAGTACGGAAACTACAAACAAAACGGGTCGCAACGTACGCACACATAGACGCGCGCTTCTACAAGGCCTCTAAGCGGATCTCGCGGTGCCGTCAGTCGCGAGCGTCACTGCTGCGTGCGCCCAGACAGTCCGCGCTCTTTTCATTTTAAACATGCCAAGAGCGAATTGCGCAGTGTCCATGTTTCCTAATAGCTCATTTAAGAAAGCTATTCATTCGAATGACAATTTTTTACACCATAAAATTTAATAATAGGTACAGCTTTCCGAACGTGTCGTAGCAGGCGAAAGTATTTTTCAGTAAGTAATATATAATACTAATTTACCGACGAACAAAAAACTTAAACTGTTGAAGTTTCTTTTAAAACAGGCCTTCCTAGCTGAGACAGCGGTAACTAAACGAAAAGATTTAATTTTTACAAAAATTAAATCGACAACCCTAACGCTCCAATGGAGCGTAGGTATTCATTTCAAAAAGTAAGCCTAGTTTCCATACTGCTCTATTTATTTACTGTGATACTGTTGACCTGGCCGCATGACGATCCATTCTATAGCGAGTAGAACTTTCACACAAATACATTGTCTTAGATTGTATTAGTTTATGAACACCCTTGTAATTTTTTTTCGGGAATTTGGAATCATAGTTGATATCTTCAGTGGCGTGGCGTCCATAGAACTCGATTCCCACCGGCTTGCCTGTTTTAAAGCAGTCGGGCACTTTTATTGTGCAGAATTGGCATTGTTCATTTTTTTTAGTATGCTCCAATTCGAAAACCATTTCGACGAAAACCATCAATTATCCGATTTATCTTGTCCAATTTCAAAAATACTTTATGATTGCAGATATTTTTGTAAGAGTACTTTGAACCTTTGTTTGACCGAACGACCGGGTTTTTAGACAGAATCCAGCATCGAATGTTTGCCACAAAAATGAAAAAAAAAAAAGTTTGGCTATGGCAACTGTCACGTGTCACTGTCAAATCTAACAAAACCATAGACAAAGCCGTTTTTTTATAGCCAGCCGAACGAAGGCGATTGGGATTCTGTCTATAAATTCACGAATTATCAAACAGCGAAAAAATATTTATTATTAATTAACAAAGCTACGTAAAAGCATAATATTCAAATTAGTTGCTTGAAATAGTCCATTTTATCAAATAGAGGTGTTAAAAGCACAGCTTAAAAAAAATTAACAATGCCAATTAGAGGTAAAGGCTAGTTAAATGCTCTTCGGCTTGCCTTCCGATATACTTGACGCCACGCCACTGTCCCCTTTCCACCTATACGCCCACAATCATGCTAAACGTGGCCTTTAGCCCACTGTCTACCCCGTAAGGGATAAAGACCAGCAGGGTAATTGTGTAATTTTGACATTCAGCATCGGATTCAAATGACAGTTCCTGTATGAATGTGACAGCTAGCTGATTCCGATGCAAATTGTCAGCCCACACATGAACTGTCAAAATGAACACGATGGCATTGCGAGCGAGTTAGACAATAAGCCTACTGGACCTTACCATGACGTCTTAATGCGATTCAACTCCGACTCAGTTCAGTTTTTAGCTGTCATATTTAGTATGGATCTGACAGCGAGCGAACATGAACTGAATCGTCATGACCTCGATGCTTCCCCACATGTTTGCAATATAATCTATACTCTATCTATACTAATATTAGAGAGGAAAAATTTGATTGTTTGTTTGTTTGCATTGAATAGGCTCCGAAACTACTGGACCGATTTCAAAAATTCTTATGCCGTTAGAAAGCTACATTATCACTGAGTGACATAGGCTACTTTTTACCGCGGGAAAATACCTGTTCCTACGGGAAAATTAATTTATCGCGGGCGAAGTTGCGGACGGAAGGCTAAATTGCAATAAATTTTAAAGGCGACTATACCAAATTTTGTGTATAGACATACATACATACAAAAATCACGTCTTTATCCCTTACGGGGTAGACAGAGCCTAAGGTAACAGGACCTGAAGACCACGTATAGCATGATTGTGGGCGTATGGATGGAAAGGGGAATCAAAACAGTGTGACGGGTTGCTAGCCACATCGCCTATATAACATGATCCCAAAGATTTTCGCTCAATCCCTCGATGGGGCTTTACCGTCTGCGCGGGAAGAGAAGCAACTGGTAAATTCTGTTTTTTCTTTGCTCCCAGACCAGCATGGAAGAATTTCTTCCATCGTGTATAGACAGACAGCACAGGGGGACGACCGGACGAGATAGAACGACGGCGGGGAGCTCTCTCGGTGCGGGCGGGTAGTGCGCCTGCCGCCCGCACCTCTCTCGGCCCCCGCGGTCGTCGTCCCCGCGCCCCTGCACCGCGCGGGCGAGGACTCACATAAGCGGTCGGTCAAATCACAGCTGATAACATAACCTAACAACGCGTCCGAAGGGTAACACAAACAGCGCTGTATACCTATTATTAAGAATTACGAGCAGCGGTCGAGTCAAGGGCAGCCAATGCAATGACTTTTATTGTGCAAAACAATACCGTTGCGTGATCACTGATCAGTTCCAGTCTTTATCCCTTACGAGGTAGACAGCGCCTAAGGTAACAAAACATAAGGCCACTTTTGGCATGATGATGGGTTGCGAGCCGCATCGCCTATAGATTCCTATGATTTTCGCCTATTTCCTCGATAGGCTTTTACCATCTGCGCGGGAAAAGAAGCAACTGGTAAATTCAATGTTTTTTCTTTACTCCCAGACCAGTATGGAAGAAAAGTAAAGTATAAATACCTATGTTTGTGAGGATGAGTGAGCGAGTGTGTATGTTTGTTCCTTCTTCACGCTGAAACAACTGGACGGATATGGATAAAATTTGGAACGAAGATAGCTTAGATTAAAATTAAAAGTATTAAAACACGGAAAGTTCCATAGTTAGCTCGCAACGCAAACAATGCGTCATGTTATCTAAATTATATTACAACATATTCATAATTGCGGGTGGTAGGGCCTTGTGCAAGGTCCGTCCGGATCGCTACCACCATCTTACTCGCTAATCCTGCCGCTAAGTAGCAGTGCTTGCACTGCTGTGTTCCGGTGCTCAGTAAGACAGCCGGGGAAATTACGGGCACAAGAGGCATTTCATCTTAATCCTCTAGGTTGGCAACGCATCTGCAATCCCTCCGGGGTTGCGGGTGTCTATGGGCAGTGGTGATCACTTACCATCAGGTGACCCACTTGCTCGTTTGCCTTCCTATTCACATAAAAAAAAAAATATTTTTGCAAATTGGCCGCCAATGGCTCTTATACATGTCTTTTTGAAACTACCAGCGCATTCGGAAAGACCATCATTGCCAAGAAGAATGCGCTGCAAGAAACTTGGCAGAAAATATTTTTTTTTCAAAACAAAATACATTTACAAAAGGTATAAGGTGTAAGGTTCCCGAGCCTCAATTTATATTAGTCTATAGTAGAGATGTATAGTCTCTACTAGTCAAAGTAAAACAAAGTATGCAACGAAAGAGAAAAAAAACGAATTGACAAGTCACTATATAGTATAAAACAAAGTCGCTTTTTCTGTCCCTATATCCCTATGTATGCTTATATCTTCAAAACTACAAAACGGATTTTGATGCGGTTTTTTTAATAGATAGAGTGATTCAAGAGGAAGGTTTTCATGTATAATTCTACGCAGGCGAAGTCGCGGGCAGAAGCTAGTAATATACATATCTCTAATTGCACGTAGGGGGTAAACCTTTGGAACAACTGAACTGATACTGTATCGTCAAAACATTACACGTATAAGATAATATTCTGGAAATTTTCGCCTCTAACTATATCTTATTACAATCATTTATTTAACTTGCTAAGTATGTATGTATGTTTCATATTTCTCCGGGTGGAATATTGCCACTCAATTTTGAAGCAGATATCTTCAACCGAGCTGAAATTTTGCATACTAGAATAAGTCGGATGACAATACAACAATCTGATAGTGGAGTGGTGACAGCCAGGACCGTCTCCGAAGGAGGGAACTCCTCAACGGTTGGTCCGATTGACTCGAGACTTGGTACACATATGTAGGACGGATCACAATGCAAGTACAATCAGCAAAAAAAAGCTTATATTAAAAAAGAAAATTGTTACAAACTTATAGTTGTTGTTGGGTTGAGATTCAATCTATTGTCGAGCTATTGCGTCGTTAGATTTTGCAGTAACTGTGTTGTTTGAACTGTACTGTGTTACTCAGAAACCGACAGCCGTGCTAGCCGTACTGATGATGGTTTATACATTTTAGCTTATCAGCCACTAATGAGGATATATTGCTTCATTATCTCTATATCAAGTCTACTTTGACTTACGCTAATCTTTCAATTTACATGTTTGCAGTTGACCTCACGGCGTTTAAGTGAAAAACAGCGGGGTACTGTTAGATCCCACAAACCTACCACATTCGGTTTAATTCCAATCCTAAGTTAAAGATTTTCCTCAAACTTTCCATCACAACACAACACACCCAATATAAAAAGAAACGACATCAAAATAGCACTGCGCATTTATACCATGAAACCATCCAATTTGTGTCACCAGAACTAATCTCGCATTAAAAAACGGTAACAAAAAAAAACTTTTAACAAACGCACGAAACACTCCACAGTCTATTTCTATAGCTTGCTCCGTAAACGCTCCACTTATTTAAAAACAAAACACCAACAAAATTCGAATTTGTTTTCAAAAAGTCGCGTTCGAAATTCAAATGTGCGCGGCCGGCGCGACCGTCTGCTTGGGCGCTGGGCGCTCGACTGGCTAGTGACGCGACACGCTAAGCATATCTCGGGATTATGGGAACAGGCTTAGCAGAAGTATCCGGGACTTTTTACAAAATGTGTGAAAACGTAAAGTATCGTAAAAGTAACTGTTACATGAACACCGCCTTCTCAATCCTATAACTTTGTTATAGGTACACAGTATATTTCGCTACAAATATATTCAAATTCACATTTCCTTAGTAATCGAGCCTTGATGTCTTCTGTCACCTGCAGTACCTACATATCGTGTTTCTTACTTTCTGGTGGTTTGTATATTTTCCTAACATGACATTCCAGTTAATCTCTGTTCTCTCCTTAATCACTGTTCATAGAACTTTCAATTTTGCACCCACAGACAATAAATGAGATTATGAATATGTGATTTTCAAATGATCACGTGTATCACTAATTTTCTTACCAGGCCAATTACAAAGTTACTATAGAGACAACGATAGTGTAACTTCCCTTTCCATGAAATCTACAGGCATCGCCAGATAAATACAGCCATAAACCAAAATTATTAGATTTACTTTTTCTATCTATGCGCCCACAATAATGCTAAACGTTAAACGTCAAATGTTAGGTCTTGTTACCTTTAGGTTACCTTAAGGAATAGCGTGATAAGGGAACGTGCGGGTGTGAAAGAGGATACAAATAGCGACTAGGATAGAAAAAAGTATGCTTATTTGGTTTGGTCACGTAGAGCGGATGGATGAAAGTAGACTAACTAAACAGATATATATGGGGGGTGTGAATGGTTGCGTTGGGAGGGGAAGGCCTAGACGGACGTTCCGAGAGTTTTGGAAAAAGGTCATGTGGTTGAAGAGAAATTATGTCAGGATCGTAGCAAGTGGAACAAAGTAGTCTCTGCCTACCCTTGGGAAAGAGGCGTGACGGTATATAATGTATGTTGTTACCTTAGGCTCTGTCCACCTCTTGAGGATAAAGACGTGATGTATGTATGTACCCTTATGCATGCTTCACCCCGGTAAGTAAATCCCGTGCTACAGCCAAAATTGGTACAAAAATGCGGGATTTTCGGACATTTAATCCCCATCACTAACCTACAACAATCGACACGTAGCCACAGCGCTGCTTATCCCGCGTCCGCTACACCACTTTATTTGTAACCCCTCTATTATTTATCGATATCGATAAATATGGGGAAGTGGAAGGTGGAATGGAAGAGGCCGGCCGACGTTTCGATAAAAAATTCAAATCTTGACGTCTTGTTCCGTTTTTCAATATAACTGTTTTAACGGTTTTTAGCAGACATTTTGAAACTGCAAAGAACTCATAATGGCATGGATAGTGGTCAATTATCATTTGGGGGTGCGAGTCGGGCTACCTCCACGTGTGGTCAAGAGCTGCGGTTCGTTTTTGGATCTATCCGGGGGGAAGAGCAGTGCTTGGTCCGGTGCACCCTGGGCAACGGCTAATGATTTCCTGGCAGTTTCTGAGGGATATCATTGACCGTTGGCTAAGAGCCCGACAGGGGTCTTTTGACCATATCACCGTACCGTACAACGTTGCCGACATTTTGTCACAAGATTTTTAAACTAGGTACATTTTGATTACTTTCGACATTGGCGAAGATATAACGACTTGATACACCACAAATAAGAAGAAGAATTATAATGTCATCCACGCATCGCGATCCATATCACGGGATAACGCGTAACGCAGCGAATCCGGCCATTTTTAACCGACTTCGAAGAAAGGAGGTTCTATGTTCGACTGTATGTATTTTATTTTGATATCCACGATCCTATATTCACATACCAGTATCACGATAATACTGATCGTCTAACTAAACCATGTCAACAATACCGTCTTCACCATAAGGGCCCACGGGGCCCGTGCTCAGGGCCCCCATTCTCAGGGGCCCCGAAGGACCGACAATTTCTATAAGAAACGGTCATACTTGGTAAAAAAATGTTATTATAATTCGCTTTTTTAACTTTCCAAAAGGGCCCCAAATTCTTGTGTGCCCAAGGGCCCCAGCCTAGTTCAAGACGGCCCTGCATGTCAATGGTGCTGGGTTCAATTCAGATTCAAATTTACAATAACTCGTCAAATGACTAAATGCCACGTGTGGGTTATTTATATAAAATTACATTTTTACATAAGAATTATACTAGTAACTTAGGGGACTAGTGTTTACAAAAGCTTTAAAATGTATTGGAATAGACTATAGACAAGTTTAGGTCACGAAATGTCGACGTGATGTGATGTTTTAGACGACCGCATAGCCTAGTAGTTAGCGAGCGATCCTGACTATAAAGTTAGAGGTCCTGGGTTCGAATCCCGGTAGGGGCAGACTGTATGATGAATACGAATGTTTGTGACCGAGTCATGGATGTTGTATGTATTTAAGTATGTATTTATCTACATTATATAAGTATGTTTATCCGTTGCCCGGTACCCATAGTACAAGCTTTGCTTAGTTTGGGGCTGGGTCAATTGGTGTAAATTGTCCCAAGATATTTATTTATTTCAATGTATAGTTAAAGCGGGAATACCGCGTCGCAGACGAAGCCGCGGGCAACAGCTAGAAACACAATATAGCAGTGACATACATATCATAGCAATAGTTACGCTACATAATTTCACGCATTTAAACGCAATGATACGCTGCTTTGCTCTCGATTCTACACACTTGCGTATATAACAACGTTATGTGTGAAAATAAATGTTTATAATGTAAAATCTGAATACATATTTCATGTGAACCTCCATGCCGGTCTGGGAGCAAAGAAAAAAACATAAATAAATAAATAAAAAATAAATATCTTGGGACAAATGACACCAATTGACCCAGCCCCAAACTAAGCAAAGCTTGTGCTATGGGTACCAGGCAACGGATAAACATACTTATATAATGTAGATAGATAAATACACACAACATCCATGACTCGGGCACAAGCATTCGTATTCATCATACAACTGTCAGCCCCTACCGGGATTCGAACCCTGTAGGCTTATTACCCAACTCGCTCGCAATCGCCATCGTGTTCATTTTGACACTTCTTGTATGAATGTGACAGCTAGCTGATTCCGATGCCAATGGGGACTATCGTTTCTTTGCTCACCAGTTGGCGCCACTGTTGACTAAGGTCCAGAGGTATAGCTGTCAAAGGCGAATATAAGATCAGCGCCGAAGTTTTAAATCTTGAATCTCATTAAGTTTATTAATTATAAATAACTATCATCATATCGACTATACTGCGATGTAGTGCAGTTCCGTTTTGTTCGGAAAAAATAAATCCGCTTTCAAAGCGTTCACATTAATCGCCAAATAATCAATATTTGCGATAATTTCCCGAAGGAGTTCACTTTTCAACTGGTAAATGAAAGAAATTGTAATTTATCTCACGAAGCCTGCCAAAACCAGTGAAAAGTGAATGTTATTGGACCTCACGCGACACTAGCGCCTCTAGTGGCAAATTCACACGCGATAGCCCCCATTGTCAGCCCATGCATGAACTGTCAAAATGAACACGATGGCGATTGCGAGCGAGTTAGGTAATAAGCCTACAGGACCTCTAGCTTCATAGTCAGGGTCACTAACCACTAGGCTATCCGGTCGTCGATAGAACGCACCAGTTCTCTAAGGCCGTGGTCGCTTTGCGACTTGTGCGTTACGCCGCACGCGGCGGGCGAAAACGACCACTCCCGAGCATTCCCGAACACACCATTCAGACGCCGCGGGCGGCGGGCCGCTGTCGGCCGCGTGCGGCGGGTGAAAGCGACCACGGCCTAATGGTAAAAGCCCATCGATGGAACCGGCGAGAATCATGTTTCAGGCTATGCCGCTAGCAACCCATCACGAGGCCAGGCCCCGTTACCTTTGGCTCTGTATACCCCGTAAAGGATACAGACGTGATTCATGTATGTATTCATTACATAAAACATACACATACATACATTCTTCCATGCTGGTCAGAGAGCAAAGAAAAAACATAGAATGTATGTTACAAAGACGTCAAAAAATCTATAGGTATAGATTGTAAGCCTTAAGTGTTATTTATATAAAGATTTAAGTATGATAGACATTGATTGAACCAATTAACTAAAAATACTAAACTTATTTCTAAAAACGCCTTAAAGGTGACAGCTGTCATTGTTTAATTTGAACCACGGTTGATTTTGTTAAAACGCTCAAGGACGACAGCTGTCAATTGACTTGTAGGAAGGAAAGACTGACGAATGGAGAGGCTAAGAACTATTGTAATAACAAGGAGATTAATAAACAACTTATCGAAGATAGCAGTTTAATTATAACGCTAAGAGGACAACCTTTCAAGACCGACCGCTTAACTGAGTCCTCGCCCGCGCGGCACAGGGGGCCGGGATGCGAGCGGCAGGCGCACTACCCGCCCCCCCACCGCTGCCGGTCCCCTCTGTCGTCCTACCCTGCGCCCTGTACCCGCGCGTGCAAAGACTGTCACTATAAAGTCGGTGACACATAGGTATATTTGACATGATAGTATGCCCTCGACTGTAATTATTCCGAGCTATTACCTTGTGTACACTCCCATTATTTCTATAGACCCCGCGTCATGCCGTCCGAATATATTCTGTATTAGCGCGTCTCCCATTTAGCGTAAACGACGAACGAATTACGCGATCGACCTTGCCCCGTTGACGCAGTCTCGCTAACATCGCGGTGCCACAGTATATATATAAGCTAAAGCAGTAAGGAAACTACGAACAAAACGGTCGAAACGAACGCAAACATAGACGCGCGCTTCTACAAGCCCCCTAAGCGGATCTCGCGGTGCCGCCAGTCGCGAGTGCCGCGTTGAGACGAGCGGTCGTCTGCTACGTGCGCCCAAACAGTCCGCGATCTTTTTGTTTTAAACATGCCAAGATCGTATTGCGCAGTCTTACTTTAAAACAGGCCTTACTAGCTGAGATAGCGCTATTTAACAAACAAAAAGCTTTTAAATTTTACAAAAATTAAATCGACAACCCTCACACTATTGGAGCGTAGGTATTTATTTCAAAAAATAAGCCTTGTTTCCATACTGCTCTATTTATTTACTGTGGCGGTGCGCCTCCCACGGTCTCGTGTTTGTTACTATCTTAAATAATAGACTAGCGACCCGCCCCGGCTTCGCACGGTATATTATGCATGTATTATTTATTTATTTATTTATCTTTTAATCTCCTTATTTTTAAGGTTTTCGTCTTCTGACATTTCCTGATTGGACCTGGCAACACTCTCCTCTCGTCGTCAACGACTTTCGATCAGGCATATTGTCCACATCGTCCCACCATCTCAGCCTAGCTTGTCTCTTTGGGTACATACGACAGACATATCCATCCCAGTTCCGTTTCATTTCAACTCTGTCTTCCCGACGTCGGCTATACGTTTGTGGCCATTCGTTCTCAATTCGGTTTTCGAATTTATCGGACGTATAGACCACGCTTGGATTTCACCAAGCCAGTACAAACTAATAAACCTAATATGGAACTAAAAATAAACTACAATTCGGTCAGCCAGTCGACAGAATTTGAAACAGTATCTGCTATCTTTATTATTCAAATATGTATTTTCTTACCTTTTGATTGACTTTCGGAACTTTCGGTGCTTTCACGGCCGCAGGTTTTGGTGGCGATGGCGCCACGACAGCTTCTGTTAACAACACAGATGTTACAACAACATGTAGAAGAAACGCACACTTTGATACCATATGCAGATACGTGTTTACCACAAACGAAGCTCCCTCGACATCGTAAATTGCAAGAGATATACGCATGTGCGGTTGACATCAAATCAACTACTAAAGAGATTTAATCAAATAATGGAATATACTTCGTTACTTAAAACCAGTACACATAGAAAAACACGGAAAGTAGTTCTGGCCGGGAAACGAACCAGGATTTTCGTCAATGCGTAACGCATGCTTTACCACTACACCACCCATAGCAGGATAGGTTGTTTTATTTGTGGTCTGTGTGGTCGGTGAAAGACATGAGATGTGGTAGCATTTACCTGGCAACGGTGCTGGAGCCGGCGGCGGCTGCGGTATCGGCTGCGCCCGGCCTTGCTGCTGCGGCTGCAGCGGGGAGCGCTTCTCCTCGAGCGCCGGCGGCTGGGGTGGCGGCACGCCTGTACTGCCTCCTCGCACCTGATGGCCGACGGGACTTGTTAACGAGGGTTTAGAGCAGGGTTTTAGTAGAGACACGCCACCCAAAAAGGGCAAACCTGCGAAGGACCTTCCTGAAGGCCAATGGGACTTGTGGACAAGGGCTTTAAGCAGAGTTTTAGTGGGAGACACGCCACCCAAAGGGGGCAAACCTGCAAAGGACCTTCCTGAAGGCCAACGGGACTTGTTAACAGGGGTTTTAAGCAGGGTTTAGTGGGAGACACCCAACCCAAAGGGGGCAAAACTGCAAAAGACCTTCTTGATGACCAACGAAACTTGTTAACGAAGGCTTAGAGTAGGGTTTAAAGGAGAATAAACCTGCAATGGACCTTACATTACCCGCATTTACGCTCTACTCCACCATAGGGTCCAGTAAGCTTATTACCTAACTCGCTCGCAATCGCCATCGTATTCATTTTGACAGTTCATGTATGGGCTGACAATTGGCATCGGAATCAGCTAGCTGTCACATTCATACAAGAACTGTCAAAATGAACACGATGGCGATTGCGAGCGAGTTAGGTAATAAGCCTACAGGGAATTTTGATGAATCTTGGCACACGGTTACTTTATAACGTGGATTACTAATAGGATACATATTATCCCGGAAAATTGCAATATCAATTTATTACATAACTCCGTGCATTAACTGGTCAGTAATTAAATGTGACTGTAAAACGTATCCATAAATATATTCTATTAATTTTAATGAAGTTTTTATGACTTAAGAGATCAGTTAACACAAATCCATTGATTCTAGGTAAATACGTTATCCTCCTCGTTGGTTTTCCCTATCAGTAGATTTCAACAATGCGGTTACATTAAAACTTAAAACTCACTCTTTCTTCAAACAACGGAACTGCTTACTCAGAGCCAAGTGGTCTATTGTAAGTTAATGATCCCACGCATATGGTAAAAGGCTATCGAATGAATGGGCGAAAATCTTAGGAATCATGTTATAGGGGATGCGGCTAGCAACCCATCACCATGTTGATTCCTCTTTCCACCAAAACACCACACAATCAAGCTAAGCGTGGCCTTCGGGTTATGATACTCTAGGATCTGTCTACTTCGTCTCTAAGGGATAAAGACATTGAGTGTGTGTATGAACGCGTTCGCATAAACTCATATCACATCGTATTTGAACACTAGCTATTGCCCGCGACTTCGCCCGCTATCCCGCGGGAATTATGCAATTTTCCGGGATGAAAAGTAGCGTTTTTATCTAGGATACCAGCTATCTCCGTTTCAAATTTAATCCATATCAATCTAGTCGCTTCAGCGTGAAAAAGGAACAAACATACACATTCACTCACATCCTTACTCACAAACTTTCGCATTGATAATATTAGCTGGATAGGTAATTCAGCAGGTATCTGCCCCTATGTGCTTAAATCTTTAAAACTACGCAACAGATTTTGATGCGGATTTTTTTTAATAACATAGAGTGATTCAAAAGTAAGGTTTATTATTATTATGTATAATTCTACATATGCAGACGAAGCCGTGGGCAGAAGCTAGTTTATAATATAAGTAGGATAGGACACACCTATCAACGCCATCTATCATTCCACTGGAGTACTAAAACCGTACCCTTTCCACACCAACATACAAATATAACAAGTCAAAACTGCAGTTGCAACGAATAAACAATTACACACAACTGCTGCCGCACCAAAATCGAGTTTTAGCGGAACCTGTTTGCCGGTTTAAAAAAAAAAAAGTGGTTTGACGCGTGGCCTAAATCACAAGATAAGAGCTGGATCTTATTGAATTGACGCGCCTTCAGAATTGAACTGACTCGATATGAAATGGAGACGACCGCCACATGGAGACGATCGCACGAGAAATAGATCTCCTCAGTCGGTTGCAGCTGGCAAGAACTTAAAACCAGAGCAGAGGACGACGCGTGGAAGCCATTGGCCCGAAACCACAAGCTATTATCATCATCGATTTGAAATATTGAAGTTCCAAAAATACTCTCTACTAAAAGTTTTCACTGTCTCGTTTTAAATACAGCGATGTCTCAACTCTCAACCAGTTAGCTGGGCAAAGTTTGGTGACACTCGTGTGCGTGCATTTGTATAAACGCGTAGTTTAAACCGGCCTCACTTCGCCTTTCGGAAGACTCCGTCTTGACTTTCGATTTGATCTGAGTGGAGCTTAACCAATCATTAACCTTTCTTATACGCTTAGGGATATGCGAATAACAAACCCAATACAGACCACTTCTTGAACGAGCGAACCGTTCTCGAGATCAATGGGAACATTCGTTTGCTCACAAACAAAGAAACAAGAAAACCTCTCATCCTAAACTCATATACACCCTCTCTATTCCATCGTGGACAAATATAAAAATGAAAAAGTCAACTCCATCAAAGACCCAATAAGACGTGTAGTACCAAGAAAGAGGTATCGCAGAGACGTGCATCGTGCAACCAGTCTCACTCCTAAATTTTGAATCAAACATTCTTGTGAATCTTTGTAGAGGTGTCAGTCAAACTACCCCAAAAAACGTGGTGACACATTCCAGATATTTTTGAGACGAACTTGTTGAAGGATCATGATGAGTGTTACATATTCGTCACCAAATCAAATACGCTCTGATCTCCTACCACGCACCAAACACACCGGCACATAATACCCTACCACCTTAGCATAAGAACTACCATCGGAGACATTATGCTGACCGCCAAATCAACCGATAAAATACCGGGCTCTTTTAATTACTAATTACGGTGATAATTTGGAATTCAATTTACTTAACCATCTCTTTGACGATAGCGTATCAATATAAAACAAAGAATTCAATGACGGGATGCGTATAATCAATCCTTATATAAAAGAGTTACAAGACTAACTGACCGCCCTGTTCACAACCGTGACAGGCGACAGCTGACAGTAGCATTTCGGTATACATTTCGTAGCCGATGTGAAACTCGTTTCAACACGGACCTCCTCAAGGCGGCTATGTATTTCGAATCGTCACTTTTCACCTGTCACGTTTACGAAAGAGGGGCCTGGTGATTGGCTGACTTGGTAGACTTGAAAGCTTCCTCGGGGATAATATAACGATTGGACTGGATAGCCTAGTGGTTAGAGAACCCGGAATATTACAGAATAGGTTGGGTTGGTGTGACTGATAGCCACGTAAAAGTTTTTCAGGATCTCTAAATAACGGTTGAGGAATGTTTCCATGCATGTCAAAGTGACAGATAAGGACAAACGATTGCTAAGTTAGCAAAAGGCTACAGAGCTTTTGAGACTAAGGGGGATAGGCTAATTTCTAGCTCAAGAAACGAATAAAAAATATAGATTCAATGTCTGTAAAAGAGACAGATATATTTATAGTTGATCGCTGGTTCACACCGCCGAGGACTTTCTCCCTACTAGTTCTGCCTATTAGTAAGAGCCAGGGACAACGCTATACTAGATTCTCGCTCATCGTCGGCGGTGGCACCAGCGCCTAAAATTCAGTTTATCTTCAAGCCAATGACTCAACTACCAACGACAGTTGCATCCAGTACACGGATGACATCATCCGCCATACCGGTTGGGATGGCGGCAAAAAAGATACACGTGGAAAGAAAGAGCTAGTTTATTAAGACTTCAGAAAGGCTACACTAGAAATCGTGGACGTTAACAACCTTAGATGTTTGTTACTCTTTCACAAAATACTGATCAGATATGGACGAGATGAATGCTTTGCAGACGCAAGGAACAGCTGGTTAAAAATAAACAAAACTGCATTTAAAGATTTTCTAAAACCCTCACCTAGAAATCGAACCATTAAATGATTCAAACAATTTGTTCTCTGTAAGGCAGCGCAACTAGCAAGGGTAGCACAGCGCTGTACGAGAGAAATCCACCAATCAGAAAGCAGCGTGGTTTTCTTACGGTTATGTTTCACTAGAATCTTCTACAAAAGAAAAGCCAACATGTAAGTTATCCTTCCGTCCTGTAGCATCAATGAGCCCAAATTGTCAACTACTCAATATTTATAACTTATTTATCTAAATCTGAGAGTACAGTCCATTATTTTCACGGATCAGTGGCTATCGCAAGACTTCAGGCAAGAGCGAGCGAGACAGCGAATCATGAATAAATACTGTTGATACTGTTGCTCTGTTTTTTGGCAGAAAAAAGCTATAGGAGTCCTCAGTTTTTGTTGGAGTCTTGTGGGGTACTAAAACAAGCGGAAGCGAGTTACATTTCTAAGTACAGTTAAAGACATAAATATATAACAAGACGTTAAAAACATCTACACACCTTTATGCACACATATATTTGATATGATGGCTGAGTCGATATTTTATGCCCTAGACTGTAGACTGAGTGGTTGATAAAATTTATGATGACATAAGTGTCAAAGTTTTCAGTCCTGTGAATTCTAACAATTTTATTAACATATACACACATACACATTATAATAATCACGGTCTTTATCCTTTACGGGGTAGACAGAGCCTAAGGTAACAAAACCTTAAGGCCACGTTTAGCATGATTAAGAGCGTATAGGAGGAAAAGGGCATCAAAATAGTGATGGGTTGCTAATTCCCTCGATGGACTTTAATGATCTGTAGACTTATTACCTAACTCGCTCGCAATCGCCATCGTGTTCATTTTGACAGTTCATGTACGCGCTGACAATTGGCATCGGAATCAGCTGGCTGTCACATTCATACATGAACTGTCAAAATGAACACGATGGCGATTGCGAGCGAGTTAGACAATAAGCCTACAGCTTGTACATTCTACGTTCACGTAATTGCATTTTTAATTTTTATCCTCCGCCATTTCCATGGCCCAACTCAAGTAATACAGCCGAGTTCTGTCTACACCAATAAAAAAAAGTTAAAATGGCCGACGCTTTTTGCCCAATATTAAAGGGGTCAACGACTCGTTACATGGGCGATGTTTATTGTGAAGGATTAAAATGTGATTATAAAATAAACTTTTTGCAACACGCTTCGGTTTTCATAAAGCACGTATGTGTGGTAGCGTCTTTACGAGTTGGGGCCAAAGAGGTGGCGCAAGCGCCGGCTTACTTTACCACGTCTTTATCCCTTGCGGGGTAGACAGACCTTAAGGTAACAAGACCCAAAGGCCACGTTTAGCATGATTGTGGGAATAAAGTTGGAAAGTGATTCAAAATAGTGATGGGTTGTCTAAGATTTTCGCCAATTCCCTCGATGGGTACTTTAAATGCTTGCTAATTTCGTTCACTCACGAAATTCTGGCAAAAAGAGCTACCTCCGGCATTTATGCGTTCCACTGCTAAGCACAGGCCTCCTCTCAGAATAAGAGGGCTTGGGCTATTTCCTTCACACACACCATTGAATTGCTTCGCAAGTGCATGCAGATACCGGAAAGTTCACGAGTCATTACCATTTTAAATGTAATTAATTACGCACATAAATTCGAAAAAAAAAAACTCAAGGGGTGCGTGCGAGCCCTAGTTCGAACCCACGACCATCTGCTTGAGAGGCCTTAGACTTTTTAATAAAAATAAGTAAATACTTTCTGAAACCATATTGATGTAAAAATGTAAACGTTATTTATTTATTAATCATTCCATGCATTCAGCGCGGGAAGAGAAGCAACTGGTACATTCTACGTATTTTCTTTACTCCCAGACCAGCATGGAAGTACACAGCAAAAAACTTATTTTTTTCATTTATTGTGTGACAGATGAACCACCCACAGTATAAAAAAACCCCCGTTATCATAAGAAGCGCACGTGAATTCGGCCACTAGCGCCATCTCTGGCGCCACCCCGGAACTAGCACGAGCACACCACAGACAAGACAAAACTCGCAACAGAGCATAACGCAAAATTTTATTTTTATTTTAATACTTTAGTTTAACATTAAATAGTTTGATCGATGACTCCGCTGTGCGTTATCAGTACTTTATCGCCCAAGGCCCGAGCTAATCAGTTAGCTACGAATAGCTGGGCCATTTACATTTCTTTAAATCCGTTGCTATCCTGTCACTAAGTCCATTCTGAGTCGTTAAAATTATTTAAGTATTTGAACCTTTTGAATTAAACATTTCCAAGGTCATTTTGCTTGTTGATGTAACAGATTACTAGCTCAGAATAATACATACCCTATGACACTCACAATGTGGCTTTCTATTGGAAAAAGAATTTTCAAAACCGGGTCAGTAAATCCAGAAATTACCCACTACAACCACACATAACCCCCTTATTCATAAACGCTCTGTAGGCTTCTGCTAACTTAGCAATCGTTTGTCTTTATCTGTCACTTTGACATCTACCTTTCACAGATAAGGACAAACGACTGCTAAGTTAGCAGAAGCCCATAGAGCGTTTATGAATAAGGGGGTTGGGGTGCGAGTCGGGTTACCTCCGCGTGTTGTCAAGAGTTGCGGTTCGTTTTCGGATCCGTCTGGGGGGAATAGCAGTTTTTGGTCCGGTGCACCCTGGGCAACGGCTAATGATTTCCCGGCAGTATCTGAGGGACATCATTGGCCGTTGGCTAAGAGCCCGACAGGGGGGAGGGGGGTCTTTTGACCGTATTACCGTGCAACGTTGCCGACATTTTGTAACAAGATTTTTGAATTATATTTATGCTACAAATAAGAAGAAGAATAAAGGGGTTACTCTTTATAATAGTAGTATAGACAAGGCATCTTAAAATCAGATGTCAAAAGGATGAAAACGAACACGAGATGGCAAATTTCTTGGTCGATAATACAATCGCATAGCCAAGCCCGGACAAACTTTTTCGTAGACAACAAACGAATCCTTTTAGCACCAACACTACCCAACTAAGAACCCCGGTAGTCGGTCTCATCTGACGTAGATATACATAGAATAGTTTTTATCTTTTTATACGTCAAGAAAGGCAATCGAGCAAATGCATCACCCGATGGTAAATAACCTCCAGCTACAGACAACCGAAAAACTAGATAACTGATGCGTCTCCAGCCCGAAGGACTAAGATAAAATACCTCGTGTCCCAGTTTCACTGACAGTGGCTATAGGGTGGCAGGGATGGCAAAATGCCAGGGGCCACTAGCTCTACGGGGCCCCGAACTGGCTTGGTTTAGAGCACAGAAGGGACGCCGATGCACTTCTTTATATTGAAGAAGGAGCCCCATCTGACTAATTTGCCGCGGGCCCCAGACGTTATAGTTACGCCACTGTTCACTGACTCTCCACGTGACTGTGTTACTCTCCACGGCAGACCACAGCGCGAGCACTGCTACCGTAGGTTTGCGAGTAATATGGTGGAAGCCTGACCCCAATTTCAGCATCACAACAGTCGGTGACAAGTGACAATTCTGTTTACATAACAAACTCGACAAGAATCTACGCCAATTGGCATTGTTCATTTTTTTTAAGCTGTGCTTTTAACACCTTTATTTGATAAAATGGACTATTTCAAGCAACTAATTTGAATATTATGCTTTTACGTAGCTTTGTTAATTAATAATAAATATTTTTTCGCTGTTTGATAATTCGTGAATTTAGACAGAATCCCAATCGCCTTCGTTCGGCTGGCTATAAAAAGAAACGGCTTTGTCTATGGTTTTGTTAGATTTGACAGTGACACGTGTCAGTTGCCACAGCCAAACTTTTTTTTTCATTTTTGTGGCAAACATTCGATGCTGGATTCTGTCTAAAAACCCGGTCGTTCGGTCAAACAAAGGTTCAAAGTACTTTTACAAAAATATCTGAAATCATAAAGTATTTTTGAAATCGGACAAGATAAATCGGATAATTGATGGTTTTCCTCGAAATGGTTTTCGAATTGGAGCATACTAAAAAAAATGAACAATGCCAATTGGCTTCATATTGACCACGTATCGCAATTCGAATTGTCACTTGTCACCGACAAATGTAGAGTTAAATTTCTAAATGTCAGTGAAAATTAGAACACAGAAAAATCCGAAAAGTAAAGCTATCGGATCCTCGTCATTCCGTGACGCGTGCTATACCCCTACACCACCCATAGAGAAAGAGTAAAGGTAGAGTTGGTGAAATAGTGGGCTGGACGTATCTTGCACAAAGGTTATGCCATCCTGAGAAGTGTTGCAGAACGACGCAACGAACCACCACTTTGTTGACAAACATTTCTCAATTTAATTTTCAAATTGAAAGCGTTTTTCTGGCGCTGCTCCAAAAATGGAGTAACAAAAGGACTACGTTACAGGTTATTAATTTCAGAAGTTTACGAGCTAGCTGTGCGCCAAGTGAGAAATGTTTAATTGCTTTAACAGTGGGTGGACGCTCCATACTACAACTCCAATTTTACCACTACATGAGCGCAGTAACGTCTTTACTCTCATGTACCGTTGTGTGTGTCATCCACCAGTTATAGTACCCTTACCACTTTAACCACTGGCTGTCTACAAGAGTTAGCTTCTCGTGGAACTTTCAACAATATTTCAAAACCGTTAGAGAATGTTAAAAAAAAACGAGCGTACTTTTTCTTCATACTATTTCTTTTCTTTGGCCCGGCAACGCACCCGTAACCCTTTTGTTATTTGTTATGGTTTTCCTTGTGTGGAGGTGTTTGCTTGCACGTTTGCACGTTCGCCAACAATAAAGGCGACGCCCTACTGCTGCGACGCATGCACGAACTCGTTATACATGTCACCCACGTGGGTCCATTGGTCATTTCGAGCGTAGCGTGTGCGTGCACTGCAGTAAGCGGTCGCCTTAAGGCGACACGAATGCACGTTCACCAACTATCAAGCGACACGAGTGCACGTTCGCCAACTATCAGGTAACCCGGGTGCACTTTAACCAACTATCAGGAGACCCAAATGCACGTTCGCCAACTACCAATTAACCTCAATGCACATTCGCAAACTATCAAAAAAAGGTTCCAAAACTCCCAACTAGAGCGCTCTGCTCACGTTCCGGCGCGTGACAGCTGACAGTTACGTAAAATCACGTGCAATCTTCTGGTAAACCGTCGTCTTGGCGACAGAAATCGTGCCGCGACGCCCGCGACCCCCTGTCACGTTAATTTGCTTTGTTTGACCAGGTGCTAATTGAATGGGACAAAATAAAACCGACGGATGAGGAAAAATAACGTATTTCTGTTATTTGCGCAACATAAATTTTAAAAATGAAACAGCCTTTTTTATTGCAACAGAAGACTACCAGAAAGCTTTAAATTGGATGTTTTCGTGAATGTATCCAAGCCTCATACTGTTAAATTCGATTTTTGAACTTCGTTTGGTGCCATTCCTCTCGCACTAATAGTAATATAAGATTGAGAGGGGCAATACAACGCGAACTTCGTAAATCGAATTTCGAAGTAGGCCGCCTGGCTTTTTCAGCTACAACGTTGGGATATTTTCAAAAAAACGCTAAGAAAACTTGGCTAAAAAGAGCACACAATTAGCGGCAGCATCGTGCTACATTGACGACTTTACAGCTACTTTTGAATGGCTATGGCGTTAGTCACAGAGCCCATCGAGGGAATGGCCGAAAATGTTAAATGCGATGCGGCTAGTAACCCATTATTAAGATTCCCTTTTCTATCTATACACCCACAATCATGCTAAACGTGGCCTTTAGGTCTTGTTTTCTCAGGCTATATCAACCCCGTAAGGGATAAAGACGTGATATATGCATATACGTTGGTCAGACCGGGTTCAGCTTTTCCTGAACAGCGAGGCGAGAACGGGCAATGGAAGCTAAGCTAGTCATTATTTTGGACAGAACGGTTCAGCGGATAGCGGAAACTTTGCGTCTCATTGCATTTGGTCACCCAAAAAAAAAATGACCCAGCATAGATACCCTAGTAGCCTACGCAACTTTCATTGCGTCATAACATTCATTACAGTCGGTGAGCTCTTAGAATTCCATTCCAGTTTGTCTTGCTGTCTCACTTCAGTCGGCCGATGGTACCCGAAATCCGAATAGCATTCTATCTAAACCCGCCGTGAAACATTTTCACAATAAATGTCGTAGTGAAGTTACATTGAATTGACAAAGAAATACATTGTGACGTTTACTATGAAAACGTTCTATTGTATTTGCTAGTCCACCAACAGAGCAACTGTCTCAATACTCTACCTGAGAAATAACTTCAGTCCAATTTAAGCAAACAGGACAGAAGCCATCTCTGTCGCAGCTTTTGGCGCCAAGCCAGAACCGAACGGTCGCGTGTGTCAACGGTTTATTTTCTGTTTAAGGATCGACATTTACACATACGGTGGTTACAGAAGAATAGGCAATATGAAAGAAAAAATATATAAATAAAGTAAACATCGTGGGACAACTTGTAGCATTCGATCTAACCCCAAATTAAGCAAAGTACACTATGGGTACCTACTAGTCAACGGATAAACATGTTTACGTAGATAAAAATATAACTAAATAGGTATAACATCCATGACTCAGATACAGACATTCATATTCAACACACAAGTGCCTGCTTGGGGATTCGAACCAGGGACCTCTAGCTTCATAGTCAGGGTCACTGACAACTAGTCTATCCCGTTGTAACTAACTTGAAAACTGACTATATATATTTTTTTTTTATATATATAAGAGGGGGCAAATGAGCAGACGGGTCACCTGATGGAATGCAATCACCGTCGCCCAGGAACACCTGCAAGACCTGGGGAATCACGAAATAAAGAAATAACTAATAACTAACTGACTGGGGAATAAAGAAAGTAACTTGATATTTTAAAACTGTGAGACAAACATTTTCTGGTGTAATCCGTTAGGCAATGCCGCCAATGCAAGGCAAAGAAACATAACGAAACAAATTCATATATAAGTAATTTCACAAGTTGCTGTAAATTAAACGAAATCAATCTCGTGGTAGCCCACTGTTTGACCTGTGGCCTCTCAAGCAGAGGGTCGTGGGTTCGAATCCCGGGAATTTATGTGCGAAATTACATTTAAATTTGCCGGAAACCTGCACACATCTGCGTAGCAATTCCATGGTGTGTGTGAAGTTCTCAATCCACACTGGTTCTGCGTGCGAACTATCGCCCAGACTCCAATTCTAGTGGAGGAGGCCTATGCCAAGAGGCACGCCGAATTTCTGAACAAGTGAGAACATCATGTACCAAAATTGTAGCTAATTCGGATTAAAAGTTAATGTCACTTAAAGGAAAATTACTGAAAAAGACGCGAAAATCCCCGCGACCATTCAAAACACCAACCAAAACATCTTCACTATGATCTTTTCGTCACAAACGGTTAAAATTCACGGCAGCCTGTACTGATAATTAAAATCTGGCGCAATGCCATTGCCAGCGTCCGGTCTTATTCGATTTTCGAATGATTCTCGTGTTGTACCGCTCACACTTATAGTCATTCATCTGAGAGTGAAAGGGATGGTATGATACGAACTTCGAAATTCGAATTTGGAGCCCCTCTGATCCCAAATCCGCACACGTAACGGCCAAAACTAGCATCATCATGTAATAGGAAGTTGCGGCAAATTACGGGGAAACTCGGTGCTGGACAATAACTCAGGTAGAACCTCGTGCAACGTCCATCCGTATTGCTACCACCGTCTTACTCGCTAAGCCTGCCGCCAAGCAGCAGTGCTGGCACTGCTGTGTTCCAGCGAGGAGATTAACGCCGGTGAGAAATTGTTGGCACACGAGGTATTCTATCCTAGCCTTCTAGGCTGGCAACGCATCTGCAATATTCTAGTGTTCCCATCCCAGGTGATCCACTTGCTCGTCTGCCTTCGTTGTTGTATAAAATATAGATCGCTATTGATTATAGCAAAGATAAAGTCGATGATAACTTTGTATTGTACGATGCTGGCAGTTCTCTTCACTTTCACTGTAATAAGGCGAGCTATAGATACATACTTCACTCGAATGTTCAGTAAGTGCGGGGCAAACTGATCGACTTGCTAAACCGTGGAGTAGTAAAGAGCCCTGCATCATGGATACTGCGTATCAGGACAATAAAAGTGTACGTTGTGTTGTGACATCGTTGGGACTTGGGACGGAGTTACGTCCAGGAGTGTGCACCTATCATACGGAGTTTAATTTGGTACCACTCGATGCACGCAATTTAGGGGGGCTGTGGGAAAAGTTGTGAAAATGGCAAAAGAAACGAAAATATTTGCATATTACCTTACGAATGTAATAATAGCCTGCTTTAGTAATATATACATAACTAGGTTACAGCCGACTGCGACATAATTATGTTTTTACAAGTTTTTCTTAATACGTAGAAACGCCTATGAATTTGAATAGCATCCAAATTCATATGACCTTTCATATGTGGGTAGGATAGGATGAGCACAGGGTGCACATCAAGTCATTATGTTGTATCTCAAGATTTCCCCCATCATCTGTTTCAGAATTATCGAGTATTCCGTCAAGTCGATTCTGAGGCGGAGGCAGCCAATCCATAACAGTGAGTCACTGGGCGTAAGTAATATTAAGAAATAGGACCTATGGCATTTGGACACGCCATTTCAGCCATGGATATTATCACGCCACAGTTAATTCATTAACTATTTTATTTATTATTAAAATAACACCAAACTGCGCATTTATACCACAGACTTAAAAAAGATGATGCAAAACTCGATTGCAATTGCAGGTAACTCAGAAAACACACCTCATCGAAAATTATTTTGTTGTTGTATCCCGTTTATGTGTTCCACGGGCAAGGATTCTCCCTTAGACGTCCTGTCGTCACTCATGTCTGGCCAGACGCCAGGCTGATTTCGAACATTAAAAAAAGGGTAGTTTTTAGATAGTAACTAAAAAACAAGAGGATAACTTTTGGCATATTGCTTGGCAAAAATGATGTGGTGTGCTTAAGGATTTTTTTTTAAACTAGTTTGTATAGATCTCCGCAAAATCCCGTCTGATGCACACTGAATATTTTACTTTGTTAATCTTATTTCAGATTGGCAGATGCTTTCCAAGGCTTCATATCACTGTCTCATCATCGTGAAGATACTCAAAACACTAAACGATTTTAATCAAATTAAAGTTATTAAACGACAAATCCATATATTACATACACATATTTATGAATTAATTCCTGTTCGTTTGGCTCGCTAAAACTCGCAAATTGTAACAATTTGAACCTTTTTAAACAACAAGAATGGGGCGAACCCGACAGCAATATAAATTCACTAAGTATATAAGATAAGATATATAACCAACTTCCGCTACCCTCCACAGGTGTCAACATCTTAAAATTTATCAACAAACATTCTCTCTAAGGTCACAAATTTACAATTTCGCGTACCTTCTCCAGAGAGCGACCTTGACATTAAGCGACGGCGTTACACGAGACTAAACATATACTATATGTACAAACGTATACTGAAAACAAGAGCTCATAGCTCTTATTGCTTCGGTGATAAAGTTACAAATCACCCGTCAAGGACCATCGGTCTGCGCCGGAACTTTCCTCAATATATCTTTTGGGATGAAAGAAGTTAGCGTAATAATGGTGTTCAGATTTTATTATTGTTAAGTTTTTTGGGCCAGTTTCATTCATTTCACCACTTTCAGTTAAGACCCCGATATTTTAAATGTCAGTTATCTATGATGTCGTCTCTGCCTGTTTCGTATTCGTAGTACCTAATAAAGAGAGGGAATCATACGCTTAAGATATCAGGAACTTTACAGTGATGAAACAGGCCCTTAAATTATCAGTACCTGAGTTGCCAAAGGGATTGAGATTGTTTTTTTTTTTTTATCACGTACTGACCAGTGATTGACCTCTATCTCACTTGGTGGAAGGTGCAGATGAGGCCAAAGGTGTAACTGACTGGATCAGTAATAGCCTATTCACTCTAGCCTTGAAGAGCCCTAGGTTGTATCTGTCCGGAAATACAGACGATGGGAGCGAATTCCATTCCCTAGCAGTTCGCATTAGGAAGGATGAAGCAAACCGTCTCGTGCGTGCCAATGGTATGTTGACAACAAATGGGTGAAAACGCTCCCCCCGCCTGGAAGTCCGTTGGCGAAAAGGAGATGGAACTATAAGGTCGTGCAATTCCTGCGCACACTCACCAAAATGTATCCGATAAAAAACAGACAGACATTTGATTTTCCGCTTATAAAATTGTTAGAGCCATCTTCAAAGTCCCTTCACAAGGATAGCACGTATATAGAAGTAATAATATAGAAGGTATCATAACACTACATAAACTACCGCGAGATCGGCAAATAGTTAACAATTCCGGATAACTAACTTAATTATAGTCGAGAAATGCTCGACATATTTCGGACTATTCCGAAGTCCATCTTCAACCTCACCTCTTGCACTTCAAACCGAAATATGTCGGGCAATTATCGATCGTATTATCCGTATACGTTAACAAAGTCGAAATACACTTAGGCTTCTTTCGACATCTCGTAGTTTTTGTCGCCACAGTGTCTAAGAACTAGTTTTCTAAACAAACTAGAAAATTGTGTCCTGATTCAGAATTCCTAGTTTGCGAATCCACTCCGTCCCTTGCATAAAAAAACACGTCAAAATTTGGCAAAGTTTTAGACTGATGAGAAAGAACACCTGTTTTTAAAGCATGGTAAAGTCTCGTATGATATGTATTTAGAAATATCCAAATCCTCTGCTGACATCATCAAGCTACATATGCTTTTAACCAGTGCTATGACATAATATTTATCATAAAAACGTGTTATTTGAATCGTTCATCGTGTATAACTGACCCACTGACAAATAAACTAACCTAAAAATTTCATTATAGATACAACCTTTATTGCTGACTGTACTTTTTGTTGACTGTACTTGAATTGCCATCCGTCCCACATATGTGTACTAAATTTGATGTCAATCGGACCAAGCGTTGAAGAGTTCCCTCCTACGTAAACAATGCTGGCTGGGTCACTAGAACTCGACTACCAGATTATTGTATTGTCATTTGACTTGCAAATGTATACAAAATTTCAGCTCAATCGGATGAAGATATCTGCTTCAAAATTAAGTCGCAAGATTTCACCCGGATAAACATACATACGTTGTATTGCGAGTTAATATAAAGCTTGCAAAAACAATTGAGCTAATAGCCTAAAATATTCCAGAAATCTTGTCTTTTACTTGACATATTTTGGATATTAGCAAGCTTCAGGTGTGATGATGTTGCACCATCATTCTACGTGTGAGTTCAGCATCTCTTTCTACCCTCATCCTATAACGATCAACAGAAAGGAACATCGAATGCGATTGTGACTCCAAATGTATTAGACAATAAGGCCTCAGATTGCCTTCAAGATACAGTCAATCAAGGAGGCTGAAACTAGTAATACGGGTGGGAGGATCTTGTGCAAGCTATCATCATCTTACTCACTAATCCTCCCGCCAAGCAGCTGTTGTTTTCGGTTTGAAAAGTAAGACAACCGGTGAAATTCTGGCACACGAGGTATTCCACATTAGTCAAGGCTTTGGGGTTTCGGGTAATGGTGTTCACTTACAATCAGGTGACGCACTAGCTCTTTTGCCACCTTATACTGTAAATGCTGTTCTGTTACTGCACGTCTACTCTTAGATATATGCTGACGCGCCAACTCATGTAACTACAACCGTTAACATACATATAATTAGAGGTACAGTTTATTTTCAATTGCTGCTGCTGTCAAGGTTGCAACAGTGTAACCCATTATTTGATTCAGTCATTACATTTTATTTCCCTCATCTTCCACAGAGGTAAACTAAATTGCAAAATAGTGCCTTCAAAGTCAGGTAGAGTCTGTGAGCTCTTCGGGTTTGTCTTACAGTGTCCTCACTGGGCCGATTCAACTATCAAACCCATAAGAGTGAATGCGACAGCAAGACAAATCGCAATGGCATTCGAAAAGCTCCCGGACTGAACCTAAAACGTGTTACCAGAATCGAAAAACCATCAATCGTTTCAATGCCAAAGCTTAACGCTAAAGAAGAATCAGAAAAAACGAACGGAATCAGAAAAGGACATACCTATTTCTATCTTGATTTAATTCGGGATTTAAAATTGAAATACAAATAGGAAAAGATCAGCTTACTTACTCCAAAATTTAGTTGTTGAGCAAGAAAATGAGGGACAGAAGGGACTGATTATTTGACTCACAAAACATAGCCGAGGATAGATACAGTAGATAGAACGTGATAATTTTCCATTCGACAGCTTTTTATTCTGTCGAACAATAAAACGCAGATTTGACGAAAGAATGGACATTAAAGATGTTATTTAAGAATTGTTACATTGCCTGCAGCTAAATGTACTAACTAGCCGTTTGGCAGCGATCCCATTTCACTATCAGCAGATGTAAAGATCGCTGCTATGTCAACGGTGTAGTATTTTTGTCTGCATTTAGAACAGAGATATGTAGTCTATACAAAACAAAAGGTCCGAGTACTAATGCTAGACAATGTACGCTTCAGATCACATATAACATGCAACTAAATATCTATTCTAAATCAAGTTTTGTTAATGGTCCATCTACTACCTACTATCTCAATTATAATCGTACTAGCTTTTGCCTACGTCTTCTTGCTCTCGACTTCAAATATTAAGTCTTTATTCCCTAGGCCGCGGGAATCTTGAAAAGTCCTGGAATTCTTATTACTTATTTATTATGCATGCCAAATTTCAAGACTAGTAATTACAGTTTACTTCCTATCCTGTGGGAATTTTGAAAAATCCTTCCTTAGTGCACAGGTGTCTCTATGATACTCGAGGAACATGTCCGCCAAATTTTTTAGGCTGTGTTATCTGTAATTCAGTCAGCCACATTACTCTTTTATCGGTTTAGATTGTTATAAGACTTTATTTGTGATACTATCTCAACATCAAAAGTAACAGTACTTTTACTCAAACCCTAACCAGGACAGAAACTTTACAACTTTCCTAAAAGTCCGTCTTATCCCATGAATTCCCACGTCAAAATTTTAGGTAAAAACATACCGGAATCAACCGGGATAATCCTCAATGGAAGACCATAACTACCACAAGGTCCCCCAACCTCCGGCGCCAATCCAACAGTACACGATGTGTTAGTTGGTACAAAGGGTTACGGAATAACACCAAAGACCCAAAACAGAAGAACTGCACGAGATCCAGTCAAGTAGTATGTCAGGCAAAAGAGAAATAAAAAAACAAATTGGACAAATGTATGGCCTTACACTTACATGATAAAGCATTTAAGTATGACCTTAGATTTGATATAATAGTGCACAATCTTACTCCAATTTTCACTGACCATTAAGTACTGTCTACATTGTTGCAACTACATAAGAAGACTAAGGCGAGCTAAAAACAAATTTCAACAGAATCTTACTCTTGGCAACATTATTAAGAAAATGTAACGTTTAATCCCAACATGTAGGCGTAAGACAGAGCTGCCATCTCTTATGCAGAGAATGAAGGTGACATTAGCTTTGCAAAAATCATCGTGGCCGATACAAATGCTCATGATCTCACCTCGCTGATCACTGGACATGACAAATATAGACGTGTGACAAGTCATTCCGTAATCACTTTGATAACTATTGATACTTGATAGCATCTTAATAACTTTAGAAACATATATAGGCAGCAAGACGATAAATAAACCAAGTCTTTATCTCTTAAGGTAACAAGACCTAAATGCCATGTTTAGCAAGATTGTTGGCGCATGAAAGGGGAATCAAAATAGTGATGGGTTACTAGCCGCATCGCCTATAACATAATTCCTAAGATTTTCGCGCATAGCCTTGACCTTTTACCATCTGCGCGGAAGCTTAAAGCTACAAGCCGTGGTAATGCAATTTCACAAAAGATTTGCTTAATTTTGGCCCTTTTAGCCAAGTATAATAGAGTACTAGCGCTTTTAGAGCTCCGCAGTGTCATAAGCATGGCTATAGAATAGACCGACCGCTGAAATGAGTCCTCGCACGGCACAGGGGCTTGTAGGTAGGACGACAATGGGGACCGAGAGCCCGCACCCCTCGACCCCCGTGCTCGTCAACCCCGCGCGTCTGCACCGCAAGGGCAAGGTCTATTCAGCGATCGCTCTATAGCAAGCGAGCGCGTGAGAGCTGTGTCGCGGGCGATAGACTACCCGTCCCTTTCTTACTGCTTGTTAAATTGTTGTAGGGTAGTTTTTAAAGTGTCCCAATTTGAAAACTGCAGCCAAATGTCAATGGCCGTCATATCTAGGGCATGGCCTTGAAAACAAAGGACAGTTAATTAAATGCAATTCACATTATGATTTATGACTGAAATTAAAACTGGCGATGATCCAGACAGACGTCACTTAATGTCAACGCCTCCGTGACGACACAAGACCTTGGGAGAGCTCATCATCAGCGTTATTTCTGTCTCCCTTTGTCTTAGCGAGGCCCTTCTCGGTTTGGCGAGTACGGTTAAACTGAACGAACTCGTGATGGGACATTACGATGTTCTGATGTAATATACGTAACAAAGCAAGTCATCAGATATTATATCCTAATGCTTTTTTAATACAGGGCAAACAAGTAAGCAGGTCATCTGACGGAAAGAAATCCGCAATACTAAAGATTTCCAGACGCGTTGCCAGCATAGAGGGCTAAGATAGACTTTAATATTTTAAATACGAAAGTGTGTTTATCTATGTGTTACTTCTTCACGCTTAAATCCCTTTACTTGGAATTTGGTATAGAGCTTCATGGATAGTTTTTATCCCAGAAAAATCGCAATTCCCGCGGGATAGCAACAAGCTAACTCTGCTAAGTCCGTCGAGGGAACTCATCACTATTTTGATTCCCCTTTCCACTTATACGCCCACAATTACGCTAAACGTGGCCTTTAGGCCTTGTTACCTTAGGCTCTGTCTACCCCGTAAGGGATAAAGACGTGATTTATATATGTATGTAACTCTGCGCAGACGCAGCCGCGGGCTGCTAGTAAAGCTACAAATTCCTAGTCTAGTGATTCATACACCTGCATTACGATTGCGCAATAACATATTTCGCAATTTTGTTACAAACTCCTAAACAACTAACTTCTTCTATAGCATGTTCTAGACCAGGGGTGGCGAACCTTTTTCGGTGGACGTGCCATTTTTTGACAAATAATGTAATATTTGGATCTGACCTATCATCAGACCTTGTTGTCTTAAGAGTATGTTATTATATTTACCATCATATGACCATATCGCCATTATTGGCGTGTCCGAATTATTTTGAAGCGTGCCAACACGCGTGCCATTGGTTCGCCATCCCTGTTCTAGACGATCAATATTACCGTGTAATTCATGCATACCGCGATCCATATCACGAAATAATCATGCGCAGGTAATAATAATAATAATAATAGTAATAATCCAATCCGGCTGTCACACAAAACAGCGTGAAATTGACATACCAGCAGGCTTATTACCTAACCCTCGCAATCGCCATCGTGTTCATTCTGACAGTTCTTGTATGAATGTGACAGCTAGCTGATGCCGATGTCAATTGTCAGCCCATACGTGAACTGTCAAAATGAACACGCTGGCGATTGCGAGCGAGTTAGGTAATAAGCCTACAGGGGTCTTATCATGACTTTTCAACTCCGATTCTGTTTAGACTTGAACTGAGTCGGAATTGAATCGCATTAAGACGTCATGGTAAAGCCCTAGTATCACGATAATATAGACCGTTACATAATATAGATTTAGCTCCTTATTGTCAGTCAATTAGCATCCACTTCACTATCACTAGTATCACTTCACTACATCACTACATAGTATAAAACAAGGTCGCTTTCTCTGTCCCTATGTCCCTATGTATGCTTATATCTTCAAAACTACATAACGGATGTGGTTTTTTTTAATAGATGATTCAAGAGGAAGGTTTTATGTATAATTCTACGCAAACGAAGTCGCGGGCAGAATCTAGTTCTATTATAAACTATTCTGATATTGTTCATGTAGGCAAAATAATTAATAACAAATTTTGTGACAGCCAACATGGACCCTCGTTGCATCCTATGCAGTTCAGTCTAATCTTCAAAGGCGAAATTAATTTCACATCTGGAAGGCTATCATCTAATAACCCGGGTTATCCCTGAGCTGTCATTTACTGCCTTAATTTAAGCTTTGCATTCTAGACCAGGGCTACTCAACCTTTTAACTATAGGGGCCACAAACACCTCCCAGTTGGTGTCGCGGGCCGCAAGCAACATCATTTAGATCAGTGGTTCTTAACCGGTGGTCCGCGGACCACTGGTGGTCCCTGGAATTATCCAGTGGTACGCGGGGCCAATTTTTTTTTTTTTTTTTTTTTTTTTTTATGTGAATAGGAAGGCAAACGAGCAAGTGGGTCACCTGATGGTAAGTGATCACCACTGCCCATAGACACCCGCAACCCCGGAGGGATTGCAGATGCGTTGCCAACCTAGAGGATTAAGATGAAATGCCTCTTGTGCCCGTAATTTCCCCGGCTGTCTTACTCTCCGCACCGGAACACAGCAGTGCAAGCACTGCTACTTAGCGGCAGGATTAGCGAGTAAGATGGTGGTAGCGATCCGGACGGACCTTGCACAAGGCCCTACCACCCGCAAATAAATTAATTAGATAAGTGACAACCAGACAGCGCGTGAAGGTGCAATTCCGTTCATTGGGACTGATCGAAGCCATACGTTAGATATTATGTAGTTACTAGGTGGTCCATGGCAAGACAGAAATTTTAATAAATGGTCCCTCATGTCTGAAAGGTTAAGAACCACTGATTTAGATGTTAATAAACAAAACAAGAAATTAGTAACTCCAGATGGGCCAAACAGATGCCTAGCGAACCTTAGGTTGTGTACCCCTGCTCTACACTAACTTGTAATGCTTATATGGAATACATAAATATAAGTTAAGAAATTATCAATATTTTCAAACTAAACTACTTCCATGCTGGTCTGGGAGCAAAGAAAAAACATAGAATGTACCAGATGCTTCTCTTCCCGCGCAGATGGTAAAAACCCATCGAGGGAATGGGTGAAAATCATAGGAATCATGTTATAGGCGATGCGGCTAGCAACCCATCACTAATTTGATTCCACTTTCCACCTATACGCCCTCAGTGTCTTGCTAAACGTAGCCTGTAGGTTTTGTTACCTTAGGCTCTGTCTATCCCGTAAGGGATAAAGACGTGATTTGTGTATGTGTATGTATGTATGTATTCAATCTAAAAGCGATCGTTTGACTGACAAACGTTTCACAAATATCTCGTTGACTTTTAGAAGTCTTAAAAAACTGCAAACGTACAATATTACGATTGATAATATAATAAAGATAACTATGTAATTACGGAGTATTAACGCTAATAAATTAAATAATACTATCTAATCTAATGGATTTACAGTGAAACGATAAAAAGTTCAATTTACGATAAGTCAGCGACTTACTTTTAATGTCGGTTCTGATTCACAAGTTTTTGTTAAAAAAAATCATTTTTAAAACAAGCTTTTTTTGCTGACGGGAGCCCGACTTTTGAAGAATACACATAATTATGTGAAAATACCACGCGTCAGTAGACACTAACCTGGCTTCTGCTTAGCAATCGTTTGTCCTTATCTATCACTTTGACATATACCTTTCACAGATAAGGACAAACGATTGCCAAGTTAACTGAATCCTATAGAGCGTTCATGAATAAGAGTGTAATTGTTTAGTAGGACCACTGACAGTGAGATGAGCCCACTGGATGACAGTGTATCATCAACACCAGTTATTGGCACAGGGACCCATTGTTAGCATCCCTAAAATTAGCACAAGGCGTTTCCAATCGTCCTTTATTCAACCATTTTCGCTCTCACCTCTGGAGCTAGCAGGGTTCGACGTCCGGATACGTCATGGACATGATGACTTTCAAAAAGCTGAGGAATTGGCATTGTTCATTTTTTTTAAGCTGTGCTTTTAACACCTTTATTTGATAAAATGGACTATTTCAAGCAACTAATTTGAATATTATGCTTTTACGTACGAGGGGCACACCGAAATGATCGAGAATAAAGTACTTTAAACTGAGTTACATTAAATCCTTTTTTATCACATGCGTACTGACGACTGACAGTCACGATGCCGTTTTCACAATTATAAAAATAAACTTCATATTTTTTTAATTCCATTTTCAAATTGACAAGTCGATGGACAAAATGGAGCTCACGCGTGAAAATTTTCGTGCAATTATTTATCACAACTTTCGTCGAGGGTTATCTCCAGATAACTGTCTTAATGAGCTTGTTTCTATATATGAAATTGAAGCACCTAGTCAAACGACAATATATCGTTGGTATGCAGAGTTTCGACGGGGTCGTGCCTCTCTCAGCACCGTACCTTCAACAGGTCGGCCGAAAACAGCGGTGTCGCCTGAAAATGTCGCGGCTGTGGAAAAAATACTAAAAGAAGATAGACATGTGACATACGACCAGATTCGGGCAACCATAGGCATTGGAATGACTGCAATCCACACTATTCTGCATAGTGAGTTGGGTGTCAGAAAATTGATTTCCCGGTGGGTACCCCATAATTTGTCAGAAGAGCAAAAGGCGGCTCGTATTGATTGGTGCCGATCTACTCTAAAACGCTACAATGGAGGAAGGTCAAAAGCCGTTTATAATATTGTCTCGGGTGACGAATCCTGGATTTATTCCTATGAGCCTGAAAGAAAGCACCAGTCGGCAGTTTGGGTCTTCGATGACGAGGTCAAACCAACGAAAGTTGTGCGTTCCCGCAGCGTGTCGAAGAAAATGGTGGCTTCGTTCGTCTCAAAAAAAGGACATATTGCCACAATTCCTTTACAAGAACAAAGAACGGTTACCGCTGATTGGTATATTACAGTTTGTTTGCCAGAGATGCTGGCCGAACTTCGCCGAGGGAACCCCACACGACGTGTCATCTTACATCACGATAATGCGAGTTCCCACACCGCCCGTAAAACAAATCAATTTTTGAACGAGGAAAGCGTTGAGTTGATGTCCCATCCTCCATACAGCCCTGACCTGAGTCCAAATGATTTTTTTACGTTCCCTAGAATTAAAGATTTATTGCGTGGTCAGCGGTTTGAAAACCCAGAAGCCGCCGTGGAAGCCTATAAATCGGCCATTTTGGCAATGTCTAGTTTAAACTGGAATTACTGTTTCAATGACTGGTTTAAAAGAATGCAAAAGTGCATTGATTGTAACGGAGAATACTTCGAAAAACAATAATATATAATTTGTGTATCAAGTGTACTTAGTTTTTAAAATTCCCGATCATTTCGGTTTGCCCCTCGTAGCTTTGTTAATTAATAATAAATATTTTTTCGCTGTTTGATAATTCGTGAATTTAGACAGAATCCCAATCGCCTTCGTTCGGCTGGCTATAAAAAAAACGGCTTTGTCTACGGTTTTGTTAGATTTGACAGTGACACGTGACAGTTGCCATAGCCAAACTTTTTTTTTCATTTTTGTGGCAAACATTCCATGCTGGATTCTGTCTAAAAACCCGGTCGTTCGGTCAAACAAAGGTTCAAAGTACTTTTACAAAAATATCTGCAATCATAAAGTATTTTTGAAATCGGACAAGATAAATCGGATAATTGATGGTTTTCCTCGAAATGGTTTTCGAATTGGAGCATACTAAAAAAAATGAACAATGCCAATAAGCCTCATCTTCGCCTTTCGGCGGCGACCTCTCGCTCCCTCGCGTAATATACGCCATGGTCAGTAGCGCGGGCTCCTGGGAAGCCGTCGCGTCCGTCTGCGAAGAAGTCATGTCGCAGAGGGAGAGAGAGCGGGAGCGCGAGAACGACCCCCTCGCGCCCCCGCTCCGGCGACGACCGACGTGGGAGAAGGCGGCAATTTGCCACCCTCCCCCTAATGGTGCCTGCTGGCGGGGTATGGGGATCCCTGGGGCGGCCGGTGGGCATACGCGGTGACACCATCATGCTCCCGCGGCGCCCCCCGGAATGGCAGAGGGAATACCGGTGGAATTTTAGTGGGTATGCCTCCCCCGCCTCCTTCCACTCTGAAGAGAGTCCCACATAACTTCCGCGCCGTTTTTCCCACCGCAAAAAAAAACGCCTCATCTTCGCCTTCCATCAAGCGAGATTGAAGTCAAACGCAAACCTATTTTATGTAAAAAAAAAACTTTCTGTCCGACTCGCACTTGGCCGCTTTTTAGACCATAGACGCTGTCTAACTAAAGTTTAAAAAATCTCATAAATCTCAATCTAACAGTGAATCGCCAAACACGTAACCCGCGAGTTGCTATCACAAATTCCAAATTTAAAGCAATATTATCTAATCGCCAGTTACGAAACTGATAAACACTACATAACCTCAAATTCAACCACATGTTATCTGCTTCATCGCTAATAATTTTCAGAATTATATCACAGAGTAGACAGAGCCTAAGGTAACAAGACCTAAAGGCCACGTTTAGCATATTTGTGAGTGAGGTGGAAAGGGGAATCAAAATAGGGTTGCTAGCGGCATTGCCTATAAAATGATTCCTAAGATTTTTGCCCATTTCTACCCCGTAAGGGATAAAGACGTGATTTATTACGTACATACAGATACAGAGTAGACACGGCCTAGACCAGAGTAACAAGACCAAAAAGCCACGCTTACCATGCCAGTGAAAAGAAAGAGGAATCAGAACAGTAAGCGAAAGTAACTGTCTGTCTGTCTGTTACCTTTTCACGCTTAAACCACTGGGCCGATTTAGTTGAAATTTGGTATACAGATAGTTTGAGTCCCGGGAAAGGACCTAGGATAGTTTTTATCCCGGAAAATTGCATAGTTCCCGCGGGATAGCACAGCCCAAACCACTGGACTTAGAGACTTGAAATTTTGCACATAGATACCTTATACAATGTAGGCATCCACTAAGGAAGGATTTTTGGAAATTCCCACGGGATAAGGAAAAAAACGGGAATTATATATTCGATTCCGAGTGACGCTATCTCAGTAACTATAATAACTAGACTCTTCAAATTTGATACAAAAGTAGGTGATTACAAAACTAAGAAACTAATTTCAGGATTTTTGGAAATTCCCACGGGATAAGGAAAAAAAACGTGATTTATCTACGCGGACGAAGGGCATAAGCTAGTGGGGTATAAACTCATCTAACTCAAACTGAAAAAAAATTAGTGAAGCATCAACAATTTCATCACTAAAAAAATAGAACGTTTATTTTGGACAACACTCAGGCCTTTTCACCAAATTGAGAAACAGTGACCGGAGACAATTCTATTTACACTACAAATGCGACAAGAATCTACCCAGCACGTCTAGCACAAAAGCGTACAAAAGTCGCGTCGCGCGCGAGTCAGATTGCCCGTCTTTTTCTTACTATTCGTTTTAGAAAGAGATGGGTAATCTATCTCGCGCGCGACGCGACTTTCGTATGCTTTCGTGCTAGGCATACTGGTTGGCGTCATACTGACTAGAGATGTCACGAATATTCGGCTACTATTCGGTATTCGGCCTATTCGGCCCACTTTTTGGTATTCGGCCGAATAATACGTACTATTCGGCCGAATACCGAATACCGAATTATGAAAAAAAGACACGTTATTATTATTATATTATTCAAGATTATAATGTGTGCATTACCAAATTACAATACTTTAGTAAGTAAAATTGATCAGTGTTAAGTTGTGATGGATAAAAACAAGCTTTTTAGCATTTGTTGGTAGCAAACGATTATGCTTTTCGTCGCATACACGCTACTCCCAGGAGAAGAAAGATAAACTTTAGCAAATTTCGAGAGAATTGGGTATTGTTTTTCGTTTGCTGACCACCACTTGTAAGGATCAGCCTATAGACAAGCACGTATTTTGTGCCGAATATTCGGCCGCCGAATATTCGGCGCTTCGGCCGACAGCGTTGCCGAATATTCGGTATTCGGTATTCGGCCAAATCACTATTCGTGGCAACTCTAATACCGACTACGCGTTACACATTTCGAATTGTCAGTGGTCATCGAACCGTAGAATTGGGGCTATGATATGGGATTAAAACTTTTAGCCTGTGTATATAAAATACGTGTGTGGTATAAAAAAAACACGACGTCCAGTAGGCTTATTGTCTAACCCGCTCGCAATCGCCATCGTGTTCATTTCGACAGTACTTGTATGAATGTGACAGCTAGCTGATTCCGATGCCAATTGTCAGCCCATACATAACGTGTCCATACGTCCCGGTTTGGGCGGGACAGTCCCGGTTTCAGCCAGCCTGTCACGGTGTCCCCAGCGAAGCCAACATCGTCCCGGTTTTGCAAACAGACCCAACGAGTTTAAAATTATACGTACACGTATCTAAAAACAAGACCCGATATTTAAAAAAAAATTTGTTCAGTCGTCAAATACAAAAATACGACTTAGAAGTCACGCCACTACTGGGGGCTTAGTTAGTAAGTCGTGCCAACTTAACTATTTTGTGTTTAGCTTTAATTATTTGGTGTTATTCTATCTTCTATAGACTTCTACTTGTAAAACACTAAAAACTTTTTTTTATTATATATTTCCGCAGATGTGTCCCTGACAAAATAAATAAATGGTCACGTTACCCATACATAAACTGTCAAAATGAACACGATGGCGATTGCGAGCGAGCTAGCCAATAAGCCTACGGAATCCAGATCCAAACTTCGCATGCAAATAATAGCGAAAGTATCGTCTATTCTACCTACTTTCGAGAACAATAAGTTTTTTATGACACAAAACGTTCCAACCTCCCTTATTCCCCATTCAATATGAATGACCAAAATCTCACTGTAAGCCCGCTTTCTACCTGTACACATTCTAAACAAGAGCACCCAATCCATCTCTGTTTATTACAACTTGCTACCTTTTCAAAATAGAACAACCTTAAAGTCAACAAAAATAGGCTAGAAATCATTTAGGTAAATCTATACATACATACATACCGTCACGCCTCTTTCCCACAGGGGTAGGCAGAGACTACTTTATTCCACTTGCTACGATCCTGACACATTTCTTTCGCTTCATCCACAGTCATCAGTCTCTTCATACATGCTCGTCGGTTTCGGGTACTCCTGACCTGACCTTTTTCCAAAACGTCTCCTATTTGATCTTGGAACGTCCGTCTAGGCCTTCCCCTCCCAACGTAACCAATCACAACAACAATAGGTAAATCTATCACGGAAAAAAAAAACTTACTTCCCGAGGGAAGACGCGAGAAACAACCAGTGTAAGCATAACGGTCCGTATAACAAAGCGTCTACTTTCATTGCCATGTCATCTACATATACGCATTTGAAGTTGATTAACTGATATGTGGGTGAAAAAAAACCAGCGGAAATATTCCGAAAAGGGCGAAAATCTAGGAACTATAGGCGATGTGACTAGCAACCCATCACTATTATGACTCCCCTTTCAATCCATACGCCCACAATCTTGTCTTGGTTCTTCCATGCTGGTCTGGGAGTAAAGAAAAAACATAGAACGTATCAGTTGCTTCTCCTCCCGCGCAGATAACCCATCGAGGGAATGGGCGAAAATTTTAAGAATCATGTTATAGGCATCGGCTAGCAACCCATCACTATTTTCATTCCCCTTTCCTATACGCCCACAATCATGCTAAGCGTGGCCTTTAGGTCTTGTTACCTTAGGCTATGTCTACCCCGGGATAAAAACGTGATTATATATAGCATAGTCACGCCGAATCAACAACCGTTTTAGATCAGACAACAAAAATGTGTTATCAAATTGAAAACACAACCCCCGTGACCTTTACAAGCAATATTACACAACATTACGCTACAAACGAAAGCGAAAACTATGGAGCCGCCGTCTCGTGTTTATTATAAATTATTCATAAATTCTAAACACATTACTAGTCCATTAACTGTGGTTTCTAGGGCTGGCACAACTGGACTATCTTTATCGCTTAGTGCATCCCTTTCAAGGACATACATAAACCAGGATAGACAGCCTAAAGTAACAAAGAGCTAAAGGCCACGTTTGGCACGATCGATTGTGTGAGGTGGAAAGGGGAATCAAAATAGTGATGGGTTGCTAGCCGCATCGCTTACATGAGTCCTAAGATCGCCCATCCCGTTCCCTCGATGGGCTTTTAGCATTTACGCGGAAAGAGAAGCAAAATGACTCGTCATTGACGTCACCCGAATGACACAAGATTATCGATACTGCTACTACATGTGAAAGCTTGTCTGTCTGTTACCTGTTCACGCTGAAACCACTGAACCGATTTAGTTGGAATTTGATGATAATTTCAGTTCCGGGAAAGGACACAAGATCATTTTTATTCCGGAAATTCCCAGTTATCGCGGGCTACACCTATTACACACATACATATATCACGTCTTTATCCCTTACGGGGTAGACAGAGCCTAAGGTAACAAAACTAAGGCCACGTTTAGCATGACTAAGGGCGTCTAGCTGGAAAGGGAAATCAAAATAGTGATGGGTTGCTAGCATCGCCTATAACATGATTCCAAAGACTTTCGCCCATTCTCTCGATGGGCTTTTACCATCGCGGGAAGAGAAGCAACTGGTAAATTCTATGTTTTTTCTTTACCCCCAGACCAGCATGGAAGAACAGCTATTACTTATGTTATTTCATTTATTTATTATAATGGACCTCTGTAATTTAACGCCCGATTCAATTATTGGCGATGGGTGCATTAAACAAGGGAACAACAAAATACACAACCCATGTTTATGGGAATCAACACCTTTACGTTGGTACATTTGTTTCTGGGTCAAAGGGTCAAAAAGGTAAGGTTGTTATTGCTTAATATGTAGCAAAATTAAAAAAACAATAAATCTTATATTGCCATACAAGTGAAGAAAACTGTTATTTTATTTGTTAATAAAAATGGGGTAGATTTAAATCTCAATAAAATGATAAACCGAGGGTAGTTCCTACATAGAGCAGTAACTTAAAATAAAACGCTATTAGATCGTTTTTCAGTACAAAAAATGCACAAATCCATCAGGTCAAATCGAATATTTACCTTCTACTCTTTAAAATAATCATTTTATCACTTTTTTTCTATATTGAAGCAGTTTGTAAGGCAATAGCTACAAATTTTTATAAAAATAAGCAGAAGTACAAAACGAAACTACCGTGAGACTTAATCATTATTACACATAAACGGATAACTCACGTATAAAAAGTCGAGTGAAATAGTCCGAAACATGTCGAGCATCACTCGACTTTTTATACGTGAGTTATCCGTTTATGTGTAATAAGAAGTACAAAAATAACAGCATTGTCCAACCGGCAAACTTCTTGAACAGTTTACGCATCAATTAAACCACCAAAGAGACGTTAAATTCGCCTTTGCACATTCAAGGTTTACTGCTTACAAAATCTGCCAGTAATTTAAGGATTAAATTAATTATAGATCCTACAAGAGATATGGCAGCCCAATCGGTCTGCTGATAAATTTGTAGCAACAAATTTCCTAAACGATTTAATTTTAAAATGAGACATACCTCGTCCTCCATTTTTAGGTGTTATGGATCATCAGAGTATCATTGTCGATGAACAGATGTTACTGATAGGGCTGGTAAAATGATACTGAAGTGCAGAGTAGGGTATCAATGACTTGTCAAAAAATTGACTTGACCTATCCCAACATTTAATTTGAGGGTAGGATTTTAACACAAATCATTTAAGGCTGAAGATTTGTTGAATCACAATTTACATAACAAGCCATAATAGTAACTTTCAAATGTAAATCATTCTCAATATAAACAAAAAATATACAAACAAGCTATATTATAGCTATGTTAGTTTTTAAACCAATTTCAATCTTTAATTTTTTTTTTATAAATGGCAACACAGCATTATGTATTCTTAAAAATGTTTCAATGATTCAAATTTTTTTCCTGCACTAATTATAATTAAAAAAAAATGTTTGTGTACTACTTGCCATCTGTAAATCCATTTTGATGAACAACAAAAGCATTTGACCCAGAAGAACCCTTAAAAAGACACAATGACATACTGTAGCATTATGGCATGTGATTACAGCAATCAATGTAGAATGGAGTAGCCAAGTGTTTCCAAAACAAATGTAAATTTGTCCAATAAAATACCACAACTTTCTATACAATATTTTTGTGTCAATACACATATATATAATGAAAAAAATGACACAAAACTGACAAAAAAAATTACAGACATTCTTTTCCTCATAGGATTGAATAGTTCTGGTGATTCGAATTCAGAATTATGCACAATTTTGGAAAAAATTTAAAAAGTATGTTCTAAATTGAGAATGCTTAACTATGCAGCAAATTCTTAACAAATTCAAATCTAATCATGGAATTGTTGACATAGAAAAGGAGTCTTATGCAATGTTTATACATTCATAACAGTTTATCATTTGTCTCAGAGCATAAAAGTCAGAATTACACCAAAACAACTAGTTACTCAAGAAAAGCCTGTTACGATGAAAAAAAACACATGTCAAATAGGTTATGTCTCAAAATAAGTTTAATTTCCCTAATAGATAACTAGGTAATATAAAAGTAAAACTGAAGGTATCCTACAATATCAGCAGAGCAATGTCACTGCCATGTTTATAAGGTTTTATTTTAGGAGTTTAGGTGGGTAAAGATAATAATCTGGAATGTTCTTACATCAAGTTGTTTATCACAAGTATAAGTTGTACCAAGTTGCAATAATATTTACAACTAACCAATCTTGACATATACTTAACAGGTTTTCTGTCAATAACAAAATTGACAGTTATGGTTAAAGTTTTTGTCAAAGTATCTTGATGCGATTGATTCTTTTTAGACACAAAGGTTATCCCGCCATCCAACATGGTATGCTGCAAGCATGTTGCACCTTTGGACCTGGAACATCTCGGGGGGCTATTTGGAGGATTGGGCATACTTTTAAGTTTTCTTTTGTAGTCGTTTTATGCTGATCTACAATCAAACTTCAGTATCACGATAGCAGTCACTATCTATACATGCTGGCTACTTGCTTAACCTGTGGTTCACAGAAATATTGTTGCTGTTGGTCAGCTTATAAGACTAAGTATTGTAAGTTTAATATTTCTTTGCCTATACCTGACATTTTGTCTCTAGCAGGCGCTGACGATTTAGTTAAGTTGCAGTTTGTGACTTTTATGACGGAAAAGAACTTCTTATTGCTTTATTAGGAGAGAATGTAGAATGTAGATGAAAAAACAAGAAACCTGTACGTTTAGCGCACTTAATGGGGTTATAGTTTAATACTAGCGTATGTGCAAAGGTATCAGTAAAACATGTTCAAATAAAGTATTATACTCAAGCTTATAATATTTCATAACCTTCAAGGACCTGTCTTATGAATTAAATTTGTTCCAAATGTTATCGACAAACAGTTCAAATAAAACATTCACAGAAATTTAAAGCAGGGAATGTTTTATGACTGCGTTGGACGCTCTTGAGATGACTAAGCAATGGTAATAGGGAAAATTTGTGGTTAGAATAGTCTCATATTGCATAATACCCGCACAATAACATTAACAGATGTTTGTTTACATGGTGGACTGACCTGCCAGGGGTTGACTTTTGGTATGGGAGCCTCGACAAACTTCTTGGGCTCCGAGTCCTCCGACTGTGGTTGGTCCGGGTTGGGCGGGTTGGCTGGGTTGGCAGGTTCGTTCGCCGCCTGTGGGGTCTTGTGGGGCCGGGGCGGCGCGCGGCGGTCGCGCTCGCGGCGCGGCTTCCCCGGCCGGCGCCCGTGCGCCGTGACAGGCACGAACCCCTCGTCCTCCTCCTCCACATGCTGCACCACCTCCTCCGGCATCTCCCCCGGCGCAGTCTCCAGGTTCTCTATGTTCTCTTTGTTACTCTCGGCTCCCCGAAAGTTTAGCACGGATGCGTACGAAGGCCCGGCGCCCTCGGCGGACACGCGCGCGGCCATGCCGCCGCTGCCGCTGCCCTCTTATATAAGCCCGGGCGCGCGCTCCGCGCCGACCGACGATCACGAGCGCGCCTCCATGCCTCTCAACACGACGGCATGCTGCCGTCTGTACCGCGAATCGCGACCCGAAACCCTCGCAGGACGTGACCCGATCGAACCCGCGTTGAAGGTCGAGATTTTCGTCAGCTACACACGAGACTAGCGAACGCGACACGAGAGCTCACTGATGGGAAATAAGCGAGAAATCCTTAAGGCGCACCGGACTGACCCTGGATGGACCGTATTTACATCGAAAAAATTCACTTCCGTCGTAGAGTTCCAACTTAATTCAAACACTGAACGCTTCGCACACACTTTATCTACCGATAACAAGTATAATTCACTTTGAAATTGGCTTCTCAGAACAGAAATTCACTAAAGAACCATATTTTGTTCATAATTCACACATGTGGTCGGACGCCCAAAAAGGGATTTTTCCGCAACACACACGGAACTTGCGGAAGGCTATGACTTCTAATCTTACACAGCCGACATATTGCCGCTAGATGGCGTTGAAACATCATTTTTTATGGACTCATTCAATTTAGAACAGAAATAATAATTTTTTGGGCTTTATTGAGAACTATAAGAAACGTAAAAATCCTCAAAAACTTAAATTTGTGAAATTTTAAACTATTTGACTTATCAATAGTAAATAACTTATGAAAAATTCAATTTTCTTAAAAATATCGCTGTACTATTTGTGACACAGAACACACCCTTAACCAAATCATTTTGGTCGGGCCACTCACGAGACAAAATACTAAAAAAACTGGTGATATAATTTTAAAAAATAGCGTCCTTAAGTTATTTTCTTCCTTTTCCAGTAATAAATAAGATAAGTTTTAGTCATCAAAATTATTTAATTCAAATAACTTAAGTTCAAGTCGTGCGTTTTAAAATTGTCTATGGTACAGTAGTAAAAAGAGGCATTGTTTAAAAAAAGGATAAATATACTTCCAAAAGTCTTAACTCGTATATCTCATACTAGAGCTGTGAGAAACCGTATGAATTCGGTACTGAGTAACGGGTGCGCCATCTAGTGCGAAGTAACGAAACGTTACTCACGAATGCGTCTCGTTACTCGCACTTTTCGTATGGTTACCTTCACTGTTTCCGTTCACGCAAGTAAGTACCGTTGACGCGTGTGTGTATTGAATTGAAACTTGAATTTTTATTTAATATTGTTTAATTACATTCTAAGAACAAAAAAATTTTGTTCTTGTTTCAATTTGGTTTAAAACATGTTTTATTTTTTTTAATGTTTAATTTCATTCAAAGCAAAACTACTTTTATGTTGATTATCGTTAGAATGTTGTATTATTTTATTGTCAATAAATAATTTTTGACACTTATTTGTTGCTTTTTCATTATAATTGATGCGTTATGTATTGCAATGTCGTACTGTACGCATACGCAATACGACTCAAATCGTTGCTCTAACGTAACATAATATAGCATGCTGTAAGAAGTAACGAGTAACGTAACGATACGATAGTAACGAGTACTATTTGTTAAAGTAACGAATACATGCGGGTACGTTTTTTTTCGTTACTTTTACACCACTATCTCATACAGTCTCATACAATCACAAATAAAATCTTGTTCTATTAAGCACTATGTAGTTATAACACAGCACAGTCACACCACTTATGTACCTAATTATGGAAGACTAGATTCCGCATTTGTAGGACAATACATGCCCAAAAAGTTCCTACAATTTCGGCAATGATGATAAACATCTTTGCAGGACCGTAATACATAGGGCAGGGGAACACACACCCAACAGCAAAGTAAACAAAGAACGATAGCACAGAGATGAGTGCACATAGTTATTTTACTGGTCACCACACTCATGCCGGTATACCCACATTCAGGGCAGACAGTGGGTACAGACGCAAAACCAAACCTGCGAACACGAGTCGGCGGTGCAGGCAAAGTGTTATCAACATAAATGTCGAACGCAGCGTTGTAGTTTGGAGGAGGAACGTGGGGAATAAAAGACGGGGAAGGAATAAATGTTCCCATGAGCCTTGGCCTCCTTCTTACCGCCATTTGTCTCAAAACGTAAGAATAAGATGGTGGCGCACTTGTCAAAGAATCGGGGGGTGACAATTCACCACACTTTGAACGCCCTTTATCATTCTGGAGTGAAAGATACTGCGACTTCGCTATTAAGTTATTCAGAACTGTAACATTCATGGAGCTAGTGGTGGTAAGTGTATGCAGAGCTTGAAGGAATAACGATACAGGCCGGGCATCTGTGTTATACGGTTTACTCATTATTAAATGTGGTGACGATATGGGTTGCGAAGTAATTGGAGATTGTATATTAAGGGCACAACTTCGAGTACGTGTGGCGCGTGTTGTTGGCATAACTAGGGATGGAGGTGCACTTATAAGTAGGAAAGGGACAGGAAACGCTGCTGAGGATATTGGTGTGGTATCATCATTTAAATTTTGAACTGGTGGTGCTGTTATTGTAATAGTACGGGAGTCTTCGGGACTTTGTTGGCTTTGAGCTGTATCGTCCAATGTGTGCGTAGCAATTTCCTGCGAGGTTTCGGATACGGTGTTGGCAATTTGCCGTGCTTCGTGCATTTCTTGGCATATTTGAATATCAGCAGGTATTGGTTCAGGATCACGATTGCCTTTAGGAGTGTTTGTAACGTTATCGTCCATTATTTCTGCGATGAGCTTCTTGTTGTTTATCGATCGGAATATGGCTCAGAAACACAGTATTTTCTATTTTTAATGAACAATACAATAACTTAGCCAACAATCTTTCCGTAATTTCTTTTTAAAGTTTTGTACCTTTTAAAAATTACTTTCGTACGTTTAGTGGGAGAAAAAAGGTAAATGTTTTTAAAATTGCAAAATATAAACAAATCCAAATTGTGAGTGAAGGTGAAGTAAAATTGAAATATGTCTTGGCAGAAAGACGTTTGTCCGAGTCGTACTAAATGTCAAAGTCGTAAAAAAATAAAACTTGTCTATTGTAAAGCTTAATACATGAGACAAAAACCAATTATGTAAAAATACAGATGCAAATTTATCATTAAAGTCAGTTATTTTAGAAATAATCGATATTTCTTTACAATACAAAATTAGGCCATTTTTTAGCTCAATCAATTTTTTTGGTCATACTCGTTAAATTTTGTAATCTGGTAACTGCCCTTCAAAGTCGCTGTCAATTTTTTCCATTTCCGGTCTTTTTACTCCTCCGTGGCATGGCGGACGGTCTGAGCCGCCGCATATAGTGTTTTTTGGAGGATAATCTTCGCTGTTTAGCGAAATGGTAAGTGTATTATAAATTTCAAGTGCATTAGATACTTAAAATCTGCTAAGTGGGCGAAACAAATAAGTGCAAGTGGTAAAATTACAAACGCTGTGACGGTGAGTAGCCCCACGTGTTTGCTAGTTATTTCGTACAAATAAAGGGTGTAAACCGAGTTAATATACTATGAAATGTAATATAAGTGATGATTTCGTTAAATTTTCATCGAGTAAGGTCTTAAAGAGTTGTTTGTAAGTCCTGGTCTAATAAAGCGTGATCATGAGCATGGCCATTACACAAGAAAATGTATACTTATTACATTACATCTATGATTATTGAGACTTTAATTAAGTTTATTTTGTCTCTAAAACGAATCAATATCCTTTTTTGATCAGCAGTCGCGTGTAATGATCAATTTCAAACGTTGTTTTATTTGAGGTTGACCATCGACATTTTGAGGTTATGTCCGGTTTTAATATTTTCCTTGTCAATCGCTTAAATCATCTCCCTTAACTTCTGAATGCAGATTTAACGTTGCTGTTGAATAATTTTCAATCTATTTCTATTCGAAGTAATTTGAATCGTGGTTTCCCTACAAAACATTTTTGTTATATTGTTATGTTGCTCAACCTTGCACTTGTTTGAATTTTGTTTCATGAACACAAATATCCTTGGATTGACTTATTGCCAAAATCGTCAAACACATCTGGTCTACCTTCACACTGTTAATTTACTTGTTATGGTCTTGACAAAATGATGAATGAGTCATTATTTAATTTTTACTACCTTGCAAATTATAACCTATGTTTAAGACTTGGCCATAAATTTCATGCCTGGCTTATACTAGGCCAGACATTTTGCTCTAAATCTAGACCTCTGGCAACTCTATGGGTCTGATAGGAGTTGTATAGATAAGTACCCCTTTATCTTTCTGGTTGAGCAACAATTGTTCACATCAGGACATTAAGGGGAAGAGTGAAGTTCCCTTAGGAAACACTGCACGGTCCTTGAGGCAAGCAGTGTGTCGACATGAGGAACACATTTGTAGTTTATTTCTATTTCTATTCTAATATTATAAAGGTAATGTTTTTATGTGGTTGACCATTCAACCATTCAATGTTGGTTCCTTTTTTTTCCACCTATACACCCAGTTTTGTCGAACGAGGCCTGTAGGTCTTGTTACCTTAAGCCTTGTCTACCCCATAAGGGATTAAGACGTGATAGAGACATAAGGGGAAAATTTGGGGATTATGGAGAGGGTAGTAACAATTTTGAATAAAATTTGTTATTTATTGTATTTGGAGGTGAAGAATCCACCTCTAAGATAATTGGTTCTTCGGAGACCACAAACACCAAGTTTTGCTGGGCAACCAGGTTACTGACCACAAAAAAAATACAAGAAGACTCAGAAAAATAATTATTTTATGTTAGTCAAATATTGACTTCATAATTATAGCAGCTTTATTCCAAATGATCAAATATTATTAATCATCATTATCTCTAGCCTGTATATGTCCCACTGCTGGCCACAGGCCTCCTCTAAGAATGAGAGGGCTTGGCCTATTAAAATAAAATAATTAATAAAAAAATATTCTCGGAGAACAGAACAAAAGCGAACATATCCCCTCAAAGGGATCTTCAGTTAATGAAGACATTCATATTAATTTTTAATTTGCAGAGTCTATCAGTTGCCCGACCGCTTGTGTCGGTGTACTCCGAGAAGAGTGAGGTGGTCCCCGGAGCCACCCTACCGCTGCCGTTTGTGTTCAAGTCACCCATCCGGCCGGACCTCGTCAACAATGTCCACGTCTCCATGTCCAAGAATGCGAGGCAGCCTTACAGCGTTAACAAGGAGGCTGGTGAGTGAAGTCCATCCTAAAAAAAAAAAATTGTGTTATTTTATGAAACCACAATGCAAGCAAAACTTTTTTAGTCAGGGTGTTCTTAATTTTAATTTAAAAAATAGAAAATGGGAATGATAATGGGAAATCAATAGTAGACAAGATATCAAACTATTCATTTTAATTTCAATCTACATTAGAGTATGGAATACATCTATACTAATATTATAAAGAGGAAAAATTTGTTTGTTTGTTTGTTTGTTTGTTTGTTTGCATTGAATAGGCTCCGAAACTACTGGACCGATTTTAAAAATTCTTTTGCCGTTAGAAAACTACATTATCACTGAGTGACATAGGCTACTTTTTACCGCGGGAAAATACCTATTCCTACGGGAAAATTAATTTATCGCGGGCGAAGCTGCGGACGGAATAATAAATACAATTGCTACACGGTCAGCTGATGCGTATGGGCGCCGCCATATTGGCCCTGGCTGCTCTGCCGAGCGCCTGTCACTTTATCCCCACTCCGCGGTCGGCTGTAATGCGACACGCGATATTGTACAAAATTTTACTTCATTAATTATTTTACAAATTATATCTAATTTTACCATACAACAATTTATTTAGCTACAAAGGATTCAACCATGCAATCTTGTCTTTTGGCACTAAATGTCCACATGCAGCGAGCTTGTCCGTGCTTCTGCGTGTTACTGCGGATTAGTGCAACAGCGACGTAGCGACATGGCGTTCTGGGTCCGCTCCGTAGCGGGCACGGGTGCAGAGTTGTTACTACAGTTTCTTTTTTACTTCAGGCGGCATCTATTAATTACGTTAGGCGAATGGAGGAGATAGTCGTGCCGAATCTCACTCGGTCTCATCCAATCTCATGTGGGGGAGACCCCCTCTCCCGACATGAGATTGGGTTGGAATGGAATCCTCAAGGGACTGTAAGATTGCAAGAGAAATCAGTTACAAAATGACAACTAACCTAATTAAAGTATTAAAAGACGAATTTTTAACTATGATACAAGTATGAGATTTGGGAGGGGGGAGAATGTAGCAAATCTCGTGAAATCTCACTTGGGGGATGGTGGGTTGTCTAGGACTTGCTAAAATTAAACGTAATTGATGGATGCTGCATACTGTAACATAGTTTTTTTTGCCTGCAGATTTATTTATGCGCTGATGTTTTTTGTCGCCAGGCCACCAAACTAGCGCTGAGTCGTGGGGTACTGGTCGCGCCGTAGCGCGTATTCCCCGTGTCCGCGGTGGCGGTACCCACAGGTGAGATAAACCTTGTTGTTTTTACCCACAGATGAAGATGCTTTAACTACATACATCTATTTTTACAATCAATCAAGTGAACCATGTAAATGGGGGTGCGAGTCGGGTTACCTCCACGTGTGATTAAGAGCTGCGGTTCGTTTTTGGATCCGTCCGGGGGGAAGAGCAGTGCTTGGTCCGGTGCGCCCTGGGCAACGGCTAATGATTTCCTGGCAGTTTCTGAGGGATATCATTGACCGTTGGCTAAGAGCCCGACAGGGGGGGAGGGGGGTCTTTGACCATTACCGTACAACGTTGCCGACATTTTGTCACAAGATTTTTTAATAAAAATTTTTACATTGACATTGGCGAAGTGGTCGTCACTATAACCACTTGATACGCCACAAATAAAAGAAGAAGAACCATGTAAATGGTGTCCGTCATCATCATTGCCGGCCTGTGTACGTCTCACTGGTGGGCAGAGGCCTCATCTCAGAATGAGTTCTGTTCTGAGAGGAAATGGTGAGATGGTGTTCCTTTGGCACTAAATGTCCACATGCAGCGAGCTTGTCCGTGCTTCTGCGTGTTACTGCGGATTAGTGCAACAGCGACGTAGCGACATGGCGTTCTGGGTCCGCTCCGTAGCGGGCACGGGTGCAGAGTTGTTACTACAGTTTCTTATATCTTAAGGGGTACTAATTAATTACATTAGGCGTAGGGGGGTGGGAGTTCGTGTCGAATCTCACTCAATCTCACCCAATCTCACGTGGGGCAACGCTTTTAAGCAACTATTCTACTACTAGTTGTTTATGTTTTGTTTATTGTACTTAGATATGTACGCTCTATTGTGGCTTTCACTATCTGGAATTTTAAACTTTCACTTTGTGGGTCCCTCGTTTAATGCTCCTGTCATCTACTCAAAGGTTAACTGGTAGAGATCCCTTATAGGGATAAGTTCGCCTTTGTGCATATATTAATGTTATTTTTATTTTTTTGTGGATTGTATCTGTTTCTTTATATTTGTATTTGTATTTGTAGTTGTGTTTGTGTGTTGCATTTACTTACTTACTTAAAACAGGGATAGAATGAGTCTTCTCTCGTTTGGTCTAACTAAACTTTAACAGTATGTGTGGAGAGTGGTGCTGTTCAAATTGACGTATTCAGTATTGTAAAGTAATGGTGTGTGGCAGGTCCGGGCAGGGCGCGTTCGGCAACATGTGCCGCGGGGGCCGCATGTTCGCGCCCACCAAGCCGTGGCGGCGCTGGCACCGCCGCGTCAACCTGCGCCAGCGCCGCGCCGCCGTGGCCGCCGCCGTGGCCGCCGCCGGCGTGCCCGCGCTCGTGCAGGCCCGAGGTAACCACCAACACGAGAACAAACATTTGGCTCTTATTACCAGTGGCGGATTTACAAATTTTCAAGGTGTAGGCTGAATAGTGTTGTTGCCGCTCTTGCGAAAAGTTTTTTTGATTTCTGAGGTAAAAAAAAAAAGCTCGTTCCCCAAATTTGCCGCCCTAGGCTCGAGCCTACTCGGCCTTCTGGTAAATCTGCCACTGCTTATTACCTTAGGGTCTGTCTACCTCGTCAGGGATAGAGGCGTCTGATGGCAGCATTTTTAATATGGAAAATATTTAGTTTCTCTTTCATTCATTCCACTCTTTCATTAATAATTTATACTTAAGATATAGTGTCAGCAACTTAGATGTACTCTTAAAACAAGTACAAAGACAGCGGATAAAGAATTATAATCACATCCCTTGAAAGCCTTACTCTTGCTGTTGGATACGGCTTGGGTTACATTGTCGAGGGTATATAGAAGCTTCCCTTAGGAAACACCAACAGGGACGCCAGCTCGTTGGTGTGTCGACGTGTGGAATACATTAAAACTAAAAACGGCACGCGTGTTATTGCCGTTAGTTTATCATTTTATAAGATATCATTGGATTGATTTGGATCTCTTAAATGAATCCTCGCCCGCGCGGTTACGGGGCGCGGGGTGGGACGACCGCGGGGGCTGAGGTGCGGGGGCAGGCGCACGACCCGCCCGCACCGAGAGCTCCCCGCCCTCGTCCTACCCCGCGCCTGCAAGGACTCTTAAGCGATCGGTCTATAGAAATCTTTCCTCATTGTAAGAAAGTGCATGACATCGCCCCCTTCTATACCCTAGGCAGTGGGGAGGGGGGGAGGGGGGTTCTGGTGCCTTGAGTACTGTTTGATGCATGAGACTTGTCCCCGCAGGCCACATCATCGAGAAAGTCCCCGAGATGCCCCTGGTGGTGTCAGACAAGATCCAAGAGATCAACAAGACCAAGAACGCGGTCATCTTCCTGCGTCGCGTCAAGGCCTGGTCTGATGTACTCAAGGTATGTTCCTTTCAATTATAGTACAAAATTGTCAAAATTGTATATGTAACCTTGCTAAACCAGTAGGCTTATTATCTGACTCGCTCGCCATCGCCATAGTGTTCATTTTGACAGTTCATGTATGGGCTGACAATTGGCATCGGAATCAGCTAGCTGTCACATTCATACAAGAACTGACAAAATGAACACGATGGCGATTGCGAGCGAGTTAGGGTAATAAGCCTACTGGTGTTTAGGTCTTGTTACCTTAGGCTCTGTCAAGCCCGTAAGACGTGATTTGTATTGTAACAATAGTTGTAGCATACATTTTGTTTGAGACATAGTTTCATCTCAACACTTTCCTCTCTCGGAGCGATTGTCAAGATCTGAGAGCTCAAGATTGTTGGGAGATAGAATTTCTTTTGACAACAATCGGACTGAATGTTTTCTACTCCGACATAGACATGAGAAAACATTTTTTTTTTTTTTAATTTTTGTCTCTGATATTGTCTTTGATACAGGGTCACTTTTATCAGCATCCAATTTTAACCCTTGTTGACTTGAGTTCGAGTTGATAGTTCAAGCCTCGTAATAATTTTAAAGTTCAAAAAATACGTTAATAAAAAAATACAAAAAAATATTTTCCGATCAGACTACTTAAGGGTTAAGGTCATCAAAATACCAAAGAATCAATCTAATAAAAAAAAATACGCACTAAAACATAAATAATACAGTGTGCCGATTTTTTTACGACGCTACTCAACCCAGCCCCCAAAAATACTTACCAATTCTAGTACTAGCCTAGTCTTAACAAGTTATCAGAAAAACACTGTTTGGACATATAATTTTAACAAAATCAAACCGACCCGCGACGCCCTGGGGCGTTTCGATCTCTACAGGATCATCCTCACTGTTAAGAGTTTGAGTTTGGAGTTTGTAACATGTGTGTGGCTGCAGGTGTACAAGTCGCAGCGCCTGCGCGCCGGCAAGGGCAAGATGCGCAACAGGCGCCGCGTGCAGCGCCGCGGCCCGCTCATCGTGTACCACAAGGACCAGGTATGTGCCTCCCTTCCTATACCGTTTTTTACCCGGGCTCCAATGTCTGGCTTCTAGATTAAGCGTTGCCAGAATATGGAGTTGTTTCCCTGCTTAGTGGATATCCACGAATTTCGAATTTATCCCAATGCACATTAAAAATGAATTGTCCCTTGAAAGCCTTACTCTTGCTGTTGGATACGGCTTGGGTTACATTGTCGAGGGTACATAGAAGGTTCCCTTAGGAAACACCAACAGGGACGCCTGCTCGTTGGTGTGTCGACGTGTGGAATACATTTTATTTACTGTCAAATGAATCTAGAATTTTTACTTTTTGATTTTTTATGTGTAAATTAAATTTCTTAACGATATTGAGAATTAGAACGCAGAAAAATTCTATACCGACAAAAAATCGCACAGTAAAAAGGTCCATGCTGGTCTGGGAGTAAAAAAAAACATAGAATGTACCCGTTGCTTCTCTTCCCGCACAGATGGTAAAAGCCCATCGAGGGAATGGACAAAAATCTTAAGAATCATGTTATAGGCGATGCGGCTAGCAACCCATCACTATTTTGATTCCTCCTTTCCACCTATACAAACACAATAATGCTAAACGTGACCTTTAGGTCTTGTTACCTTGGGCACTGTCTACCCCGTAAGGGATCAAGACGTGATGTGTGTGTGTAAAAAGGTCGATAGAAAAATTCGAAGGCTTTACCCACCTACTATTGGTGGTGTAGACTGGAAAACGCTCGGATGCTGGTGGCGAGTTCATTATGGTGTGCTACAGGTGCCAGTGGCGTAACTATAACGTCTGGGGCCCGCGGCAAATAGTCAGATGGGGCTCCTTCCTCAATATAAAGAAGGGCATCAGCGTCGCTTCTGTGCTCTAAACCAAGCCAGTTCACGGCCCCGTAGAGCTATGGGCCCCTGGCATTTTGCCACCCCTGCCACCCTATAGTTACGCCACTGAAAGGTGCTGTTCAACTTCAGGCTGATGATGTGTGGTTGTAGGGTCTGACGAAGGCGTTCCGCAACATCCCCGGCGTGGACCTGATCAACGTGGACAAGCTGAACCTGCTGGCGCTGGCGCCCGGCGGCCACGTCGGCCGGTTCATCATCTGGACGCAGTCGGCCTTCGACCGCCTCGGTAACCTTGCCCAAATACAGTCTCGAAATTTTTCCTTTCTCATTCGCTCTTTGGGTATGATATTTGAATTGACCGAAGGCGCCCGAAACACGAAAGGCATTGTAAGTGCTCGAGGACTACAGATTTTTCATCGTGTGGTTTCTTCCATGGGGAGCGTTCAAGTATTACGTAACGCAATTATTGAAGATTTTTGACCCCCCCCCCCCCCTTGTAACGCGCCGTAACGCTTTTCTGTCCCGTCCCCCCCCCCCCCCTCTAAACGTTACGTAACACTCGAGTGACCATTTTTACCCAAGTGTCAAAATTTATGTTGCGCAAAGTACAAGAAAGTCGCTAAGCTATAATATCCTTGTTATAGTTTTAATCGCCTCGGCGGTAATAATATTAAATAACACAAGAGATATTTAACCCGCAATACATGCGTAGTTTGTTAACTTGGCAGTTTTAATTCCATATTTTTTTATTTAAAAAAAGAAAACGTTACGTAACATGTTGTAAGACACCCCCCAAGCCTCTGTAACGCATCGTAACGTTTTACGATACCCCCTCCCCCCCAAATTGCGTTACGTAATACTTGAACGCCCCCATGCTGGTCTGGGAGTAAAGAAAAACATAGTGTACCAAGGCCATCGTGGGAATGAGCGAGAATCTTAGGTATCGTGTCATAGACGATGCGAGTGGCAACCCGTCACTATTTTGATTCCCCTTTCTTAACGGCCAGAGTCATGCTTAACGTGGCATTTCTTGTTACCTTAGGCTCTGTCTACCCCGTAAGGGATAAAGACTTGATTTATGTATGTGTGCTCTCACGTGTAACCGGATGCGGTCTCCCGCAGACGCTCTATTCGGCTCATGGAAGACCCCGTCCAAGGAGAAGAAGAACTTCAACCTGCCGCAGCCCAAGATGGCCAACACCGACCTGTCCCGCCTGCTGAAGTCTGACGAGATCCGTAAGGTCCTCCGCGCGCCCAAGTGAGTAAACTGCCCCGACTGGGACTGAACTTAGATTAAGTAAATAATATCTGGGGCTCGCGGCAACTGGAGTGCTTCCTCGCTACAAAGAAGTCGCTCCTATGCTGTAAGCCAGGGGTCGGGTAGTAGTTTGCAGTGGGGTCGATACTCTGAGAACTTTTTTATAGAGATCCAGAAAGAAACATGTATGTGCTAATTGATACTTTGTATACGATACATTACAATATTTGGCGGTGCGAGGTTGCGGTAGGCCTAGTCAGTTGCATTACCTACCTGCATTGCACGGTCTCATCGTCTAAGGGAAGACGGGCCCAGCGTTGGTCCTCCCCTTCTTCGCGTGGTCCTGGTGGAAGCCAGCGCCACCGGGGGCTTGTGGCGAAACCCTAGCAGGGGCGTGGCGTCCATAGAACTCGATTCACACTGGCTTGCCTATTATAAAGCAGTTGGACACTGTGCAGAATTAGAGGAAAAGACTAGTTAAATTCCACTGCGTCCCCATCACACCGGATTGAGGCAACGCCGGAGAGTTTTTAGTTTTGGTATATTCCTTCGGGGGGGGGTCTATGTATGCAACCAATATAAAGTTACCTCACACGGTCTGCATTCTACTAGGGGGCACGGTTCTACGAACACTAATTTTACACTAGAATTTTGATAAAAAAACTAGTCTCACCGTTTCAAATGTGTTTAAGTATGTATTTATGTACCTATAAAAATATGTTTATCCGTTGTCTAGTTCCCATGTTACAAGCTATAGGGTTAGTTACCTATAGGTTATGAATTAAAGATTTGTGTTGACATATAAAGGTGTTGCAAAAAGAATTTACAGAACGAATTATTGAGTTAGATAGTGTTAAATGAAATGAATTGGGACTGAGATAATTGGTTAGTAAAAACGTTTTAAGCTGGTTAGTTTTTGGCTCCTCTCCCCTCCCCGCAGGCCGTAGTGCGGGGCGTAGCGTCTAGTGTTGTGCGCATAACGCAGCGCCACACAAGCACTTAGTTTGGGACCAGGTCAATTGGTGTCAATTATCCGAAGATATTTATTAAAATTTATTTTTTATTACCAAATAACAAGTGATGATAATCCTCTTTCAGAGCATTGGGTTATGACATACTATGATTACCCACGTTGACACATTCTGACCTCGCCTCCCAACTCACCCCCTCTTCTACCCCCTAAGCTCTTCTAACCCTCGGTTTTCTCGCAGCAAGCGCGTGGTCCGCGCCACCCGGAAGCTCAACCCTCTGACCAACACGCGCGCCATGCTGCGCCTCAACCCGTTCTCGGCGGTGATGCGGCGGAAGGCGGTGCTCGACCAGCAGAGGAGGAACAACCAGAAGGCCCTCGCGCTGGCTGAGAAGCGTGGCGTGAGTACACCAGTTACTAGCATATGGATTATCAGCTCCATATTTTACCAGTGTGACAATTGTCGGTGATGATTGATGATTCTTTTTACATTACGACCTTGACAAGAGTCTACCTTCAACATTTAACGCAGTGGTTCTTAACCGGTGGTCCGCGGACCACTGGTGGTCCCTGGAAGCATCTAAAGTGGTCCGCGGGGCCAATCTAATAAATAATTAGATAAGTGACAACCAGACAATCCGTAAAGGTGCAATTCCGCTAGGGCTGATCGAAGCCATTCGTTAGATATGTAGTTACTAGGTGGTCCATGGCAAGACAGAAATTTTGAAAATTCTAGAAGTATTTGTAACACTAGCAATTAATTTACATTTTCTAAAGTTCTTAAATCACCCTTAATCGTACTAAACTGGCCTTTAGGTCTTGTTACCTTAGGCGCTGTCTACCCGTAAGGGATATAGACGTGATTTATGTATGTATGTATGTAAAACTACTGTGCCCATCATGCGATGAATAAATGAATGAATCTTACTAATATTATAAACGCGAAAGTTATGGATGTTTGTTGCTCTTTCACGCCAGAACGGCTGAACAGATCTGGATGAAATTTGGAACATAGTCTGGAATAACATATAGGCTACTTTTATCCCGGAAAATTGCGTAACTACTGCGGGATAGCGATAAACGAATAGCTAGTGAATAATAAATAGGTTGGAGATAACGGCGAATAGTGTTGTAACAAAAAACATACTAAATGATGATACCCTCTTATCAGAGCATTGGGTTATGACAAACCATGATTACTTATCACGTTGACACTTTCTGATGCACTAGACTATTGTTTACTGGTGAGTGTTACTGTCAACTGTTACTGTAGCCCTTCTATGTCAACAGATTAAGCTGCCAGCGAGCGACGTTGCCGTGAAAGCTGAGGCTCTCAGGGTGAAGAGGACGAAAGCTATCAAGGTTAGTACTGCTTGCATGATCAACACTGACGTACAATAAACAACTAGACACCCAATCGCAAACAAAAGTTCCTCAAGAAACGTCCGAGCGGCGTTGTCTGTGTGTTGTGTGTCAACACATCAACTTACACAGACAACATTAACATATTCGTTTAAATGAACACCTTATTTCGCGGCAGTAATGTTTAATGACGATTGTATACGTGAGAAGCAATGATACGACGCCACGCGCAGGAAACCTGTCTATTGTCCTCAAGAGTTTGAGATTACGGTGCGGAAGAGACATATACATTATCAAAGCGCGGTCGAAACACAACTGAACCAAAACTCTGCACATAGACGCGTCCTGCAGACTTTTGCTTCCGACAATTTTTGAGCGTGGGGAGTCTAGTTGTTTATAGTACGTCAATGATGGTCAACTAAGACTCGGGACTTAACCTCCTGCCGCCCGATGGCCTAAATAAAGGAAAACTGTCAAAACAAAAATTTGAATTTTACATGAATGACACTAGATTTGAAATTCAACAACCAAAATTTGACTTTGGGCCGCAGGACGCTAAACGCGTAAATAAGTTGTCATTTTGCAAATAGCACACAAAGAATTAGAGATATATCCAATTTCTAAATGTCAGTGAAAATTAGAACCCATAGAAAAATCCGAAAAGTAAAGCTATGCCGCTTAACTATGAAGCTTATGCTTATGATTAGCTATGAAGTAGGCTTGGCGAAGATTACTTTTCGGATTTTTCAATGTGTTCTAATTTTCACTGACATTTAGAAATTTAATTTCTAACGGTAAAACCGTAAAAGTAAACATAAAAATCAAGAAATAATTTTTTTTGATTCATTTGATAGTATAAATATATCCATCCCTTGAAAGCCTTACTCTTGCTGTTGGATACGGCTCGAGTTACATTGTCGAGGGTATATAGAGCTTCCCTTAGGAAACACCAACAGGGACGCCAGCTCGTTGGTGTGTCGACGTGTGGAATACAAACGATGTGTACATTGTTAGTTATATGTAAATAAAAATATCTGTATGGTATTTTTTTTTAGGAACATTTTTTAAAAATGAAACTTAGGAATCGATTTAGTGTCCCTACGTACTAAATTTCATGAAAACCGTTGCAGCCGTTACAGAGCTTTTAATTTTTCTAAGTATTTTTTTAATTAGCCTAGTAAAGCCACGGGACAAGTGTTCCACAACATGTCGATTGTCGAGTAAAATCCGGCGACGTTGCGCCACTTCACCCGACGTCTGACGGCACGTATCGTAGGACACTTTGTCCCCTTGTGTGTCCCTGCCTTTATTCTTGCATACTTCAGTCTGGTTTGGTCTGCCGCGTCACATCTCAATTATTCTTTTTTTCAGGCGGCAGGAGCCAAGAAGCCGAAGAAGCCCGCGGCCAAGAAAACCGCCCCCCCTCCCCCCAAGAAGAAGGCCGCTAAGGACGCCAAGGCGCCCAAGGCCAAGCCTGCCCCTAAAAAGTGAATAAATGAAGTTTTATAAACTTAGTACTGGTTTTTACTTGTCTCCTGAAGTTTTCACAGAAACATCACTTTTGAAAATGTCATTTGACTGTGGTAAAGGAATTCTCTTGTTGCTTCAAAACTGTAGATCAAATTGAGTTTCGTTTTTTGACATTAAACACTCTAGACCCGAAGTCCAATGACAGTTTCTTCAACTGGTCTTCGACGGGGCTCTGCCCAAGGGAATAGGCCCCTTTTCTGGGTATTTTGCTCTTCCTAACCTATCTGTTTTTGTATTAAAATATTATTGAGTGATTCAATATAATGGCAACATTTTTTCCGGGTTGGACGAACAAGTTTGACCACGGGTCAGTAGCTTTTAAACAAGGTAGACTTGACACGATTTTTAACTGAAAAACGCTTTAAAAATCGGTAACTGGAACATACAAAACCATGACAAAACAAATCTCATTTCGGGAGGGTTTAAAATTGTAACTAGCAAATTTAACATAATTATAATTAACAAATTATTAGTAAAACGAAGTATATTTGACAAATTTTATATTCAGCACAATTTTTTACCATTTTGGACGGAATTTTCGGGTGCTTCGATTAATTTACCGATAAGCTAATTTATTCGAACAGATTCTTTCATTGTCAAACTATTCCTTTTTGATTTTTTTACAAGCGAACATTCCATTAGCAAAGTTTCCCAAGCTCATTTGTTCTTAGTTTAATGCACTAGATCGGTTAGGTTCGTCAGTTATCTTCACACGACTGAACGGCAAAACGGCTGGAAAAACGGAGCCTCGCAAAAATATTATGAATTTCGTGAATGGGTAATTTTTCGTAAATTATCCTTACAGGAAATTTACATAGCAGGCACAAAGCAGTTTTGTTTCAATTACCCGTAGTCCCATTGTGGAGCAGTGGATTAAAAGGGGAAAATCAGGCCCCAAGATAAAGGCATATGGGTTCTTTATATCCCGTAAAAACTGATAGTTCCCGCGGGATATCGATAGCGAAATCTGCGCAGACGCAGTCGCGGATAGCATCTATTGGTAGGCAAGTTTGTAAAATAAATGTGACTATTCAGAAAAGTAAACATTTTATTAATCTTATTAACAATAACATCTAGTATCATGCATGTCAGTAAAATCATTGAATGTACCTATTGTAGACAAGGTAAATATATAAAAATAAGCGAATTTCAACACATTATCATGGAGAAGGAAAAATACTTGCATACATATGCATTCTTACCATCTAACATAATAAACCTGCAGTAAGAATAGCTACAAGTCACAAAATATTTTTTCAATATTTTCGTGCAAAATCGATCATAATCATAATACATATACGTAAAAAATGACAACCTTATACAATATAGCCCTCCAATAGCATATTAAAACAACTTAATTTATTCCTTTTTGTAAAAGACTTCTTGAAATATTTTTATTCATAACACAGTATACTGAAATACCTACTATGAAAAATAAAAGAAAACACACTTGGCTTGACGAAAAAAAAAGATCACATGTGTAGTTATTTGGCGTACGAGCCGTAAGCGAGGGCGACAATTTGCAGACCCGACCGGCGCCAGTTTAATGATAAAGAACCTTTTAAAAGAGATATAATAAACCTAGCATAACTAAGATGCAAATTCCAAAGTTCAACCTTTGCAGTTAAACTGGCAATGTATTAAAAAAAATACAAAACGGTCTATCCGTTTAGGCGCTACGACGCCACGGATACCCTGATTAAACCTATACCCCTTTATTTTACGCGGGTGTTAAAAATGATCACAATATGACAGGCGAAAAAAAAACACATTTCAATAATACAATTTAAACATACATCAATTTTTCAATATTAAATGAAATCAAAATTACATTCTAACGTATACTAAATACCATAAAAAGGTAAAAAAACATTATTTACACAAACGTAAAACATGCGCGAATTATATGATTTCATATTTGTATAGTTTGCATACTAATAACAATATTTTTGTTATTTTCATCGATTTATAACATAGCAATAAGTTATACTGGCATAAAAAGTACATAATTAAAGACCAATACGTGATAACTTGTCAATATAATTAAATTTCTAAACACGGAAAATTAGAACACATAGAAAAATCCAAAAAGTAAAGCTATGGCCGGGAATCGAACCCGGATCCTCATCATTCCGTGACGCGTGCCACCCATAGCAGGTGGGTAAGCCTTGGAATTTTTCTATCTGTTACTAGCTATCACGGGACCTTGTTACTATGCGAATTATTAATTTTTTCTTAATTTTTTACAGCGTCATTCATTATTGTGCCCACATGCTCAACTGTGGCATTAAAAGTCATGTGTAAAAAAAATCCCAGATCCTTTTAAAAAAATACACACATCAAAATCATACCAGAACTTGACTGATACTAATAATTCGTGTACCAATTGTATGGGAGTCAAAATGGGGACACGAATTATCAGGTCGTATATAACAGGCCATTTCACCAATACGACAATCATCCGTCACAAATGACAATTCTTTAATATCGAATTGTCAATAGTCACCGACAATTGTCAGCTTGGTGCAATAGGAGTAACCATAGCATCCGCTGAAATACCAACAATTCCAAGACTATAGTGCATCCTTTCAGTCATCATAAATGACAAGCGTCTCTCTCTCCTCCTCAATCAGCAACACATCATCATCACTATCCTCCTTCACAGCATCCGCAGCCTCCACAGCACCCTCACCCTTCAAACCCTCAACCACCTTTTCATACTCCGTCTGATACTTATCAACAAGCTGGAAAACATTCACCAGCGACATATTGAAGCCGTGATCCAACACCGTGTGCTTCTTGACATCTGTTATCTTCCTAAAACTCTTCTGGCATATGGGGCAGTCGGCTTTGTCCTTCCTCTGCTTGTGGGCTTCCCACATGTGGTCCCATTTGAGTCGGAGCGATGCGAACCGCTCCTTGCAGATCATGCATTTGAAACGGGCGAAGGGTCGGTCGTGGTGCTGGCGCATGTGCCGGCGGAAGAAGCAGCGGTCGTAGAAGAGTCGGTCGCAGCGGTCGCAGCGGAAAGGATCAGTCACCATATGCATCTGGAATGGATGGGCATTATTGGAGAGGCGATCGCCGGTCGAGTAAGGCCGAGTGCTCGCGAGGCCGTCTAATTTACGAGCACATACTTTAGAAAAAAGAGTTATCTCGAGCCTATATGGGCATATTCAAAAGAACGTGTACTCTTTTTCGGGGGCGTCCATTAATTACGTGAAGTATTTAGGGGGGGGGGGGGGGGGGGAGGGGGTCGAGCCGAATCTTACTAAATCTCACTTGGGGGAGAGGGGGGTCTTGGCAAATGTCACGGTAATTTTTTTTTAGCAGAAAATGGTGTAAAACTGCGTGAAAATTAAGTTAAATTAAAGTTGAATGAAAATAAAAAAACGTATCTTGAATTAAATATTATTACGACAAAATCTGACACAATTATATTTGTCATATTTATGTTTTTTAATAAATCCAATACTTTTATACCCAAAGTACAAGTTTTGAAAAATCTCACGTGAGATTGGGGTAGGGGGGAGGGGGTCGAGAAAAATCTTACGACATCTCACCAAGGGGGGAGGGGGGGGTCAAAAAATCCTTAAAAATGCCTCACGTAATTAATGGACGCCCCCTTCCAACAAAACTACCTATGTCCCATACATATTTTTCATGCTAAACGTGGCCTAAACGCTAAGCGCCATCTGTTTGAATGATGTGTCTGTACACCACAACTACAAACTCCCGTGGAGCATCTACTGCTCGCCAGAGAGAGAGAGGGCGCTGTTTTTCGAATGATAGGTACTATCAAATGAATCAAGAATTAGGGCAGGGAATCGAACCCGGATCGATACTCTAATTACATTCAAAATTCAGAAAATCATAAACAACAAAATCTTTGTCTTTTGTCTTTAAATGTAAGAAAAAAATATAAATGTCAGTCGTTTCATCTGTTACGAACTTTCGCATAGAAAATAATGCTACCTACGAACTATGCTGTGAAAACATATATTGTAGAGAACTTATGAATGTACGGTCAAGTGCAAAAATAAGTATCGATAGGAACTTCTCAAAAATATGTCCCACGACCTTATTACGCTGGCGTAAGAGCGTATGGTACTTATTTTTGAAACTTTGTCTAGATACATATTATTACACTTGACTGTACATAAAAGCAATAAAACACTCGTGCAATCTTTACGAAACTCACCTACGCTTCGTTTCACAAAACCCCACGCGTTTTAACGCCTCTCATTATGCACCAGCCACATATAACTTTAAAGCGACCGCTTAAACGAGTCCCTCGCCCTTACGGCTGCAGGGCGCGGGGTAGGACGACAAAGGGGACCGAGAGCGGTGCGGGCGGGTAGTAAATTAAATTAAAACTTACCTGTATATGTTTCTCCAGCGAAAACTTAGCTTGAAATTTCTTATTACATATATCACACACGTACGCCTTCAAATTATGCACTTTTTTATGCTTTGTGAAATTGCTTGAATCACTAAAAGTCTTATTACACAGCCCGCATTGGTATATAGGCAGGGAGCCATGATCTCTCATATGTTTCTTGTACGACTCTGGTTTCTTATGTTTGTCCCCACATATCTGGCATTTGAGCTCCACTGTCTGATACACGTTGGCGTAGGCGTCTTCCAGCAAATGCTCCACCAGATGGCGCTTGCAGTCGTTCTGCCGTTGAAAGAAACGTTGGCACACAAAACAGGTTTTTACTTTTCTCGGTATGCTCAGTTCTACTTTGTCTTGATTTTGGAGCAAGTCTGGAAATAAATGAAAAAAAAAGTGAAAAGAGAGAAGTGAAGGACAAAGACAGATATGTTTTTTTTAAACTAATGTAATTTTTTTCATGTTGGATACTAAAATGACTTAAGTAAGTAAGTAAATGCTTTATTGTACAAATATAAAGAAGAGACAAATCACAAAAAATACCTTTTTTGCAATTCAAAAATAGTGACGTGCCACCGCTGTCGAAAGTTAATTTTAAACTTATATAACTTAAATTTGGTATGTTTAATTTATGTACAGTTTGACAACAAATATAATGCGCATCGGCAGTATTCGTTTGCGCAGAGAAGCGCAGACCAGTTTCCGATGGTAGCCGAACGTGTAAATAATCTATATTGAACTTTATTTGCAAGCGCAACTGGCAGAGTATTGCTTGCTTTGCATTCTTAGCTCTGTCCCGCTTACACGATTTTGCTATTATTGGTACGAAATCGATCGACCAATAACAGCGCCAGAGTTTCCCGCGCTACTAAAATTGGTATACTGCGCAGGTACATCGTGGAGCATTATTTTTGTTGTCAAACTGTAATGCTCTAATTGAAAAACGATCTATAGTCAGCACACATATAAGCTAGTGTCAGAAACTAATAAGCCTTGACTATGTTAATCATTGATTTTCAAGGCTGACTCGAAGAGATCCCTTAAAGGGATAAGCCCGCCTTTGTGCATGTATCTCAGTGTTTGTCAATTGTATGTCTTATGTTTATTTTGCACAAAAAAAAATTTACATACATACATACATTTTTTTATATTTAAATATAACATGGCCAAACAACTTGTATCCAAGCCACAAAGATTGTTGATGGTTTCGAGTACGCCACTAAACAATAAAAGCTGGTATCATTATTTGACAACTAGACAATTTCAACTCTTGGCACTTGTCAATTTAGTATCCGAGATATAAGAATACATACTTGAATTGAATTGAATTGAAGAATACATACATACATACATACACACATAAATCATGTCTTTATCCCTTACAGGGTAGATATAAAAAGACTTTATAATACGAATTGTCTTCAATTTCGCTAATTTGATTCCCCTCTACCTATACGCCTTCAATCATGCTACGCTACCTGAGGCTCTGGCAACCCCGTAACGGATAAAGACGTGATTTATGTACATCATACAATTATCCTAGTTTATTTGAAATTTGGTATAAACGGCAACTCTTATAGCACAACTAATGAAATAAATCAAAAAATTTTTAAGGAACTCTCGGTGCCAGTTTTTATTTATTTATCTATATCTACTATATCTTACCTTACCTAGTATCCGTTTGAGGACCTCCGGCGGCAGCGCACCCTCGCCCCCCTCCCTTGCGTCGGCCGCCCCTCCCCCGCCCTTCTCAGGCTCCGCCTGTATCTCCAAATGCCCCTCCCAATGCGCGAACGTGTTCTTCATATCGACAACCTCCTTACACTTCTTACACTGGCACACTTTCATCTTTTCAGCATCAGACGCCCGCTGTATCAACCTCATACTAACAAACTGGTGTTTTATGTGCAAATTTATATGTGCAACCAGCTTTGTTATGCTATCAAACATGGTGACACACTGCGGGCACGTCATGAACCTGTAGTTGTGCTCCTCAAAATGCTGCGCATAGCTCTTCAGCGTCTCATAAGTATTATTGCATTTGGTGCATGTAAAATTGCCTTCCGTTGGCATCGGTTTCCTGTCAGACGGAGTCCTGCAATGATTGTTGACATGCTCCTTGTACTCCCTGTGATACCCCTCATAATCGCATTTGGCGCATTTGTACGTCTTCCGCTTCCTGTACCCAGCCTTCAGAATAACCTCCGGTTCCAAATTCAACAAACCCACGTCGGAATTATCACTCTCCTGTTTAATAAACTCGTTGCTACTTTCTAATATGATTAAATCATCTTCAAATTCCTCGGGCTCCTCTTTTATTTCCTTCTTTATTTCAGTTTTCACATTCTTCGATACTTGAAATACATTAGACAGTTTTATTTCTTGCACCTCTTGTATTATTTGTTTGAATTTGTTCGATTGCTCGCGTACAGCTAATGGTATGTCTGCTTTTGTTTTAGCTTCGTTCTCTTGCATTTCTTCAATTGTTCTAATCAGATCCACTTTGGAGTCTTCTGTATCTGATCCCTTTTCTTCTTTCACAACAATGTCTGGTTCTATGTCCAAAGTTTCGGACAACAATTCCAATGTTTTAGCAAAGTCTTTGCTGTCTTCCGGCACGTTCTGACTGCTCTCGCTGACGACGGACTCGTTTTCTTCAGCTGTGTTTTCTTCGTATTCTTGGTTCTCCGTGCTGTTTGTTTTTCTCCTTTCTATTGTTTTATCAGCTCTAGCTGCTTTGGTTGGTCCTGGATTTCTTGACTCTGTAACAAACGAGCATGTTGGTCACGTGTTGGTAAGTAAACAAACTAGTTAGGTGCCAACTGCAATTAGCGCAATTCCTCTTCTACAACTAAACTTGCCCATCCATGATCATCTCTAGCTTACATACGTCCCACCGTTGGGCATAAGCCTCTCTTGGGTCATCCAGGTTCCGATACAGGTCCAGTGCAAATAGGGAACCCTACTGAACGTGTGCTGGCTTCCTAAAGGTCTTCGCACATTAAAACAACTCAACGGCGACTCGACTCTATGCTAGACATTGAAATTTAAGCCCTGTGTCATATGTTCTCGGTTTAATTTCAAAAAATGATTATAAAGTAGTGTACAACGAGTGGCCTACGCATCGTACACTAAAGGTCAACCCCGACACGTTTGTCACGCAATGACCACACGTCGTCCACGCAACGACCGCACGTTGTCCACGCAACGACCACACGTTGTCCACGCAACGACTATGCGTTTGCGACTGTCGCGTGACGGGCAACCATTTGGTTAGACACCGCGTTGTCCACTCGTTGACACCGCGCTGTCCACTCGTTGACACCGCGTTGTCCACTCGTTGACAACGCATTGCCCACTAGTGACCATTGGGTGGATCAACTAGTTGACTACTCATCGAGAGTGTGAGTTGAGTTGGTGTCGGATTGGCGTGGACTGGTCTAATTTGCGAAGACCTTTACGCTTCCTTCACCGAAACTACACAAGTTAATGGCCTATATCTATCTCACTTACTCTTAGTGCTGCTGCTCTTCCTTTGTCTAATTTTCTGTTTGAACTCGCACTGGTCCAGCATTATCTTGGGTACAATGATCTGTAATTTAAAAGATAATTTTTAAACACCAACATAAAAAGAGGTGTTACAAGTTTAACGTCGCTGCCTCTCTCTCTTTTAGCATGATCCAAGATGCTTGTCACGTGAGGACAGACTCACCCGGTCCCAGCTAGGCCTCCGGTTGTCCACCCTCTTGTGGTTCCTCATCCGATGCTGTCTGCACGTGTCTTCGGTGTAGAACAGCTTCAGTTTCTGGCACGGCAGGCACCTGCAGTCAGGACGAAGGTTAAAATAATTTTATACAGGTTGTCTTGGAAATGTGTCTTCCAAGATGTTCTGGGAGTCCGTTGCGTAGTTTTAAAGATATAAGCATACATGCTCGTATTTTTCTGTACATACATACATAAATCGCGTCTTTATTAATTACGGGTTAAACAGAGCCTAAGGTAACAAGACCTAAAGGCCACGTTTAGCATGATTGTAGGCGTATAGGTGGAAGGGGGAATAAAAATAGAGATGGGTTGCTAGCCGCATCGCCTATAAAATGATTCCTAAGATTTTTCTATTATATACTTAAATTATGTTGTCATGTAAGTGAATTTGTATTATAATTCTTTATTAGAATAAAGTTCTTAAGCCATGTATACATAGGGACAGACAGACAGACAGCGGAAAACGACTGTTTTATACTATGTAGTGATGATTCGAAACCGACGAGCATGTATGAAGAGATTGATGACTGGATGAAGCGAAAGAAGTATGTCAGGATCGTAGCAAGTGGAACAATGTAGTCACTGCCTACCCCTGTGGGAAAGAGGCGAGATGGTATGTATGTATGTAGAGATGATAATGCGTGGGGGGGGGGGGGGGGAGAGGGGGGGGAGGGGGGGGGGGGTTTCAAATGTTTAACTCAATGTTGTTTGACGACCGAATAGCCTAGTGTTTAGTGACCCTGACTATGAAGCTAGAGGTCCCGGGTTCGAATCCCGGTAGGGGCAGACAGTTGTATGATGAATACGAATGTTTGTGCCCGAGTCATGGATGTTGTATGTATTTAATTATGTATTTATCTACATTATATAAGTATATATCAGTTGCCTGGTACCCATAGTACAAGCTTTGCTTAGTTTGGGGCTGGGTCAATTGGTGTAATTTGTCCTAAGATATTTATTTATTTATTTATTAACTCATTTGCCTAGTTCAGGCATATGAGTTGTTAACTTAGATTTATAAGGAAACTTTGTTCTTACTTATAATTTTGTAAAACATTTATGAATAAATTATCTTATCTTATTTATTTTATTTATTTAATTAGTGGGGACTTGAAATCTTCCTAGGAGTCCGTGGCTGACAAAGGTAAAAGAACACTGGTCTAGCATTACGCACAAACCTGTACATCATCACAAAGTTGTCACTGTGCATGGCATAGTGCGCTGCCGCCATGCACTCCCTCATGATGCACTTCCGGCATATCCGGCACTTGAACGGCTTGCTCCACATCTTGACGTGCGCCTCCAGCATCTGCTTGTTCTGGAACTTGCCGCGGCAGTGCTTGCACTCGTGTATCAGGTTCTTCTTTGTGCACACATGGTAAGAGAAGATGTGAAATGTGCCGTTGCAAAGACCGCAGACTTTACTGTATGTGCTTATTGGATCATCGGAGCGCACGCTGAAATGAAAAATCACCATACATATATTACGTTTTTATCCCTTACGGGGTAGACAGAGCCTAAGGTACCTTAAAGCCACGTTTAGCATGATCACGAGAAAAATAAGGTCAATACACAAATTTCGATCATTTAAAAAAAAATCTTCCATGCCGGTCTGGGAGTAAAGAAAAAACATAGAATGTACCAGTTGCTTCTCTACCCGCGCAGATGGTAAAAGCCCATCGAGGGAATGGGCGACAATCATAGGAATCATGTTGTAGGCGATGAGGCTAGCAACCCATCACTATTTTGATTCCATTTTCCACCTATACACCCACAATCTTGCTAAATGTGACCTGTTACCTTAGGCTCTGTCTACCCCGTAAGGGATAAAGACGGGATTTGTGTACCTACACGGCTTCTATTTGACGCCTCAAGCGATTTTTGAAGTTTTATATTAAAAAATACAAAGTGTGTTCAAGACAAATAATGGTTTTTTCATACATTTAAAAAATCACGTCTTTATCCCTTACGGGGTAAACAGAGCCTAAAGTAACAAGACCTAAAGGCCACGTTTAGCATGATGGTCGGCGTAGGGGAATCAAAATAGTGATGGGTTGCTAACCGCATCGCCTATAACAAAGAAACCTCAGATTTTCACCCATTCCTTTGATGAGTTTTTACCATGAGAAGCAACTGTCACCTTCAATGCTTTTCCTTTGCTCCCAGACCAGCATGGAAGTAAAAATAGTGACAATTAGCTTGTGTGCACATATTGTGTGCACATTTATTACCTGTGGCAGATAACCAGGTGATCAAGCAGCTCCGGCTTGCTAAGGTATACGGTACAACAAATCTTGCATTTGTATTCTGTCAACGTTATCTTTTCGGTATCCTCAGTCACAGCTATCCTTATAGGATTCTTCTCGCAGACACCTTCATGAACCAACAGTACTCGGCACGAGAGGAACTGCTCATGGCAGTTTGGACAGCTGTACCGTCGATCTATTTCAGTCTGACAATCCTTGTGTTGTTTAAACGTTTTAGCACATTTCAAACATCTACCGTCTATCGGTATCTCTTGAGGCTCAGGGGTTGGGCCCTCGTGAGCTATTATATTAATTTCCTGTTGGACAACTTCAAGCTTGATGCAGCAGTCTTCGTGCAGTCGTATATGGTCCTTAAAGTCCATTAGAGTCCACCAGGCATTGGAGCATATGTAGCATTTATAACAGAGTGGGGTTTCTTTGGCTCTCGAGGATATCAACCAGTTTCTCCACTGCGTAAGAATGTTTTGAAGTTCTATGTCTTGCGGATGTCTCGGGATGTACGAGGGTTCCTCGTTGGGTTTCTCGTGGAAAACTTTGCCCCACGCGTTTCTTGTGTGTATAACTGCTTCTTTCTCTAGCGGATACTTCCTCTGTAAACCGCGGAAGGCTTTGATAACTTTCTGGGTGTCCATGACGAATATCCTATCGGGACTATCAACTCTCTTTTCCAATTCATCCTCATCTTGGTGGCTAGAATCCTGGGAGAGGCTGAATAGGTACTTCATGTAGCTTGAAGAGTCATCTTCGGGGAGGGAGTCAATGTCTTCCACTTCCACTTTGACAGAGAACTCCAGGGAACCGCTTGATTCCCCATCTTTCTGTCTTTTTTCGAAGCACGGTATTTTGAAATGCGGTTCCTGAAATGAAGAAAAATGTGCACATTAGTTGAAATGTCTCGTCGTCTCCAGCGTATATACGTTCCACTGCTAGGTACAGGCCTCCTCTCAGAATGAGAGGGCTTCGACTATAATTCCTACGCGGAACCAATGCGGATTGTTTCACGCACTCCATTGAATAGCTTCACAGGTGTGTGCTGGTTTCCTAAAGTTCAGATCTATTCAGGGTGTCTTTTGATGTTGTGATATTTAAGTTTCATGAAGAACATCTTCATCATTGTTATTCCACCCTCCTTATCACCAAAATGAACATACATACATACATACATAAATCACGTCTTTATCCCTAACGGGGTAGACAGAGCCTAGGGTAACAAGACCTAAAGGCCACGTTTAGCACGATTGTGGGCATATAGATGGAATGGGGAATCAAAATAGTGATGGGTTGCTAGCCGCATCGCCTATAACATGATTCCTAAGATTTTCGCCCATTCCCTCGATGGGCTTTTACCATCAGCGCGGGCAGAGAAGCAACTGGTACATTCTATGTTTTTTCTTTACTCCCAGACCAGCATGGAAGATACACAAAAGGAACAAGGCCATTAAAATCAAATAAAATAAAATAAATTTTAACTGGCAATTTTAATTGTTGAAACAATAGTAATAACATTTATAATATACTAGCGACCCCCCCCGGCTTCGCATGGTATATTGTGCATGTACTATACATATAAACCTTCCTCTTGAATCACTCTATCTATTAAAAAAAACCGCATCAAAATCCATTGTGTAGTTTTGAAGATATATGCATACATCGGGACATGGGGACAGAAAAAGTGACTTTGTTTTATAATATGTAGTGATGATAGTGAACCTCTGGGACCACTCTGAGAAGCTATAAATGCTTTGTAACTGAGGTGAGGTTTAAAACAATTAGAGAATATATTTCATGAATTTGTAACTGGTGCGTTGCCGGCCCTGAAAGGGACACAAACAAATAATTTTTCAGACAAAGTCAGAAGCTAGTGAGACCATTACTAGCTGTTGCCTGCAACTGGTCGAGTCCCATGGGTACTTCGTAGATAAATGGGACTGTAGTATGCTAAATCTTGTCAGAGGTGTCACTATATTGTCTAGGAAATTCATCAGATGGGGGCCCATCTATAGGAAGTACAACATTGTCTGTGCTCTAGACCAAGCCAGTTTGAGGCCCCATAGGAGCTAAGGGCCTATGGTATTTTGCCAGTTCTGCGGGCACCCTATATTTACACCACTGGCTAGATAGTGTTAACTTTTTAAACTGGTTCTGATGTTGCAGATATTACTCCTACAATAGTATAGAATAGATTCCTGCAATATAAAATTACAATTTTACTGTCATCCTAAGGGATCCTAATCCTAATGCATTATCAGTGCTTAAAAAGAGAAGAGCAGCTATAATTACTATAAATTTCATGAAAAGAAACGAAATTTTAATTGGCATTGAACCATTTCATTAAAACTGCAAGCACTTCTAAATAATTTCTCTTCATATAAAATAATATTATTATTATGATCTGATGACTGTGCATAAATTCCAATAAAAAACGAAATAATGAATGAAAAAAAAAACATAAAAAAAGCGAAGGGTATTCTGTTAAGTGCCTTTACGCATGCGTAAAGGTTATGATGTTCGATAAAAAGTCAAATATCCCTTTATAACTGTTTACGCAGTGTTTTAGAATGATAAATAAGAGTAATATTACTAATCATGACCGCAATTACATTGTATGTACTTGCATCTGCTTGGAAACAATCGACACCAAACCGAAACAATAAAATTTAAGTGTCACGTTACAATTACTACCCACATCGTGTCTGATTTAATTAAACGTAAACAATAGTATAGCAATTTAAACGTGGCCGTACAGTTAATCAATGATACTTAATACTCAATAAAAAATTAGTAAGATTGTAGTAAAAATAACACATGTCAACCAAATTATATCGCGGTACCCACAAAATTATAGCAAACAAAATGGTGGACGCGCCAGGCCTACCTGCAAAAAGGAATCATCGTCGATCAAGTCTGAAAAATCCCGCGGCACTAACTTCGTTTTTCTACTCCTTTTTCTGCCGCTATCAGACATTTTAAGTCGTTTTTCACATAACACAACCGAAAGATAACAATATTAGTCTAATTTACATTAGGAAACATCAAACAGGCACACACAATAGCAACTATTATGAAGCAAACCAAATGAATGACTTTTTCAATTGTAGTTCGAACTTGTTTTACAATGAACTTTTTCCCTTGTGGAACTACACGGATCTCTCTTTTACTCATGTAGGAACCGCGTAGATACTAGCGCTCAATGACAGCTTGAGGATATCTTTCTCTTTGGTAGCGTTATACTGAGGCGACTCCACGCGGGTAGTTCACGACGCGAGAAGTGAAAGTACGTTTTGAAACCAAAAATGTAACAAACAATGCAAATACTGTGGTGATTAGGTTCGTACTATGAAATATTTTTTGTTGCTGTCTTATGCAGCTATTAAATTAATTGTAAATTACAATAAAAAGTCAACAAAACCAGTTTAGTTCTTCTAATCCTATTGGGCTATTGCACGGGCGGTTGTCAGTGTTACTGTTGATAAAAAAAAACTAGTCGTAAAGAGTAGAATTAAATTCAACATCAATTTATCATTTCTGAATCAATAGATTACTTCAATATATCCGCAAAAATATAATATGTCCACAAATGTATACATGCGGAATTAAAATTCACCTGGTCACTGGGTCTGATCTGACAGAAAATGAACTCAGATGTCTCGCGATTTACTCGCTAGCAACATTAGTTTTGGCCGAATAACCTAAAAAATGGCCTTCTTACAATAACAACAGAAAATTGTTAAAATAAGCCAAAATGAGTGCTTTAATCAAGCATTACCGGCCCAACAGTCTCATCACAGTATTTAACGTGAAAATATGGCGTTTAAGTTCGACGGCTGCTGATGTAACCTTAAAAAAGGATGATGAGGAAGAAGAATTCAGGGTTCTTGACATTATGCGAAAGAATCAGCGACAACAGCGTAGAGTTGTCCGGAGAGCTGATGTACAGCCCGATAGGGCTGATAAGATGGCCACGGACCAGGTACGTCCAGTTCAATGTCTTTTGAACTTAGGTAACCTACGATAAAGATATATCCAGGGGTTACTCCAAAATTTGATTTTCGTATTATACCGTTCCTGTCACTATCAAATTAATGTCTATTAGTGTGAGCGGAACAGCACGAAACGAACTTCGAAAATCGAATTTCGGTGTAAGGCCAGGCCAGGCTTTCCTTCAATACATTGCAGAATCGATCATTAGAAGTGCACGTCTACAAACTGATTTCAAAGGGAAGCACATCCTAAGCTATTGCCTTAGCTTTATTCCCACACAGCTAGTTGTAGCAACAGACTTCCAGTAACTATGTCCATTATATTAAAATCATGTAAATATCGTAAATAATAAACATGTTGTAGATTTTTTGTGTTTGAATTGAGTATACGAGTGTTTTGAGAGTTCAATCAGCATTTTTTTTTATTTTTTTTCTTGGCTCGCGCGGTTTGCGTAAAGGTAGGAAAACGTTTTTTTTCCCGAAAATTAACTGCACAAATTGTTTTCAATTTCAGAACTGGGGTAATGTGTGGCCAGGCCCAAAAACCTTCCACCCATCTTCGGTACCTCTTCCAATTCGCCAAGGCTATGTATCCAAGGGAATGGCGCCACCGGGCAAAAAAGCAAATGCGGAGCTTATGAAGATACCAAACTTCCTCCATCTCACACCACCGGTCATCAAAGCTCAATGTGAAGCTTTAAAAAGCTTCTGCACAGAATGGCCGAAGCAACTGACCTCAGAGGAGGCAATCGAGAAGCACTACCCACAAGAAATCATAACGTCGGATTACTGCCATGCAAGTCCGTCCATTCGTAACCCCCTCGCCAGAATAGTAACACTTCGAATAAAGCTATCAACACTTAACTTCGATAAGCATGCAAGGGATAAGTTTTTACGTCTAGTCGGAGACCGATATGACGAGAAAACTGATTTAGTGACCATAACTGCTGACCGTTGCCCATTAAGGAAACAAAATTTGGATTACGTCAACTATTTACTAACAGCTTTGTATCACGAAGCGTGGAATTATGAAGACTGGGAGACAACTAAAACTGAATCAGACATGGAGTACTATGATTTTAATTTAAATAAGTCAAAGAGGAATCTGATTGATTGGTATTTGAAAGTCAGTAATCAGGAAAATACGATGACTGATGAAGATTATAAGAATTTTGATGTGTCGAAGATACCGCAGGCTGACGGTTACATTGAGGCCTTGTCCGGTGTGATGAATGATGGGGAAAGTGATGCAACATTAAAAAAATACAACTCGGCGGTCAGGAAGATGCTAGGGTTGCCAGAGAAAGTGTAGATTTTGTATAATAAATTGTAATTTAGTGTTTGTTGTATTTTTTATTGTATTGATATAGTTGTTAGTCTTAGACAGACCGTTTAAATTAGTCACCGCCCTTGCGGTGCTGACGCGCGGGGTGTGACGACCGCGGGGGCCGAGAGAGGTGCGGGCGGCAGGCGCACTACCCGCCCGCCCAGAGAGAGCTCCCCGCGGTCGTCCTACCCCGCGCCCCCGTGCCGCGCGGGCGAGGACTCATTTAAGCGGTCGGTTAATAATAATAATAATAATAATATCTTGGGACAATTGACACCAATTGACCTAGCCCCAAACTAAGCAAAGCTTGTAATATGGGCACTAGACAACGGATAAATATACTTATATAGATAAAAGCTATATACATACTTAAATACACATTAAACATCCAAGACTCGAGAACAAACATTCGTATTTTTCATACAAATATCTGCCCCGACCGGGGATCGAACCCGGGACCTCAAGCCTCATAGTCAGGTTCTCTAACCACTGGGCCATCCGGTCGTCTAATAGTGCGAGTGTGTTAGTGTTTTGGCTGTCACCCTGTTTCAAGCCTTACTGACATTTAAAATTGTCTTACTTGTTTTCTTGTGTCATGGGACTCATGTTATAGGCTATGCATCTGGCAACCTATCACTATTTTGATTCCACTTTCCACCTATACTCCCACAATCTTCCTAAACGTGGCATGTAGGTCTTGTTACCTTGGGATTTTGTCTACCCCGTAAGGGATAGAGACGTGATTTGTGCAATATGTATGTATGTGTTAATTTTTGTTACTAATTTCTTTCATTTACCTGTTGAAAAGTGATCTCCTTCGTGAAATTATCGCAAATATGGATTATTTGGCGATGAATGTGAACGCTTTGAAAGCGGATTTTTTTCCGAACAAAACGGAACTGCATAACGGCATAGCTACTCGATATGATGATAGTTATTTATAATTGCGAAATAACATTCGAAATTTACCATTAGCTATTCGGTGAAGGAAAACATCGTGAGGAAACCTGCATTCTGATAGGCCTGTGCCCAGCAGTGGGACGTATATAGGCCGGTGAAAAAAAAGTAGCAACTTTTTTTTTAGGTATTAGAAATAGATTTTTATAGACTGATTTAATTAGTTGTGCCATAAGAGTATGTCAAAAACCAATATAAAATGACCTCACACTGGCTACGTCTTGCTTAGGAACAAAACTCTTAACACTGGACAGTGGCGTAACTATAGGGTGGCAGGGGTGGCAAAATGCAACGGCCCCTAGCTCTACGGGGCCTCCAACTGGCTTGGTTTAGAGCACAGAAGGGGCGCTGATGCACTTCTTTATATTGAGGAAGGAGCCCCATCTGACGAATTTGCCGCGGGCCCCAGACGTTGTAGTTACGCCACTGACACTGGATATTCTATTTTTCCAAGTTTTTGTTTATGATTGCGCATGTTATGCTTTGACGCCGAATCCTTATCGAATAATAAAAAAATGTTTCCTCACACTTCAATAAATTTAATACGACGCTCGAAAATAAAACCATAATTGCTTTCTACCTACTTACCGCCTCAAACATGGCGGCGTCGCTCCCCAATATAGTTTTGTTGGTTATTTATTTAATAAACGCCGTTTATTGCCAAAATGAAGTTAATAATACGTTGTTAGAAAATGAGGAATCGCAAGGTATGTATTATATAGGCTCGCGACAATTGTCGGTCAACATTGACAGCCCATGGACAAAAAAAAACATGTGAAATGAACCAGCGTGAAACACGCTTAGAAGGCTGTTACTATCATAAAATAACTCTGAGCGCCATGCCATCTTTTCTGAGCGGTACATTTATGGAATTTCTCAGGTACAAGTGAGGAATTACGACTAATTATTAATTTACGGCGTTTTTATAGCTTATAGATGATTAAAAATAAATGTCGAAAGACCTAGTGCCGCTTTAAAGTGGTGGTGCCGGAAGTTAGTGCAATTTTTTTTCAATGTATGGGAAAACATCTGTACCGCTCAGAAAAGACGGCATAGCGCTCAGAGTTATTTTATGATATAGTAACAGCCTTCTAAGCGTGTTTCACGCTGGTTCATTTCACATGTTTTTTTGTCCATGGGCTTGTAGTCTACCATACGATTTTCCGAGATAAAAACTATCCTATGTTTTTCGGGACTGAAACCATATATCAAATTCCAACTAAATCTGTGAAGAGGTAACAGACGTAGGATGGATAGCAGTTTTTTTTTTTTATAGCTACTGCGATTTTTTTTACAGTAATGACGACTAAGAATTTCGTCACATGGCCAGACGCTACGATACCATTCTACATCAATCCAGATCATTTCGGTAAGTTCTTTTAGCTTCCATGCTGGTCTGGCAGCAAAAAAAGATAGTATGTACCAGGGGTCTGACTTTTGAAAGCACATGTGTGAAAATACCACTCGAAAGTGGTATAAATCAGCTTATATCTCCAAAACTACAGTAACCAAAGTTTTGACTAATGCACAAGATTAATGAGTGCTGTTACTATCTTCTATGCAGTGGCGTATCAACAGGGTGGCAGGGCTGGCAAAATGCCAGGGGCCCCCGACCCAAGAGGGCCCCGGCCCAAGAGGCCGCGAGCTCAAAAATATTAAAATTAAACCGAGTACAACATGACGATTTTTACTGATAGGGCCCCATCAAAAGAATTTGCCACGGTCCCCAGATGGTATAGTTACGCCACTGCTTCTATGCTACTCGTATTTCAAATTCAGCGCAATTTTTCACCACTTTCGAGTGGTATTTTCACATGTGCTTTCAAAAATCGGGTCCCTGTTGTTTCTCTTCCCTCAAAGATGGTAAAAGCCCATCGAGGGAAGAGGTGAAAATCCTAGTAATCATATATGTTACAGGCGACAACCCATCACTATTTTGATTCCCTTTTCCACCTATACGCCTATAATCTCGCTTAATGTGGCCTTAAAGTCTTCTTGAAGTTATCTTGAAGACTGTAATCCTTTAGGCTCTGTCTACCCATAGATAAAGACGTGATTTATGATTTACTTCCATGCTGGTCTGGGAGCAAAGGAAAAACATAGAATGTACCAGTTGCTTCTCGTCCCGCGCAGATGGTAAAAGCCCATCGAGGGAATGGGCGAGTCTTAGGAATCATGTTATAGGCGATGCGGCTAGCAACCCATCACTATTTTGATTCCCCTTTCCACCTATACGCCTACAATCATGCTAAACGTGGCCTTTAGGTCTTGTTACCTCAGGCTATGTCTACCCCGTAAGGGATATAGACGTGATTTGTGTGTGTGTGTGTGTTTATGTTTGTATACCCCCATACCTCTTCCAGACAACGAGCAGTCCGTGACCATAATGGGGACGCTCTCGTTCTTCGCCTTCAAGACCTGCCTCAAGTTCGCCCCGGTGATGGTGCCCCCAGCCGAGGATCACCACGTGCTGGTCTTCGAGAATCCCGAGGGCAGCCGGCTGTGCGAGCTGATGAAGCACGGGCATCCGAGGGAGGGGCCGCATGTGAGTTGCTTTTGACGATAATTATACAGTACAATACAATTGTTTTTATTGAACACCACAAATGAGTACAATAACATAACAGGAATAAAAAGACAAGGTAGACAATAATTTGTAAATGACACTGAAAATTAAAACAGAAAAATCCGAAAAATAAAGCTATGGTCGGGAATCGCACCCGGATCCTCGTCATACCGTGACGCGTGCTATACCCCTACACCACCCATAGCAACTGGGTAGCCTTCGAATTTTTCTATCTGTTACTAGCTGTCACGTGACCTTGTTACTATGCGTATTTTTGTCGCCAATCGTCATCTGTTTGAATGATGTGTCTGTACGACACAATTACAAACTCCCGTGGAACATACTGCTCACCAGGGACGAGAAGGCGCTGTTTTTCAAATGTAAGGTACTATCAAATGAATCAAGAATTTTTACTTCTTGATTTGTTATGTTTACTTTTACGGTTTTACCGTTAGAAATTTAATTTGTTAACGACAATGTGTAAATTTGTTGTGATTTGTGATTTGTAATATAATCAGTCTTATCATGTTTAAAGTGAGCGTCGAAGGAGGAATAAATAATTCAAAAATTTTAATAAAAAATCTTTGTAACCACGGGTGCGCAATCCTTCTGAAGCACATCGTTCCACCATTCTCGCTTTTAAATAATAAATAAATATCTTGAGACAAATTACACCAATTGACCCAGCCCCAAACTAAGCAAAGCTACTATGTGTACCAGGCAACGGATAAACATACTTATATAATGTAGATAAATACATACTTAAATACATACAACATCCAAGACTCGGGCACAAACATTCGTAATCATCATACAACTGTCTGCCCCTACCGGGATTCGAACCCAGGACCTCTGGCTTCATAGTCAGGGTCACTAACCACTAGGCTATCCGGTCGTAAGACTCTTAATATACCGGATCCATTCTTAGACATCTCGTATATCCAATGATGATACCTTTTTTTTATGGTGTGGAAAATGCGCCTTATGCATCCGCCCGGTACGGGTTTACCGGGGGTATGTGGGGCTCTCCCGCGACGGCAGGCATATCTACCCACTAAAAACCACACGGATTCCCTATTCAGTCGTATGTGAGGGGTTACGGGAGCACTCGGTGTCACCGCGACGCCCCACGACCACCCCGATATGGGGTTCCCTCTTCGCGGCACCTGTGCAATGCGGGTTTGGGAGATCCCGCATCTAATGATGATATCTGTCTCACGAGTCTACTTGGTTCTCAGAGGATACTCCTGGGCTACGAGTGCCTGAAGTCCCCGATGCTGGAGCTGGTCGTGATGCGGGCGCTGGGCTTCCCGCTGGAGCACAACCGCGTCATCCGGGACAACTACATCGATGTGCAGCTCGAGAACATCCTGCCCAGTAAGTCCTATAGCCATCATCAATTCATCCATACTTTGATAATGATCCCGTTGAATCGAAACGCGTCAGTGTTTGTGTGGTGTAAGGGATAATTAAGTTTGTGGGATTTGTATGTTTTTATGTGGTGGAGGGGGATGGCATGAAAAATATACATGTTTCGTACAGGCTTGGTTATCTTGCACGTGAGTAGCGGAGTAGCTAGGTTAATATTTTTTGTTTATTTACTTAAGCTCTGTCTACCCTGTAAGGGATAAAGACGTGATTTATGTACGCATGTCCTTGACGTATTCGTCAACAGCGGTCCCTGCTAGCTTTGTAGTAGAGAGCAAAAATGGCTGACGAAACCAGATTTGGTTTTAAAGGTACATCGCGGCACTGTACACCTGACCCACGGAATTTTTGGTGTAACATCATAATATAAAGTCCACTACTAAACTAATTTAATCCACTCCTTGTCTTTAGTACCTTATCTTTTCATTTTGCTTCTGATCAAATCCTTTTCTGTTGTATGGCCTTCTTATTTTTCATTGCTTCTCACATTTATTTTATCTTAAGTATTATGTTGTGTATATGTATGTATTATTTTATTTTATTTATTTAGCTATGTATTATATTTATGTTGATATTGTTGTTTTTATTATCCCTGCGTTTATCCTGTCTATTTGTTTCCGCCACCTACTTAAACTGTCTCCAACTTATTTCTATTATTGGTTGTCTGGAAGAGATCGCTATTAAGCGATAAGACCGCCTATTGTCTACTTTGTTCTTTGTTTCTGTATTGTTTTGTACTGATTTGTGGTGTTCAATAAAGAGTATTTGTATTGTATTGTATTGTAAAGTCTGTCAACTATCTATTTGACCTGTTGCCATGTTGCGGCATTTCACACACCATCCAGGTGGCTCACTTGCTCATGTGCCTCGGCCTTCGCTTTCTTAAAGATCACACATACATAAATCACGTCTTTATTTCTTACTGGGCAGACAGAGCCCAAGGCAACAAACCCTAATGCAGGATATACAAAGTCTACATCCTTCTGCAGGCTTAAAAAATTATCAGCTCAGTAAGCAACAAAATAAACAAATGGCATTAAAATTCCAAATCTAGATTAAATCGATACTTTATTTATTCTGTCAATAAAAGGGCAATTATGACATAATCAACGCAATTTTAATATAGATAAGGCGCATGGAAATATTCTCAGTGAGGTAAATAAGTTTGTAAATAGTAATAGATAATTTTATCACTATAAAAGTGATAAAGTTGATGATAAAGCAATTAATTACATTAAAGTTAACGATTCAGTCGTCTTGAAGTGCCACGAAAGAACAGACATGACGCAAGGCCCGTACAAATTCGATGAAAACGTATTCGTCGAAACAAATTACCAATCAACAGACTACGACGGTGTAATACTCATCTTGTATCCTGACGAGAAGAATGTGCCGCTACCAAGAAACATAAGAAGCTTTATAACAGAAGTAACGAAGCTAGATAAACATGTGCACAAGGCTTGTACTCTCTGGAACTGTGACTATGTAAGTGGAAGAAGACTTATATTGGCTCCTACGGGGGTTATAACTCCTTACCATGATGTAAGAGTGGTCAAAGAAGCTGCAAAGAAAGGAGTTGAAAGAGCTCTAAATGCTGGAGTAAAGAAGCCATTACTTATTGTCCCTGCTTGCGTGGACTATCCTGATGGGCAACTAGTTTCAATGCTTGGTGCTTTCGAAGCACTGTATCAACCTCTCAACTTAGTAGAGAGAGGAGAATCAGCTAATTTCTACAGAATTGGATTCCATGCCGAAGAAAAGAACACTGACGCGTTCAAAAAAGTAATCAGCAACGCAATTGCACTGGAAAGATCTAGAATAATCGCTAGAGATATAGCTGGTGGGGATCCGGAGAGAATGTCCCCTAAAAACATTGCTGATTACGTGAAGAAAACGTTTGCAGCTGACAGAAACGTAGTGATCACCATACACGACAACGAAAAATACATCGCAAAGGAATTCCCGCTTCTAGCAGCTGTTTCTAGAGCTGCTAGCTGCATCGACAGACACAAGCCACGAGTAGTACAAATAGTGTATACTCCCTCAGATGAAGCCAGGGTCAATGAAACGCTAATGTTAGTTGGTAAAGGAGTAACCTATGATACCGGAGGTGCTGATATCAAAATATCTGGTAAAATGGCTGGTATGTCCAGAGACAAAAGCGGTGCTGCGGCCGTGGCGGGATTCCTTAAAGCCTGTTCGATACTGAAACCACCGCATTTGAAAGTTATCGGGTATCTATGTCTGTGTAGAAACTCTGTTGGAGAAGATTCGTATGTAGCCGATGAACTTCTTGTATCTAAAAGTGGTAAAACAGTGAGGGTTACAAATACGGATGCGGAAGGTCGCTTTGCTATGGCTGATGCCCTGTTCAAGCTTTCAGAAATAGCGAATAGTCATATCCATCCGCATATTTACACTATAGCGACTTTAACCGGCCATGCCAGGGCATCATATGGCAACTATGTAGCTGCCATGGACAACCATGCAGCTAAAGTTACCAACCATGCAAGCAAACTGCAGTTCAGTGGTGCTAGAGTAGCGGAAGGCATAGAAGTGTCTGTCGTACGGCCTGAAGATTTGGCAGTGAACGTGGGGAAATGTAAGGGCGATGATTTGCTGCAAGTGGATATGGATGCGAAGGCGCGCCATCATCAGCTCGCTGCTGGGTTCCTGATCAAGGTTGGAGGGTTGGAAGACAGGAATGTGAAGTATACGCATCTGGATATTGCGGGGGCGGCGGGTTCTCCGCCTGACGAGCCGACAGCTGTGCCTATCCTTTCTTTGTGTCATCTTCACAAGGTTATTGTTTAGACGTTTAGTCGACCGGATAGTGGTTAGGGATTGTGAAACTAGAGGTCCGGGTTTGATCCCCGGTGGGGACAATTATTCCTGAGTTTTCGATGTTTATTTTATTTTATTTATTCATTGTCAAATCATGTAATACATATGAAGATGTTAACATTATTCTAAGTCAGCTCATGACGCCCTGCAAGGGCACACAATAGTAATTAATACCTAAATCTAGGATTACAATATGATGTCAAAACATGCCATAAAAATAATTAAGTACATTAAACTATACATTGATATAATTAAATTCGTTTGTGCTGGAATTTTGTGGCAATCCACCGATTTTATACTTGTTGTGATTGGCCCTAGTTCATTGCCCATTGATATGTATTTATTTACTTTACAACGATGCCTTCTGATTCGCATAAATTAAACTTTTTGTCTACTTTGACATCAATATTTTATTACGTTACTAGCTGTTGCCCGCGACTTCGTCCGCGTGTGTTTTTGTGATACTTACGGCTTTTCTCGATATCAAAATTATTATTATTATGACTATTAACTTCGTCACATGAACCACTGAAAGTATGTACGAAACTATACTTTTAGAATTACGTCATGAAAATAATAATTTGCGACACGGAATCTTGAAAAAAAATCAAGTGCAAACTGGTTAATGACTCATCACATTTATTTATACTTTATTTTACAAATAGTTTTATTTATAGTTTTGTTTATAGTTTCTTTATTCAAAAAAGCTAAGTACAGTTTTAATTACATCACTATTAATTTCGCCAAACTATGACGCTTATTGGCGAATACTGCGCTCACTTTAACGATATTTGTAACCTGATTAAATTAAAAAATTAAATCTATTCTAACCAAATAATATATAAATGTTTACCTGTTTTTACCTTATGACTAACAATTCATTTACTATTCCGTTTTAATTAATATTTTGCGACTCAATTTTTTCTAGCAGAAGCTTTTTTAATTTATTTTCTTGGTTTAAGTAGGTACGTAATTACAGATTATTAACACTTATTATCATTCTACAAATTAATTACCTACAGGAGCCTTGCCATAGTTGCCATGATGTCTTAATGCGATTCAGTTTAGGTTCGCTCGCTGTCAGATTCATACTAAAAGCACCAACTTTTCACAATAAAATTCTGACATGTTCGTAGCGCAGGCGTAAACGCGCCCTTTGATTTTGCTTTTTATAGGCAAAGGTACCAAGAACATACAGCCAAGCGTTTCACGCCGCCCTCATATTAATATCAGGCTATCAAATAAGAGTGCGTTCAAAAACCGAACGCGTTGTGAATAATTGCGCAATAAATAAAAACAAAAGTAACGGTATTGCATATTGAACTTTAGGTGCTAGGTAAAGAACACAATTTAGGACGCCAATTTAGGTTGATTTAGGTTTGACAAAAATCTCTTCGTTGAAAAAATGCCTGTACAGTCAAGGGCAAAGATATATATGCAAGTAATGTGAAAGAAAATAAGTAATCATATAAAGTTAAAAAGATATATACTCATTCAAATGGGAATTAATATGCAAACTACACTGGCAACATAAATATGTACCTGGCAAGTCCAAAAACTTGTATACAATCAAAATTCCATTATTAGTATCCTGCAAATAATGCAAAATATTATAGTCATACTTATGTAATTAAATATAGATTCAGTAATTGCCACAAAAATATGTATACAAAATGTAATCTGCGAATATCAACTTTACGGCCTAGTCACACGAAACAAATTTGTAAAGTATGTTTTGACAATTCACGAAAACAGTACAGACTTGTCATTGCATATGTTTGTCGCATGTTTTGACCTGTCACCACGACGTTATCAATCGGCATGTTTAATAGATTTTACAGATTCAGATTTCGTTGATTTTGATTGAAGATGCAAACGCTAGGTAAATTCAGGGACAACTCAAGAAGGCTTGTGTTATGGGTATCTACTAGTTACGAGTAGATGACGATATACATACCTATATAAATAAATACATACTTAAATATATAGAACATAGAATGTACGTATGTATGTATGTATGTGTGAATGTATGTATGTATAAGAAAAACATAGAATGTACCAGTTGCTTCTCGTCCCGCGTAGATGGTAAAAGTCCATCGAGGGAATGGGTGAAATTCTTTGGAATCATGTTATAGGCGATGCGGCTAGCAACCCATCACTATTTTGATTAATTTTTCCACCTACACGCCTACAATCATGCTAAACGTGGCCTTAAGGTTTTGTTTCCTCAGGCTCTGTCTACCCCGTAAGGGATAAAGACGTGATATATGTATATCGTATGTATGTATGTATGTAGAACATCCATGACCCAAGCACAAATATTCAAGTTGATCACACAAACATTACCCTGGCCGGGTCTCGACCCCGGGACCTTCGACTCAGAAAGCGGTTGCTTCACCACTGAGCCGTCCGTGTCGTCAATATCAAATCATACAGTAATTGGCGATTTACGCTATTTTCAATTTTTTTTTACTTCATCACCATCATCATCATCATCATTTCAGCCATTACAACAAGTCCACTTTTTTACTTAATAAAAGGCAAAGTATACTTAAAATAACTGTATAATAAAGAAAACCACTCCTTAAACTTAAGACAAAGTGATTAGAGAGTAATATTTTCTATAGTACGTTATTATTAACATGTTTAATATTTCTTACCGTGATGCCTAATTCGTCAGCAGAGCTATATCAAGCACGGATATACCTTCCTCGCATAAGGCAACAATCCTATGTTTTAAATGATCGCTTAAACGATACATTTTCTCCTTCAAAATTAATGAAAAGCCGCCAGATAAACCATAAGAAACGGTAAGTCAAATGGAATTAAAAAATCCAAAAGTGACACATGACACATGCACATACATATGCACAAATCACGTCTTTATCCCTTACGGGGTAGACAGAGTCTATGGTAACAGGTACCTACAACCTACAGGACACATTTAGCAAGATTGTGGGCACATGACATGATTTAAAATAAATAGAGTAATGATCAGTTAAAGAGTTTGGAATAGCAGTTGTTGTATACGACTTGAAGCTTCAAGTGGTTGGCTGATTACATTAAGATTACAGAGTTCGATGTTACGCAAATACGTTCATAAGCTCCTGACAATAGAGTTGTGTTAATAGAATTTTGGATTGTTTACATATTTTTGGTTATCATATTAGATACATAATTAATGGTTAAATAGTGTATACATATTTTTGAACTTTACGGTGTTTCTAAGTTTATGGCCTAATACATGAGGACATAATATTGCAAATGTTGTATACATAGTTATCTCTCAAATCATGTATACTAATTTGTGTACTTTTGTATGTTGCCAAATTTATGACCATTTAGATGACCATGCTTTTTGACACTCAGTGGTGTTTACATATCTTTGCCCTTGACTGTACAGCATGTAATTACATTAATGTTTTTTCACAATTGACACGCTTTTCCGGCTATATGTCTTATGTACATTTGTATCTATCTATTTTCTTCGTAGTATTATTATGTTTGTAACTATTACCAACTACTTATACCGAGGAAAGCTGATTTTCTTGAGTTCCGCTATTTTGTGCGTAATCACCTCAAAAATCAAATTTCAAGAAAACTGAGAAATTATATTTACCTGTATTAAATTGGAAGTATTATGTAGTAACTTTAAAAGGTTACACTTCATTGGCTTTTATTGTATAGGTGTATGAAGTTAATTAATTTTAAACACAAAACCCTCTTTTTTGCATCTCTGGATGAGATTTAAAAAAAATGCTAAAACAGGTATTTCTTTATTTTTATTACTAAGCATTTATTCTGAGTTTCATGATTCTAGAACAATCTAATTTTCTTTTTTCATACAAACTTTAACCCCCCTTTTCACCCCCTTTTTCCAAAATTTTCCAAAATTTCTGTAGCCTATATCCTATTCTGAATTAATTGGAATCGATTTGTGAACATTTCATTAATATACGTTCAGTAGTTTTTACGTGATGCTCAGTCAAACAAACAAACAAACAAACAAACAAAAATTTTAAAAATGGTTTTAATATGTTCAGTTACCGATTTTAAGTCACCCTGGTCGGTTTTTTTTTTAAATCTTCAATGTACAGATTTTTTGGTCTCAACGATTTTATTATATGTATAGATATAACTGACATTGACACGGTATTAATTAAATATTTTATTACGTTATATAACTGCCATTATCATCATCATCATCATCATAATCAGCCTGAAGACGTCCACTGTTGAACAAAGGCCTCCCCCTTAGCACACCATAATGAACGACAACTCGTCGGTCCACCTAGTGGGAGGTCTGCCAACACTGCGTCTTCCGAATCATGGCCGCCACTCGAGAACTGATATAAGCAGTGGCGTAACTATAACGTTTGGGGCCCGTGGCAAATTCGTCAGATGGGGCTCCTTCCTCAATATAAAGAAGCGCATCAGCGTCCCTTCTGTGCTCTAAACCAAGCCAGTTGGGGGCCCCGTAGAGCTAGGGGCCGTTGAATTTTGCCACCCCTGCCACCCTATAGTTACGTCACTGGATATAAGAGCAATATGTATTCGTTTCCATTGTTTTCTTGGCGTTGATATGTTTTCTGTCAGCTTTAGAACTACGAAATAATTTATTTACACATATTCCATAAACTAAACATAAAAAGAAACATTAGAAAGTAATAACAAATAAAAATTGAAGACTAAATTAATTAACTGTAAAAAAATTGTCAAGTCAGTCTGTCAGTCGGTGTGTGGTAGGACAGCACCATCATCGAAGCCAAACAGCGTCGCTGCTGGCTTCCATTTATGACGTGTGCCTCGGATGCACATGCTAGTTGCTCTAAATATGGCAGTTATTATACGAGCTCTCAGCCAGCCCAAGATGCAAGACAAAGATCGGTTCCAGCGAGATGAAAGTGCTTCCCCGAGGTGTTTCACAAAGGTGGCCATTTGTGGTGCAAAGACCACCCACAGAGGTGACAAGGGGTGTAAAAGTGGCATGACGCAGCTCGCAGGCATTGGCATATTTTTTCTGTCAGCTTTAGTGTGTTTACTCCATTTGTTTTAATTGTTTACCGGCGGAATCCAATTTGTGATAAGATTATGTTTGGCCAGGGATCAAGCGACTTAATTATGATAGCGACGTGCAATAAACATGTTTTTAGTTGTTATTGTGTAATTATTTTATAAATAATATTAACCTTACCTTGCGGCTATTTTTGATGGACTTTGATCTGCAGGTTACTTCTTTTTTAATACGGCCCCATGGCATTGATGGCTTCGAGCGATCTTGTGACAAAAATGTCGGCAACGTTGTACGGTAGAACACGGTCAAAAGACCCCCTCCTGTCGGGTTCTTAGCCAACGGATAATGATATCCCTCAGAATCTGCCAGGAAATCATTAACAGATGCCCAGGGTGCAGGGACCAAGCTCTTCCCCTCGGACGGATCCAAACGAACCGCAGCTCTTGACCACACGCGAAGGTAACCCGACTCGCACCGCGTCCGAGTGCAACACACACCCTGCACCATAGGTGGTAGGACCTTATGCAAGGTTCCACCGGATCGCTAGCACTGTCTTACTCGCTAAGACTGCCGCCAAGCAGCAGTGCTTGCGCTGTGTTCCGGCGTGGAGGGTAAGAAAGCCGATGAAATTACTTGCACAAGAGGTATTCTATCCTAGCCCTCTAGGCTGGCAACGCATCTGCAATCGCAAGTGGTGATGCTCTACTCGCTAATCCTACCGCTAAGTAGCAGTGCTTGCGCTGTGTTCCGGCGTGGAGGGTAAGAAAGCCGATGAAATTACTTGCACAAGAGGTATTCTAACCTAGCCCTCTAGGCTGGCAACGCATCTGCAATCGCAAGTGGTGATGCTCTACCATCAGATGACCCACTTGCTCGTTTGAATTGCTTGTTGTATAAAAAAAGGACGCATTTGCTCGCGAGCACTTGTGCTAGCCGTAATGGTATTATACATTCATTAATCACGTCTATGTCTTTATCTTTTGACAAGAGCCTAAAGTACCAAGACTTAAATGTCACGCTTACGATAGACAGACAGACAGCTAGGGTAAAGTAGAAACGTGCTTCCAAGGTGAAATGAAACATATACTTAAACTAAATTTAATTAATAATTGAGTGTTTTCAAAAAAAAAGTCCATATAATCATTTTTTCCAGAAGTACTATTTTGGATTTCACTTATTCAAAATCGTTGACCCTATCGATCCTTCTACAGGTAAAAATGTCTCGCAAAAAGTAGTAAAATCTGGGCCACACTTTTTCTTGTCTGAGAATCTAAATGGTAATCGATTCTGACTGAGACAATCTGCATTTTTTTTTGGAAAACGCCCAATTATAATATCTGAGACCAAGCGGTACCGCGATTCAGGAATGCGTTTGCACGTGACAGCGACATCTTTTGTAAAACATGCGAACTAAACTATAAATTGGGGAAATTTCGAAAATCGTGGATATCCACTAACGGGGAACGATTCCAGAATCTGGCAACGCTTATCTAGAAGCCAAAGACATTGGCGCCTAGGTAAGCGTTGCCAGATTATGTAATTGTTCCCCGTTTAGAGGATATCCACGAGTTTTGGAATTCCCCCAATTTCGAATTTACCCCAATGCACTATGTATGTTCTTCAAGACGCCGTCGAGCTGTTTACCAAGGAGTTCAAGCTGCCGGCAGAACTCCGCGCCGTGCCGTATGACATCAACAGCGTCCTGCATTTTGGGGAGAGGGAATACAGCAAGAACGGACATCGCACCATCATCTTCAAGGTACCCCAAATACGTGGTCTGCCACCCACATAGGTGGGCTCAGTGATCCAAAAGTTAACTTCGTTAATTCGTTAGTTAAAGAGTATAATCGGTAGAGCGTTTTTACGAAAATTTTACGCAAGTCAAAATTAACCAAAAAACAAATACATATACATACATACATACACAAATTACGTCTTTATCCCTTACGGGGTCGACAGAGCCTAAGGCGACAAGACCTACAGGCCACGTTTAGCAAGATTATGGGCGTATAGATGGAAAATGGAATTAAAGTAGTGATGTTGCTAGCCACATGGCCTATAACATGATTCCTATTATTTTCGCCCATTCTCTCGATGGGCTATTACCATCTGCCCGGGAAGAGAAGCAACTGGTACATTCTATGTTTTTCTTTGCTCTCAGACCAGCTTGACATAAGACATACTTTCGCTTTATAATATTAGGGACTAAGGTATAAACAAGTGAGGTGCACGGATATTTCCGATGTTAGATGTCCTCGCTGAAAGGCTGAGTCTAAAACATCAAAACTATTTCAAGGATCGCAACACAAAGCAAAACCGGAACGGATTGAGCCCAACCGACTTACGAAAGATAGAGATTGTGTATGGTCCTGAATGCCAACACAGGGATAGGCAAGAGAAAATAGAACTGTGCCACCAATACCCTGGGAACAGGAGGAAGAGAGAGGCTGATGTCACGCAGAACCTCAGGGTGAACCGGGACATCACCCCACCTCCTGAAGAGAATAAGAACATATCCAAAGACGTTTCGGAGAGCCTCAAAAACTTGGGCATAGCCGATGAAGTTCAGAGCGTCGTGGACAATGTCTATAAGATATCAGCTAAAGCTCTGTCTAACGCTAGGGTTAAATATTGTAACGAGACCAAAGCCAGTTTAAGAATTGGAGAAGAGAAACCAGATATATTAGGCATAATTGAGATAGTGGCGGATTACGCTCAATCCATGGTTGACCATGCGACTGCGAACTTGTCTACTTTCTGCGAAAAATCTGGCTCAATGGACAAGTACCAAAGACACTGTACCATGACCTCTGACAGTCGCTGCAAACGCTTTGGAGCTTCAACGAAATCTGGTAAAGTAATGTACAGTACGCAGCTCAGGCCTTATATCATCCAGTCCACCTGGCATATATCCGGCAAGTCGAAGATTCCCAAATATAACCCGTGGAGATCGGGGAACCAAACTGACCCTGACGATGCGGACGCTGAGAAGAGTGAAAAGACAGAGGCTTCTGAGGTAACTAAAAGTGTGAGGAGGAAGAGGCATGCTTCCCTTGAAGAAGTTGACTTCACAGCGGCTCCGGGGTCAGCCCGAAAAATGGGGACGAGAGTAATTCACGACAGAAAAAAGATCCCGTACGCTGATGTCAGGAGACAAGACAGGTGAGATTTTTGATCAATAAATTGTTCACGAGAATTTTTAGTTTCATTTCTGATCGAAGATCTTCAAGTTTAAAGTCTCATCGAGCATTCAACCCTCTTAAGAGCGGTTTCTCATTCGATCCGACGACAATGGCCGATATCCGACAGCCGACACTAGCACTGTTTTTACTGACGTCCGAGTCCGATAGCTCAGGGCGTTCGATACACACGTAGGTATAGTTAGATTTACTTTTGCCCAGACAATAAGAAAAATTGGTTCCTGTATGTATATGCTAAGTAATTCAAAGCCACCGTGTATTTCATACATTTTACTCTCCCCGATATCGTATGTACGTATGCCCACAACGCTTGTCAGGTTAGGGTAGCTACACTTAAACTGACCTGTTGTCAAAACGTTCCACACCACGACCAATAATATTTCGTCATCGTCATCAGTCTATACTAGTCTACTGCTACACGTGCCTCTTCAAACACGCTATTGTGCACGATCCTCGGCTACTCTCATCCAGCCCTTGCCAGCTTTGCGAACATCGCTCCACCTAGTCTGAGGGCGTCACTACACTACACAAACTTGTGGGTTTTTGTAGAAAAGTATGACTGGTCATTTTTGCCGAGATGCCCTCACTCCACGTGAGATGAGGCGAGATTCAGCATTCAACACTACCCCCCCCCCCTTCAACACTACCCCCCTGATGCATGCCCCGTGGAACGGGTCCCTTTTTGTCCCAAAATTTTGATTGGTCAGTTTGTTGATAAATTATGGCAAACCATTCCAAACTTCAATTATAGGGGGACAAAGTATAGACCTCTAAAATCTGCTGCTCACTGGACTACTAGGGGACTAGTAACAGACAATCAGACAATACACTGTACACTGGCTAATTACAGCAGTATTAAGCCCTTGCTGGTGTAAGTGCGCCATTATGATAATGTCGAACAATCGCCGCCTGCGGTACCGTATACCAATGGCGCGTTAGAAACAGTAGGCTTATTGTCCAAGTCGCTCGCAATCGCCATCGTGTTCATTTTGACAGTTCTTGTATGAATGTGACAGCTAGCTGATTCCGAGGCCAATTGTCAGCCCGAACTGTCAAAATGAACACGATGGCGATTGCGAGCGAGTTAGGTAATAAGCCTACAGGGTACGAATCTCTAAAAGAAATTCGCCATAACTTGATCCATTCGCTCGCAGACAAAACACGCAGTCCAATGTCTCCCGTGGTTTGCTATCGTGCGTGGCAAATATCCAGACACCTGAATCCGTGCAATGTCTGCGAGTTAAAAGGTCAAGTTACGATTGTCTTTCGAGTGCAAGATCAGTTAATTCATGGACATGGAACGTTGAAAGTTGAGGTTAATGTCGGAGCTCCATCTGGTGCTCCATGAAATAAACAGGTGTGTGGCAGGGGCAGATTAAGATATGTGTTCTAAGAATGTATTTATCATTACTAATGGAAAGTATAGAAACGCTTCATACCTATCGCTGAGCACAGCTCTGGTGTACCTCAGCGGAAAACGAAACAAAAGAAGGATATGTGTGAGGTATTTAAGGATAATGTGTTGCGAGGGATGTGTTGCCAGATATAAGCTCCGATCCCGCCCGTATCCCGCTCGCTAAATATATTTTTTTCACCAATCCAAATACAACTGTTTAGCTGGCCAGTGTCCACCTTGACTCTAACGATAATTAGAACTTTAAAGCCAAATATTTCGCAAACGGATTCCGAATCGAAAAACGGTTTTCCCACACCCACAATGTTTTTGAACGATCTTTCCAACGACACCCCGCACTGGGGAAAAACTAATAAAAACATTCCCACTTTACTTGTGGGGGAGGTACCTACTCTAAAATAAATTTATTCAAGATTTTATTTTATCACTTTGTTGGCGTAGTTAATATAGTACTCGTATGTACACCCATATAAAATTACAGCTTTCTAGTACTAAGAATCTCTGAGCTTAGCCGCGGACAGATGGACGGACAGACTGACAGACATAGTGAAACTATAAGGGTAGGTACTAAAAAGGCTCGCTACGCATCCTCGCACCGCTCAGCTAAGTATCTCACACATCTCTGGTAGAAACGCAGTTTTAGGCAGGTTTTCTACCACAAACTTTTTATACCAGAGACTTGCGAATCAATGTTGCCAGTTTTAAAGTTTTATACGCATGGTAACCCTACCCGCTGCTCCTTCAGCCTCACCATACCCCTGGCACTACCCCTGGGGGTAGAGTGGGACCGAACCATACCACCATAGTAGAGCTGGAATTTGAGAATTTGGAAAAAAAACGAGTAGTCCTGGGTGGTTTGCTCTTCGGGCATGAGGTGCTACCTAACTAACTTAACCTACCTAATACCCGCAGCTTATAGCACTATGGTGGTATGGTTCAGTCCCACCCTTCCCTTAGGGTAGTGCCAGGGGTATGGTGGGTTAACCCATGTTGCTAGCCCAGTGAGCAGTACATTAGAGTTGAGTATGGATTCCTCCGCCTTGTTTATTTCCGGACAGGAGTTTAACTGACAATTCCTCTGTGGCATGGAAGCGCGGGTAGTTCGGTGGCGGTGGGCGTGCCCGGCCGCGTGCGCAGGAGTGCCGAAGATAGCAGCGGCAGGTGAGTTAGATGACTATTACCATATCGATACTTTTGATCTATACCGGGTACCGGAAAGGGGAGTTGGGTTAATTTCTTCTTCTTCTTTTTTTTCTAATATGGCCCCATCGATGATTTCGCCAATGTCAAAGTACAGTATTCAAAAATCTTGTGACAAAAATGTCGGCAACGTTGTACAGTAGAACACGGTCAAAAGACCTCCCTGTCGGGCTCTTAGCCAACGGATAATGATATCCCTCAGAATCTGCCAGGAAATCATTAACCGATGCCCAGGGTGCACCGGACCAAGCACTGTTTTTCCTATCGGACGGATCCAAAAACGAACCGCAGTTCTTGACCACACGCGGAGGTAACCCGAGTCGCATCCCGCTTCTGCTAACTTAGCAATCGTTTGTCCTTATCTGTCACTTTGACATTTACCTTGCACAGATAAGGACAAACGATTGTTAAGTTAGCAGAAGCCAATAGAGCGTTTATGAAGAAGGGGGACAGTCATTAGAAAAGGAGGTCTGCAGACGGACAGGCGGACAATAAAAGTGATGATACATCGGTATTTCAGTGATGGTTCCCAGGAGAGGATGAGCTGGAAGGTCCGGAAGAACCGGAACCTGCCAACGACCGTGATGTTGTCCAAGCTTAACGAGGAGTTCTATTCGCAGCGCCGGTGGCCGCATGGCGTCGTCAGATATGTCATCAACAAGAGGTCCAAATGTGAGCACTCTGGCACTTATAATAAACTAGTATCCAGTGGCGTAACTATAACGTCTGGGGCCCGCGGCAAATTCGTCAGGTTCTCCTTCCTCAATATAAAGAAGTGCATCAGCGTCCCTTCTGTGCTCTAAACCAAGCCAGTTGGGGGCCGAGAGCTAGGGGCGCCTGGCATTTTGCCACCCCTGCCACCCTATAGTTACGCCACTGCTAAGTATAAAAATTAAATTAATAAATTAAAAGCCCGAGGGTTTTATAGGGGCATTGCGGCCAAGTTAACCTGTATGATTTGATACCGTTTACGAGCAAGTGTGATCAAAACTTTTACAACTTAACTTGTATGTTTTTGTGCAGTTGACATAGAAGACCTACGGAGCCGCCTGAGCGAAGTCAACGCGATCCTTGAGCAGAGGACCTGCGTCCGTATCGAGGAGATATGGGAGAAGGACGCCAAGAACCACCAGGATTATCTGGTGATAGATAACAGCCCGGACTACGTGACCGGACGAGTAGGGGGTCGGCAGGTGAGCTATAGATTAGATTAGATTAGATTATTATGGACTAAGGATGTAATAGAGTGGTATCCGAGGAACGGGAAAAGAAAACGAGGAGGTCAAATCAAAAGATGGGAGGATGATTTACCAAAGGGATGGAGAAGGTCTGCCAAGGATAGAGAGACGTGGAAACAATTGGCGGAGGCCTATGTCAACAGACAACCTGACTAAAAGTGGATGCTAATAGGTTTAAGTTTTATAAGTATAGCATGTATGTGAATAGTCAGCGAATAAAGGCTTTTATTATTATATTATTATTATTATTATTAGATTATTTATTCATCTAAATATATATTTATAACTCAAAGGTGGCTGACTGATTGACATAGTGATCTATCAACGCACAGCCCAAACCACTGGACGGACCGTGCTGAAATTTGGCATGCAGGTAGATGTTATGACGTAGGCATCCGCTAAGAAAGGATTTTGATCAATTACCCCCAAGGGGATAAAATAGGGGATGAAAGTTTGTATGAAACTTTGTCAATTTTAAACCGATCGGGCTGAGACAGCTGATAGCGATAAATGAATTCTATGCAGACGAAGTTGCGGCATAAAATAATTAAAAGCAAACAAATGCCCAGTAAAATCGCGGTACAGGGGCGCGGGGTAGGACGACAAAGGGGACCGTGAGAGGTGCGGGCGGGTGGTGCGCCCGCCCCGTGCACCGCCCAAAGCGTAAAAACGGAGTTCTATTACTAAGACCTATATGGGGAAGATCTATAGGGAGCGGATCAGAATACATAAAGTTTAAAATGTATAATGGGTTAAAATACATAATGGTTCAAAATATATTTATAACGCAATTTTCTAAAACTATTAGCTAAATGAACTTTTTTGATATCGTAATCTATAGATTGGTTTAGGTTAGGTTAGGTTTGTTTTATAACAATCCTGTTAATTTGTAACTTTCTGAGAAAATCGCATTATATATTATAAACCATTATATACATTTTAAACTTTATGTATTTTAATACGTACCCGATCTATATGCGGAGTGTGAATGGTTACGTTGGGAGGGGAAGGCCTAGACGGACGTTCCGAGACCAAATACGAACGTTTTGGAAAAAGACGACGAACAAAGACGTTTTGGAAAAAGGTCAGGTCAGGAGTACCCGAAACCGACGAGCATGTATGAAGAGATTGATGAGTGTGGATGAAGCGAAAGAAGTGTGTCAGGATCGTAGCAAGTGGAACAAAGTAGTCTCTGCCTACCCCTGTGGGAAAGAGGCGTGACGGTATATATGTATGTATGTATTACTAAGACTCACTGTCCGTCCGTCTGTCACCACTCACCAGGCTGTATCTCATGAACCGTGACAGCTAGACAGTTAAAATTTTCACAGATGATGTATTTCTGTTGCCGCTATAACAACAAATACTAAAAACCAGAATAATGTTACGTATGTGTGAATATATCAAAGACCAATATAAAGTGACCCCACACTGCGTACATTTTGCTTTGGAGCAGGGCTCTGCTTACACTGGTTTATAGATAATGGTACGGACCCTTCGTGCGCAAGTCTGGGTCCGCTTTTTTTTTTAATTCGTTTGTACGTAATTTCGGATGAAATAACAAAAGAAACGTCCAATAAAACCAACTCAATCTGTTGAAATCAAAACAATCAAATAATCTTGTAAATTTTAACAATACAGACTTTTGCATTATTACAATGTAATAAGCTGCTAAAATTTACCTAATCATCTTTTTAGTCGACTGTACCATTTGACACTTTGTGCCCAAGGAAACATATCCAACACACTAAAAAAGACGTAACCGCCCCGAATTTCATATGGAGTTACGCTCTTTTGTGTTAGCAGCTTAGCAATCGATGTGTTGACATTTTGTATTTTTAATTCTGCGTGGTTATGACACACCTTTGGCCTTGTTTTCTACATCAAGAAAAAATGTCTTAATGTATGTGGTACCTATTTGTTTTATATTTTTTATTTTGCTATTCATAGGTACTCAGTAGAAAATCATTGAAAATATGCGTACCAATTACCATTATTAATTAAATTATTAATTCTAGTTTTGCTAAAAACTTCTAGAAATGCATTGATAAGCTTTAAGATTATAAAAGGACGTTTTTTGTTGATACTTTGAAATGTATTGCATTCATTGAGCTTGCGTGAGCGAAACAGAAAGCAAACAACGTATTTAACAGGTGCGCGAGCGAGCAGGATAAAATACACGTGGTTTATTACGTAACAATGAAGGGCCGGCACGCTACGATACGAGGGTGAATGAACTGGGTTGTCAGCGTAAAACGGAAAATTAGCTTCCGGGATTTTTGGTAAACTTTGTGAATCATTGAGATAAATTTTAAGTTTAAAGAACAAAGGAATACTGTTTTAGAAAACATTACTTGAACTTATAACGTGCTTTCACCATTCACGGTAACCCTTGAAATATTAATTGCGAATTAGTTGGCCGTTTTAGCTATATTGGTGATCCAACAACCTTAAGTTTGAATAAAATTTTAAAAATAGATTACTAAAGGAAATTAAATATCACCTGCTTATGGTGGTGTAGCGGTATAGCACGCATCACGGAATGATGAGGATCCGGGTTCGATTCCGGCCATAGCTTTACTTTTCGGATTTTTCTGTGTTCTAATTTTCAGTGTCGTTTAGAAATTTAAATTGAATATCGTTAATTGTGTTCCTTACGTTTTATAACCTTTTCACGCCACTGCTCGGAAATGTGGCAAAAGATGGTCAGTAATGGGGCCCCAAAACAAAGTATTGTTGTAGGTTGAATGAACAGGCCAACTATGAATTCAAACAGGCCAACAATAACATTGTTGGACAGTTTCAAAGACCAAAGTCGTCCAATCACATTGGCATGTTGATCCCTGATTCCACCAATCAGAACACAATTTGTGATGCTATTACACAAAATCGACCAATCAGAACACGTCGTGTGCTGCATTTTAAATTTTTTCAAGGTTTATCCCATCAGGGAGAGGCAAAGGAAACTAGGTCCATACAGCCACGTCTGACGTAAATTGTTTTGTCTTTAATGTTTAAGTCCTGTCTTAAAGTCAGAGTCGTCAGTCCGTCCTTGTCACGTCATATTAAAACTATAAGCGATTATGGGTGTGTTTAATAAGCACTTCGAAGCGCTTTGCTTAATAAAATAACATAATAAAAAAAGCCTTTGCGTGACTGGACACTAGAGCGCTCTCGTTTTTTTTTTTTTAAGTTAAATATGGCGAGAGAGTGAAACTTTACTGTTGTATTTACGCTCATGTTTTTTATTTCCTCGCAGTAGTCGTGAAAAGCACTATGTAATGTCTCGGCCAAAAGTGCAATAGATGGACTCGTCTCTCTTCGAGGGCCTCACCTGCGGCTCGGCCCTCGAACTCACTCGTCCATCTATTGCTCACTTTCCAGCCTCTACAACAATGTACTATTTTTTGAATACTTTACATAAAATAATTAATTACTTAAATATGACTTTTAGAATATTTTAAACACACTTTAACAAGCAATGTCTTTAAAATCATTGCATGCTAAGATAAACTAATGATATGACATTTTTGCTGTAAATCTAAGAATTAACCTTACCTGGACCTTAGAACCTTGGTTTATCACTTAATTAGGCAAACAAACACTTAATTTCGTTTGAAGCCAAACTGCTACATTCCCCATCCAATCACAAAATATTACATCTTATTTTATAATTTAACAACCTAGAAAAATATTATTGTACACCTGGCAACACAGTTCCAGAAAGTTCTGGCAGCGCGGCGTTCTGATTGGTCGGAACTTTCTCGGCGCGGAAATTTCTCGATCCCTATTGGGTTAGAGTATATATGGGAGCACAGCGCCCTGCTGCGTCAGTTTGAATGATCAAAACCGCGCGAAAACTTTCTGCACTAAGTAGAGTATGCTAAGTTTAAAGATTAAATTGTTACATTCTTAGTTTATAATGGTGGCTATCGGCATTGATTTAGGCACAACGTATTCGTGTGTGGCAATATGGAAGGATAATTTTGTAGAAGTGATTGCAAACGACCAAGGGAACAGGACAACGCCGTCTTACGTATCTTTTACGAAAAATAGTCGTCTGATCGGCGAGGCGGCTAAAAATCAGGCTCCATTCAACCCATGGAACACAGTTTTTGGCACAAAAAGGCTGATTGGGAGAAGATACGATGATGTTGGACTACAAATGGACTTACACCATTGGCCGTATGTCGTTCTAAATAATAACGGTAAGCCAAAGATTTTAGTTGAATACAAGGGACAGAAAAAGCAGTTTGCGCCAGAAGAGATAAGCAGCATGGTCATCTGTAGGATGAAAGAGATAGCTGAAGCGTATTTAGGTGAGAAAATTAAGGATGCTGTTGTGACTGTGCCTGCTTATTTTAATGATGCTCAACGTCAAGCTACCAGGGCAGCAGGAGCTATAGCTGGTCTTAATGTTTTGAAGATCCTAAATGAACCAACTGCCGCTGCTTTAGCGTATGGTTTAGACAAAAACTTGAAGGGAGAAACGAATGTCCTGATCTACGATCTTGGAGGAGGCACATTAGATGTTTCCGTTCTTAAAATTAGTAAGAGTTCTGTGTATGAAGTTATAGCGACTTCTGGTAACACAAGATTGGGTGGCGAAGACTTCGATAACAGACTGGTAGCGTTCTTTGCTGAAGATTTCCGAAAAAAATATAAAATGGACATAGTCGGTAAAACGAAGGCGTTAAGGAGATTGAAAAAAACTTCGGAGAGAGCGAAGAAAGCTTTAACTTCGGGTATCGAAGCGATTATTGAAATAGAGTCCTTATGCAATGGTATAAATTACCAGGGAAAGATAACTAGGACCATGTTCGAAGAGCTGTGCAGCGATTTGTTCACAGATACATTAAAGCCTGTGGAACAGGCTCTAAATGATGCTAAAAAGAGTAAATCGGATATAAATCATGTGATTTTAGTAGGTGGTAGTACCAGGATACCAAAAATTAGGAGCATGCTGACGGAGTTCTTTGATGGAAAGGCATTAACATCTTCTATCAATCCCGATGAAGCAATAGCATGTGGAGCAGCCATTCAAGCTGCTATTTTAAGCGGAGACAATCACAATAAGATACAAGACTTTATGCTAGTTGATGTAGTGCCATTAACGTTAGGCGTAGAAGCAGCCAGAGGGATGATGTTTAAAGTAGTGAACAGAAACACTCCAATACCTTGCAGAGTAACCAAAGAGTTGACTACGCTAGATGACTACCAAACTGCTATGACTATAGAAATATTCGAAGGAGAGAGAACGCAAACCAAAAATAACAATTTACTCGGTGCTTTTGATCTTAATGGGATACCTCCAGCTCCTCGGGGTATCGCAAAAATAGACGTTACATTTGATATAGATTTCAATGGAGTTCTATGTGTCTATGCTCAGGATAGAAGCACAGGAAATATGGAAAGTCTTGTGATTAGAAATAGTGATAGATTGAATCAGCAGGAGATTGAAAAGATGGTCGTTGATGCTGAGATATTTAAGGAAGAGGATAAAGAGAATCAGATGAGGTTGGACGTGAGGAATCAACTAGAGAGCTATATTTACAGTGTTAAGCAGTCAGTCGTTGATAAGAGTGGGAATCTTACAGCTTTAGAAAAAGCGACAATGGTGAAGGAATGTCAAAATGCTCTGGTATGGTTGGAAGGTAACATGGATTGCGTGAGGGAGGAGTTTGAAAGAAAAATGTCGGAGCTTTTAAAAAGATGGTCAGTTGTTATGAAGAAGATTTACGGTCAAAGATGGAAGCATGCCAAAAGACAAAGAACGGAGTCGGAACAGTCGTCCGCTTCCATCGAAGAAGTTTTTTCCGTTTAAGTATTTTAAACTTGCAAATCTACAGTTATTTCGTACTTAAGCTGTTGCAAAAGAACTGAATTGGTGCTTCTACATACTCGTAATAAAGTTAAGATTTTAAGAGCTGTTTCGCTCTATTAACACGATTATTTTGTTAACTAATTTCACAACTGTAGGCTTATCGTCTAACTCGCTCGCAATCGCCATCGTGTTCATTTTGTCAGTTCATGTATGGGCTGACAATTGGGATCAGAATCAGCTAGCTGTCACATTCATACATGAACTGTCAAAATGAACACGATGGCGATTGCGAGCGAGTTAGGTAATAAAGAAAGAAAGAAAGAAAGAAAGAAGGCATTTATTCCTTTTTGCAAGACACACAAATATAAGATAATATACACAGTTTTATAGAAAATAAACAAGGTATAACAAAAAAAAAAACATAGACATGAAAAATAGATCATCAGCGTTGTGTGTCTTCGCAAAAGTGAAACGGTCGCTGGTGTAATAAGCCTACTGGTGTCTCAAATTTTGGCTGTGATTGTTTTTGTTTGAGAAGACTAATATTGTTAGGTCGTCAGTTTTAATCTCGTCTGGATTAGTCGTAATCGTTTCACATTGTGGCCATAATGGAAAGATATTGTTTATTTTTGTAATTCTTCGAATACAGAATTTCGATCTGCTGGTTGTTTTATTATGATCCTTTTCTATTTTTTTACTACTGTCAAGATCACTCACTTTCCTCTAAAACATTTGTATTTAGAGTGAGCGGGGAAGCACGATATGAACTTTGAATTTGGGAATAAGACCAGGGAACACATTAGCTTGGCAGAAAAAGTGAGAGAAAAAGTAGACGTATAAATAAAGATATTTGTATTTTTTTATTACTACCACGGGGTCATTGTAGAATGCTTTTTTGAATAGATATTGGAACCAGAATTTAAAAGTATTAATTTCATCTCAAAACTTCACTTTTCAAGTTGTTTTTAAGCTGGTACATTGGTAGGTACGTAACGTACCAACCTAGCCCTATTTCACCAACACGACAATTGTCAGAGACAAGTGACAATTCTGTCTGCATTACAAACTCGATGAGAATCTACGCCAATTGGCTTCATAATAACCACGCATTGCAATTTTAATTGTCACTTGTCACCGACAATTGTCGAATTGGTAAAATAGGGCCCTACTCACTAATCTTGCCACCAAGCAGCATTGTTTACTCTTGTTACATTGTTCCTCTGGTGTTAACCATCAGAATACAAATTTGCTTGTTTGCCTTTTTTAACTTATAAAAAAAAGAAATTGCATGAGAATGACAGCTGTCAGATGTACAGAAGTCAGTTGGTTGTCTACCATGTGTTGCCATATACAAAAAGCTGTAGTTGTAGTTGAGATTTATATTGAACTATTTTTTATCTTTTCAATAATAAAATAAACCGTCTGCCCTCAGATCTTCGGTTCTTCGGAGCTGTTGAAGGGCGGCCAGCACCGCCAGCACACTGCCATGATGGTGATGGCGATGTTGGGCTTCTACTTCGAACTGTCACGACATGACCGCGACAAATATGTCAGGGTGCACTTACGACATATCAGAGCAGGTTTGTCATCAAAGATATGCAGAAATAAAAAAATGTAGACCGCTGAAGTAATTCAAATTTATCTGTGGCTTGTTAAGGGATTCGAAATTGATTACTCCTTGAAGAAGGGCCTCGGACTGGTCTGACACATGTCACGCAAAAGTATACTTTAAAAACATCAGTGTTATATAATCTGTTTATTTCATTTTCTTGTTTATGTCTCACAGTTGTTATCACGGGGACACTATTTTAGCACTAAAGATTTTATTTATTGATTTATATGTTTCTTTTAAAGATAAGCTTCATCATTTCGAGAAGATACGTTCCGATGCGACTCTGCCCCTTGAGTACGACTATAAAAGTGCCACACACCCCGCTTGGCAGTTTTGGCGGAAGATTGGCATTACTGGCATTTCCACCGTTGCCACTTATAAAGATCAGGTATCAAAGTGATAAATTCATAAAATGATAGGTATTATAGAAACTAAGTTTAAAAAGAACAAGTTTTACGTCAAAAAAATATACCTAGCTAATACGCCGGCATTTTGTAATTTTAGCATAGCAACATTAATTTTGACTTTTTTTCAGGACCCGGATGGCAGTATCATGCGATCATTGGGCCAGAATAAAGAATTGCTGTCAGAAAACGATATTATTAAAATAAATAGCGTGTACGGCATAAAATGTATGATAAAGTCCGAAGAAAATGGGAGACGGATGAGAAAACATTATCATTCCGATAACGAAGACTAGTTTCCGAAAGCAGAATAGGATAAGCCTTCAGCTACATTTTTTTAAAAGGTTCTTTTTGATGCAACCGAGCTATACGCGCGCTAAAAAGTTTCGAAATGTCAAATAAAATGAACACAAAAAAGTGGTTTTATTTATTTATTTCGTGTATTAATTCTTTCGCGTCTGTATTTTGCGGCGCTTCAATATTTTCAATGGAGTCGTTGTCATGCTTTGTCAAGCTAATATCGCTTTTGGACATGACGTCGTAAACTCTAAGGTCCTGCGAATATCGCCTGCTCCTGATCACGCATTTGTCCGAGTATATGATTAAACTAACAGCTGAAAAGAAACAAGTATTTTTTCTCATTTGCTCAGCTGTCTCTTCCACACAGTATCATTTAGAAAGAGACACACTGAAGGACAATAAAAATGTCTATTGTCACTCCCCGCCACGGCATTATTCACGGCAGTTTGACTTAACACCCCTGGCCTTAGACTCCGAAATTCGATTTTCGAACTTCGTGTCATACCGTCCCTTTCACTCTCAAATTAATGACTATTAGTGTGAGCGGAACGGAACGAAACGAATTTCGAAAATCGAATTTCGGAGTAGCCCCTCTGAAATGACGTTTCATTTTTTTTAATTATCCTGTTGCGGTGTCCCACTGCAGGGCAAAGGCCTTTTGACCTCCACAACTCTCGGTCCGACGCAATATCAGGCCGTTCCTACATATTATACGCGTCCAAATTGTCATTTCAATAGATTTCAATATGTATTGGATTCAAAATTAAGTCCCACACTTGACGCTTCGCTTTGAACATCGATCAATGTATAGAAACATTTGTCAACTATGATTCAAAAATCCTGAAAAACATTCACGTGGCCAATTAGTCAAACTACCTAACACAATAACCCGCTGCAATATTCCGGAACAATACTCTCATCCACTCAAAGGTTGACTGGAAGTGATCCCTTAATGGAATAAGTCGGCCTTCGTGGATCTCAGTGTTTGTCAATTGTATTTGTTTTATGTTTATTTTGCACAATACAGAGTTTACATACGTACATACATAAAGTCATACCTATACGAAAATATTTTAGTCATGTTTGAACCAGTGAGAGGTTTAGGACTACTTATGGTGACGGCACCAGTGTTGGACAATTTAAGCTGACAAGAACCAGTAATGGACACTTAATTCTCAAGTTAACGATATTATGGTTTTAAATTGACTGTTGGAAAATAAATGAAAATGCCTTAGTGTTTTTTAAATAACAGTTATTGTGCATTATTGGGCCCATTACTTGCACCGTCACCCTATATTCGAGTATAATTTTATGGTACACGACACGAGTCAATCAGAGTAATAACTGAATCAACACTAACTAGGATGTTCCTCCCTTGTGTGCATAGCCATCCTCTCGATCTTGTGCTCTTCTTTCCAGTGGAAAAACACTTTCTTGATAACGGCCACAACAAGCGCTATCATAAATATGCTCAGCCCAAAGAGAATGGTGTAAAGCGCCATTTACAAGGGTTACGTGGACTTTGGAACGCATATTGGTGAACTAAAATAGCTTCATACACAAACACGCATCGTCGAAATTGTAGCGAAAATAAACAAATCACTTGTGTCAGTTGATACCGCGTCATTACTGACAATATCTTTCGTCAAAAAAGGTTTACTTCATCTGAGGTTTACCCACACGAACAACGAAACAATAGAATCAGGCCAAGCTGCCGCCGCTGCCGCTGTTGTTGTCTGTCGAGCTTTGACTCGTAGCAATACGAGGTTAATACAAATTTAAGACACAAATTATATTAAGGTTATGACTATTAATTTATCTTTGACGATATTTGGCACCATAAAAAACCTTTTTGGTTGAGTGCAACCAAATCACGCTTGGCTGTATGGCATAATATCTTACGCCTCATTAGGCGGGAAATCCTTGCATTAAAAAAGTAAAGGCGCAAAGCCGCGAAACCAGCAGAAGTTTGTTGTGAATTAATTATTATTATCGTTGAAATTACTGATGCGTACAATTTGTTTAACCTGTAGATTATTTCATATTTACTTGATGAGTGTGTTATAATGTTTGTGATTTTTACCAGGAATAAAGTTAAAAATACTTCGCACGAAAATGAGTTTCGACGAATACGGTAAGTCAATCAAAACATTCATTTTGTTGTAAACTTTGCACCAAATTAATCACTTTATTCTTGTAATTTTAGTGAACCACATCTCTCAAAAACAACGAATAGCAGTGGCTATATCTGTTATTAAGTCGAAACCAAAAGATATATCAATTGATGAATATTTAACGCAGTTACAACAAAAAATCAAAGACACGGAATTCGATCCAAACGAAACTGTGTGTAGCGACGATTTCAAGTTTGATGACGATGAAATTATTGACCAAAATCATCGGGAAATACCTGTTAATATTAATGGACACCAATTTGATTGTAAATCAAATGAGGCTAAAATAAATAATTCGGTAGTAAATGAAAGTTTTCATGATAATAGTCCGATTAGTCAAACCATCTTGAATGATTTCGTTTTTGGGGGTGTTGAAGCTACCAATGATGCGAATGTGCATGGAGATTGCTTGGAAAATAGTTTGGAAACTTTACACTCACGTCAGGAAGCTACAGTCAACAGAAAACAGCAGGAACAGGAACAGGTATATAAATAAGTTATTTCTACCGTCTCAGGCATTTTTTATTTAAGTCATTAAAAAATTACAAGATTTTAATGAAATTATAAAAATAAAAAACTTAGAAAGTTGTTCTATGCGCTTTCAACTGATTGGCGGAAGTCTTGCGAGTCACTGTCGGTTTTTTCTCCATATACCTACATAAACAATTTGTGCATGTTGTTAGGTATACTTAGCTTTGTTTTTTCTTCTCATGTGTTCGCGCATGTGTGCAGGTTTCCTCACTATGTTTTCTTTCACCTATCTTCTCACCTTTCACTAATGTTTCCCTTTCACTATGTGTGGGTGTGTTTATCTTTCACTATGTTTTCATCTTTTTCTTGTGTTTTATGTACAATACAACTAGCTTCTGCCCGCGACTTCGTCTGCGTCGAATTATACATAAAAACATTCCTCTTTAATCCCTCTATCTATTAAAAAAAACCGCATCAAAATCCGTTGTGTAGTTTTGAAGATATAAGCATACATAGGGACATAGGGACATGGGGACAGAGAAAGCGACTTTGTTTTATACTATGTAGTGATAAAGAGTTATACATATATTTTTTAAATACCTTACTACTAGCTTTACTTTGCTATGGATGGTTTAGCGGTATACCACGCATCACGAAATGATGATCCAGGTTCGATTCCAGGCCATAGCTTTACTCTTCGGATTTTTCTGTTCTAATATTCATTGTCGTTTAGAAATTAACCTATGTGTACTTGTTATTAATTTTCAGACGTCTCAACACCAAAACCTATCCCAACTAACTTACTGTGAAAGCCAAGCACTTGACACAAATTATTATAATAATAACACAACAAATTGTACAACTAATAATAATAACAAACATAGTATAAATGCTACAGAAAATAATAGAAATCTGACGAATATTGATTCTCAAGCAACTGAATTATACAGTTTAGAAGCATTCACTCAAAATTATACTCATGTGAGTCAAACCCAAGGAGAACAGGTCATAATATCTGATAAATTCATAAGAAGTAATATTGCCAATGCTCAAAGAGCAGAACTGAATGAAAATTCTATAGCTACTGACAGTAAAGAAGTAAATACCAAAATAAACGACCAACAAAAGCAATTTACTGAAAATGATCATAATTTTAGTCAGAGTTATGATCAAATCAGAATACCAGTTGAAAATGTATATAATTATAATAGTGGATCTGCTAATAATATTGATATAAATAAAGAACACGAAGAGTGTATCAATATTGTCGACTATATAACAATTGGTAATGAGGAACTAGAAACAAACAAAAATCATACAGTCCATAAACACGCTTCAGTAAGAGGGATAACGACCGAAGCCAGAAATGACAAATTTGTCAATGATAACGAAATGTTCGAAGGTGACAATGACAATGATGAACACAATGAAATGGAAGTAGATGAGAAAACGGATAGTGATGATAATTCTACTGTAAAAGTGCCTTTTAAAGTGTTAGAAGAATTGCACAGAGTGAAAGCTTTCTTAAACAAGAAGGACAGAAGATGCACGGACGGTTATTCCACAGATTCCGGGTACAGAAGCGATTCACAAGTCAGAAATAGTTTTAAAAATTGTAAGTGGTCCAATATGATCTGTACAATTTGTCTCAGATTTATTCTAGAACTTGCTGTTGCCTGCGACTCCGTCTACGCAGGATTCGCTTATCGCTGTCCCGTGGGAACTATGACTATCTTCTTTCACACCAGGAGCCCGATTTTTGAAAGCACATCACTCGAAAGTGGTATAAATCAGCTTAAATCTCCAAAACTACAGCTCCAATCAAAGTTTTGACTAGTTCACAAGATTAATGAGAGCTGTGGTCTTATATGCTACTCTTATTTCAAATTCAGCACAATTTTTCACCACTTTCGTGTGGTATTTTCACACATGTGCTTTCAAAAATCGGGCCAACACGTTCCCTTATCACACTTCGTTATACTGTCTTTCTGTTTCACACCTTCCATACTTCTTAACGCTCTCATTTGTACTGCATTTATTCTACTTATTTAATATTGGTCTTTCATTGTTCCAGCTTTCCAATCATCAATAATTTGGATAAATCAGTCTGCTCACTGCTTGTTCACCTATATCTTGCAGTCACCGATGGACTGTGGTGACATTGTGAACGATATATCCAAGGTAACATATGTAATACAAAAGGGGAATTAAAAACTAAACTAAAACTAATCTTAAAATAAAATAATTAAAAAAGGAGGGACCCCCGTGGCATAGTTCCACAGACGCTGGCAGCATTCCCCCTTTGGACAGCGATACTAATACGCTGTCCAAGGAAGCTGCCAGCTCTGCGGTCACCCGTAGTATCTATTAGCCTCTTCGAAATATCTTTGAAGAGGCTAATAGCGCTAGGACCCCACGGACCAAGGGTCTCAACACCGGAAGGGACAGAGTTATATTCGGTGCTGAGGATTATAGGAGCCACTTCCATGCTGGTCTGGGAGCAAAGAAATAACAGAACAGCTGCTTATGATGGTAAAAGTCCATCGAGGGAATAGGTGAAAATCTTAGGAATCGTGTTATAGGCGATGCTAGCAACCCATTACTATTTTGATTCGTATTTCCACCTATACGCCCACAATTATGCTAAACGGCCTTTAGGTCTTGCTACCATAGGCTCTGTCTACCCCGTAAGGGATAAATACATGATATATGTTATGTATGTATGTACCCATTATAATTCTCTGTGTCCTGAGAAAGGCTCTTGACAGACGGAAAGACGGACGGACTGACATCAAAGTGATTCTATAATGGTGCCGTTTTATTGAGATATAGAACTTTAAAAATGTTTAATTTATCCAGGTGCTAGGCCAACTAATTGACAAATTGCACGAGGAAGAAAACTACCCTCCATTTTTGGAAGAATTATTGGAAACTGTTGACAGTTTGATCCGAGAAGCTTACGGAGGTGACAATTGGACCGAGGATGCTGTAAGCGTTATTATTATTATGACTAGCTTCTTCCCACGACTTCATCCGCGTAGAATAAGCAGTTGACGTGTTTATCGCTATCCTACGGGAACTATGCAATTTTCCGGGATAAAAAGTAGCCTGGCCGGTGATTTTTTCAACAGATAGTAAAGTTTGCATCAAAATCCGTTCAGCCGTTTTCACGTGATGCGCTCACATATACAGACAAACAGACAAAAGTTCTAAAACCTGTTGGAACGTGTTCTGTTTCCGATTCTAAGTATCCTCAGCCAAAAAAACTTTATTTTCGTTTCCTTTCAATGTTTGAGAAAAACATCTGCCTCAGCTGAAAGAGGAATTACTGGATTTGTAACTTCAAAAAACACTCACCTGCGGTTCGTGTGTTTAAACAAGTTACTCATCCAGCAATTGGCTACTTCCCAGACCTCGACATTAACCTATTATTTTTTGCAGCTAATAACAAAAGACGAAAACACCTACCGTTTAGTTCTACTAAACAAATCAAAACACATATTAAAACACAGCACAGAAACAATAACAGACATACTAGAAAAACTACACTCGAATCTAGCCCAAGAAAACTATGAATTAACCAACACAAACCAAATAGAAAACTCATGCTACATATTCCATATACTAGAGATATTTTTGAAAAAATACATAAAAGTCAAGAACTCGAGTCAAGCGAGCCATTCCGAAGAGAGATTACCGAAGAGAAGTTCCCTAACTGAACTGTGGAGGAAAAAATGGAATCCAAATTACAAAGAAACGGCGCATCAAGAGAATGCTACCGTTTGCATTCTGAAGAAATGCAGTGAGATCCTGAATAAGATTATTGTAGAGTGCATGGATGGTTATAGTTTAATGTCTTTTGCTGCGTTACAATGTTTTAATTTAATACAGACGTAACATTTATTAGAAATAGTATTTCCCATCGTTTTTTATCAATAAAAACCTGTTAATCTGTAAAAACATCTTTTTTAACACGGCCCCTTCGACCGCTGCGATGATTTCGCCAATGTCAAAGTAATAAATACAGTATTCAAAAAACTTGTGACAAAGATGTCGGCAAAGTTCTGTCGGGTTCTTAGCCAACGGATAACGATATTTAACGATGCCCAGGGTGCACCAAGCACTGCTCTTCCCTTCGGACGGATCCAAACGAACCGCAGCTCTTGACCGGAGGCAACCCGACTCGCAAGTCAAGAGCATAAATATATGAACGTTAGCAATACGTCAAAAACATCTATACACCTTTATGCCACAAACAATGAAAGTAGAATAAATGCAGTAGAAATGAGAGCGTTAAGGAGTATGAAAGGTGTATCACTGAAAGATAGAATCAGGAACATGCTGGTGTGAAAGAGTGACTAGGATAGAAAAAAGTATGCTTAGTTGGTTTGGTCACATAGAGCGGATGGATGAAAGTAGACTAACTAAACAGATCTATATGGGGAGTGTGAATGGTTGCGTTCGGAGGGGAAGGCCTAGACGGACGTTCCGAGACCAAATAGGAGACGTTTTGGAAAAAGGTCAGGTCAGGAGTACCCGAAACCGACGAGCATGTATGAAGAGACTGATGAATGTGGATGAAGCGAAAGAAGTATGTCAGGATCGTAGCAAGTGGAATAAAGTAGTCTCTGCCTACCCCTGTGGGAAAGAGGCGTGACGGTATGTATGTATGTACAATAAAGTCGGTGACACATGTTTGACATGATTGTATCGATATTAATGCTCTCGGCTGTATGCGCCTTGACACGAGGCCCAAGCAGTGGCGTAACTATAGGGTGGCAGGGGTGGCAAAATGCCAGAGGCCCCTAGCTCCACGGGGCCCCGAACTGAGTTGGTTTAGAGCAGAGAAGGGACGCTGATGCGCTTTATATTGAGGAAGGAGCCCTGACGAATTTGCCACGGGCCCCAGACGTTATAGTTACGCCACTGGGCCCAAAATATCCAATATAAAGGTATATGACCAGTATGCAAAAAAAAAAACAATGTTGTTTTATCCTTCTTTGTAAGTACTCAGAGGAGCAAAGAAAAGTTTATATTAGACAATAATGGTTTTGTATTCCAGTTGTGGATCTATCATAGTTAAAACAGTAAACACTATACAATAAGAACCTATATATGATAGCTATAAGATAGTACTTAAATAAAGACATATAAGCAGCAATTTCAATGTTTTATTTTTTGTTCTGTAATGAAGAAAATATTTACAGTTTGACAACAAAAATAATGCTCCACGATGTACCTGCGCAGTATACCAATTTTAGTAGCGCGGGAAACTCTGGCGCTGTTATTGGTCGATCGATTTCGTACCAACAATGGCAAAATCGTGTAAGCGGGACAGAGCTAAGAATGCAAAGCAAGCAATACTCTGCCAGTTGCGCTTGCAAATAAAGTTCAATATAGATTATTTACACGTTCGGCTACCATCGGAAACTGGTCTGCGCTTCTCTGCGCAAACGAATACTGCCGATGCGCATTATATTTGTTGTCAAACTGTAACTGTTCCTAAGTACTTATCAAATGGAACAACAATCAGATTCAACATCACAACCTATCGCTATAGAAGTTGGTTACTATCAGTTTTTTCTAATTCTTGATCATAGAAAGCCGATAACTCTTCTTCCAGTTTAGCTTTCTCGCAAACCGAACGAAGGTGTCTGTTCAACTTGCTGTTACCCTGCGAACAAACAATAATTATTAGAATAGTTCATATATTCAACTAGGGGGGCGTTCAAGTATTACGTAACGCAATTTGGGGGGGAGGAGGGGGGGGGGGGGTATCGTAAAACGTTACTATGCGTTACAGAGGCGGGGGGAGGGGGGGGTCTTTCTTACAACACGTTACGTAACGCTTTCTTTTTTTAAATAAAAAAATATGGAATTAAAACTGCCAAGTTAACAAACTACGCATGTATTGCGGGTTAAACATCTCTTGTGTTATTTAATATTATTACCGCCAAGGCGATAAAAACTATAACAAGGATATTATAGCGACTTTCTTGTACTTTGCGCAACATAAATTTTGACACTTGGGTAAAAATGGTCACTTGAGTGTTACGTAACGTTTAGAGGGGGAAGGGGGGGGGGTACATAAAAACGTTACGGCGCGTTACAAGGAGGGGAGGGGGGGTCAAAAATCTTCAATTATTGCGTTACGTAATACTTGAACGCTCCCTAGGTGGCGCTAGGGTCGCTACACACAGTTCACACGTAGCAGTTCGTATATTTGATGACTAGATGCCGCTAAGGTGGCCACACATAGACTCACGTGGCAATGACTAGATGTCGCTAGTGTCTACATAAAGTCCTCACCTTAAAGCTGGCCCCGCACAGATGGCACACGGCCAGCCTCGGCTCCCTCCCCTCGTGGCGCCGGACGTGGCTGACCAGCGACTTCCGGCTGCTGTACGCGGCGGGGCAGAGCGCGCACGCGTGCGGCTTGTGCGCGGCGTGCGCGGCCTGCATGTGCGCCGCGAGCGCGCGCGCGTGGGGGCACTGCCGCGGGCACAGCGGGCACGGAAAGCTAAAGGGAAACGGGCCATAGAGTAATGAGAGAAATAAACTTACAATATTGCAATGCCATTATAAAACGTCCCGTCCATGCTGGTCTGGTAGCAAAGAAAAAACATAGAATATACCAGTTGCTTTTCTTCCCGCGCAGATGGTAAACAGTAAACACCCACCGAGGGAACGCGCAATAATCTTAGAAACCATGTTGTAGGCGGTGCGGCTAGCAACCCATCACTATTTTGATTCCCCATTCCACCTATACGCCTACAATCATGCTATTTTTGATTAAAAAATGACACTTTTTAGATGGCGTACATACTCTTTGAACATTGGAACAACTTTTGAACAACTGAACAACCTTATGTTACGTCAGTGTGCACGGGAGGCACTGGTAACTAAACTCACATGGTCTGCTGGTGGCTAATGCTGTTCCTCACGTGGGCCAGCAGGCTCTTCCTGGAGCCGTAGCTGATGCCGCAGGCCTCGCAGCGGTGCTCCTCCCAGCCACCGTACTGCGTCAGTGTGCACGGGCGGCACTGGTAACTAAACTCACATGGTCTGCTGGTGGCTCATGCTGTTCCTCACGTGGGCCAGCAGACTCTTCCTGAAGCCGTAGCTGATGCCGCAAGCCTCGCAGCGGTGCTCCTCCCAGCCACCGTACTGCGTCAGTGTGCACGGGCGGCACGGTACACTAAACTCACATGGTCTGCTGGTGGCTAATGCTGTTCCTCACGTGGGCCAGCAGGCTCTTCCTGGAGCCGTAGCTGATGCCGCAGGCCTCGCAGCGGTGCTCCTCCCAGCCACCGTACTGCGTCAGTGTGCACGGGCGGCACGGTACACTAAACTCACATGGTCTGCTGGTGGCTAATGCTGTTCCTCACGTGGGCCAGCAGGCTCTTCCTGGAGCCGTAGCTGATGCCGCAAGCCTCGCAGCGGTGCTCCTCGCGCTCACCGTGCTTCTTCCGGTGCTGAGTCAGCGTGTACGGACTGCTGAATGTGGACGAGCACTGATCGCATGTGAACTTCTTGTTTATGTGTTTGCTGGAATAAAAAAAATGTTTTTAGCTCTGCGACCTCACGTGCAAAACAGCTGCAGGTGTGCGACACATCTGCGATTTTAAGTTTAGCTAGCTGCTACCCGCGACTTGGTCTGTATAAATTCATACACATCCGCGTTTTGTTTTCATGACTTTTGTCCAGTCACTGTCACAATTCAGCAGCCATCACATCACATCATCATCATTATCATCATCATCAGGTTATTTTAAGCTCCACTGCTGGGCACAGGCCTCCTCTCAGAATGAGAGGGCTTGGGCTATAGTTCCCACGCGGGCCCAGTGCGGATTGGGAACTTCACTCACACCATCGAACTGCTTCGCAGGAGTGTGCATTCCTCACAATGTTTTCCTTCACCGAAAAGCTCATGATAAATTACTAATGTAATATCGCACATAAATTCCGAAAAACTCAAGAGCTGCCAAGGCTCGAACCCACGATCCTCTACATGAGAAGCCATAGGTCAAACCACTAGACTACCACGGCTTTTTTTACACACTCACATCATATGCGTCCTGACAGCGCCCTGGTTGTTATAGCTCTTCCCGCAAACGTTGCAGGAATAAGTCTTGTTGCTCGTCTTTGACAGATGGAAACGCTTGATGTGTTGCTGCAAAGCGCTAGCGTCACTGGAACACCAATGAACTTTATGATTAGAGACCGGATTATATGCAACATAAAAAGCTTGTTATATGCATGAAAAATGCTTGTAATATGCACGAAAATTGGCAGAATATGCGCATACATATAACAATTTATATGCGTAATAGGTGGAACGAGTTTGTAGTAGGCGAGCGCGACGTTCTTCTGTCTCTTTCATGTTACTATCGTAACTGTCAAAACAAAAGACGCGCGCTGCTACTGACTGCGTTCCGAAATGCAGTAAAAAGTCACAATTATTACTCAATAGCCCTTATATTTTGTGACTGTTATTAAATTTGGTCGCATTTCGGAACGCAGGGCGAGTGAAAAACATTGTAAATATACCGATAATACGCATCATAACTAGATCTTAGGTAAAATATGCTTATACCGCTGAGAATGGCTGAAATATGCAAATGCATATGCGAATATGCTAATGCATATAATCCGGTCTTTATTTACGATACTCTATGAGCATAGACAGTGGCGTAACTATAGGGTGGCAGGGGTGGCAAAATGCCAGGGGCCCCGAGCTCTACGGGGCCCCGAACTGGCTTGGTTTAGAGCTTTACACATGCAAACCAACAATGCATGTTTGCATGTGTAAAAGTTGTGCTCATTAAACTTTGATAATGATCCCGTAGAGGGAAAACGCGTCAGTGTTAGTGTGGTGTAAGGGATAATTAAGTTTGTGGGATTTATATGTGTTTTATTGGCAGCAGTGGAGGGAGGGTGACATGAAAAACATATATATTTCACACAGGCTTGGTTATCTTGCACGTGAGTAGCGGAGTAGCAAGGTAATTTTTTTTTCATCTCTCATCTCACACTAACTGGGATTTACATACTTGAGCTTTGTCTCTTTGTAAAACATAATGGAGAGTATTTCACACGGATGAATTCATTAAGCCACAATTTGCGCACTCAGTATAAATATAATTATCGTATTCCCAAGGTTCATAATAAAGTTATGTACAAAAGTGCCTTCATCGCTGCAATGCGAGTTTTTAACAGGTTGCCTGTTGATATTAAGTCACTCGAAGGTAAACAATTTAAAACCTCCTTAAAAAGTTGGCTCACTGATAGAGTCTTCTACAACATGAATGAGTATTATAATTATGACAATAGATCATGCCTGTATTAACTTTTTTTAGTAATAAGTGTCATATATTGTACGTCCGTGATGGATAAACTGTTGGTTCTAAGTATATATTTGTTAACATATCTGTACACAGTTAAACAATAAACGTTATTCTATTCTATTCTATTCATACTCGGAAAGTGAGGCAAATCATATCTGACATACGGGAGAATAACTATTATTTTCTTCCCAAGGGTAGAAATGAATTAAAAAAAATAAAGGCATTGGCTGTCAATGGAACACATACGCATTCAGCCAAGCATTACGGTATATCCATGTTTTTTCTTAATTAATAATATTATAAATTTTATAATGCTAGTCAAATATTATTTTTATGAATTTATTTACATTCCTTTCTTATACATACGTAGACTTAATGCAAAGTTTTAGAAAAACAATTAAGAAAAAAAAACATTGTAAATGACAATGGTATAATGGCCACACAGCCTATCTCTCTATTTCCTTGTAGTCGAAATGAAAAGTAGAGTGTTTAACTCAGGAAAAACACCAATATCACACTCGAAATATTGGCACCCTCGCAAGGCTCGGGTGCCAAGTTACCTCGTGTGATATTGGTTCTTTTCCTCCCTTGTTGAACAATCTACTATTGTTCATTGAAATGGACCTCTGCAAAGTAACGCGTGATTCAATAAAGTATGTCGATTAGTTGTTGAAACCTTGTGTATCCTCATTGCATATAGTAACTGGTAGTTATCCCACCGAAAACTGACAGATTATCGAACAAGACGCCCACCTTGCCGTGTCTTATCCAACCTTAAATTGACATTGGCAGAATCATCAAAAAGTTGTTGGAGTCACTTTTTCCTAAATTTGAATTGAATTGACTCACGGGGAGTGTGAATGGTAACGTTGGGAGGGGAAGGCCTAGACGGACGTTCCGAGACCAAATAGGAGACGTTTTGGAAAAAGGTCAGGTCAGGAGTACCCGAAACCGACGAGCATGTACGAAGAGATTGATGAATGTGGATGAAGCGAAAGAAGTATGTCAGGATCGTAGCAAGTGGAACAAAGTACAGTTTGACAACAAAAATAATGCTCCACGATGTACCTGCGCAGTAGACCAATTTTAGTAGCGCGGGAAACTCTGGCGCTGTTATTGGTCGATCGATTTCGTACCAACAATGGCAAAATCGTGTAAGCGGGACAGAGCTAAGAATGCAAAGCAAGCAATACTCTGCCAGTTGCGCTTGGAAATAAAGTTCAATATAGATTATTTACACGTTCGGCTACCATCGGAAACTGGTCTGCACTTCTCTGCGCAAACGAATACTGCCGATGCGCATTATATTTGTTGTCAAACTGTAGTCTCTGCCTACCCCTGTGGGAAAGAGGCGTGACGGTATGTATGTATTGACTCACGGGAAAGTGTGTCCGCAGCGCGGGCAGGGCGCGGGCGCGGGGCGCAGGCAGCGCGCGGCGTGGGCGCGGCGCCGGCGCGGGGGCACGGCGCGGCCGCAGCGCGCGCACGCCGCCCGCACGCCGTGCGCCCACGAGTGCGCGCGCAGCACCGCCGCCGACGCGAAGCGCAGCGTGCACACCGGGCACAGGTGCTCGCCGTTAGACTACGACATACTTACACATTTGTATTTATATAGCCTTTTTATTCCGAATTCGCTACAATTTCAGCAAGTATGTTATTGTTGTTTTTTTATATTTTTATTATTAAATTATCGCGTAATTCGGCGTGCCTCATGGCATAGGCCTCCTCCGTGTATTGGAGGGTTTGGGCTATAATTCCCACGCGCGCCCAGTGCGGATTGGGAACTTAACACACACCATTGAATTTCTTCGCAGATGTGTGCAGGTTTCCTCAACATGTTTTCCTTCACCGAAAAACTCATGGCAAATTTCAAATGTAATTTTCGCACGTAAATTGCGAAAAACTGAGAGGTCGCGCCTGGGATTTGAACCCACGACGCTCTGCTTGAGAGGCCACAGGTCAAACCACTAGGCTACCACGGCTTTTTTTTACACATACACAAATCACGTCTTTATCCCTTACGGGGTAGACAGAGCCTAAGGTAACAGGTGCCTACAGGCCACATTTAGCAAGATTGTGGGCGTATAGATGGATAATGGAATCAGAGTAGTGATGGGTTGCTAGCCTCATCGCCTATAACATGATTCCTAATATTTTCGCCCATTCCCTCGATGGGCTTTTACCATCTGCGCGGGTAGAGAAGCAACTGGTACATTCTATGTTTTTTCTTTGCTCCCCGACCAGCATGGAAGGTAAGCATATTTAATTACTTTTATCTATAAAACCGACTTACTTCTTCATGCCTCATCATGTGCGCCTGGTACGTGTCTTTGAACAGGAACCCGAGCGCACAATTGTAACATTTAAACTCGGCTTCCAAATACTTGTCTTCCCTCCTCTTCGCTTCCAGTTCCGCTCTCTGCTCTTCTACGCTAAGAACAACTTTGTGAAAGTATTTTGTTACATCCAATTCTTCTTTCTCATCACAAATATCATCATTATTAGTGTCAGTATTATCTACGTCTTCGAATTCATGATCGCTTGTGTGTTCTTCATTTTTATCATTGAAATCATCAATTTCTGCATCATTCAGTTCTTTTGCTCTATCTATAGCATCTAGATTGTCTTGTAATGGTGCATACTGGTTTATATCGATGTGATCATCAGTTTGATCATCTTCTGTGATGTGGGATATGTCAGTCTGTGCTCCATTGCATTCTATGTCAGGGCACAGGTTGATTGTTTCTGTATTGCTATTCTGCAGAGTTACAGCTCCTTTGTCACTGTAAAAGATAAGATGTCTAATAATTCTAACTGTACTAGAGAGGTTGAATAAAGGTAAGCAATCTTAACCTGCCTTTTTATTAAATAAATAAATATCTTGGGACAAATTACACCAATTGACCCAGCCCCAAACTAAGCAAAGCTTGTACCATGGGCACCAGGCAACGGATAAACATACTTATATAATGTAGATAAATACATACATCATCCATGACTCGGGCACAAGCATTCGTATTCATCATACAACTGTCTGCCCCTACCGGGATTTCAACCCAGGACCTCTAGCTTCATAGTCAGGGTCACTAACCACTATCCGGTCATCAAATATTGAAATATACACTTTAAAAATCTAAATTTATTTAATTTTACAAATGAATTAAGAAATGACATTGTTATTTCATCAAACCTTTCTAGTATAATATTATAAATGCAAATGTGTTGATCTGATTGTGTTAAAATTTGGTATGGAGATAATTTAAGAGCCTAGGAAGGATGTAGAATAGTTTTTGCCCCGGAAAATTGTATACTTTCATGGGCATTCCTTTATTTTACGCAAAATAAGTCGCGGGTAGCAGCTAGTTTTTAACTTTTAATCAAATGATAATTTTTAACTACCTTACAAGATTGCATGACCGAAAAATTCTAAAAATATTTTAAATTTAATTATTTTATACTTATCTATACCTACTTATTTTATACTTCCATGCTGGTCTGGGAGCAAAGAAAAAACATAGAATGTACCAGTTGCTTCTCTTCCCGCGCAAATGGTAAAAACCCATTCAGGGAATTGGCGAAAATCATAGGAATCATGTTATAGGCGATGCGGCTAGCAACCTATCACTATTTTGATTCCACTTTCCACCTCTACACCCTCAGTGTCTTGCTAAACGTGGCCTGTAGGTCTTATTACCTTAGGCTCTGTCTACCCCGTAAGGGATAAAGACGTGATTTGTGTGTGTGTGTGTGTGTGTGTGTATCTATACTGAAGCTCAGCTCGCGACTTTATCTGCGCAGAATTAAATACAGCCTATGAAACTAACAAATAATGTGGCTTTACCAATATTAAAAAAAAAAAATCGGTTCAGTAGATCTAGAGATCACAACCTCACAAACTCACCTTTACTGCTTTATAATATCAAGTAAATTAAGCAAATAAACAATTTCTAGTTTCAAGTAAAGATGTGGCCATCCTTAAAATGTGGTATAAATGGGTGCGTAACGATGTATATAAAAATTTTTGGTATAATATTAGTAGCAATAACGCTCATTTGATATAATTATTAAATCATATAACAACACTTAATATATTTACATATGACATAATTATCATTTCTTATAATGATCATTTGATATAATATCATTTAATATAACATTCTTTAAGTATAATGCTTATTTCCTATAATGAACTTATGGTATAACGTTATTTTTATATAAAATACAATTGGCATATCAAAAAGTAGGTTATGTTAGGTTTGAACTGCGTCCCCCAACAAAAACGAACTGCTATAAAAAAGTTGGTTAGGTTAGGTTAGGTTAGGTTATGATTGTTATATATTATGATTTGTATATAAAATGAGCGTTATACCATATAATCGTTATAAGAAATAAGCGTTATACCGAACGATAAATATACGAAATAAATTTATATATTTTAAAATTATACCAAACGTTTATTATACACAATGAGTGATTATACCCTTTGAAATTATATCAAATGTTGATATATCGATAGAAAATATATTAAATATTTTTATATCAATCATTACACACCCGGTATAAATGGTATAAATGGTTTTACTTGATACTTACTTAAATAGTACAGGATATTCCATACTTCTTTTCAAGCAAATGGACTTGAACAACCATAGCTTGTTCAGCAAGTGACAGCAAACGTGGCACAGGTGAGAGTCCGAAGACAACTGTAAAAAGACCCAAGGTATCATTCCATAATAGTACTCGTTAGTCTTGTAATTAGACGCTCCGCTATTAAGAGAGACTGGAAACGAAGCTTGACTCCTAATAAACACTTTGTTACAACAAATTATTAACGATTTTAACAATGAAATAAACAATAAAAACAATATTGTTTTACGTACATTCATGCCAACTATTTCTCTGTATTTTTCCCGGGTACCTTCATCTGTATCATCATGAATTGTATTGTGACATACAAAGCAGAGCATTGATGACATTTTACATAGGTTTTCATTCATAAGATTGCATATATTTGTTAATAAATCCTGATTTTTTAATGATAAACATTCGATGGCATAACAACGAATCGACGATTGATACAGATACGGTACGTACGTCAAACTTGACAGTGATAGCTGTCAATGTCAGATTTGTCAGCTCATGCTGTTCAAGTTAAGTGTTTGCACACTGAAACCAACCAAAATAATATTTGTAATTACTACTATAACTTATTAATTCCGTTTTCATAAAACGGTTAAATTTTACTTGTTATTCAGATTTGCCAACTTAAATAGAAGAGAATTCAAGGAATAACTTCACACCTTTTTATCGTAGTCAAACTAACATTCTAGAGCGTGCTAGGACGCGGATGTCAAAAAACCTCATTACTTTATGTCAGGCTCTAGCCTCCTACAAAAAAGTCTGTGGAATTAGCACGTCAGTCGGGAAAAGATAAATTTTGTGCCTTGAAGCATAAATTTCAATGAAATAATTAGTTACGACGCTGTAATATTATTGCGAGCGCCACATACGAGACAATAAATTGTGCGTTCAATTATAAACTCGTTCAATCGCGATCGAGTAATTTTCCAAGATTCGCATGAAGATTTCGTTGTTGTGCTAAACGTTCGGTGGGACTGTTTAATTTGGTTTGAAGGACTAATAATTAGCTGTTTGCGTCGTCTGATACGTTTACCGCGTAATTATTCCCGTGAAACAATTCACATATTGACAGTTCGGTTTCGAATTGCGAGCTGTGACCTTTGCTTGCCCAATTCGCTTTTGCAATGCCGGGATATAGTTCCGATGAATATTATGACTAGAAAACGTATTTGATGAACGGTATTGAAGACGACTCTGACACCGACTGTAAGTAATTTTTTTAAATCTTTTTTTTCTAAACTGATTTAACTTTTTAATCCAATTAGACTAAGGTGTTATGGTGTTAGGTCACAGCTGTGTTATGTCAATATATTCGCATACTTTACACAGTTGATGCTTATTGGATAAGGTGTTTTTAAAATAGCTTTTTATCATACACACATCTGCGGATATAACATTAGTCATGCCATGTTTGAAGCAGGATAAACACCGTGTTTAAAATATTTATGTGAATGTGGCTTATAACTAAAACATTTGTGTTTTTTAAATTCTGGAATGGCATGGAAAACATAGGTAACTTTTTTTGTTTATAAAGTAGTATTATTTTACTATACCAGATCTATTTTTAATGCTAATATAAATTCATATTTTATTTTGTTGGATATTCTTAAGTATTATGTACCTCTGATATTGAAAGAGCCGGTTTTTAGGTCTGGAAATATAATTAAAAAAATTACTGTACTTAGCCTCAGGCATGTGTAACAGGGCAGGGGACCTACCACTGTTAAAAATGTATGGATACCTAATAGTAAAACAACACAATTCATACATTGCTTGTGAACTGGAACTTGTACTGTGAAGTTACAGCACTATCTGTCATCTTGTGCATGAATCTTGTAGCTGGTTTTATTTTTTATGGTATGTGTGTATGTGTCTATTTATATCTCCATTTATTGTAAATATGTGTGTCATGTATAATATATTACATATTGCAGTACTTAGTATATTAATATATATTCTAAATTGCACCACCTGCTCAGATCTGTTCTATTCTCCAGTCCATTATGGTTGCCTGGTAGAGATCGCTCTGTAGCGATAAGGCCGCCTATTGTTACCTTGTAATATTCTGTATACCTTTTTTCTGTTTTGGTTGTTATATGTGGTGTTCAATAAAGAGTTATTGTATTGTATTGTATTGTTAGAGAATCTCATTTCATCGAATTTTTCAAAATGATTTTTTTTGGGGAAAAAGAGCAGAACTATTTTTTTTTTATCAAGAACTGTAGAACTATTAAGGTCTTACTAGTAAGGTCTTGCCACCTTAGGCTCTGTCTACCCCGTAAGGGATAAAGACGTGATTTGTGTATGTATGTATGTATGTATGTAGTACTATTGGGGATGCTACTAGAACACCAATTATTTTTTGGAATTCTGGATATTGATATATGCTAGTTCATACATTGTCTGTGAAAAATATTTTTATCAAATAGCATCTCCATTTTCTTCCATACTTGTCTGGGAGCAAAGAAAAAACATAGAATGTACCAGTTGCTTGTTTCCGCGCAGATCGTAAAAGCCCATCAAGGGAATGGGCGAAAATCGCAGGAATCATGTTATAGGCGATGCGGCTAGCAACCCATCACTATTTTTATTCCCCTTTCCACCTATACACCCACAATCATGCTAAACATGGCTTTTAGGTCTTGTTACCTTAGGCTCTGTCTACCCCGTAAGGGATAAAGACGTGGTATATGTATGTATTTGGCAAATAAATTTAGTATTAGTTCAGATTTAGTTAGTTCACTTTTTTATTTATTTATTTAAATCACTTCATAGAAACATTGTTGTTGTCCTCTTCCCCTTGAGTTTCCTTTTTGTTTTCCTCTGTGATTTTACCCTAACAAGTAGTAATGAAATCAATATTTTACATACATAAAGGTGGAAAAAGGAATAAAATAGTGATAGGTTGCTAGCCGCATCGCCTATAACATGATTCCTATGATTTTCGCCCATGCCCTTGATGGGCTTTTACCATCTGCGCGGGAAGAGAAGCAACTGGTACATTCTATGTTTTTTCTTTGCTCCCATACCAGCATGGAAGAAATAATAATCCTACTAATATTATAAACGCGAAAGTTTGTTAGTATGGATGGATGGATGGATGTTTGTTACTCTTTCACGTAAAAACTACTGAATGGATTTGGATAAAAATTTGAACAGAGATAGCTAATACCCTAGATTAACACATAGGCTATTTTTTATCCCAGAAAATTGACAAACTAATTTTTTACAGACGAAGTCGCGCGGCAGCAGCTAGTACATAATAAAATACCAATACTATGAATTATCTATCTGTCTCAATTTAATGTTCAGTAGATTTGACAGTATTCATAGTATTTCTGAAACCAAGATTAACTTCGGTCGCTATCTCGTAAACTCTTATCACGCTAAGATGGTTGTCCCATATTTCATGGCATAAGATAATTTATCTAACGGATGATAATTTATATGTTGTATGATCGATCATCCAATCTGAGTCATATATTGTCATGTAATCTTTGGTGGTTAAAATGGGATTACCGGTGGTAAGATTTTAACTAGTGCTCGACCGAAACTGATTTTTCAGCCGAGACTGAAACCGAAACCGAACTTTCGGTCTTGCTCTCTTTTTCGGCCGAAACCAAAACCGAAACTTATGAAAACTTAAAATTACGATTATTTACTGAAATTTACTGTTTTTTTAACATTTATTAACACACTAGCTGTTGCCCGAAACTTCGTCTGCATAGAATTCGTTTATCGCTATCCCGCAGGAATTACGCAATTTTCCGGGATAAAAAGTAGCCTATTCCAGACCATAATCTATCTATGTTCCAAATTTCATCCAGATCTATCCAGCCGTTTTGGCGTGAAAGAGTAACAAACATCCAAACATACTCACAAACTTTCACATTTATAATATTAGTAGGATATTATACTTACCAAATCACTCAATTGCAAAATATAACCTCAACTCACGATTAAATGAACGGTGGCGAACTGAGCTGGGCCCCGCCGGCGAGCAAGCACGAGTTAGCTGCGAAGTTTACCGAACGACGCACGAAAATTCACGAACACTCGAGTTTCGGCGGGGTCGAAAGTTTCGGCTATATATTGTATTGGCCGAAACCGAAACTGAGGCCGAAACTGAAACCGAAACCGAAATTTCGGTCGGTCACTAATTTTAACCAATATTTTAATCATCATAATCGTCATTATGTCCAGCCTGTTTACATACGTCCCACTACTGGGCACAATCCTCTTAATATTTTGATAAATTATGTTAGAAATGTAATTTTTAATACAAGCTTTTTTTTATGATTGTACTTTTAGTTGACTATCTTGCATTATTTTATTGAATCAGACGTTATTTGTTACGAACTACATGTACATGTTTTTCATGCAATCCCTTCCTCCACTGCCACATAAAACACATGTACCATACACTTAATTATACCTTACACCACACAAACACTGACGCGTTTCGATCCCTCTACGGGATCATTATCAAAGTGAGCACAACTGTACTTGCAGACCAACGTCATACTGATTATAAACATAATTTACAATATTTACATATATACAACATAAATCACGTCTTTATCCCTTTACGGGGTAGACAGAGCCTACAGGCCACAGTGGAAAATGGAATCAAAATAGTGATGGGTTGCTAGCCTCATCGCCTATGACATGATTCCTATGATTTTCGCCCATTCCCTCGATTGGCTTTTACCATCTGTGCGGGTAGAGAAGCAACTGGTACATTCTATGTTTTTTCTTTGCTCCCAGACCAGCGTGGAAGTAATCATAATCATAATCATAATCATAATCATTTATTTGCATAAGTTATTAATCGATGGTTTATTTTATTAGCCGCCACATTTACTAGTCGCATTTTACAGCAATTTGTTTAATTATGTCAGTGGTTCTTAACCTTTTAGACATGAGGGACCATTTGAGAAAAATTCTGTCATACCGTAGTAACTACATACATATGAGTATTATGATTTAATGTATGGCTTTGATCGGCTGCAATGGACAGAATTGCACCTTTACGCATTGTGTCGCTTTATCACTTATCACGCTTAGGCACGCCAGATACGAACTCCTGCAACTAATAATGATGGGCAAAGTAGCAGGCAGAAGAGCCGTCGGCCGTAGGAAGAAGTCGTGGTTGCGCAATATCCGGGAGTGGACCGGAGTCGCAAGTGCTGCCGAACTTTTCAACCTCGCGAAGGATCGGAGTAAATATGCGGAGCTGACTGCCAACCTCCACTAGTTGGAGAGGCACTATAAGAGAGAGAGACACTTATAATTTTTTTTATTAGAATGGCCCCACGGACCACTGGATGCTTCCAGGGACCACCAGTGGTCCGCGGGCCACCGGTTAAGAACCACTGAATTATGTGTTCGCTGAATCCATCTAACAAAGCCACCAAGGCACGCACGCCACTGTTTTCCATACTGCTATTTATTTACTGTGACAGGTCTGTGCTATCCTCTCAACACAATTGTTCAATCTCAAGTAAAACAATAATATTTGCAAACAAAGCAAACATGGACGAATGCCAAGATAAATAGTTTACACGGGACTGTCTTTATTAGCTGGTATTAAGATTAGCTTTTCGCTCAGATTTATAGCTAACTAGCTGTTGCCCGCGGCTTCGTCTGCGCAAAAGTTGTTTATTAGTGACTAGCTTCTGCTCGCGACTTCGTCTGCGTACAGTTAATGGGAATGGGCGAAAATCATAGGAATCATGTTATATTTCAACATGAAACTACCGGGAGACTTAATCATCATTACAACTAAAACGGATAACTCGCGTATAAAAAGGTCGAGTGATGCTCGACATGTTTCGGACTATTCCGTAGTCCTTTTTCCAAGAGCGCTCGCCCCGGCGACACGAACACTGCGCGCCAGCGCTCTGCTCGCGCGGCTGCTCGACGCAACTGACAGCGGCGCACAACTACCCTCGTTTTCATCGTCATTTTTATTATTGTCAAATGTCGGGCAACACACAACACTGATCACGTCACTCCGTTTACGGACATGTCGAGCATCACTCGACCTTTTTATACGTGAGTTATCCGTTTTAGTTGTAATGATAATCATGTTATAGGCGATGCGGCTAGCAACCCATCACTATTTTGATTCCACATTCCACCTCTACACCCTCAGTGTCTTGCTAAACGTGGCCTGTAGGTCTTGTTACCTCAGGCTGTCTACCCCAGTGGCGTAACAATAGGGTGGCAGGACTGGCAAAATGCCAGGGGCCCCCGACTCAAGAGGGCCCCGGCCCAAGAGGTCGCGAGCTCAAAAATATTAAAATTAAACTGAGTACAACGTGACGATTTTTACTGATAGGGCCCCATCAAAAGAATTTGCCACGGTCCCCAGATGGTATAGTTACGCCACTGGTCTACCCCGTAAGGGATATTCAAATTTGAGTATCATGATGTCATCATGCCAGCCGAAAGACGTCCACTGCTGGACACAGCCCAAGGCTCTCCTCTCAGACCGGTCTCGATGTTTATGGCCTCGACATGTATAAATGTATAACTCGTATAACTCTATAACATATAACTCGCCGGCAACAGTTGATTATTGAGCATGAGTCAGTACCTTCGTGTCCCAAGGGCGAGCTTTATAAAGCTTATGGTTTGATTTGGGTGGAACTTTTACGTTAAAGTCACCTTGGGGTTCGTTGAGACAGCTTTTTAAGCTGCGCTGTGAAGTGCAAAACTTAACCACTACTAGGTACTTATGTTAAGTAACATGATTAAAAATGGCGTCGCAGGGGGGGGGGGGGGGGGTGCGCCTTTAGAGAATCGGAAAATAGTTTGGGAGCAAAGAAATAACATAGAATGTACCAGTTGCCTAGGCGATGTGGCAATCCATCACTATTTTGAATCCCCTCTCCATCTATTAGGTGTTGTTACCTTAGGCTCCGTCTACCCCGTAAGGGATATAGACGTTCGTGTGTACTGTTTCTTTTTTGACAATTTTTGACGTTCAAGTGCCTGTTTGAGCGGCCGCTACGCTATATTTATTAATTTATTTATTTTTATTTATAAAAACACATGCCAGTTTTACAGTGCAGAACCATAACACTCACACATTAATTAAATACACATAAAATTAATACCTACCTGTCAAAAGGGAAATATTACATTAAAAATTAAAAATACTACGTATAAGAATAGACATAGAGTTTGGAATTAGAAAGAGGTACAGTAAGGAGAAAAAATTGAGAACATCTTACAGAGGTAGGGGAGACCGAGGGGAGTTGAGACAGAGGTGAGTTGATACAAAGCCTTTTTCTCTGCACCTATGACAGTTAGCGAGGTCACAACTTCACACGAACTGTGGAGTGTAGAAAGAGCAACGAATTAGCGAATTTACCAGCCCGATAAACTGTCACAGTTCAGAGAAATCGGCTTTGTATCAACTCACCTCTGTCTCAACTCGCCTCGGTCTCCCCTAAGAGAGGCTATGTAGTGATAAGGCCGCCTATTGTTACCTTGTAATATTCTGTATGTGTTCAATAAATACTTATTGTATTGTATTGTATTGTAACGTAACTGAATTGCTCTTTGAGGTAATGAAGTTTATTCACCCATAATATAAATCTCGCGCTATGAACGTTGGCACAGACGGGCGTTTAGTACCTTGACCTAAAGTTAGAGCGTATTAACACATCGTCATACTGTTTACTGTATTACAAAAACATGTTGATAGGGTTGCCGAAACATCGATATTCCCTATCGATAGTTTTAAGCGTTCTCACTGAGATCGCGTGTTATGAGCATTCGGCGAATATTCGTGTGTGGAGAGGCGACAGTTATAAAGCTTACAAAGGCTCCTTTTTTTTTTTTTTTTTTTTTTTTTATATGAATAGGAAGGCAAACGAGCAAGTGGGACACCTGATGGTAAGTGATCACCACCGCCCATAGACAACCGCAACCCCGGAGGGATTGCAGATGCGTTGCCAACCTAGAGGACTAAGATGAAATGCCTCTTGTGCCCGTAATTTCCCCGGCTGTCTTACTCTCCACACCGGAACACTTCAGTGCAAGCACTGCTACTTAGCGGCAGGATTAGCGAGTAAGATGGTGGTAGCGATCCGGACGGACCTTGCACAAGGCCCTACCACCCGCAGAAGATCCTTAAGATGGCTACTGACCAGGGATGTAACGGAGGTAGTTTTATCGGAACCGGAACAGTTTATCAAATAGATATTTTGGTCGACCACTCCATTTGAGACTGTAGACCAGCGATCCCAACTTACACTTACGTCTATTTTCCATGTTGAGGATATCATAGTTATTCAAGTAAGGCGTGATATGTGAATAACGGTGAATATCATAGCAGTATCGCATGCATGAATTTTGTACCCTTTGAACTTTTTTCTCGGTCTTCTTATAAATACAGGATCATACAATACAATACAAATACTCTTTATTGAACACCACAAATCAGTACAAAACAATACAGAAACAAAGAACAAAGTAGACAATAGGCGGTCTTATCGCTTAATAGCGATCTCTTCCAGACAACCAATAAGCTAAATAAGTTGGAGACAGTTTAACTAGGTGGCGGAAACAAATAAGACAGGATAAACGCAGGGATAATAAAAACAACAATACCAACATAAATATAATACATAGCTAAATAAATAAAATAAAATAATACATACACGTAACATTACTGTATAATACTTAAGATAAAATAAATGTGAGAATGTAACAATGAAAAATAAGAAGGCCATACAACAGAAAAGGATTTGATCAGAAGCAAAAAGAGAAGATAAGGTACTAAAGACAGGGAGTGGATTAAATTAGTGATAAATAGTGAGATTTAAGTTGGTTTTAAAAAAAAACATAGCTAGTGGAACAAAGTAGTCTCTGCCTGTACACAGGAAAGAGGCGTGTCGGCATGTATGTGTGTGTGTTTGTAGTTTACGTTAACTACGTACAGTTTGACAACAAATATAATGCGCATCGGCAGTATTCGTTTGCGCAGAGAAGCGCAGACCAGTTTCCGATGGTAGCCGAACGTGTAAATAATCTATATTGAACTTTATTTGCAAGCGCAACTGGCAGAGTATTGCTTGCTTTGCATTCTTAGCTCTGTCCCGCTTACACGATTTTGCCATTGTTGGTACGAAATCGATCGACCAATAACAGCGCCAGAGTTTCCCGTGCTACTAAAATTGGTATACTGCGCAGGTACATCGTGGAGCATTATTTTTGTTGTCAAACTGTAACTACGTACAGTTGTTGGATCAAATGGATCCGCATAAACACCGAATCAACTAAGGTATGTTATCACAGGAAGCGATAGTGCCTATCGCGTTGTGATGTGACACATTTGCTAACCAGTACATGAACACTGAAATAATAAATGTAATGAAAAATAGGCTGTAAGAAAACATTTTGAATTTTAAATTTGTGTGCGACACAGAATTTGAACGCTGAAAAATCCGGAAAGTAAAGCTGTGGCTGGGTATCGAACGCGGGTCCTCGTCATTCCGTGACGCGTGCTGTTTTTATTTTTATTTTTTTTATATGAATAGGAAGGCAAACGAGCAAGTGGGTCACCTGATGGTAAGTGATCACCACTGCCCATAGACACCCGCAACCCCGGAGGGATTGCAGATGCGTTGCCTGTTAGGAGGTGCTACGTGGATCGTAGTGGTATTGGTGGCGTGGGCAGCGGGAGAGCCGAAATAAAACTTTGTTTATAGTTGATACTTGAACTGAAGTATATTTTGTATAAATACACGTTAAGCACCAAGATTTCATTACATGCAGTACATACATTGGTTTATTATCAGAAAACACAAAAAGAGCGTCCATGGGCTGCAGAGGTCACACGAAAGAAGGGAAAAAGAAATGTTGCCCTGTCAGAAAAAGTTCAATATTATTGCCAGAGCACATCTAAGACAATTTTTGAAATAGTGTTATTATAAAGCATACGACACATAAACTGTTACTCACATTAACACTTCCCCTTATGCTCTATAATAACAGCCAGGATTAAGTAGCATGCGTTACAACTCATTAGTACACAAATTACACAATATAGTATAACACAATTACTAAATACTAACAAGACACATGCTAAATTTCTCTAACATTACAATCATCTCTGAAATTTGAATGCTTGCTGCCACATAACGGCTTTGTAAGAACATCGGCTATCATTATTTCAGATGGCATATATGCAACATTAATATTATTGTCTCTAACCAAGTCTTTTATAAAATGATAACGGAGATCTATATGTTTCGTTTTCTTGTGACAGTATTCTTTAATATTTAACAATTTTAAAGCACTTTGGTTATCATTGTACAATGTTATCTTTACATAAATTTTCAGAGTTTCATACATAAAATTTTTAATAAAACATATATCTCTACAGGCATCTCCCATAGCCAAATACTCTGACTCTGTGGTAGAGAGTGCTACACAGCGTTGTTTCCGAGACTCCCAATTAATGGTGTCATTCCCAACTTTTATAATGAAGCCTGTGTAGGACCTTCTGTCACTCAGATCGTTGGCCCAGTCTGCGTCTGCGAATCCGGATAATTCAAGATTATTATCTTTTGTGAAAAACAAACCATAATTAATCGTTCCTGCTAAATATCGCAATACACGTTTGGCAGCGAGCCAATGAGTTTCATCAAAACCATTACTAAATTGACAGAGCTGACTACAGGCGAAGGATATATCAGGTCTGGTACAGACACACAAGTACATCAAGCAACCCAATAACTGTCTGTAATTATACACATTATCATCCAAACATTTTTCTGACTTAACTAATTTACAATTCAATGACATTGGTGTAGTTACAGCTTTACAATGTTGCATACCAAATTTCTCTAATATTCTTTTGACATAGTTTGATTGGTCAAGTACTAAAATTCCCTTCGATCTGTCTCTAGTTACACTTATACCTAAACAATTTTTCAATATGCCTAAATTTTTGACATTAAAATTCTGTTCAAGTAATTCTACTAATTTTGTTTTATTATGACTATTTTTACTAGAAAACAAATAGAAGTCATCGACATAGAGAGCAATGATAACAAGATCTCTACATACTTGCTTGGTGTATACACAGGGTTCACACTTTGACTGTTGATAACCATTTTTAGTGAGCAAAGTGTCAACTTTACGATTCCATATACGACTGGCCTGTTTTAGGCCATATATCCCTTTCTTAAGCAAACAAACTTTAGTCTCATCGCCACTGCCAAAACCAGGAGGCTGCTCCATGTAAATAACCTCCTCCAAGTCACCATGCAAAAAGGCTGTAGTAACGTCTATGTGACTCATATCTAAATGTAAGCTAAGCTTTATGAATTGTATGAGATGAAAAGTAACAGCAACGATGCAAGATTCATTGAGTATGTCAAGAAGTATTCAAAGTTATTTAAAAGGGTTTGCGCTATTGCAAAAGCAGATTACTTTGGCAATAAAGTTAAATCTGCAGATAACAAAGTGAAAGCAGTTTGGAACGTAATTAATTCAGAGACAGGCAAAAGCAAGCCCCGTAATTGTGATTTCAAACTGAAAATAGGTGACAAAATACTGACCTCGGAAAAGGAAATAGCAGACACCTTTGAGAACTTCTTTGCAAACATAGCTGTAAATACTACCCGTAACCTAAAGGCATTTACTGAAGAATCAAGCTCATATTTGTCTATGAATGTAAAAGCTTGTAATTATAAATTTGATTTTAAATATATAGACTCACGCGAGATTGTTGCAACTTTTAAATCCCTGAAGCTAAAAAATACGGAAGACCTTTGGGGAATCTCAGTTAAAGTCATGAGATCTGTTATTCACGTGGTGGCGCCATATTTGGCTATCATTTTTAATAAGTGCGTGGATGAGTGCGTGTTTCCGGACTTGATGAAATTTAGTAAAGTGATTCCTTTGTTCAAGTGTGGTGACAAATGTGATCCGTCAAACTTCCGTCCAATTTCTGTTCTTCCGGTGCTCAGCAAAGTGTTTGAAAAGATAATGCTGAATCAGATGTTGCATCATTTCAATGCAAATGAATTACTTCACAGCCAGCAATTTGGTTTCACTAAAGGCCGATCCACCACAGATGCGGCGGCTGTACTCGTTAAGTATATTTATGATGCATGGGAACATTCACAAGATGCAATAGGGATCTTCTGCGACCTCTCCAAAGCATTTGATTGCGTGGAGCATGAAACGCTTATCCGCAAACTTGAGCACTACGGACTTTCTGAAAACGCACTGAAACTTGTCATGTCCTATCTCAGTCAGAGAATCCAGAAAGTGGACATAAATAGAGTGCAGTCATGTGGTGCGCCGGTGAAGCTTGGAGTACCACAGGGTTCAATATTGGGCCCTTTTCTCTTTCTGGTGTATATCAATGACCTCCCCCGCCTACTGGAAAACAAATGTGACATAGTTTTGTTTGCTGATGACACCTCTCTGATTTTCAAGGTAGACAGGCAACAGGAAGATCAAAGTCACATCAATGAGACTCTAACAGAAGTGCTTCAATGGTTTACTGCGAACAATCTACTACTAAACGCAGCTAAAACGAAATGTATTAAATTTTCGTTACCAAATGTACGACAGGTTGAAACAGCCATTTCCATAAACGGAGAGAAGCTAAACCTCGTTGATGACACCGTTTTTCTTGGCCTCACCCTGGATCGAAACTTACAGTGGAGCCCGCATATTTCTGCTCTTGCTGGTAGATTGAGTTCTGCCGCCTATGCTGTACGAAGAATTAGACAATTCACCAACGTGGAAACTGCTAGACTGGTTTATTTCAGTTATTTTCATAGCATTTTGTCTTACGGCATTCTGATTTGGGGAAGAGCAGCTGACATTCAGAGTATCTTCATTTTACAGAAGAGGGCAGTTCGGTCCATCTACAATCTGAACTCCCGAGAGTCATTGAGAGAGCGCTTTAAAGAGATAGAAATTCTCACAGTGGCTTCGCAGTACATACACGATGTAATTATGTACACACACAAGAATTTCAATTCCTTTAAGAAATTTTCGGACATCCATGATATCAACACTCGTAATAAACACAAGCTACTCATTCCTAAATTTCGTCTACGGAAAGTAAGTAAATCTTTCCTGGGAAACTGTGTCAGGTTCTACAATAAAGTGCCTGTAGATGCGTGGAAATTGTCATATGTGTTATTCAAGAAATACATAAAGAACACGCTGTTAAAGAAAGCATATTACACAGTCGATGAGTACATGTGTGATGAGAACATGACATGGCCATCTTTGGAAAAATTACCGTAAGGATCTAGTGTTTTTGTGAGTGATCCTATAGTGTGTGTGTGTGTGTGTGTGTGTGTGTGTGTGTGGGTGTGTGTGTATGTGTGTATGCGTGTAGTGTCTCTAGATACAACGGTCTCTGGCCCTGTTGCTACCGTCTGCTGTTTAGGTTAGCTGATCTTGATTAATTAAGATTTTTATTAAGATTCAAAATTGTACCTATAGCTATTATTAATTATGAATATTAAGATAGGTATTATCAATATAAATATTGTACCTACTGTAATTGTTTATTTAAATATTTATTCTATTTTTCATAATTATTATTGTTTACAATGACGTAAATATTGCTATGTCGTATGTGCATTAAGCTAGGTATTGGGTAGGTATATTGTTAAGCTTATGGATTTCCGGTTTCATTTTTTTTTTTCTTTTACTGTTTAGTTGCAGGCTAACGACGTCGAAGTTCCTAAAACGTTCCCATAGTGTGCTTGTGGGGACGGAAGCGAGACATGCCCTCGGTACCGCTCTGCTTTCAGAGCAGGACATGAGTGCGTGGAAGCCAACATTGGGGGCGGCAGACGCAAGCTTGCCTTCGGAATCCAAAAGCTTATTGGTTACTTACTTGACATGAAATGTATATTTCATAATTTTGTTTTATATTTTTTTTTTTCTTGCGACATTGGAGACATCTCCAATTAATTTATTTGACGGTAGAGGCGTTTTACACCTCCACTGAACTTATTGTTATTATTTTCTTTTCTTTGTTTTTTATTTTTTGACCAGTAGAGACTTTATACATCTCTACTATTTATAGATTAATATAGTTTAAGACTCGGGGACCTTATACATCCCTTTTATAAATGTATTTAATTTAAGTAGAACTTAAGTATTCTGTATTTTATTTGTATTTTATTTCGAAAAAATGACTTTCTGCCAAGTTTCTTGCGGCGCATTCTTCTTGGCAATGATGGTCTTTCCGAATGTGCTGGTAGTTTCAAAAAGACATGTAAAAGAGCCCCTGGCGGCCAATTTGCAAAAATAAATTTTCATTTTCATTTTCATTTTCATTTCATTTTCAAATCTAATTTATTTGCCAGAGAAAATAATAATCTCATACTAGAGTGACGAACCACTGGCGAAAATGTATCATTGTAGTCGACTCCTTGAACCTGGGTGAAGCCCCTTGCCACTAATCTAGCCTTATATTTATCAAACTTTCCTGTGGCATCATGTTTAGTCTTGTAGACCCACTTGCACTTGACAACATTGGTACCAGGTGGCGGTCGATCCACAAGTTGCCATACATTATTGGCAATAAGTGACTCATATTCACTACGCATGGCTGAATTCCATGCCTCATGATTTGGACAAGATATGGCTCTCTCATATGACTGAGGTTCATCAAATGTCACTTCTTCCCGCACAAACATAGACAGATCGTATTCACCATACCTTTTAGGTGGTACCATACGCGTGCTACGTACAGGCCGTCCCAGTTGAGAGACGGGCACCTCTGGGCTTGACACGGCTTCCCCTGCGACCGGGCTCTCGTCACCATCTGAGGGAACATACCCAAACTACGTGACCCTTTTTTTCGTGTTTTTTGACCCCCTCCCCCCCCTCGGTGACCAAGCGTACTATATGCCCAGACCCCCTCCCCCCCCCCCCCCTAGTTTTCACGTAGTATATTTTATCAATATTTTTTGCGTAAAGTTACAAAATAATGGCTTTTGTTTGTATTTTCTTATACGGCCCCTAAAAGTGCGTACTTTGAGAATGCGTACCTATAATTGCATACGGTTGTAATTGTGTTTAGTAAAAAATATATCAAGAAAAAATAGTACATTGCACAATGTATATGTACGGGCCGTTAAAAAAGAATTACGATCGAGTACTTACAAATGTAATTTTGTTAAGTTCATTGGCTCGAGTCTGCCATCCCGTTTCTCTTCATATAATGATTTTCATCACATTTGCGGGGAAAGAAATAAAATCAGAATACAGCAAAAACAAGAAACTATTTATTAAATCAAATATCTTCAATGAAGACGTTACCACTATCAATCCACTGGGAAACGTTATGGATAATGGGGGCGATGGTTATTACCGGGGTAATATCCATGTTGATATCAACTGCCTCATCATCGACGGTCTCGACGTCTACCCACTCCACATCTTCCTCCATAACACACAATATCTCTTGTGGTCGTCTGGAGAGTATAGTGATGTGGCGATACTGGACAAGTTTTATTGATGGGGTAATAAAAACGTGGCGTTCTTAAAAAAAAAATATTGACTACGTGACAAGAAACCAAACCCCCCCCCCCCTCCCCCCGGTGACCATGAGTGGTACTTTGAAGACCCCCCTCCCCCCCCTAAATCGGTCACGTAGTTTGGGTATGTTCCCTAAAGTGCAAGCTTGTTTCATTTTATGTATAATAAGGTTAAGAGAACTTTATTAGCTGATACACAAAACAAACAGGATACTGTATGGATACTTATATATATTTTTTTTTACTATTTGATCTGCCATCGGCCATTTAGGCCATAATCAGATAGGAGGGACAAAAAAATTTCTTTGGGTGGGTTCCATTGAACGCCATCTCCAGCGTATGTGAGGCTTAGTGTCTTTGGTCCAGCTCTAATATCTGCCATCTTTTGAGCCTTGGTAGGTATTCATTGTCTTGTAGCAGGTCCCTGGCCAGTTCATTGGAGTGTTTTCGTAGCCTGTTCTTGTAGTTAGTACAGTATTTATTCACTTCTTGTTTTATAGTTGGTAGTTCAGTATACTCGTGTAGCTCGTTGTTTCTTGCAAACCATGGAGCGCATGTGATTTGTCTCAGTGCTTTATTTTGGAATCTTTGAAGTATTTCCAAGTTGGAGTTGCTCGCTGATCCCCACAACTGGATTCCGTATGTCCATACTGGTTTTATTATGGCTTTGTATACCAGTAGTTTGTTGTTTAGTGTTAGAGTGGACCCCCTTCCTATGAGCCATTGTAGATTCCTGCATCTGATATCCGCTTCCTTTCTTTTCATTTTTATATGCTTTGCCCACGTTAGTCTTCTATCAAGATGGAGACCTAGGTACTTTACACATGGTTCACTTGGGAGTGGATCTCCTCGCATTGTCACTGGAGGGCAGTCACCTTTGCGTAGGGTGAAGGTTATTTGTATCGATTTGGAGACGCTGGCTTTGATCCGCCACCTTTCAAGCCATTGGTCTATTTTCTCAAGGTGTAACTGCAGTTTCCGTGAGGCAATTTCAGGTATCTTGTCACTTGCAAGACAGGCAGTATCATCTGCATATGTCGCTGTAATCACTTCATCCGAGACCGTACCATATAGTACGAGTTGGGCAGCCTTGTTTTCAACTTGTACAGCAAACCTGTGTGCCACACCTTGTCGAAGGCTTGCTGGATATCTAGGAAGACAGCAGCGCAGTACTCCTTGCATTCCAGGGATTGCCTTATCTTATTCACAACTCGATGAACCTGTTCGACCGTGGAGTGTTGTTCCCGGAAGCCAAATTGGTGGTCTGGTATGATGTTATCTTGTTCGAGTATCGGTTTTAATCTGTGTAGGAATATTTTTTCAAATACCTTTGAAATTGTTGGTAGTAGGCTAATTGGTCTATATGAGGTGGGCTCCATAGGTGGTTTCCCAGGTTTAGGCAGCATACAAATCTGTGATACTTTCCACAGTTTCGGATAGTAGTGAACCCTAAGGACAGCATTGAAGAGCATACATAGGAAGACAACTGCTTTCTTTGGTAGGTGTTTCAATATTTCCCCAGTTATAAGATCGAAACCAGGTGCCTTCTTGTTACCCAGGTGCTTAATTGTGTTGTATACTTCTTTTGGGGTTATCAGTCTTAACGGTAGTGACAGTTGCTGGTCACTGTCTACAGTTTTATTCACAAGTTCATCAGTATCTGGTGCTGCCGAGGCGTTTGGTGTGAAAATGTGACTCAGATGTTGAGCAAATGTTTCTGCTTTCTCCTCTGCTTTTTTGGCCCATGTACCTGCTTCTGTTCTTATTGTCGGGATGTGTCTTTGAGGTCTTTTGAACTTTTTCGTAATTTTCCAGAGTGAGTAGTCAGTGCATTTGGATGCTGTTAGTGATGACAGTTTTTGTTGCAGTGTGTCATTTTCATTTTCTTTTATCATAGCATTTAGTTCCTTAGCAGATCTATTGAGCGCAGCCTTATCTATTGCGTGCCTGCTGAGGTGCCATTTCCTTCTTAATCTTCTTTTTTCCTGTACCTTATTTCGGATTTGTAGTGGAGTATTATAGATTTTACTTGATATTGTTAGAGAAGGAGTTGAGCGCCAGGCAACTTCTTGAATTTTGTTAGTGATATAAAATGTTGCTTCGTCAATATCTTCTGGTGTTCTTAATTTTACTTTAAGGTCGAGGTCTGTGCACAGGATATCCGTGAATGTAGTCCAATCAGTTTTGTGATTACATAATGTTTCTTCTTGTTCTTTGTATAGTACTGTAGAACTGAAAGTTGCTATTATTGGTGAATGGTCTGAAGAGGAGTCTAGACAGTTTTCCGCTTCAAAATAAGTCTGGGAGAATCCTTTTATAATAAAAAAGTCCAACAGGTCTGGGCATTTGTTTTGATCCGTAGGCCAATATGTGGGTTCACCAGTGGACAGCGTGATCAGCTTATATTTGTCTATACATTTTTTTTTTTTTTTTTTTTTTTTTTTACTAAATACTGACCAGTGATTGACCTCTATCTCACTTGGTGGAAGGTGCAGATGAGGCCAAAGGTGTAACTCACTGGTTCAGTAATAGCCTATTCACTCTAGCCTTGAAGAGCCCTAGGTTGTATCTGTCCGGAAATACAGACGATGGGAGCGAATTCCATTCCCTAGCAGTTCGCATTAGGAAGGATGAAGCAAACCGCCTCGTGCGGGCCAATGGTATGTTGACAATAAATGGGTGAAAACGCTCCCCCCGCCTGGAAGTCCGTTGGCGAAACGGAGATGGCACTATAAGGTCGTGCAATTCCTGCGCACACTCACCAAAATGTATCCTATAAAAAACAGACAGACATGCAACTCTTCGACGGTGTCCGAGACTCTGCAGCCTGTTCTCGATTAACGAGGCATCACCAATGAGCCTACGGGCTCGCCGCTCTACCGAGTCCAGCGCGGCCAACTGATACTTGGCAGACCCGTCCCAAAGGTGGCAGCAGTACTCCATACACGATCGAACCTGTGCTTTGTATAGAGTAAGAAGCTGTTCCGGTGTGAAGTACCGCTTCACCTTATATAGGACACCAAGCTTTTTAGCAGCAGTTTTCGCCCTGGACTCGATAGCCGCGCCGAAGTTCAGATTGGATTGAAGATCCAATCCGAGAAGCTCAAGGCGGTCTGTCGGGGGCAAGGGAACATTCTGGAAAGAAGGAGCCAGGGTGAATGGACTCCTCTTTGCGGTGAACAGACACGCCTGTGTTTTGGATGCATTGAACTGGACCAAGTTGGCAGTGCCCCAGTCGGACACGGCTTCCAAGGTCATATTCGTTCGCTGAACCATAGCCTCCCTGAGAGACCTGATCTCGTCACTACCGGCACGGCCATTAGCTAGGTACCTCTCCGCAACTGTGCTGTCATCGGCATACCCAAAGATACCTGGTATGAGCAGATCATTGATATGCAGCAGAAAAAGAGTTGCAGAGAGGACCGATCCCTGAGGCACCCCGGCATTAATTGCCATGAGATCAGACGAGCACCCGTCAATGACGACTCGAATAGATCGGTGCCGCAGGAAGTCTGCGATCCAGCCGCACAGGCCGGCAGGAATGCCGGAATGGAAGGCCGGCAGGAAAAAATTATTGACTACGTGACAAGAAACCAAACCCCCCCCCCTCCCCCCGGTGACCATGAGTGGTACTTTGAAGACCCCCCTCCCCCCCCTAAATCGGTCACGTAGTTTGGGTATGTTCCCTGACGAAGACAGCGAGCTGCTGCTCTCCCCAATGGGAGACTGAAAGTCAGAGTCTCCGCCGCTATCGAGGTCCTCAGTTGCAGGCTCTGAAATCATAGGAGATTCAACATTAGTTTGATTTAGTTCATTATTATTATTTAATACATCAACTGAATTCTCAACCAATTGTTTGTTGTTATCATCATTATCACAGTCAGATATATTATTCTGCTGAAAATCATTAATATTATTATTTAATTGTACATCACAGCCAGATATATTATTCTGCTGAAAATTATTACTATTATTATTTAATTGTATATCACAGTTAATATAACTCTCATTTCTATTATTTTCCATAGTCATTGTATGATAAAATTTGTGCTCAATAAAATGCACATTTCTAGAAAAGATTATTCTTTTAGGATTAGAGGGTTCAACTAGTCTGTAACCTTTCCAGGTCTCACCATATCCAACAAAAATATGTAATTTGCTTTTTGCATCCAACTTGTTACGCCTCTGCTGAGGAATAAGAGAATAAGCTATGCACCCAAACACACGGAGATGACCAAGATCTACTTTGGATCCGGTCCATATTTCCTCGGGAATGGACCCTGATAAAGCTGCAGTGGGACTCCTATTCTTTAAATAAATGGCTGTCATTATTGCCTCTCCCCAGTACCGCTTACAGAGACCACTCTCTCGAAGCATACATCTAGCTTTCTCTACTAAGGTCCTATTAAGACGTTCGCTCAATCCGTTTTGAGCAGGGCAATATGGTACAGTTTTCTGGTGAACTATCCCCTCTTTCCTTAAATAATTAGTGAATTGTGCACTGCAATATTCACCACCACAGTCTGAACGCAAACATTTGATTGGCAGTCCAGTCTGCTTTTCAACTAGGGCTCTTAATTCTATAAAACAAGACATAACTTCAGACTTACATCTTATTAGATATCCGAATGTCTTCCTGGAAAAGTCATCAGTAAAGGTCACTAGATAGCGTGCACCTCCCCAAGTGCATTCTGAGACGGGACCAAAAACATCCGAGTGGATGATCTCCAGAGGCTGGCTGGCACGCCTGACTTCTCCTTTTGGGTAGGATTTGGCCTTCATCTTCCCCTCAAGACAAGGCACGCAGTCCTTGAGTGCTGTTTCATGCCTATCCTGAAACACAACACTGGATACCATACCATTATCCTTCAGAGTCTGCATCCCTCTAAGACTTAAGTGTCCGAGTCGTTTGTGCCACAATTCAGTCGACACATGAAATGCAGCCACAGTACTTTGTACCTCCTGCGTCTCCGGCAGGACCATGGAAGAGTGCACCATCTGTGAAACACACTGATTAGACCCTATACCCTCCAATACATACACCCCATTTCTATTGGTAGCCTTGCCAATACATTGTTTGTCATCATAAATAAAACAAGCCTCTTTCGTGAATCTGACAGATAAACCTTTATCAGTAAGTTTGGAAACAGAAATTAAATTAGTGGATAATTTGGGAACAAACATCACATTACTAAGCATTACTGATTTATTATTTAAGGTTATGTAAACATTACCAACACCCTGACTAACCAGCCTATCATCATTGGCAATGGAGATGAGTGAACTATTCGTTTTGTAATTATTTAATAAATCTTTACAATTAGTCATGTGGGAAGTGCAACCTGAATCAATTATCCAACAGTTGGCATTAAGTGACATCAAAGCTGTAATTAAAAAAGTCTGTTCATTAGAGTTCATATTCACATTCTGCTTCCTGTCTCGCTTCAATTTGAAACACTTTGATTTTATATGTCCTGGCTTCCTGCAATAATTGCATGTTATTGGTTTACGCTGCTGCTTGGACAAGAATGCACTCCCATTTTCACTCGTATTTTTCCTAAATTCTTCTTGTAAAAGTCTTGTGCGCACCATCTCGCTCGAAAGACTTCCTGTGATGTTTGCTGTCTCCAAATTTGAGACCAGAACGTCATACTCCGAAGGCAACCCGCTGAGCAGTAACTCTGCCACTTCGCTGTCCTCCGTAATACGGCCAATATCAGCCAGCTGCTGCACAGTAGTCATTATAGCCTGGATATATTCAGTCATACTGCTGTAGTGGGTGAATTCTGCCTTGTGTAGTTGACGCAACAAAACAACTCGCCTGTAAAGGCTTTTATCTTCAAATATTTTGCATAAAGAATCCCACGCGGTCTTAGCAGTTGTAGCATTGTTTACATATTGATAACAATGCGATTTCAATCCCAGGCACACTCTGGCGAGCGCGCGCTGATCTCTTACCGGGTCAGTATCTGTTCCCTCGACGCATGCCCATAGGCCATCCAGCTTCAAGGCCATCTTCATGGCAAACTTCCATGATATATAATTTCCAACACCGTCTAGCCTCTCAATCATACCTCCGCCGCCGCCGACAGACATCACGGAAGGCGTTACTAGGTTAGGATTGACCACGTTGTCATGGCCGCCGTGCTCATTGCCATATACAATGTCGGGCATTCTTGATAATGATATTAATGATAATCACTGCACTTCGGCTTGAGCCCGCGACCAACTAGCACACCAATTCTTCTCACTGGGTCCCAAAACCTGTTAGGAGGTGCTACGTGGATCGTAGTGGTATTGGTGGCGTGGGCAGCGGGAGAGCCGAAATAAAACTTTGTTTATAGTTGATACTTGAACTGAAGTATATTTTGTATAAATACACGTTAAGCACCAAGATTTCATTACATGCAGTACATACATTGGTTTATTATCAGAAAACACAAAAAGAGCGTCCATGGGCTGCAGAGGTCACACGAAAGAAGGGAAAAAGAAATGTTGCCCTGTCAGAAAAAGTTCAATATTATTGCCAGAGCACATCTAAGACAATTTTTGAAATAGTGTTATTATAAAGCATACGACACATAAACTGTTACTCACATTAACATTGCCAACCTAGAGGACTAAGATAAAATGCCTCTTGTGCCCGTAATTTCCCCGGCTGTCTTACTCTCCACACCGGAACACAGCAGTGCAAGCACTGCTACTTAGCGGCAGGATTAGCGAGTAAGATGGCTATATAGTGATTTGTGTATGTATGTATGTTAGTTTTAACCGAACCACCGCCTGAATTATTCCGGGACAATTTTAAGAGGGTGTGGATCAGAATACATATAGTTTAAAATGTATAATGGGTTTAAATATATACTGCCATTTTCGTTATTTTCTGTGAAACTATTAGCTATATGTTTTTTTTGTCGATCTACAGATTGGTTTAGGTTAGGTTAGGTTTGTTTAATAACAATCCTGTTGATTGGCCACTCTCTGTGAAAATCGCATTATATATTTTGAACCATTATGTATTTTAACCCATTATACATTTTAAACTTTATGTATTTTAACATGTACCCATTTTAAGAGACGCCGTATAAAAAGCACCCGAAACCGACGAGCATGTTTGGAGAGATTGATGACTGTGGATGAAGCGAAAGAAACATGTCAGGACCGTAGCAAGTGGAATAAAGTTGTCTCTGCCTACCCCTATGGGAAAGAGGCGTGACGGTATGTATGTATGTATAAAAAATATGGAAAACGATAATAGTAACATTTTCGAGTGTTTTATCTTGACATGCTTGACAGTGGCGCTAAACAAGTTAAATGTCTTAGAACATGATAATCTTTAACCTCTAACGATAATAATTGTTCATTTATATTTATGTATACCTAGATAGCTTTACTTTTCGGATTTTTCTATGTTCTAATTTGCTGTGACGCTTCGATTTTTTTTTTGTAGGGTTGTTAAAAAAAATAATAATTCAAAAGTCGTTTTTGCAAATGGGCCGCCAAGGGCTCTTGTACATGTATTATTTGAAACTACCAACACATTCGTAAACACCATGTTCTTTTTTTAATACGGCCCCATCGATCGATGCGATGATTTCGCCAATGTCAAAATAATAAATACAGTATTTAAAAATCTTGTGACAAAACGGTCAATGATATCCCTCGGAGACCGCCAGGAAATCATTAGCCGATGCCCAGGGTGCACCGGACCAACTGCTCTTCCCCCCGCACGGATCCAAAAACGAACCGCAGCTCTTGACCACACGCGGAGGTAACCCGACTCGCACCCCGGAAAGACCATTATTACCAAGAAGAATGCGCCGCAAGATACTTCAATCAAACGAACTCGACTACCCGCTGTAATATACCAGAATAATACATACACACATCACGTCTATATCCCTTGCGGGGTAGACAGAGCTCAGGCTCTGAGGTAACAAAAGCTAAAGATCACGTTTAGCATGATTGTAGGCGTACAGGTGGAAAAAGTAATCAAAATAGTGATGGGTTGCTAGCCGCATCGCCTATAACATGATTCCATAGTTTTCGCCCATTCCCTCGATGGGCTTTTACCATCTGCGCGGGTAGAGAAGCAATTGGTACATTCTATGTTTTTTCTTTGCTCCCAGACCAGCATGGAACTATACAAAAAAAAAATACAAAAGTTTATTTTGCAAATAGTCCGCCAAGGTTTTTCATTCGGAAATACCACCGTTGCCAAGAAGAATGCGCCGCAAGTCAAACGAACCCGAGAACCCGACTACCGAAATAATTCTAAGAAATTGTATACTTAGCCTATTAATAGCTAATGGCTTAGTATATTAATATCTATATTCTATATATATATTCTAAATTGCACCACCTGCTCAGATCTGTTCTATTCTCCAGTCCATTATGGTTGCCTGGTAGAGATCGCTCTGTAGCGATAAGGCCGCCTATTGTTACCTTGTAATATTCTGTATACCTTTTTTCTGTTTTGGTTGTTATATGTGGTGTTCAATAAAGAGTTATTGTATTGTATTGTATTGTACTTATGCATTTAAACGTAAATAAAAGTTTGTAAACACTGCTTATCTTAAGGATAAATATATTTCCGAAAACTGGAGATATAGTAAACAGCAATCACCTTACGATAACAACGTAGAATGAGGGTTTTGTATCGTGTCGTACAGACACATCATTCAAACAGATGACGCTTGGCGGCAAAAAATCGCAGTAACAAGGTCGTGACAGCTAGTAACAGATAGAAGAATTCGAAGGCTCACCCACCTGCTATGGTTGTAGGGGTAGCACGCGTCACGGAATGACGAGGATCCGGGTTCGATTCCCGGCCATAGTTTTACTTTTTGGTTTTTTTTATGTGTTCTAATTTGCAGTGTCATTTAGAAACTTAAGATACTCATATTAAAAAAAAATATATATGAGAATTTAATAACGAAAAAAAAAGTAAGAAGACCATATAATAGAAAAGGATTTGGTCAGAAGCGAAAAAGAAAAAGGGACTAAAGAGAGGAAGTGGATTCATTGGTGACAAATAATGAGATTTGAGTTGGTTTTTAAAAATAAATAGGTAATACTAGCTGTTGCCCGCAACTTTGTCTTCATGGAATTCGTTTATCGCTATCTCGGAGGAATTACGCAATTTTGCAGAATAAAAAGTAGCCTATGTGTTATTCCAGACTATAATCTATCTATGTTCCAAATTTCATCCAGATCTGTCCAGCTGTTCTGGCGTGAAAGAGTAACAAACACACATCCATCCAACATTACAAACTTTCGCGTTTATAATATTAGTAGGATTAGTAGGATGATTCAAAAATCTTGAAATATTTTTTTACAGGGCTATTTATTCGTAACCCAGCCACCTGGGGCCCGATTTTTGATACCACATGTGTGAAAATACCACTCGAAAGTGGTATAAATCTGTTTATATCTTCAAAACTGCAGCTCTAATCAAAGTTTTGACTAGTGCACAAGATTAATGAGAGCTGTGATTGTTTTCTATGCTAATTACATATAAACGGATAACTCACGTATAAATGTAGAGTCGAGTGTTCGTTTCGCTGCGGCCGGGGCTACGAATTAGTTCGAAACATGTCGAGCATCAATCGACTTTTATACGTGAGTTATCCGTTTATATGTAACTAGCTGTTGCCCGCAACTTCGTCTGCATAGAATTCGTTTATCGCTATCCCGCAGGAATTAGGCAATTTTCCGGGATAAAAAGTAGCCTATGTGTTATTCCATACTATAATTTATCTATGTTCCAAATTTCATCCAGATCTGTCCAGCCGTTCTGGCGTGAAAGAGTAACAAACATCCAAACATACTCACAAACTTTCACATTTATAATATTAGTAGGATTATGATTAAGTCTCACGGTAGTTTCATGTTGAAAGTTTTCTATGCTACTCGTATTTCAAGTTCAGCGCAATTTTTCACCACTTTCGAGTGGTATCACACGTGTGCTTTCAAAAATCGGCCCCCTGTTGGAATATTCCGGAATAAGTGACCAGTTACATAGAATTTAGTATAGTGTCGTCCTACTCTTACGCAATCAATGTGAACGCTGCACGTGAAACAAAAAAACTATTTTAAAATCCGTTCTTGATCCACTTAGCTATTGTCATATATGATTAACATTACAATATGTCCGTGACGGCACAAGATGTGTTGCCGTCTGCAGAATAAAGGCTATTATTGACTGTTGCGTAATAAAGATGATGATGGTGATGTTGTGTTGTGTTGTTGTGTTGCGGGTGGTAGGGCCTTGTGCAAGGTCCGTCCGGATCGCTACCACGATCTTACTCGCTAATCCTGCCGCTAAGTAGCAGAGCTTGCACTGCTGTGTTCCGGTGTGGAGAGTAAGACAGCCGGGGAAATTACGGGCACAACAGGCATTTCATCTTAGTCCTCTAGGTTGGCAACGCATCTGCAATTCCCCCGGGGTTGCGGGTGTCTATGGGCAGTGGTGATCACTTACCATCAGGTGACCCACTTGCTCGTTTGCCTTCCTATTCACATAAAAAAAAAAAAAAAAGATTTACTTAAGTTTCACTGTTTACACAACGTGTTTTGTGGTGATGTCGGTTGATAGCATCAGTATATAGCGACTTGGAGTTTCGCACAGGCTATCAAACTATATGTATAAACCAGTGGCGTAACTGTAACGTCTGGGGACCGCGGCAAATTCGTCAGATGGGGCGGGGCTCCTTCCTCAATATAAAGAAGTGCATCAGCGTCCCTTCTGTGCTCTAAACCAAGCCACTTCGGGGCCCCGTAGAGCTAGGGGCGCGTGGCATTTTGCTACCCTTGCCACCCTATAGTTACGCCACTGGTATAAACCTTTCTCCTGAGTCATTCCGATTCGGTTGATAATATACAATACGCAAAATGTGTAGACAGTTTGTACATACGCAAAATCTACATCATGACAAACGTACAGTACGCAGATTGTACAAACAATTAAATGTACATTTGAAAACGTAGAAAATTAGTCATTTTGAAAACTCTTCTAAAGGCAGAGTCGTTGAGCCACTATTATAATTTATATTTTTTTATTGGATTGTTAATCAGTTTTTCTTTTTACAGGAAAATGCTCTATCCCCTATTTCCTGTTATCCAATCTTCCTTATCACATTCCATTAAGATGTAAAAAAACTACTTCTGTAGTACAACCACATCCATTCCACGATATAGGCTTAACAGAATATATATTTATATTTAACATCTCTTATGAATATTGCAATAGTATTTTGTAATTAGATAATTATAAATAATATAATATATTTTCTTATATAATATAAATAGTCTTGTAATTCGAATTACCGATTCTGTTAGTACCGATGTGCCCAGTTTAACGTAGCGACACTGTTTACTACCATCCTGTCATCGAGGTACAACGCAATCGTAAAACACCAGTAAAACTTGACCGTTCTATTATATCGCTCAACTGTATTGATTTTGGGCGCATATTATAATCTATAACCCATGTAAAGAATCGTTCTACCCTATTGTTTTTGGGATATTTCTGGCTCCAAATCGTTCGTTGTCATCATATCCTGAACCATGACCTGCTGATCCTAACCATGAGTTCCTCGCCAGCCCTCGAGCCCTCGTCCCCCACCAATACCACCCCGTCGTCGCCTGCGCTCAGGGCGCCAGACTTCCCGGTCTTCCAGACTTCTACGCCAAATTATATTAGTAAGGTGAGTGGTGAAAATGAGAGAGTGAGACGCGGTTGGCCTAGTTGGTAGTGACCCTGTCTGCGAAGCAAGCGTCCCGGGTTCGAATCCTGGTATGGGTATATATTTGTGTGATGAGCACGAATATCTGTTTCTGGAGTCATGGATGTTTCTATCTATTTAAGTATGTATTTCTCTATTGGGACCGTGCGCGACGACAGCGCCACGTGATAGGCGGCCATTATGGACAATATTGTCACCGCTGTCAAACAAGAAGTAAGTAAATATTGTGAAAAATATTAATGAAATCTTGTGTTATTTTACTATATTACACAATTTTGGACAATGGTAGTCAGTAACATTATTGCCAATAATATTAAAATTGTTGTTTTCAGTGAAATTTTAGAGGTTAGGTAACTTACTTTTTTTTTCTTACGGCAAATATCCACTTATTTCTTTGGTCTCGTTTCCACCATGGTCTTGGAAATTGGTAAAATTTACAGTCGCTATTCTTCTTGGTGTTATTACAATTCACAACACCACATCTTACCGGGACCATATTTTTATCTCAAAAACGATTAGAAAATGTTTACTGCAATATGGATTTGACAGCTCAAGTCAGCGACAAAAATGACAATTTTAGCCGTAGCGAGCGCTGTGATCGTTTAGGCTACCCCCTCCACCCGCTTTGCACTCTGCCAATATAAGTATGTATATTGTTGTTTAGTAACACAACCCATAACACAAGCCTTACTAGCGCTTACTTTTGGACTAAGTCAATTTGTGTGAATTGTTCCCTAATATTTATTTATTTATTTATAATAATCTGTTTAACTCACGCTTATAATTAAGCCGAGGAGGGTCCGACATGTTTCGATTCTATCGGAAGACCTTTTTCAACGGCAAATACCTGGTGCGAGACGATGGAAATTGGACATCGCTATAATTTCAACTGACTGAGTGAGTTCTTCCACGCTGGTCTGGGAGCAAAGAAAAAACATAGTATGTACCAGTTGCTTCTCTTCCCGCGCAGATGGTAAAAGCCCGTAGGGATTGGGCGAAAATCTTAGAGATCATGTTATATAGGCGATGTGGCTAGCAACTTGTCACTGTTTTGATTGCCCTTTCCATCTATAAGCCCACAATCATGCTAAACGTGGTCTTTAGGTCTTGTCACCTTAGGCTCTGTCTACCCCGTAAGGGATAAATGATTTATATTTATGTATGTATGTATGTGGAGACCAGTTATTTCTAGTTTGGAGGCATCTACGACAGAAAATAACTTCGTAGACGCGATTAGTCATATTAAAATCTGTTTTTATAATGACAGCAGTGTTGCCAGGTCACTTCCCTTGAAAATTACATTTCCATCCCTAAAAAGTTCCATTTTCATTTAAATCTTGGGGCACGAGCTTTTTTTTTTTTTTACCTCATCATAGGAATTAGGAATAATATGTTACCAACAGAAAAAATTGTCTGTAGTTTTTAGTGTGTATTTAAAGTTTTTTACCAGGTATCTTACCGGGACCTTAAAAGTTCCGAAAAATGTACCAAAATACAAAGTTCCTTCCAAGTTCCGCGGGGGTGTCAAAAGTTCCGCAAAACGGAAGAAACGGAACCAAACGGCAACACTTAATGACAGTGACCCTAATTGTGTTTCAGAAGCAAATACATCCTCCATTGAACGTCATCCTTCCGGCTGCAGCGCCGGTTACACCCACCTACGGTTGGTACCATCGTCTGTTTGTTTGTTTGAGCGGCGACGTTAAAGTTAGCTATCTCTTTTATAAGGTACTAGTCCTACGAAGGGCGAGGAAGCGATTAGCTATCGATTATTTTCACTCATGAAACAGAAGCATGAAAGTAGAATAAATGCAGAAATGAGAGCGTTAAGGTTAAGGAGTATGGAAGGTGTATCACTGAAAGATAGAATAAGGAACAGTGTGATAAGGGAACGTGCTGGTGTGAAAGAGGATATAGTGACTAGGATAGAAAAAGTATGCTTAGTTGGTTTGGGCATGTAGAGCGGATGGATGAAAGTAGACTAACTAAACAGATCTATATGGGGAGTGTGAATGGTTGCGTTGGGAGGGGAAGGCCTAGACGGATGTTCCGGGACCAAATAGGAGACGTTTTGGAAAAAGGTCAGGTCAGGAGTACCCGAAACCGACGAGCATGTATGAAGAGATTGATGACTGTGGATGAAGCGAAAGAAATATGTCAGGATCGTAGCAAGTGGAATAAAGTAGTCTCTGCCTACCCCTGTGGGGAAGAGGCGTGACGGTATGTATGTATGTATGTATGAATGAAACAGAAGATAGAATTCCATGTTGGTAAAAGAGACAGATGTATTATAGTTCATCCCTCTTCGCACTCTTCAATAGTTGATCGCGGCGATATAAGCTATCAAAGATAAAACTCGCGAGCGAGCGAGATATGCTACCCATCTCTTTCTAGAATGAACAGTAAGAAAAAGACGGGCAATATATGTCGTGTGTGAGTGTGACGTGACTGGCGCAGTCTCTTGTTAGACAAAATGACTTTCTGCCAAGTTCCTTGCGGCGCATTCTTCTTGGCAATGATGGTCTTTCCGAATGCGCTGGTAGTTTAAAAAACGACTTGTAAAAGAGCCCTTGGCGGCCAATTTGCAAAAACATTTTATTATCGAGGGATTGGGCGAAAATCTAAGGGATCATGTTATATAGGCGATGTGGCTAGCAACCCATCACTGTTTTGAGTCCCCTTTCAATCCATACGCCCACGATCATGCTAAACGTGGTCTTTAGGTTTTGTTATCTTAGGCTCTGTCTACCTCGTAAGGGATAAAGACGTGATTTATGGGTGTATGTGTATGTATGTATTTTTTTTTTAATTTTTGACGTTCCGATCTGAACGGATCTTGCACATGGTCCTTTCACTTGACAAAAAGATGTTTACGACTTTGGTCCTTCTAAGAATGGTGTTTTCGGTTTGTAGGCGAGCCGACGCTGACTCCGCCTCCCCGCTCCCCGGGAGCGGTCGTCTCCCCAGCGACCCCCGCCTCTGGCGACGTCAGGCACCACCCGCCAGACGGGACATCCTCTGACAAGGTAGGTCGACAGATAGACGAGGGCTTTCTAGGGTGGTCTCTTGCTTCTAAGGAGGTACCCTGAGCCTCAGACCTGGTAAAGTAAAACTTAGATAAATAATTAAAGTTAGGCAAGTTTATATGCAATCCAGTGTCAGCAGCTACCTCCATGCTGGTCTGGGAGCAAAGAAAAAACATAGAATGTACCAGGTGCTTCTCTTCCCGGGCAGATGGTAAAAGCCCATAAGGGAATGGGCGAAAATCTTAGGCTTTTCGATCCCGTAATGATCCCGTAGAGATCGAAACGCGTCAGTGTTTGTGTGGTGTAAGGGATAATTAAGTTTGTGGGATTTATGTGTGTTTTATTGGCAGTAGAGAAGCTTCACACCGCCCAGATGGCCGCGCAGATGGTAAAAGACCATCGAGGGAATGGGTGAAACTTATAACAATCATGTTATAGGCGATGAGCACTATTTTGATTCTATTTTCCATCTACACACCCTCAACTTGCTAATTGTGGCCTGTGGGTACCTGTTATCTTAGGCTCTGTCTACCCCGTAAGGGATAAAGACGTGATTTGTGTATGTGTATGTTTATTGGCATTAGCAGGAGGATTGCATGAAAAACATATGTATTACACACATACTTGGTTATCTTGCACGTGAGTAGCGGAGTAGCAAGGTAATTTTTTGTTCATTGGAATGGACCTCCGCAAAGTAACGCCTGATTCAATGAAATATAAGCTTTCAATCACGCTAAACGTGGCCTAGGTCTTATTACCTACAGGGGCTGCTCGAAGGGACATTTTCCGTCCTGGAGAACAACCCCTTTGTGACGGAGGCGCCTCAGGGTGCCTGTCGTGGCTACGCGTAACCTTGGCGTTCCGAACGCTGAGGCCGTGGGTCGCAACAGTGACTGTGAGGAGAAAACCTCTATAAAAAATCCAGCGGCACCTGCGGGAGAGGGCGGGAGTTCCCAATCCTGCATTGCACTGGTGTCGCAGGGAGGTAGCCCCATCCCGGGGTGGGCCCGTAGGGCATCGCGGTTCACGAAAGTTCTCCCGTGGTGCCCTACAACAGTGCCAAATTTGGGAATTCGTGTGGTTTTTATTGGGTATGCCTGACGCCTCGGGAGAGCCCCAGATACCCCTGGTAACCCCGTACCGGGCCGGATGCATAAGGCGCATTTTACACACAATAATAATAATAAAAAAAAAAGGTCTTACTACGTTCTACCCCGTAAGGGATAAAGACGTGATGTCTTTCTACTAGATTAGAGACGTGATTTGTGTGTGTGTGTGTGTGTGTGTGTGTATAATGTCTTACTCTTTCACATTTGATTCCAGTCGTCTGAGACTGCGGTGGGTGGCGTGTCCCGGACACCTAGTACAGCTCTCTCCAGGAAAGAGAGCTACAAGGCCCAGAGACAGCACTATAGGAGAGAGAAAAAGAGAGCCGCGACCGCACTACTCCACTCCATAGAGGACCCATCTGTGGTTGTGCTCGCTGATTGGCTGAAGGTAAATTTATAAACGATACTGAAAATTAACACTGAAAAATCCGAAAAGTAAAGCTATGGCCGGGAATCGAACCCGGATCCTCATCGTTCCGTGTTTTTTTTTTTTTTTTTTTTATTTTATTACGAACTGACCAGTGATTGACCTCTATCTCACTTGGTGGAAGGTGCAGATGAGGCCAAAGGTGTAACTCACTGGTTCAGTAATAGCCTATCCACTCTAGCCTTGAAGAGCCCTAGGTTGTATCTGTCCGGAAATACAGACGATGGGAGCGAATTCCATTCCCTAGCAGTTCGCATTAGAAAGGATGAAGCAAACCGCCTCGTGCGGGCCATTGGTATGTTGACAACAAATGGGTGAAAACGCTCCCCCCGCCTGGTATACCCCTACACCACCCATAGCAGGTGAGGAAGCCTTCTTCTGTAGGCGAGTAGACTGTTGCGCTAGTTCAATTTAATTAGTTAGGTGGAACAAAGACGGGATTTATAATTAGAGCAAGTAAACACGGCCATTGCAGTTGAAAGAGTGAAGTTTTATTATAATTTTTTCGGTCACGGAAATGAATGAATGAATGCAAATATACACTGTGGTTGGTGTTGCCAACACTTCTTCTTTCTTTTTTAACACGGCCCCATCGATCGATGCGATGATTTCGCCAATGTCAAATTAATAAATACAGTATTCAAAAATCTTGTGACAAAAATGTCGGCAACGTTGTACGGTAACGACGAAAACGACGTAATAGAAGGGTGACAGGTGTCACTTCGACATTGACTATTGAAGTGTCATATTAGTGGCCACAAACACGTCAATCAATCATTGGATACAATAATTGAATGACACGTGAATACTGTATCTAAAATCACTTGACATAAAATGATTGTCTGTATTGATTCAATTGTTAATTCAAAAGGTGTAGAAATAAATTTTTATTATGTAACTAGCGACCCGCCCCGGCTTCGCACGGTATATTATGCATGTATTATACATATAAACCTTCCTCTTGAATCACTCTATCTATTAAAAAAAACCGCATCAAAATCCGTTGTGTAGTTTTGAAGATATAAGCATACATAGGGACATAGGGTCAGAGAAAGCGACTTTGTTTTATACTATGTAGTGATTTCACTACATTTCAAAGGTTAACCGGTAGAGATCCCTTATAGGGATAAGTTCGCCTTTGTGCATATATTAATGTTATTTTTTTTTGTGAATTGTATCTGTTTCTTTATATTGGACAATAAAGCATTTACTTACTTACTTACATTTTTCTAGAGCTAATTTTGTTTGTATTTATTTGGCATAAAATTAATTGTGGCAAGATATCTTCTTAATTGATTTGCTATATAAAATAAGTTAGGTCACACATTAGATTTTTCAGTTGGCGCCACTGTTGACTAAGGCCAGGTATGGCTGTCAAAGGCGACTTTATAAGATCGCCGCCGAAACAAAGTTATAAATCTTGAATCTCATTAAGTTTATTAATTATAAATAACTATCATCATATTGAGTAGCTATGCCGCAATGTGCAGTTCCGTTTTGTTCGGCAAAAAACAGCTTTCAAAGCGTTCACATTCGTCGCCAAATAATCCATATTTGCGATAATTTGACGAAGATCACTTCAACAGATAAATGAAAGAAATTATAATTTATGTCACGAAGCCCGCCAAAACTCGCCAAACAGCCAAAAAACATGACAAAATACATACCGAATCCTTCCTAATGAATCACTCTATCTTGTGGTGAAAACCGAATGAAAATACGTTCAGTAGTTTTGAGTTTATCGCTATCAGACACAGCGGAGAATGTATCACTACATAGTATAAAACAAAGTCGCTTTCTGCTGTCTATCTGTCTGTCCCTATGTATGCTTTGATCTATAAAACTACACAACGGATTTTGATGCGGTTTTTTTTAATAGATAGAGTGATTCAAGAGAGGTTTGTATAATTCTAAGCAGACGAAGTCGCGGGCAGAAGCTGGTTTTGTAATATGTAGCTATCAGGAGCTCATGATAATTGTTGTTGCCAGGTCCGGGGCTCCCTCAAGTCATGGACAAAGCTCTGGTGCGTGCTGAAACCTGGACTGCTCTTGCTGTACAAGAGTTCTAAGGCAAAGGTAAATATTAAAAAGGTAAACAACGTCACGTACTCATTCTGCATGGATTGTTGTAAATACCTGTCAATTTGACGTTTACTGTGATCTGCACCAGAGTTGGGCAAAAATTATCTATTTACGACAAACCGGGAAGATAACTAAATCATCTTTTATTTGAAGTAACTAAATAATCCGTCATTTGTTATTTTGAATTTATCTAGATCAGTTTCATTTTTATCTAGATAAATTAGTTGGGATTTTAAATAAAAGATGAATGTCAGTGTGACGGTTTGACCTGACGTGACATTCTGTATACATTTATTATTATAAGCTTACTTCAATAACAAACGAGGTCGGTTATCTTCATCTAGATAATTTATCTAAATAAAAAAGTTGTCAACGCACTATTTGTGATTGAATTTATCTTCGAATAATTATTTGAAATAATTATCTAGATAAGAAATTATCTAGATAACGCCCAACTCTGATCTGCACCAAGTTACATTTACTGTAACCAACGATTTTGAAATATATTTTATAGGATTTATCCTGCTAATACTCTCTTCCCGCGCATGTGGTAAAAGACCATCGAAAGGGAATGGGCGAAAATCTTAGGAATCATGTTATAGGCGATGCGGCTAGCAAGCCATCACTATTTTGATTCCCCTTTCCACCTATACGCCTACAATCATGCTAAACGTGGCCTTTGAGTCTTGATAGCTTAGGCTCTGTCTACCCCGTAAGGGATAGAGACGTGATATATGTATGTATGTTAAAAAATGTGAGAAAAAATATCGTCGTATTTTTCCAGTTGCACAAAAAATCAATTTCCATGCAAAATCGGTTTAAAAAAATCACTTTTACAGTTGTCAGTACTGTAATTTGGTTCTCTATGTTGGTAAGACTGTATAAGATATTGCATGGCGATCTTGACAGGATTGTATGGGAATTTAAAGGCTTTTGTAGTTAGTAAAGTCAAGTTCAAAAATCGGTGATCATTTTAGAACCTTGTCGCTGTAACAACTGCCACACTTCCAAGTATCGGTTTATTACCTTACTGCGACAAAGCACTAAAGTGGTGAGCTTTTGACGTTGTTTATACTAAGAGCGAACGAAATCTCATTTCCAACATGAAACTACCGTGAGACTCAATTATAATTAATATATATAATATTTCTGTATTTTTTTTTAAAAAAATTTATGTGCAATAAAGAGTTTACATACATACATACATACATACATAATACTCCTTTCATCCACTCAAAGGTTGACTCGAAGAGATCCCTTAAAGGGATAAGTCCGCCTTTGTGCAAATTACGTTAGCCGCTTCCGGAGGCTCGAAAAAAAAACCAAAAACTTTTATAAACTAATTTAATTAAAAATTACAAATGATAATTATAATCTAAGAGAGGTGCCTATTGCTCGAAGTATGAAACAAAAGTGTTTCCCTAATAAAATGAATGTATCGCGTAGCGCGGTGTCACGTTGTGCTGCGTCGGCGCCTCGTGTTGTCGCGGCGTGGTTGCCAGGCCGCGGGCTGCATGCTGACTTAGCGATCTTCCTTACGGCACAATGTGTAACTCCTCCATCCGCAGATCAGCAATTATTTTCTAACGTTGAGTGAAAAAATTGCTGGAATTCCTTGTTGAGGGTTAATTTCTTCTAATTTTCCTTGGTCGCCGGTTGAATCGTCGCCTGGGTTGAATTTTTGAATCTTATATCTTCTTATTATAACGAATATAACGAGTGCGGATGCACTTGATATTATAACATACAGTGGTATAGTTGTATGATATAATGCAGTTTGATTTGCATCGAGTTGTATGGGAGTTTCGACCATGAGTTGGCTTTGGATGTTGTGTAGTCCCCGTAGGTCAATGGATTTCAGGTTATATTTGGTGGATATGGTGGCTTTGTCCACAGCGTCGTCTGGAATTTGGGTGAGTTTCAAAGGGTGGCCTTGCACTTCATCCTTGTCGCTTGTAATGGTGAACTCTGTTGTGCGCAGGTAGCAGTTGACTGGTATTGTGACCAGGTAGCTTCCGTTTAGCGATTGATAATCTTCTGCTCCGCAGGCCAGTTGCACTTTAGTTGGTTCTGGGAATGAAACCACGAAGTGTTTGTCATTTAATTTTTGCATAGCTGGTTTTGATAGCTGCACGGTGGTGATTTGGCACGATTCTTGAAGATCTTGCTTCATGATGAGCTGGTATACGCAGTCAGGCTTAGTACGGAGCTGGAGATTGGCTTCTTTCTTGCAGAGGTAACCGCGGCTGAACTTCGGGCATTCTGCCTCCATGTACACGAACGAGTCATCGTGAGTTGCTATGTATGGGTAGGGTGGAATAAGGGCTTTATGATATTTATTAGGTACAACAGCTAATTTAAAAAGGTTGTAGGTATCTCTTGAGATTATGGGGAACTGTAATATGATCACTATTCTATGGTCTATATAATAAAACCCTGGTAAAATTATTTCGTAATATTCCCTTAATTCTAGGTCTAAAATACTATCTTTCCCATATATATTACTAAGATTTCTTAACATATCTCTAAGAATATTTATATCTAACAAAGAATGATGAGTACTTGAAGCGCGAATAAAAGCTAGGCAATTTTCGATTCTTATAAGTTCTTGCCTTAAATTTTCTACATTTTCACTTAAAATTACGAATAGCTGAGCGATTTTCGTGTATTTAACTAAACTGTTTCTTCCATAACTACTAGTATTTAAAATCAATTCAAGGGTGGAATTTATCTTGCTTTGATTTTCCACCAAAGTGTCTAATATTGTACTATGGCGAGACAACCAGTCCTTGTTGAGACTCATGTGAGTGTTTAATTCTGAAACAATTTTGTCCTGGTTAAGCTGTAAATTTTTTATCAAATTATTGTAAGTAATAGCATCCGACTGATCAAGGTTACCAGTAATACTTTTGATAATTGAACCAAATCCGTCAACCAGTCCCCTTTTGGCTCTAGTGGGTTCTAAAGAATTTAATTGGGTTAAAGTTTTCTCTAGGTTTTCTAGTAAATAATCTATTTGACTTTCCAATAGAAGGTACGTTTCATTGGTCATTTGTGTTTTATATGTTCGTAACTGAGAGGATGTGTAGTCAATTTTGCTTCTGATAACGTCAAGGTCTATGTACTGTAGGTATGTGTGGTAATGGGTAGTGAGTCTCGTAGGTCCAAGGTTATATGGTAGTAATCCAGGTCCGTCTGTTAAGCTTTCAAGTCTTATCTCGTCGGCGAGCGTCAGCGGGATCGTCAACAACACAAGAGTCCTGTAACAATTGGGGTTCTTTAGGTACGCGTTTGAGTCGTGATTTAGCCACTGGACCGCGTTTTTTAGATGTGTATATATGTATAGGGAGGTCTGCTAAAACTATATCTTGGGTATAACGTGGGGCGGTTTTTTGGCGGTTAGCTAAAGGGTTTCTTATAAATACTTGTTGTTGGGGAGAGTATTCAACTTCTGGCTCGCGATGTTTATTTCTGGCTTCTATTAATGTTGTACGGTTAGCAAGAGATGTTTCGTTTATAATTTCATAGACTTTTGCCATTAATTCCTTATGATTTTGGACATATTGTTGCAATAAACGCTCCGTGATATCTGTATCAATCGGGTTTCGTGGATCAAAGTGTCCTGTCAGCAAGTCGAAGGGACGGCATTTTGTGAAACTATGAATGGAACTATTGTATGCTATAATTGCATAAGACATAAGGTCGACAATCGGTTCGTCTTTTTGCTGTAACTTGAGTATACGGAGATGTTCTAATATCGTAGAGTGAAAACGTTCAATAGCCCCGTTATCATTAGGGGAGTGAGCTAAAATTTTATGATGATTTATCTTATGAAAACGTGTAAATTCAGCAAAGAGCTGGTTCGTAAATTCAGTGCCATTATCTGTGACTATCGTTAGTGGAACTCCGTGGTGAGTACAATATTTCAAGAGGGCTTGGAGGACGCTGACGGCGGTTCCGTCGCGCAGGTGATACGCCTGGCCGTATTTGGTAAAAACATCCATAAATGTGACATACTTTTCGTTGTGAACTGTGAACAAATCCATATGGATAATCTCGAATGGTTTGGTTGAGGGGGGCACTATATTAAATTTCGGTCTAATGGGTACTCTGTCATATTTAGCTTGACCACAGGTAGTACATGAATTTATGAATTTTGAAATGTGGTCCTTCATTTTAGGCCAATAGAATTTTTGTGAAAGGGCGAGATGGCATTCTGTGATACCACGGTGGTTTGTTTTACCCTCGTGATATTTGCTAATAATTTCCTGTTGTTTGAGATAGGTCGTCACATTTTCTAGATCAATTCTACTTAACATTAGGTTCATTGCGGAACTTTTGAATTTATCCTGAATGATGGGGATGATGTCGTACATAGCAAGATGGGGTTGAATGAGGATACCGGTCTTGACCTTCGGGTTCACGAATTGCTTTATAGCTTTAACTATGTCATCTTCTATGTTAGATTTAGAAATCTGGACGGTGATACGAGTGTGCGTATCAAACGGTTTTGTCACACTCGGTTTACGTTTTACATCATCTACCATAACGAAAATAATTTGTCTGTGAAATTTGTTAATGGGGTCGTTGGTAATAGGTACTTCTAGTATGGGGTGCTCTTGGCTCGTATGTGCGGTTAAGGTGGAACTATTATGTAAAGAGAGCGGTGCGTCATGTAAGGGTTGCTCGTTACAAGTACTGTGCGCGGTTATTGTGGAGGAATTGGCTAAAGATGGGGGATTAGGCATAATTGAACATAGTTCGTCGATAATATTTGATTCAACTTCCTCGTTGTGAATTTCAATTCTTGATAGCGCGTCTGCGTTAGTGTTCGATTTTCCCTTTTTGTAGATTACTGTAAAGTCGTACTCGCTTAGTCGAAGTCTCCATCTTGTCAGTCGAGAGTTAGGTTCCTTTAGATTTACCATCCATTGTAAGGGTTTATGGTCAGTTAAAATTTTGAATTTCCTTCCAAAGAGGTAAGGCCTGAAATATTTAGTTGCCCATACAATAGCTAGTAACTCTTTCTCGATTGTGCTGTAATTGATTTCGCTTTCATTAAGGGTGCGGGATGCAAAACATACGGGTTTGTCTGAACCTATGGTTCCTTGGGAAAGGACGGCGCCTAAGGCGACATTAGAGGCGTCAGTAGTCAGTATAAATTCTCTTGTAAAGTCGGGGTATTGCAGGACAGGATCGTTTGTAAGAAGGGTTTTGCATTTTTCGAAACAGTTTACATATTCAGGATTGAAATTTATCTTTTTACCTTTTTTCAGGCATTGCGTCATGGGTTTTGTCAATCGGGCAAAATCGGGGATGAATTTTCGGTAGTAACCGAGAAGTCCTAAAAACTGTTTAATTTCCTTAGGGGTTTTTGGAATAGGATATTTTTGTATTGCAGATATTTTTTCAGGGTTCGGTTTGACACCGTCTTTACTTATTATGTGGCCGAGATAAGCTGTTTCAAGCTTTAGAAATTCTGATTTATCCATTTGGATTTTAAAATTTGAGTCACGAAGTCTTTCGAAAACCTTTTCCAGGTTGGTGAGATGTTCCTGAAGGGATGTACTGAAAACTATAATATCATCTAAATAAACAAGGCAAATGTCGTTTTGGAGTCCTCTTAAAACGTTATCCATAACCCGTTGGAAAGTGGACGGGGAATTTTTGAGGCCCATAGGCATTCGCAAAAATTCGAAATGCCCATGTTCTACGCTAAAAGCGGTCTTGGAAATGTCTTGGGGATCCATTTCTACCTGGTAAAATCCGCTCGCTAAGTCGAGGGTGGTGAAGTACTGACACTTACCTAATTTATCAAGGACATCGGCAATATTTGGGATGGGGTATTTGTCGTCAATGGTCTTGTCATTTAATTTACGGAAGTCAACTACTAGTCGCCATTTTTGTCTACCAGAAGCATCCGCCTTCTTGGGTACGACCCAAATAGGAGAGCTCCATGCGGAGTCAGAAGGTCTTATTATTTCCTGTTCTAACATTTTTGTGATCTGATTTTTTACTTCTTGTCTATGAATAAAAGGATATCGGTAGCTTTTAGTATATACGGGGATTTCGTCATTCGTCCTGATTCGATGCTTAATTTTATTTGTAAAAGTCAGTGGTTCTCCGTCAATATAAAATACGTCAGCGAAGCGAGAACAGAGTAACTTTAAGTTAGCTCTCTCCTCTTCGTTTAAATGGTCGGTCCGTAGGCGAGATATCACGTCTTGTGCTCGTGTCAGCGGCTGTTTAGTGCGTATGCACTCTGTATTGAATAGGTCAGCTTGGGCTGGCTGGTCAAGTGTGAATATTACATCATTGGGACTGCAGTTTTCGACTTCTAAATATCCTCTATTATTTTTTACTACTGTAAGGCATTCGTGAATCATACAACTACTGATAATTTGATTTTTTACTAATACTTCTCCGTCAGGGGCGTCAATGGGTAATCTAATTATTTTGGATGTATTAGCTGGGATAATTTCTTCATAGTAATTTACATTGGCAGAGTTATACATTCGGATCGGGTTACATGAGGTTCGTGTTATCAGGGACTTATCTTTAAGATCAATCTTGGCTTCCCACTTAGTTAATAAATCTAATCCAATGAGGCCATCAAAATAATTATGGAAACGATAGACAAATAATTTCATTTCATTTACGTCATTGAATTCAGGAAAACTGGGCAAGGTCAATGAATAATCGTTTCTACTTACAGCATGAACGTTAGTTACTTCAAAAGGATCGTAGTTAAGGGGATGATTTGAAAAGTACCGTTCAACGGCCTCGGGGCTAATGAAGGATTGATTAGCGCCAGTATCTATCAAAAATTTTAATGGGGGATTGTTAATTTTAATGTATGGTAATTGTCTCTGAGATTGCAAATTTAATTCTATTTTGACTTTCGTGATTTCTGATTCAACTGAAAATCCTGCTCGTCCTTTTCATTAGACACATGTGCGTCGCTCGGTTGGCAATCGAAGGTAGGCTCTAAATACTGTTCGTCAGGGTCATAGTCAGTTTGATTGTCATACGTCATATCGTAATAGTACTCTGGTTGCATATTATAATCGTTGTAATAGGAATACTCCGTGTAGGGTGCGCATTCGTTCATGTTCATTTCACGGGGTTTAAAATTCGGTTGGTTAGTTTGAGGTAATAATTTAGGGGTAAAACTTTGAACTCCACTCATAGGCTTATGGCCTGAATAAAATTGGGGGTTATGTCTAGGGGGTAGTCTAAATGTATTACTCTGGGGGTTATAATTCGGGGGACGTGAGCTAAACATTTGTTGTGTTCTGCTGGGCATGCGATGTTGGGGTTGTGGCTGTATAGAATTGAATTTAAAAGGCTGTGGGGGTTGTTGAACTAAACGTTGTCCAGCGGGGGCTGGCCATGCCGGCGCCTGCAGTTGGTGCATTGGACGAGGGGGCAAAAATCCCATGTTCGGTGAGGGTGTGGTCACCTTAGCTGGTTGATGGGTTTTTGTTGGCTCGACTCGCTGTTGCAAGTAAATGACATTTAGTTCCTCTTGAACAAACTCAAGAGCTTTCTCTATGGATTCGGGTCGCATACATCTAATTCGCGACCCCAAGGGTTCCTTTAAGCCTCGTACAAAAGCTTGCATTGCCACTTTTTTATATAAGGATCGTTTAGCTTCTACGGTGGTGCTGATATTTTCATGGAGGGTCACATACGTCATAATTGTACTAAGTAATGTCTGGCAATGGTCGTAAAATTCCTGTGGGGTCTTGTTACCTTGATTTGCTAATGATAGGTCGTTGTACAAAGCGGTTTCGTCGCGTTGGTCAGAAAAATTATTGATAAGGGCGGTCCTAATACCTACCCAACTGTCGGGGATGCCGTTACCATTAATGGTGCTGGCAGCGGATCCAGTAATTTTATTAAGAATTCCATTTAAAAGGCACAAGTTTGATAATTCATTTCCAGCTTCACTACTCATGTAAGCCTCAACAATTTGGTCACATATTTTAATAAACCGGGTTAACACGTTAGGGTTGCCATCAAAATCAGGAACCAGGCGTAAGGCCTTGTAAATGTCATCGGAGTTCCTGGCCATTATTTCGGATTCAATAAGATAATCTAAAGATGAATTTAAATTTGAAATATCTAAGTTTCTAAATAAATCTAATCTTTCCCGGCGGGCCTGTCTCGATGCAGGTTCTCGGGAACCCGAATTTTTCGGATGAAAAATTTTGGAAGGGAATTAGGAACTAAGGAAGCAAGCAACACGAGATCGATTCAAGTGTACTTACAGGTGCTTCATTTCTGGTTTTCCTCGGGAATCAATTGCTGGATTCACCTCCTGGTCTGCTGCTCGTAGATTCTTTGCAGGATCTCGATGAGGGCGTTGAAAGCCGGACTGCTCGCGTTCGCACGCGCTCGATTGCGATAATTTCGGCGATAACGAATCGCGAACTAGCTTCGAGATATCCTACCGACTGCGCCAATTACGTTAGCCGCTTCCGGAGGCTCGAAAAAAAAACCAAAAACTTTTATAAACTAATTTAATTAAAAATTACAAATGATAATTATAATCTAAGAGAGGTGCCTATTGCTCGAAGTATGAAACAAAAGTGTTTCCCTAATAAAATGAATGTATCGCGTAGCGCGGTGTCACGTTGTGCTGCGTCGGCGCCTCGTGTTGTCGCGGCGTGGTTGCCAGGCCGCGGGCTGCATGCTGACTTAGCGATCTTCCTTACGGCACAATGTGTAACTTGCATGTATCTCAGTGTTTGTCAATTGTATTTGTCTTGTTTATTTTGCACAATAAAGAGTTTACATACATACATACATAATTACACATAAACGGATAACTCACGTATAAAAAGTTGAGTGATGCTCGACATGTTTCGCACTATTTCGTAGTCCTTCCTGGAGCGCTCGCCCCGGCGGCAGCGAAACGAAACATGTCGATCACATCACTCACTCACTCATCACTCGACTTTTTATACGTGGGTTAATCCGTTTATGTGTAATTATGAAATCTCATTTGTTTGTATTACCTGATACTAAAATTGATGTCGGCCATAACACTCCCAATTCCACGAACATGTCGTCTGATGTGTAAATTGGATTTGGATATTTATTGTAAATCACTGGCTACATTTACACAAAAATATCATATTTCTAAACTATACTGAAAATGAGAACACATAGAAAAATCCGAAAAGTAAAGATATGGCCGGGAATCGAACCCGGATCCTCGTCATTCCGTGACGCGTGCTACCCCTACACCACCCATAGCAGGTGGGCGAGCCTTCGAATTTTTCTATCTGTTACTAGATGTCACGTGACCTTGTTGCTATGAGAATTTTTGTCGCTAAGCGTCATCTGTTTGAATGATGTGTCTGTACGACGCAATTACAAACTCCCGTGGAACATCTACTGCTCGCCAGGGACGAGAGAAGGCGCTGTTTTTCAAATGATAGGTACTATCAAATGAATTACTATTACTTCTATGCTGGTCTGGGAGCAAAGGAAAAACATAGAATGTACCAGTAGCTTCTCGTCCCGCGCAGATGGTAAAAGTCCATCAAGGGCATGGGCGAAATTCTTAGGAATCCTGTTATAGGCAATGCGGCTAGCAACCCATCACTATTTTGATTCCTTTTTCCATCTATACGCCTACAATCATGCAAAACGTGGCCTTTAGCTTTTGTTACCTCAGGCTCTGTCTACCCCGTAAGGGATATAGGCGTGATGTGTGTATGTATTATTCTGGTATATTACAGTGGGTAGTCGAGTTCGTTTGATTGAAGTATCTTGCGGCGCATTCTTCTTGGCAATAATGGTCTTTCCGGGGTGCGAGTCGGGTTACCTCCGCGTGTGGTCAAGAGCTGCGGTTCGTTTTTGGATCCGTCCGGGGGGAAGAGCAGTTGGTCCGGTGCACCCTGGGCATCGGCTAATGATTTCCTCGCAGTCTCCGAGGGTTATTATTGACCGTTGGCCAAGATACTGAATCAAGATTTTTTTTTTATATATAAGAGGGGGCAAACGAGCAGACGGGTCACCTGATGGAAAGCGATCACCGTCGCCCAGGGACACCTGCAAGACCTGGGGAATTACAAGTGCGTTGCCGACCCTTTGAGGAACAGGAAGGCTCGCTTTTTAAAGATTCCTCAATTGTACCGCTCAGGGAATGTTGCAGCAGGAAGTTGGTTCCAGATCTTTACCGTACGAGGAAATTTAACTTCTTAATTTTTTATCGTACAAACACATCATTCAAACAGATGACGCTTAGCGACAAAAAATCGCATAGTAACAAAAAGGTCACGTGACAGTAACAGGTAGAAAAATTCGGAGACTACCCACCTGCTATGGGTGGTGTAGGGGTATAGCACGCGCCACGGAATGACGAGGATCCGGGTTCGATTCCCGGCCATAGCTTTACTTTTCGGATTTTTCTATGTGTTCTAATTTTCACTGACATTTAGAAATTTTAATTTTTTATGTTTACTTAACCATTGTGTTGTGTTGTTTTTGTGTTGTTTTATGGTTAGTAAATAAATGCTGTTTTGTCAACAGAGCAGCCACTGGGTGGGCACGGTGCTGCTGACCTCCTGCCAGGTGATAGAGCGTCCCAGCAAGAAGGACGGCTTCTGCTTCAAGCTGTATCATCCCCTGGAGCAGAGCATCTGGGCGCCGCGCGGGCCCCACAACGAGACTATAGGTCAGTAGGTACAGAAACACGAACCGCAGGTGAGTGATTTTTAAAGTTACCTACGAATCCAGCAATTGGCATTGTTCATTTTTTTTAAGCTGTGCTTTTAACACCTTTATTTGATAAAATTGACTATTTCAAGCAACTAATTTGAATATTATGCTTTTACGTAGCTTTGTTAATTAATAATAAATATTTTTTCGCTGTTTGAGAATTCGTGAATTTAGACAGAATCCCAATCGCCTTCGTTCGGCTGGCTATAAAAAAAACGGCTTTGTCTATGGTTTTGTAGATTTGACAGTGACACGTGACAGTTGCCGTAGCCAAACTTTTTTTGTTCATTTTTGTGGCAAACATTCGATGCTGGATTCTGTCTAAAAACCCGGTCGTTCGGTCAAACAAAGGTTCAAAGTACTTTTACAAAAATATCTGCAATCATAAAGTATTTTTGAAATCGGACAAGATAAATCGGATAATTGATGGTTTTCCTCGAAATGGTTTTCGAATTGGAGCATACTAAAAAAAATGAACAATGCCAATTGCTCTTCCAACTGAGGCAGATATAATGTTTTTCTCAATAATTGAGAGGAAATGAAAATAAATTTTGCACTAAACTTTCTCGCAACTTAAGTGGTTTTCACGTTCCCGCTTTTTTTCTTCAAATTCAAATGTCTTTATTGCGGTTATGGATAATAAGGATGATAAAGAGTATAAACAGACATAGATAGGCACCATATCCTGCTAGAGGCGTACAATATTCTTAAGTTCTTTTTTTTGTCATCTGTCACCGCAAGCTATTTGAGACATTGATAAAAACGTTAGACTCGAACAAAACGCCTCTCCTCGGCCACCGACTCGGCTGTATGAAATTGTTGTTCATTACTCCATAGTCTCTTTGACTTTTAAAAAAGCTAAAAACAAAGGAAAAGCAGCCCAGCAATCCGATTTATGGTCAGAAAATCGCGCCTGCAATGTCATTCGGCCGTCAGCAAGGCCCTTCGTGTTCTGTTACTTAGAATACAACGACGACATTTAAGACAATGTTTGAGAAAAAAAAACAAGCAACTGTATCTTTTAGGCGTTATGACAATCTTTCACTACTTTTATTAAAAGATAAATAATAAAAAAAGTCTGTTATATTTTGCAGTTTTATTTTGTCTAGTTTCTCTAGAAATAAAACTTTGATTTGGAAGTTTTCAAATTCATTTCATTGCGTGTTTGAGAGAAGCACTATACATACCTTGGCAGGAGTAGGAGTCGCTATCCTCAAGATACAAGATACCCTCGCTTACGCTCGGCCTTCTATAGTTTTCGACCGGCAACCCCTCACTTTCCTGCCTCTGTAGCAATGTGCTAGAGGTATTACCCGTACCAGCTTTCCTTCCGGGGCTAGGTCAATAGGTGTAATTGCCCCTTTATTTGAGTGTGTGTTGCGCAGGCGCCGTGGTGCAGCCGCTGCCGACGGCGCACCTGATCTTCCGCGCGCCGTCGCCCGCCGCCGGGCACTGCTGGCTCGATGGCCTGGAGCTGGCGCTGCGCTGCAGCAATGCCATGCTCAGGTAAGCTCCGACTATGTATATACATACATACATACATACATACAATGACTTTCTGCCAAGTTTCTTGCGGCGCATTCTTCTTGGCAATGATGGTCTTTCCGAATGCGCTGGTAGTTTCAAAAAGACATGTAAAAGAGCCCCTGGCGGCCAATTTGCAAAAATAAATTTTCATTTTCATTCATTTTCATTTTACATAAATCACGTCTTTATCCCTTACGGTGTAGACAGAGCCTAAGGTGACAAGACCTAAAGACCACGTTTAGCATGATTGTGGGCGTGGATGGAAAGGGGAATCAAAACAGTGATGGGTTGCTAGCCACATCGCCTATATAACATGATCCCTAAGATTTTCGCCCAATTCCTCGATGGGCTTTTACCATCTGCGCGGGAAGAGAAGCAACTGGTACATTCTATGTTTTTTCTTTACTCCCAGACCAGCATGGAAGAAATGGACGTATATACGGGTCGTTGGCATCGAAGAGGTTAAAAGATACCCTATTTTTCCTGACTTTAGGGAGGGGGGGGGGGGTTAACAAACTCTATATTACATTATTTTCATGGAAATGCATTAGCCGACGTCTATGTACACCGATATAAAATGACCTCGCACCGCCTACATTTTGATTAGGTGCAGGGCTCTTATTGATTTTTGATTAATCATAGTTCACCCACCTGCTATGGGTGGTGTAGGGATATAGCACGCGTCAAGGAATGACGAGGATCCGGCTTCGATTCCCGGCCGTAGCCAATGGCGTAACTATACATAAACTAAATACGTACTAAATGACATGTAATAACTATAATTATTACGAATAAATGAGTATGAGTATGAGTATGAGTATAGGGTGGCAGGGGTGGCAAAATGCAACGGCCCCTAGCTCTACGGGGCCCCGAACTGAGTTGGTTTAGAGCACAGAAGGGACGCTGATGCACTTCTTTATATTGAGGAAGGCGCCCCATCTGACGAATTTGCCGCGGGCCCCAGACGTTATAGTTACGCCACTGGCCATAGCTTTGCTCTTCGGATTTTTCTGTGTGCTAATCCTGCCGCTAAGTAGCAGTGCTTGTACTGCTGTGTTCCGGTGCGGAGAGCAAGACAGCCGGGGAAATTACGGGCACAAGAGGCATTTCATCTTAATCCTCTAGGTTGGCAACGCATCTGCAATCCCTCCGGGGTTGCGGGTGTCTATGGGCAGTGGTGATCACTTACCATCAGGTGACCCACTTGCTCGTTTGCCTTCCTATTCACATTAAAAAAAAAAAAAAAAAAATTTCGGTATCGTTTAGAAATTTATATATTTTAGCTGACCCGCCCACGATATGGTCTTTAGCAACAACGTTTTCCAGATGCTCTCGCTCGCGGCCCGCTGAGGCGACAGAACCGGACGCACCGATACCAGGCTCCATTATATCCCACGAGGAGCTCGAGAAGCATTTCAACGAGCACGGTAAGTGTTCCATTTTACCACTTAATAATAGTAGATTAATGCCGAGTAAGGGAGCGTTCAAGTATTACGTAACGGCAATTTTTGAAGATTTCTGGCGCTATCCCCCCTTGTAACGCGCCGTAACGTTATTCTGTACTCTTAAACGTTACGTAACGCTCAAGTGACCATTTTTACCCAAAAGTCGCAAAAGTTATGTCGCGCAAAGTACAGGAAAGTCGCTAAAATATCCTTGTTATAGTTTTAATCGCCTTTACAGTAATAATCACTACAAAGTATAAAATAAAGTCGCTTTCTCTGTCCCTATGTCCCTATGTATGTGTATCTTCAAAACTACACAACGGATTTTGATGCGGCTTTTTTTAATAGATAGAGTGATTCAAGAGGAAGGTTTTTGTGTATAATTCTACGCAGACGAAGTCGCGGGCAGAAGCTAGTACTAAATAAAACAAGAGATTTTAACCCAAAATACATTTTAATGTACTAATTTTTTATTTCAACGAGACCCCCTCCCCCCCCCCCGAAGTGCGTTACGTAATACTTGAACGCCCCCTAAGTTGTTTAAAAGCACGAACCGCAGGTGAGTGTTTTTTAAAGTTACGTATCCAGCAATTGCTTTGCCGCTGAGCAGATATAATGTTTTGTAACAGTTGGAGCGTGGGTTCGAAACACTAGGAAAAGTTTTTTTTGCTTATTTTTAAACTTAGTTTTCGCTGAGCAGGTGCATTGTTATAAAAAAAAATGATGTCTCGGAGTTCTGAAATGTTTCAGCAGGTCTGGTTTGTTTGATTGGGTACTGTAAAGTTTTTTCATAGTCAATACAATACAAACACTATACTATATCTAGTTCTTTTGAGAGAAGGAGAGAGAGTAACATTTTTTCCACTCATATTTGAGAAAAATAACACAAACTATTATCGATACATATATACAGTCACGCCTCTTTCCCATAGGGGTAGACAGAGACTACTTTGTTCCACTTTCTACGATTCCGACATACCTCTTTCGCTTCATCTACTTTCATCAATCTCTTCATACATGCTTGCCGGTTTCGGGTACTCCTGATCTGCCCTTTTTTCAAAACGTTCCGGTCCAGGAACGTCCGTCTAGGCCTTCCCCTTCCAACGCAACCATTCACACATATCGATATGATGTGAAATAGTATGGTGTGCTAGTCCCTTTTACACTGCGAAATTTTGTCTGTCATAATAAATAAAAAAACTCTGGAAAAACCACCTGCTGAAATATTTTGGGTTCATTTCTATATCATATTTTGTGTTCGAAACGTTATTGTTGATTTTTTAATTGAACTTTTTACAGAAATGTAATAAATTCACGTTTAATATGCGAAGTGTTGCAGGTATATTTTAAATGATAACTAATTTATTTTTTTCGTATGGCTATATCGCACGTGTGTTTGAAAACGCTAAAATTGCGCTAAATCGCTTTATATTCGATTTTTCCTCTAAATTACCACGTACTCTAACGTATTTTTACTCGAACTCTACGTTATAATTACTCTTACTCTAATGTTACTCGAATGACGTTGAACTGTAAACAGTACTCAAGCTCTCAGAAACATTCCCCTCGACTTCCCCCACCCCTCTGATGTCTGTCTCCGACTATTCACCGAAACGGAGTGAACGAAAGAAAGAGAGAAAGATATCTAAGTGGGCGCAGTTTATGGAATCCATAGAGCTAATGTCGAAAGAGCACGAAACCACAGATTCGCAAACGCCAGAAAAGGACAGCCTTTTTAATTTTATGAGGAAAGATCTAGAAAGGTCTAGAAAAGACAACAATAGTCCGTCGACGTCATCAGCTAGAGTGGTATTACAGCCTAGAGTGGATAACAGGCTGTCGAAAAGCCTAGCTTCGACGCCTAGGAGACCTATAAGATGCTTCGAAATGCCTAAATTTGTGGATAAAAAAGACAAAATGTCGACTACGGCGGCTGTAGAAGAGAATCTAATGAAAATAATGATGGCGCTACCTAAGAGACGGAGTTCGACGCCTTCAACCAAGATAACACAGAAACGTATAAGCGATTTGAGGAAATCGGGAGCGAAGACTGACTCTGAGAATGATGATGTCTTTTTCAAAATGGAGGGTAGGTCGCGCGTCATCTGTGATACGCCGGACAATATTATTATAACGAAGACGGCGCCATCTGTTGAAAAGTTTTTGAGGTACAGCTCCTCTAGCACTGACGATTTGGGGGTTGGAAGGTAAGTTTGTTGACTGTATAAAGTTTGGGAATCGAGTTGGGTTTTTTGTCCCTTTCTATTTGTTTACGAAGGTGTGACAGAGCGTTATACTAGCTCGCTATCGTAAACGGGGCGTAACTATAACTTTACAAAAGATACGCCGAGAAGGCAGACCTTAAAAGCGTAAATATAAACATTTGTAAGAGATATTCAGTCAATATTATATATTATAACCAAAGTAAGTGTTGAATTAAAACACTTTATCTACATTCATATAATAACTTCCCTACAATATGTTCAGGAGCGATTATAGTATTTCCAATCATTTATTTTCTCGATGACAGCTCCTGTAGAATGTAACTGCGCTTTTTACGTAAAAATTAACTTTTAAATGCGAGGCATAAAAAATATAACAATTGCCTAATTTTGTTCGTTGATCCCATATAATATTCCTCTAAGACAAATTGAGTCCATATATGCAGTAATATCTTTTTAAAGTACGATAAACAATAAACGTTTTAATAAAGTTACATTCTATGACAATGCAAATAGTGATGTTATGATTGAAATATCGATATTGTATCGATAAAAAATAGATAAAAAGGTAGAGTGTACTTATTCAATACGTTGTGAGATGTTTATTTTGTGTTTTTCTTGTCAGGTCTTAAAATTAACGGTGGAGAAATGATGTGTATTTGTTTCGAACACCAAAACAAACGCGTGCAACTTTCATTCGGCCATTTTGCACGCTTAGTAATAAATTAGCATTCAAGTAAGTCGGTGGTTTTATTCGCTCCATAGCTGAATACTTCTAAACTACTCGTATATATAAAATTGAATCGATATCGTATCTACTTATCACTTATTAGGTCACAACACTATAACTATCAAACTACATCTGTCATCGAGAAAATAAATGGTTGGAACAACTATAGCAAATGACCTACATTAAGAAACATGTATCTGTGGTTGTATTATAATGTTTACATTAGAGCATCAATATCGATACTCTAATTACATTTAAATTTCGAACATCTCAAATAAAAAAATCTCTGTCTATTGTCTTAGAATTTAAGAAAAAAATATAAACGTCGTTCGTTTCATCTGTTTCGAACTTCCCAAGAACAGAAGATAATTACGTTCTTTGGTACTACGTATTTTGATTTTCGAACTTATGATATGAATGTAGATAAAGTTATGAATGCGACTGTACATAATTAGGCATTAAAACACTCGTGCTATCTTTATGAAACTCAGCGAATTATGCACCAGCCACATAATAGTACATTACGTTCCGAGGGTGGTGAAATAAAGAATGTCTGAAATCGCGGGAACTTGTCGCACGAGCCAAAGGCGAGGGCGGTAAACATGCGAGCTGAGGCTTTCTTTGTCACCGCCCGAGGTGTGTACACAATTTTATGTCTTCCCTTGGCTGGGAAGCGGAAATTTGCGCTCGCGTAGCTGGTGGTAAATTGTTACTTTCGGTCCCGGGCGACAAAAGGGTTTTGGGGGGATATATTGTAGGTACTACTAATATAATTCTGTTCACTGACAATGATACAGCAAACGTACTCGTAGGAAACCGCCGTACTCAGAAACGTACACGCCCCAGAAGTACTCGATAATAGACTATCGCAAACTACCCTCGGCTAGTTACGAGAGCTGCAAGAGCGAGAGGAGAGACGATCGGTTCTCTTCACAGAACGTGTATGTGGCCGGCAAGATTGTCAGCAACGATGGTGAGTGCGAAAAGGATGCAGGATCTGTTTTTGTTTGGCTCTCTATCATTAGCTAATTTCATATGCCATATATTGTTCAGGATTGTTGGAAACACAGAACGAAGAGACAATAGACACACACACATAAATCACGTCTTTATCCCCTAGGGGGTAGACAGAGCCTAAGGTAACAAAACCTAAAGGCCACGTTTAGCATGATTGTAGGCGTACAGGTGGAAAAAGGAATCAAAATAGTGATGGGTTGTCTGTCCCTATGTATGCTTATAACTATAAAACTGCGCAACGGATTTTGATGCGGTTTTTTTTAATAGATAGAGTGATTCAAGAGGAAGGTTTCTATGTATAATTTTATGCAGACGAAGTCGCGGGCAGAAGCTAGTTTAATAATATGACCCAAATTCGTATATGATTACCGAAAAACTCGTATGGAGAGACGGGGTTTGAACCCGCCACCCTCTGCTTGGCATACAGGACGGCTAGCACAAGGGCGTGCGAGATACACCCATCTCCTACGAATAATAATAAGTCAAGATGCGTAACTAAGCCCGAAAAAACACTCCACGCGAAGTGGACCGCAGGGGGTGGGGCTTAAAATATGTACCGCGCGCTCGAGCCGTGCAGTCGCTCCGTCGGAAGTTATCATTGACGTTATCATTGTATTTTTGCGCTAATACATTAGAAAAATATGCCATCGTGTTGTGTGAAGTGGTGTAAAATAGAGGACTCACCTTTCATACGTAAGTAAATAAATATTTTAGGACACCATACTTGACGACTCTGGAAAGTGTTATTATTAATGCGATCCATGCACCCTTCCCTTACCGCATGTGGGCGGACACGATCACGACGCGCGGACTAATCGCGTGCAAGCATTGTCTATCGGAGTGAGTGTTACGTTTGCATTGCTGTTAGTTTGTGTGCGTAAGTGGAATGACTATCGAAGCGGCAACTGTTAGGGAATTACGCTTCTTGACTTATTATTCGTAGCCCATCTCTTTCTACAACGAACAATAAGAAAAAGACGGGTCTATCTCGTGCGCGACACAGCTCTCGCGTGCACTCGTGCTGGCCGCGCTGAAATACATTGTTTGTTATTTAAACACTAGTCGTATTGGCTTATTTACAGTTCTAGCTCGCAAAGGTCACACTAACTACTATATATTTTATCACTTGTTCGCATACACATACACAAATCACATCCTTACCCCTTATAGACTGCAAGCACATGGAAAAAATAACGCTTAGAAGGCTGTTACTATATCATAAAACTAGCTTCTGCCCGCGACTTCGTCTGCGCAGAATTATACATAAAAACCTTCCTCTTGAATCACTCTATCTATTAAAAAAAACCGCATCAAAATCCGTTGTGTAGTTTTGAAGATATAAGCATACATAGGGACATAGGGACAGAGAAAGCGACTTTGTTTTATACTATCTAGTGAAGTGATAACTGAGCGCTATGCCGTCATTTCTGAGCGGTACATTTATGGAATTTCTCAGGTACAAGTGAGGAATTACGACTAATTATTAATGTACGGCTTTTTTTATAGCTTATAGATGATTAAAAATAAATGTCGAAAAACCTAGTGCCGCTTTAAAGTGGTGGTGCCGGAAGTTAGTGCATTTTTTTTCCATGTATGAGTAAAAACCTGTACCGCTCAGAAATGACGGCATAGCGCTCAGAGTTATTTTATGATGTAGTAACAGCCTTCTAAGCGTTATTCACGCTGGTTCATTTCACATGTTTTTTTTCCATGGGCATGTAGTCTATTACGGGGTAGACGGAGCCTAAGGTAACAAGACCTACAGGCCACGTTTAGCAAGACTGTGGGCGTATAGGTGGAAAGGGGAATCACAATAGTGATGGGTTGCCAGCCGCGGCTATAACATGATGCCTAAGAATTTCGTCCATTCCCTCGATTTTTTTTTGTGCTTGTGATAAAGCTAACAAATTCAAAAGGCTATTGTTTTAATTTTAAAGTTAGCGCGGAACCGGCTTTTTATTGTATTAGTATTATTACGGTGAGGTTTTCTCAGAAAATACCTAATCAGACATAACTTCCTTACATTAGTCACCGTTCAATTATGAACATTAAATCAACTGCGTAAGCTCCTAATCGCCTTGCTAACGAGCAGTAGACCATGAATGTTTACTTTTTTAAATTCAGTATTTTATCATACACGCTTTGGAGCGGTTGCGTCGTTCTGATAAATTTAATGTGCGATAAGTTTGCTCTGTAAAGGACCTTTTGTTTTTTTTTAATGGGGCTATTATTAAGCGCTGTGTGATAAGTGTTGTGTTGATAAAAACGTGTGAATTACATGTGTTTGGATGGACATAGTGTGGTGTTTGGAATTACCGGTTTTTTGGTTGTTTACATAGTCCATGTATATTTGTGTGTCTGAATTGTTCGGTGCATCCGAAGTTACCAAGGACATACGTTAAAATATGCAGTGTGTTGCTAAGTTTCCATGTAAAATTTTGCTCATATGAAACGGAACAGACTGTTGAAGTTCGACAATTTTTTTACTGTTTTTTTTTTATATGAATAGGAAGGCAAACGAGCAAGTGGGTCACCTGATGGTAAGTGATCACCACTGCCCATGGACACCCGCAACCCCGGAGGGATTGCAGATGCGTTGCCAACCTAGAGGACTAAGATGAAACGCCTCTGTGCCCGTAATTTCCCCGGCTGTCTTACTCTCCACACCGGAGCACAGCAGTGCAAGCACTGCTACTTAGCGGCAGGATTAGCGAGTAAGAATTCAAACGCAAAAATTGTTCAAGGTAAGAATTCTTGTAGCAATTTAAAAAAAAAAAAACAAGGTGTACGTTTACGATGCGTGAAGAATACTTACAGTCGAGGCATAAAGATCCATACAATAGTCTTCACCATAAGGGCACTGGGGGCCCGTGCGCAGGGCCCCCGTTCTCAGGCCCCGAAGGACCGACGATTTCTCTCACACGTTTATTCTCGAAACATTTTGGTCGGGTGCATTACGCTTTTTACATTGAAGCTTGTTCTTCGTACGTAACCAAGTTACGTTACCAGCACTAATATAACCAACGTCGGATGGTTAATTTGGATTAATTTAGGTTCAGGTGCAGAAGGCGGCCCTCGGGCCACCGCTAAGCTGTGTGCTTGTTTCACTTTCAACATGAAACTACCGTGAGACTTAATCATAATCTAAATATATATAACTCAAAGGTGACTGACTGACTGATTGACTGACATAGTGATCTATCAACGCACAGCCCAAACCACTGGACGGATCGGGCTGAAATTTGGCATGCAGGTAGATGTTATGACGTAGGCATCCGCTAAGAAAGGATTTTGATCAATTACCCCCAAGGGGATAAAATAGGGGATGAAAGTTTGTATGAAACTTTGTCAATTTTAAACCGATCGGGCTGAGACAGCTGATAGCGATAAACTAATTCTATGCAGACGAAGTTGCGGGCAACAGCTAGTTATACATAAACGGATAACTCATGTATAAGAAGTCGAGTGTCTGAGAGTCGGGTATGTTCGTTTCGCTGCCGCCGGGGCGAGCGCTCCAGGAAGAAGGACTACGAAATAGTCCGAAACATGTCGAGTATCACTCGACTTTTTATACATGAGTTATCCGTTTATGTATAACTAGCGACCCGCCCCGGCTTCGCACGGTATATTATGCATGTATTATACATATAAACCTTCCTCTTGAATCACTCTATCTATTAAAAAAAAACGAATGAAAATCCGTTGTGTGGTTTTGAAGATATAAGCATACATCGGGACATGAGAACAGAAAAAGCGACTTTATTTTATCCATACGTTTTATTCCAGACTATAATCTATGTTTGTTCCAAATTTCATCCAGATCCTAAGCCGTATTGGCGTGAAAGAGTAACGAACATCCATCCGTCCATACTTACAAACTTTCGCGTTTATAATATTACTAGCTTCTGCCCGCGACTTCGTCTGCGTAGAATCATACATAAAAACCTTCCTCTTGAATCACTCTATCTATTAAAAAACCCGCGTCAAAATCCGTTGCGTAGTTTTAAAGATTTAAGCATACATAGGGATATAGGGACAGAAAAAGCGACTTTGTTTTATACTATGTAGTGATTTAGGATTTTACCTTAGAATGTCCTGGTAATGTAACTTGGTTATGTACGAAGAACGGGAATAATCTTTGTATGGGCGTTCAGTTCAACTAATCTAAATATCTCATAAAATGTTTTGGAACAATTGGCATTGTTCATTATTTTTAGTATGCTCCAATTCGAAAACCATTTCGAGGAAAACCATCAATTATCCGATTTATCTTGTCCGATTTCAAAAATACTTTATGATTGCAGATATTTTTGTAAAAGTACTTTGACCCTTTGTTTGACCGAACGACCGGGTTTTTAGACAGAATCCAGCATCGAATGTTTGCCACAAAAATGAAAAAAAAAGTTTGGCTACGGCAACTGTCACGTGTCACTGTCAAATCTACAAAACCATAGACAAAGCCGTTTTTTTTATAGCCAGCCGAACGAAGGCGATTGGGATTCTGTCTAAATTCACGAATTATCAAACAGCGAAAAAATATTTATTATTAATTAACAAAGCTACGTAAAAGCATAATATTCAAATTAGTTGCTTGAAATAGTCCATTTTATCAAATAAAGGTGTTAAAAGCACAGCTTAAAAAAAATGAACAATGCCAATTCTGAGAGAGCTTGTACGAATCATTCACTGAACTATGAAACCGATCTCTTCCTAATTTTGTCTGCACTGATTAGTTTTACGAAGTTAAAACAAACACTCAAGGATACGCGTCTGTTATGTTGTTTCTGGTGTTACTACATACATACCGTCACGCCTCTTTCCCACGGGGGTAGGCAGAGACTACTTTGTTCCACTTGCTACGATCCTGACATACTTCTTTCGCTTCATCCACATTCATCAATCTCTTCGTACATGCTCGTCGGTTTCGGGTACTCCTATTTGGCCCCGGAACGTCCGTCTAGGCCTTCTCCCAACGCAACCATTCACACTCCCCATATAGATCTGTTTAGTTAGTCTACTTTCATCCATCCGCTCTACGTGACCAAACCAACTAAGCATACTTTTTTCTATTCTAGTCACTATCTCCTCTTTCACACCAGCACGTTCCCTTGTCACGCTATTCCTTATTCTATCTTTCATACTTCTCAACTCTTCTTTCTTCTGGGTAGACAGAGCCTAAGGTAACAAAACCTTAAGGCCACGTTTAGCATGATTAAGGGCGTATAGGTGGAAAGGGAAATCAAAATAGTGATGAGTTTGCTAGCCGCATCGCCTATAACATGATTCCTAAGACTTTCGCCCATTCCCTCGATGGGCTTTTACCATCTGCGCGGAAAGAGAAGCAACTGGTAAATTCTATGTTTTTTCTTTACTCCCAGACCAGCATGATTTTACTGCGTATAAATAAATGTAATTAGTTCTATGCGTGTGTTTAAAATAGTTCGTTTATGATAGGCGGTATATCATCGGTCATTTGTGCTAATTTCGTGTGCCATGATGGTCACTGGCTATAATCTTCATTTGTCCTAATATCACGTACCATAATACTCTAGAATTCTGCGCAGTCGCGGGAAGCCGCTAGCAATAAATATTTTTTCCAACGCCTCAAACATACAAGTATGACACTATAATCGCCTACGATAAAACACATAGTAAACAAGCGAGGCTTTGTCAATGCGAAGTAATATGACTATGTTATATGACGCAATGTCAAGAACGTTGGACGGTGAACCAACTATTTTAAACGGTCAATAACCCTCATGTAACACTGCGAAATAACCAGTCGAACACGAATCAACAGCGCACGGATGATTATAACATACACAAATCTCGTCTTTATCGTTTACGGGGTAGACAGAGCCTAAGGGAACAAGACCTAAGGGCCACGTTTAGTACAATTGTTGTTGCAATTGTGTTTACCAAAAGGCTGTAATCCCTCAGCTCTGTGCTAATACTAAACAACGAATGAAACAAGGAAAAAACGTACAAGGAAAGTCTAAAATAGCATTAATTAGATTAGAAATACCAATTAGTACTATATTCATTTTTTAATGGCACGCATTACTTTTTCCTTATTGTACAGTCCGCGCGAAATATATACACACAAGGATTCACATCGAACACTTAAAAGTATGTGCCAACATACAATATCTCTTAAAAATTCTCCGGAGCAGCAGCGGGCTGGATTAATTTTTTTTTAAATGCAGACGAATTGAGAACCTCCTTTTTTTGAAGTCGGTTAAAAACAGTCGTCACTTTGCGGAGGTCCGTGTCAAAATAAATGGATAACTTCGCTACTCCGCGATATAGTATGTACTAACTTCTGCCCGCGACTTCGTCTGCGTAGAATTATACATAAAAATCTTCCTCTTGAATCACTCTATCTATTAAAAAAAAACCGCATCAAAATCCGTTGTGTAGTTTTGAAGATATAAGCATACAAAGGGACATAGGGACATAGGGACAGTAAGAATACTTAAATTCTGCTTAAATTAAATACATTTATAAAAGGGATGTATAAGGTCCCCGAGCCTTAAACTATATTAATCTATAGTAGAGATGTATTAAGTCTCTACTAGCCAATACAACAAAAAAATAAAAAATAAGTTCAGTGGAGGTGTAAAACGCCTCCACCGTCAAATAAATTAATCGGAGATGTCTCCAATGTCGAAGAGAAAAAAAAACAAAATTATGAAATATACATTTCTGACGACCGGATAGCCTAGTGGTTTAGTGACCCTGACTATGAAGCTAGAGGTCCCGGGTTCGAATCCCGGTAGGGGCAGACAGTTGTATGATGAATACGAATGTTTGTGCCCGAGTCATGAATGTTGTATGTATTTAAGTATGTGTTTATCTACATTATATGAGTATGTTTATCCGTTGCCTGGTACCCATAGTACCAGCTTTGCTTAGTTTGGGGCTGGGTCAATTGGTGTCATTTGTCCCAAGACATTTATTTATTTATTTCAAGTAAGTAACCAATAAGCTTTTGGATTCCGAAGGCAAGCTTACCTATTTAACCGTTGTTTCCTGGAACCTGACAGATCCTGTGATACAACCTGGCTGCCAAATATCTGTTTCTGACAGCGCAGCGCTGACATTCTACCTAGCATTGGTAATAGACAAACGAACTTGAAACTCTAACAGATGTCACGTGCAGGTGTCCTCGGAAACTGGTTCACTATAGTATATACAGGGTGTTAGGTAATGATTGTCCTTGAACTATGCATAGAGGGCGCTTAGGACGTTATTGTAAAGCTATAATAGGTTTGGTAAAAGTTGCACGGTTTCCGAGATTATTGGACTTTTCGAAAATGAAAACCCTTTTTCAATGTTTTGATCATGGCACTGTTTTGAGCTAGTTTTTTTGAATTTTTAATGTTTGCTCAATATTCTTGAGTACTTGTGTTATCAGAGAGGCATTACCATTTTTGTGAGACTACATTGGATTTTTTTTTAATCACAAAATTAATTTTTGCGTTTTCAATCGTACACACGGCAATATAATCAGGTAAGCACCTACGCACGCTCGCGCCGTATCTATCCTGCTTACCGAATAGCTTTGCTGTGTGTACATTGATCGAATTTTCAGCTATCATGGCGAAACAAAAGCTTAAAAACATGCCAATTTATTGACAGTTTAAAAATAGTAATTACCTTTTGAATTTACAATCAAAATGCCAAACAGATAAAAAAAAACTCTTTTTACTTTTTATACTTTTTGTATCACGGGCGTAGAATTCAAAACGTTTTGTTGCAAAAATAACATTACTGGCAATGCAAATAGCATAATAATTCAAAGTTTAAAAAACATGCAGATTGCCAGTTGTTTTATTTCGAATTCGCTTTTGAAAATCGCTATTATTGCGTAATGAATTCGACGTATCTCTTTGATGCTGGTCTGGGAGTAAAGAAAAAACATAGAATGTACCAGTTGCTTCTCTTCCCGCGCACATGGTAAAAGTCCATCGAGGGAAAATCGAGTGAGCGAAAATCTTAGGAATCATGTTATAGGCGATGCGGCTAGCAACCCATCACTGTTTTGATTCCCCTTCCCACCTACACGCCCACAATCATGTTAAGCGTGGCCTTTAGGTCTTGTTACCTTGGGCTCTGTCTACCCCGTAAGGGATAAAGACGTGATTTATGTATGTATGTATGTATGAATTCGACGTATTCCCGTTAGGAGGTGACAGGGGTGACTATTTGCGATAATTTTAACCCCCATTTGCTTGCGTTATGCAAAAGTTAATCATTTTCGAGTTATCCATTTTTTTAAAGTGGAAAGGGGAATCAGAATAGTGATGGAGCCGCGTCGCGTATAACATGAACCCTAAGATTTTTGCCGATGAGAGGCAGTTGGTACATTCTATGTTTTTTCTTTGCTCCAAGACCAGAATTAAAGGCCTTCCAATCCAATGAACAAACAAGTCCCGATACATACATACTGTCACGCCTCTTTCCCACAGGGGTAGGCAGAGACTACTTTGTTACACTTGCTACGATCCTGACATACTGCTTTCGCTTCATCCACACTCATCAATCTCTTCATACATGCTCGTCGGTTTCGGGTACTCCTGACCTGACCTTTTTCCAAAACATCTCCTATTTGGTCTCGGAACGTCCGTCTAGGCCTTCCCCTCCCAACGCAACCATTCACACTCCCCATATAGATCTGTTTAGTTAGTCTACTTTCATCCATCCGCTCTACGTGACCAAACCAACTGAGCTTACTTTTTTCTATCCTAGCCACAACCACAGTAAATTGTCGTGAGATGTCAAGTGTGATCCTTTAACATTTCGGTGGATGTGCTGCTAATTGCGTTCAATGTGATTGTGTGGCGATTTAGATGAAATTGGTCTGTTTACAAAGCTATTAAAATGGCTTGGAATGGAGTATAGTGGTAACATAAATGAATGAGAGGGTCGCATGAGTATAGATGCCTTCTCGCTTCTCGCGTAATTTCTCGGCAAGTCTTCTCGCGTGAGTCTGTAGCCGCTATTATAATTGTTGCTCCCGTTGTATGTCAAACGATACTGTAAAGCCAGGCAGTCGTTGGCCCGGTCACGTCCACCTTAGCTTGATAGTCGTATTAGAATGAGGACAAGCCTAGTAGTGATAAGGCACAGTGTAAACCAGTAGGTGATCTGCACTGGTTCACGATGCACACGGACTTTACTTACTGTTGTACTAAGTTTGTACATATACTCTCGGCGTATACGAAAGATGGGAAGTGTGGAAAGTGATATTGAAAGAAGAGTGAATGCAGGAAACATGATCAGTGGGGCGCTGCGCCTTTGTGAGCAGTGAGAAGGTGTCGAAGAAGGCGCCTCTGGCTGTCCACAGAGGGAAGCTTGTTCCAACATTAATGTACGGTAGCGAAACTTGGGTATGGCTAAAGAAGCATGAAAGTAGAATAGATGCAGTAGAAATTAGAGCGTTGAGAAGTATGGAAGGTGTATCACTGAGAGATAGAATAAGTAATAGTGTGATAAGGGAACGTGCTGGTGTGAAAGAGGATATGGTGACTAGGATAGAGAAAAGTATGCTTAGTTGGTTTGGTCACGTAGAGCGGATGGATGAAAGTAGACTAACTAAACAGATCTATATGGGGAGTGTGAGGTGCGTTGGGAGGGGAAGGCCTAGACGGACGTTCCGTGACCAAATAGGAGACGTTTTGGAAAAAGGTCAGGTCAGGAGTACCCGCAACCGACGAGCATGTATGAAGAGATTGATGAATGTGGAGGAAGCGAGAGAAGTATGTCAGGATCGTAGCAAGTGGAACAAAGTAATCTCTGCTATGTTTTTGCTATGCTCGCACACCAGCTACGAAGCGATAATTAAATAGCATAGTTAAAGAATTCTTCCATGCTGGTCTGGGAGTAAAGAAAATACATATAATGTACCAGATGCTTCTCTTCCCGCGCCGGTAAAAGCCCATCGAGGCAATGGGCGAAAGTCTTAGGAATCATGTTATAGGCGATGCGGCTAGCGACCCGTCACTATTTTGATTCCCCTTTACACCTATATGCCCTTAATCATGCTAAACGTGGCCTTAAGGTTTTGTTACCTTAGGCTCTGTCTACCCCGTAAGGGATAAAGACGTGATATATGTATGTATGCATAATTATAGACTAAACTGAATCTAAAAATTGTAACGATGTGGTGTAAAATCTTAATGGTTCTTAGATCAAATGCTGGCATTATACTGTTGATAATGCTTGTCGTTTGTACACGCGCGTGCAATATAATATATTTGCTAACCTCTGATATATCGGACAAGGATATCTTTGGACAACCTCATAGATACTCATAAAAATTCGCATAGTAACAGGGTCACATGACAGCTGGTAGCAGATAGAAAAATTCGAAGGCTTACCCACCTGCTGTGGGTGGTGTAGGGTAGCACGCGTCACGGAATGACGAGGATCCGGGTTGGATTCCCGGACATAGCTTTACTTTTTAGTGTCGTTTATTACATATTATAAAACGTTTTCCTTCCACGCTGGTCTGAGAGCAAAGAAAAATCACAGAATGTATCGGTTGCTTTTCTTACCGCGTCGCTACTTTTTAATTTAAAAAAAAAACCTTGACAGAACCTTTCACGTGGAATCACTTCATCTATTAGTGAAGACCGCAGGAAAATCCGTGAAGCAGTTTTAGAGTTTATCGTGACTTGGACAGACGCGGCCGAGGACTTTTACAACATATATATATATATATATATATATACATTACAAATTAATCACGTCTTTATCCCTTATGGGGTGGACAGTGCGTAAAGGCCACGTTTAGCATGACTGTGGGCGTAAAGGTGGAAAGGGGAATCAAAATAGTGATGGGTTGCTGGCTATAACGTAAATTGTAAATTTATTTTTACCTTATCTTGCTGAGATTGCGCGCCCATTGATACGGTGTGAAGGTTATCTCGGCGAAGTCTGCGCGTCTGTCTGTCTCGCGTGTATAGTCGGCTAAACATCATAGTTACTTTTGCACGTTCTCTTTCCTTCTAACCTCTTATAATGCTTGCATACGTTGATGGACATAGGATAGTTTTTATCCCGGAAAATTGCAGTTCCCGCGGTATAGCGAATAGTGACTTCTGCGCAGACGGACTTTCCACCTATATGCCCTTAATCATGCTAAACGTGGCTTTAAGGTTTTGTTACTTTAGGCTCTGTCTACCCCGCAAGGGATAAAGACGTGATATATGTATGTATGTATACTTAAAATACTTACACGCATAGTAACTAGCCCAACTCACTTGCTAAATCGTTCTCGTAAACAGCCATCCGTTGTTTATTGTATTTAAACGGTTTACATATGATTTATGTCTTATCTTACATGTTAAAGCCTATCTGAGCTGTATCTCAAAGATAAGATATGACGTCTGCGAGAGACGCTCAAAATTTTGTTCACGAAATTAAATTACGATTATCCTGTTTAACTTTGAGACCTTATATACTTTTATGTACTATCGTGGGAATGGGCGAAATTCGTATATCATGGCATAGGCGATGCGGCTAACAACCCATCACTATTTTGATTCCCCTTTCAACCTATACGCCTACAATCATGCTAAACGTGGCCTTTAGGTCTTGTTACCTCAGCTCTGTCTACCCCGTAAGGGATATATACGTGATTTGTGTGTGTGTGTGTATGTATTATATGTTAGGTAGAATTTGAGTAGGTACTGTTGTAAATCTATACTTTCTGCCAAGTTTCTAGCGGCGCATTCTTCTTGGCAATGATGGTCTTTCCGGATGCGCTGGTAGTTTAAAAAAAGACACGTAAAAGAGCCTTTGGCGGCCTGTTTGCAAAATAGACTTTTGAATTTGAATTTTCAAGTAGTTTCCTAGTCAGTTAGTTTTGGACGCTTATATGGAGGAATGGCCTGATTTTGCGTCGGACCGTTGCCCAGCAGTGGGATACCGCTATAGGCTGATAAAAAAAAAAGTTTCTTAGTCAGGTGTCTTTCTAAACCAGGGGTACTAAACAAAACAACTTTTTTCCTTTTAGTTAATTTCGCCCAGATCCTTGCCGTTGTTCAGGGTGCCCATAACGCTGGCTGCGTTTCGTTGTATTTGCCCTAATCACGATTTGAGCAAAATTATTTGGGGAAGCGATAATTTGTGGAACATTTTTCGACAAATTTCCGTACGTCGAATACGAGTTCTGTTCTGATGGTATGGTATGTTTGTCTACAATTAACTGATGTCAACCGGCTCAAGGACTTGCCACTTCTCACACCAATTTGCTGTAAGTGCCTGTTATTAGTGTAATGTAACAAACAAACAGTTTTGCTTCGCAATATAGCCGAGAGAGGGCGCTGAAGTCAGGGGTCGACAAGTCACAGGGCCTATGGTTAGTTATGATTATACTAGCTTTTGCACGCGGGTACTCTTCTATTTCCCAGGATGAGAAATATTGTTGAATAAAAAAAATATTAAATGAAGATTTGACTCTATCTTTTTAATCTTCCGTGCTGGTCTGGGAGAAAAGAAAAAACATAGAATGTATGAGTTGCTTTTCTTCCCGCGCAGATGGTAAAAACCCATCGAGGGAATGGGCGAAAATCTTTAGAATCATGTTATAGGCGATGCGGCTAGCAACCCATCACTATTTTAATTCCATTTTCCACCTATACGCCCACAATCTTACTAAATGTGGCCTGTAGGTACCTGTTACCTTAGGCTCTGTCTACCCCGTAAGGGATAAAGACGTGATTTGTGTATGTGTATGTATAGGTGGAATGTTTTGTTACCTTAGGTTCTGTCTGCCCCGTAAGGGATATAGACGTGATATGTATGTATGTTTTATAGGCGATGCGGCTAGCAACTCATCACTATTTTGATTCCCCTTTGCCTAGTGTCTTTGGGTTTTGTAACTAATATTATAAAGAGGAAAAATTTGATTTGTTTGTTTGCATTGAATGGTAAAAAATGGTATCTCTTAGAACAGGTATTCTTATACTTAAAAAGAGGTACCAACCATTTGTTAACACACTGTACTTTTTGTTACCTGAATAAACTTTATTATTATTATTATTATTATTATTATTATTGAATAGGCTCCGAAACTACTGGACCGATTTTAAAAATTCTTTTGCCGTTAGAAAACTACATTATCACTCAGTGACATAGGCTACTTTTTACCGCGGGAAAATACCTATTCCTACGGGAAAATTAATTTATCGCGGGCGAAGCTGCGGACGGACAGGCCGAAAGTAGGCGGAAAGGCTAGTGTTATATATGTATATTTTCTAATACATAATTCATTAAAGCAAACAAGGCGAAGGTTTAGGTACGAAGCGAAACCAAAGCCTTATGTATCGAATTACCTTTTGAACAATACACCATATTTAACCTAAATCCAGACGCACGTTGCAACGGCAATGAGATCAAATTACTGTCAACAATAGCTTGCCTGTATAAAGTGTGTTTAGTTTACATAGTATTTTTTATAACCTTCCATGCTGTAGGCTTTACCTAACTCGCTCGCAATCGCCATCGTGTTCATTCTGACAGTTCATGTATGGGCTGACAATTGGCATCGGAATACAAATATGTTTATTTTGCTTGAAATGAGGTACAGAAGGCTGTAAAAACATTTAGTAAAAGGATCACTCATTTTACCAGCAACTGGCATGCAAGAAAAAAATATGCGAGTGAAAATGACACATTCAAGTAGATGCTGTGTATAAATGTCAGGCCAATAACAAATATAACCACCAAATTACCTAAACACCAAAATAATAATTATTCTAATGTCACAATAAATAAATATTAAAAAGAAAAAACAATAATTCAACTACCAGACAATTATTAAAATGTCACATTAAATTTACAATACAATATAAAACCGAATTACGCGACTATTTAATAATAAAAAAAAAGACAACAATAACAAAAAATGAAATTGTAGCGAATTCGGAATAAAAAGGCTATATAAATAAATAAATAAATACAATATAAATACTCCTTATCCACCACAAATCGGTACAAAAACAATACAGAAACAAGGAACAAATAATAATAGGCGATCTTATCGCTTAATGGCGATATCCACCAGACAACCAAACCACCAAACCAAATAATCAAGGATCAGCTAGCTGTCACATTCATACAAGAACTGTCAAAATGAACAAGATGGCGACTGCGAGCGAGTTAGGCGATGCGGCAACACATCGCTAAACGTTAGCTTAGGCTCTGTCTGCCCAGTAAGCGATAAAGACGTGATTTATGTATGTAAGCAAAGAATTAGCTAGTCATTTCTACATTTTTAACAAGTCTTTACCTTTGATCAAAATTGAAGTTTCCTCCATTACAGAATTACTTTGCCAGGTATAATTACGATAGCCGCTGTAATTACAAGCCCATGAGGTATTTTATTTTAACCCCCTTAAGCTGACAAACACATCTGCAGTTCCTTATAGGCTGACCGGTTAAATGAGTTCTCGCTAGAGATTGCAAAAGCCGTACAGATGAAAAAACCGGTTTTTAACCGCATTACGGAATCAAAAACCGGTTAACCGGTTTTTTACCGGTTTTCATAATTTTCTTCAATTTTACTCAAATCATTATTTAATCATTTCATAATTTAACGTTCTTGCTTCATGAAATAAAGAATTGCTTAATTTATAAACTAAGCAAGTCAGCATTTGTTAAGCAGAAAATAAAACAAGTTTGTTTTGATCTACTGAAACTTTCAGATGTCAAGAATCTTAATAAAATGCGTTTTAAATGTTGTAAAATATAGATAGTAATAATAATATATTATTATAATAAGTCTGAATATTGAACGTAACAGTTTTAGTCTCACTGTAGTATATAGGATTAAAATAATCAATTTATTATAGTTTTTATTTCTTTCGGTTTTAATCCGATTTTTGCGTCCCGAAAACCGGTTTTTTGCCTTAACCAAAAAAGTCCGGTTAACCGGATTTTCGGTTAACCGGTTAACCGGTTTGCACTCCCTAGTTCTCGCCCGCGCGGTGCAGGGGCGCGGGGTGGGACTACCGCGTGGGCCGAGAGGTGCGGGCGGCACTCGCACTACGCGCTCACAACTCTCTCGGTTCCCTTGGTCGTCCTGCCCTGTTCCATGTTGTTCCATGGGTCTCACTTATCAGGTGGCCCGCTTGCTCGTTTATTTTCTTTATCGTATATTTTTTAAAAAGGCGTCGTCGAATTAGTCTGCTATTTATCCATTTACCATGTCACCTTTGATTTATGTTATGCTGTCACATGACATGTGACCTTATTAAAATAAATCACGCTGTATCTTGTATATCTGTACATTGTATACCATGTTGTTGTACCATGCATTTTTGCCTCTGAATGACTATCTAATTTGACATAGTTAGCGATAGCAACACGACACAACAGTGACATTGACATATACTATGCTATGACATAGCTGTGATGTTTACAAATAATATTAGCCTGTGATCAACTCTAGTAAACGAAAGTGGTATCTGTGATATTAATAATCAAATAAATTGGTGAATTAGATGAAGGTTGAATTATTGAAAATACAGTGTTGTAAAGCAAGTCTTTCGCAATATGACTACATGAATGGAGTTAACCATAATCGAAATCGGCGTAAAGTGACGACTCTACAAGTTTGTAATTGCAAGTATTTATGAAAGAAGTTAAGAAACAAAGTACAAAGAAAGATAAAGAGGTATTTAAGGTTATAGAACAAAGCTCAGAAGCAGAAAGCTTTAAAGTTAAAAATCTGAAAGTGCCAATAACGTAATTGAAGACATCAGTTATGCTAAGAGTTCTACAATCTATGAAATTAAGACAAATAGTGATAAGATAAGATAAATTAAAACCTGCGAAGTAACTTAAGAAATAAACGACAAAGAAATAAGAATAGATGAAAAACAAAAGGAAAAAGAAGTGGATCACGTCATTGAACTAAATATAGAATTGAATGCTGGCGCTGCAGAAACTTTCAGGAAAGACATTTTTCAAGAAATACAGTTACAATAACTGTTGATTTTATGGAAGAGGAAACGTCTATTTGTTGAAATACGAGAAGCTAATTTTAAAAATAACTACTTACGTAGTTACTGTGTAAACACTTTCCAAAATTCTGTCGATATTGAACAAGATATCGACGATGGAGCACGACTCTGATATATTGTTTTCGTCGAAGATGAAAGACAAGACGCGTCGCCGCTCCAGCATATTTTCACTGTTGAAACGGCAGAAGAAGCTGTCAAGGCAAGTGTCGGAGCCTGGGCCGCTGCCGAGGAAGTTCTCGGTGGACTCGGCCATCTTGTCTGATTTTAAGAAGATGGATGGCTACAAGGTGTTCCTTGAAAGCAGGAGGCGCGAATGCAATGGCAACGGTGGTGAGTGGTCCTTTGACAATTCAATCTGATGAGAGATGATGATGTTGATACTAACGCCTCCTGGTCTTCGACTATCCCTGTAGGCTTATTACCTAACTCGCTCGCAATCGCCATCGTGTTCATTTTGACAGTTCATGTATGGGCTGACAATTGGCATCGGATTCAGTTAGCTGTCACATTCATACAAGAACTGTCAAAATGAACACGATGACGATTGCGAGCGAGTAAGGTAATAAGCTTACTGGTTTACATTATGCTGTTGAAGATTCTTACGTCATAATTACAACTTTCAACTGTCTTCCTTCAGACTCGGGTCCCTGTATCTGCCTGAGAGAGATTTATTGTGACGTCTCCTCATAATATTAAGTAGCTTTGGCATGTCAAAACAACTAACGCGGGAACCCAAATGAACCCAAATTATTTCTTGTGTGAGAATCGATAGGGTAAACAATTCTGAGTAAGAAAAACCCAAAATAGTTAACATCTGGAAAAAAAATGTTCATGTAGTATTTTTTCTTAAAACGCTCACTTACAATTTATGATAATGTAGGTACACAACGTTAGTACAAATTGTCAGGAAAGAAGTCGTCTACGTAGTGTCATATGCTTTTTGTTTTTAAAATGTTTTCGCTAGCTCTGACCCGTTGGCTCGAACCATTAGATCTGACAGCTAAGCTTCCGGGATTTTACTTATTTCCCATGGGAGTCACAAAAAATGACATCGTAGGGTGATGGCACCGGTGTTGGACACTTTTTTTTTTTTTTTTTTTTTTTAATATGAATAGGAAGGCAAACGAGCACTTTAAACTGACGAGCACCAGTAATGAACACTACATTCTTAATTTGAGGATAATGTGATTATAAAATTATTGTTGTGAATAAAATTAGTATCCCATCGTTTCTTTTGAATAAGAGATATCGTGGCTTATTGGGTCTTTGTCCATTAATGGTGCCACTACCCTTAAGTCGCTGGAAAGACATAGTTGCGCTGCGCTTCTCTGTGCTCTCAGTGAGGACGCTCCTAAAGGCATTTGAAGTCGCAATTTCATTCACCATTCCTCTCTGTCAAACGGTAAATTATGAGGGTAGAAAGAGATGGCGAATGTGGTCGCGAGCGCACGCGCGTTAGACAAAGCAACGCCCCACTGCTGCGCACGCCGTGCACGGACACGCTATATGTCACCCACGTGGGTCCATTGCTAATTGCGTGCGTAGCGTGTGTGTGCACTGTTGTGCGCTTCAGTGAGGAGTCGCCTTCATACCATGTGTGGCTACAGTAGTAAGTAGTTAGCTATTGGCACCTTTCCGATCCGCAGAGCTAGCCGGCGCGGCGTCGGACACTGACAGCGAGGCGTCCCGGCCGGGCATGGCGGAGGGCACGCCGGACCCCGCGCGCCGCGGGCTGGACCCCGCGCAGCGCGTCGACGAGCTGTACGTCGAGGACCCCGACCGGGAGACTGGCGCGGTCAGTGACCCTGTGATACCATACCGCACATTACTGCAGAGCTAGCCGGCGCCCGCGGGCTGGTCCCGCGCAGCGCGTCGACGAGCTGTACGTCGAGGACCCCGACCGGGAGACTGGCGCGGTCAGTGACCCTGTGATACCATACCGCACATTACTACAGAGCTAGCCGGCGCCCGCGGGCTGGACCCCGCGCAGCGCGTCGACGAGCTGTACGTCGAGGACCCCGACCGGGAGACTGGCGCGGTCAGTGACCCTGTGATACCATACATCACATTGCTGCAGAGCTAGCCGGCGCCCGCGGGCTGGTCCCGCGCAGCGCGTCGACGAGCTGCACGTCGAGGACCCCGACCGGGAGACTGGCGCGGTCAGTGACCCTGTGATACCATACAACACATTACTGCAGAGCTAGCCGGCGCCCGCGGGCTGGTCCCGCGCAGCGCGTCGACGAGCTGTACGTCGAGGACCCCGACCGGGAGACTGGCGCGGTCAGTGACCCTGTGATACCACACAGCACATTACTGCAGAGCTAGCCGGCGCCCGTGGGCTGGACCCCGCGCAGCGCGTCGACGAGCTGTACGTCGAGGACCCCGACCGGGAGACTGGCGCGGTCAGTGACCCTGTGATACCACACAGCACATTACTGCAGAGCTAGCCGGCGCCCGCGGGCTGGTCCCGCGCAGCGCGTCGACGAGCTGTACGTCGAGGACCCCGACCGGGAGACTGGCGCGGTCAGTGACCCTGTGATACCATACCGCACATTACTGCAGAGCTAGCCGGCGCCCGCGGGCTGGACCCCGCGCAGCGCGTCGACGAGCTGCACGTCGAGGACCCCGACCGGGAGACTGGCGCGGTCAGTGACCCTGTGATACCATACCGCACATTACTGCAGAGCTAGCCGGCGCCCGCGGGCTGGACCCCGCGCAGCGCGTCGACGAGCTGCACGTCGAGGACCCCGACCGGGAGACTGGCGCGGTCAGTGACCCTGTGATACCATACATCACATTGCTGCAGAGCTAGCCGGCGCCCGCGGGCTGGACCCCGCGCAGCGCGTCGAGGACCCCGACCGGGAGACTGGCGCGGTCAGTGACCCTGTGATAGAAAGGGTTTCGCATCCTATAGGGCACAAAAAGAATCCTTATAGGATCATTCGCGTGTCTGTCCGTCTGTCTGTTCATCATTATTACTAGCCTATATACGTCCCTCTGCTGGGAGCAAGCCTCCTCTCAGAATGAGAGCGCTTGGGCTATAGTTCCCACGCGGGCCCAGTGCGGATTGGGAACTTCACACACACCATTGAATTGCTTCACAGGCGTGTGCAAGTTTCCTCACGATGTTTTCCTTCACTAAAAAGTTAATGCTAAATTTCAAACGTAATTTCGCACATGAACTCAGAGGTGCGAGCCCGGGATTCGAAGCCACGACCGTCTGCTTGAGAGCCCTCAGGTCAAACCATTAGGCCAACACGGCTTTTGGCTGTCTGTCAGGTACAGTCAATTTGATTGCTTTAACATTAATATAGTATTAAGAGAAAGAGTGAGAGAGGGGGCTTGTCATTTAAACTGACATTGGCCCAAGCCTTACGGCCGCCATTAACGGAGAATAGAATAGAATAGAGAGAGGGGGAGGGAGGGAGATAAATATATTTCTACAAATTCAGGACACACAAAAAAAAACTGTACATTTGGCAAAAATTATGGCCAGTCCCTTCTATTCCATGTTTTGTGTTAAGTCCTCATAGGGAACCTCTTGCAGGCTGGCGAGCTGGTGGAGGAGGTGGCGGAGGAAAACAAGTCCCTCCTGTGGTTCCTGCTGAAGCAGGTGCGGCCGGGCATGGACCTTAGTAAAGTGGTGCTGCCGACCTTCATCCTGGAGCCGCGTTCGTTCCTGGACAAGCTCTCGGATAACTACTACCATGCTGACATACTGTCGCTGTAAGCTGTGCTTCTATTTTTAATCTGTTCGATCTTTCATTGAAAACAGCGCCATCTCTCGTCGTTGGTGAGCAGTAGATGTTCCAGGAGAGTTTGTTAATGTGTCGTAGAGTCACACAATTCAAACAGATGGCGTTTGGCGACAATTTTGCAATATTACTGCTACAGATAGAAAAAAATTAAGACTTACCCATGGGTGTTGTAGGAGTGAAGCATGCATCACAGATTGATGAGGATCCGGGTTCGATTCCCGGCCGTAGCTTTACTTTACGGATTTTTCCATGTTTTCTGGTTTTCAATATTGTTTATTAACATGATCTATTGTTTTATAATACATTCAGGGAGTATTAGGATCTTAGCAATCGTGTTATAGGCGATGCGGCTAGCAACCCATTACTATTTTGATTCCCCTTTCCACATCATGCTAAACGTGGCCTTTAGGTCTTGTTACCTTAGGTCCTGTCTACCCCGTAAGGGATAAAGACTAGATTTATGTATGTGTACATTCAGAGCTAGATAAAACAACAAGCGTCCCTTTGCTTACAGAGCCCAGAACATCGTAGACCCGTACCTCAGGTTCCGCCTGGTGCTCCGCTGGTACCTGTCGGGGCTGTACCGGAAGCCCAAGGGCCTGAAGAAGCCCTATAACCCGGTTCTGGGCGAGACCTTCCGCTGCTGCTGGCCGCATTCTGACACGCGCACGCGGACCTACTACGTGGCCGAGCAGGTGGGGGACGTGGGACATTTAGGGGGAGGGGGTCGTAACAAATCTCACCTAGTCTCACCCAATCTCATACAGTCTCACCCAGTCTCACCCAATCTCAGGGGTGAGGCGGGTCTTGGCGAATATAGAACCTAGAAGGACATTCGGGGTTTCGGGTACTATCGCCATTTAGGGGGGAGGGGGTCGCGCCAATTCTCACCCAATCTCATGTGGGATGAAGAGGGTTTCGTCGAATATGATTGGTCTCATCTCAATTAAAATTCTTCCATGCTGGTCTGGGAGTAAATAAAAAACATAGAATGTACCAGTTGCTTCTCTTCCCGCGCAGATGGTTATAGACCATCGAGAGAATTTGGCGAAAATCTTAGGAATCATGTTATAGGCATAGGCGACCCATCACTATTTTCATTTCATTTTTCACCTATACGCCCACAATCTTGCTAAACGTGGCCTGTAGGCCACGCAATCTGTTACCTTAGGCTCTGTCTACCCCGTAAGGGATAAAGACGTGATTTGTGTATGTGTATGTATGTAATTTAATTAAATTAATTGCCGGCAGGTGTCGCACCACCCGCCCGTCTCTGCTTTCTACGTGTCAAACAGGAAAGAGGGCTTCGTGATAGAAGGCAGCCTGCTGGCGCGCTCCAAGTTTTATGGTGAGTTTCTTTTTAAGTGGAGCCAGGAGGGAGGGGGGGGGGGGGGGGTTGTTTTACATGAAAGAACATACAGGTGTTATTTTTTAAAAAAAATTACACGTGTTAGAGGAAGGCATAATGTCATGTGTGCTAATTCTATTAACTAGCTTCTGCCCGCGACTTCGTCTGCGTAGAATTATACATAAAAACCTCCCTCTTGAATCATTCTATCTATTAAAAAAACCGCATCAAAATCCGTTGTGTAGTATTGAAGTTATAAGCATACATAGGGACGGAGAAAGCGACTTTATTTTATACTATGTAGTGATATACATAATACCTATAAGTTATCTTCCATGCTGGTCTGGGAGTAAAGGAAAAACATAGAATGTACCAGTTGCTCTCACGCTGATGGTAGAAGCCCATCGAGGGAATGGGTATAGGAATCATGGCTTTTATAGGCGATGCGGCTAGCAACCCATAACTATTTTTGATTCCCCTTTCCACCTATACGCCCATCATCATGCTAAACGTGGCCTTTAGGTCTTGTTACCTTAGGCCCTCTGTACCCCGTAAGGGATAAAATGATGGGTTACTAACATCCTATCCTATCCTACTAATATTATAAATGTGAAAGTTTATGAGTATGTTTGGATGTTTGTTACTCTTTCACGCCAGAACGGCTGGACAGATCTGGACGAAATTTGGAACATAGATAGATTATAGTCTGGAATAACACATAGGCTACTTTTTATCCCGGAAAATTGCGTAATTCCCGCGGGATAGCGATAAACGAATTCTATGCAGACGAAGTTGCGGGCAACAGCTAGTCGCCTATAAAAGTCATGATTCCTCTGCCCATTCCCTCGATGGGCTTCTACCATCTGCGCGGGAGGAGAAGCAACTGGTACATTCCATGTTTTTTCGTTACTCCCAGACCAGCATGGAAGTAGCGCTACTGACGCGGACTATTTTAACTTTGTCATATTTCAGGTAACTCAACGTCGGCCATTTTGGAGGGCTGCGCGCGAGTGCACCTGCTGTCGTGGGGGGAGACCTACATCACGACGGCGCCCTACGCGTACTGCAAGGGCATCGTCATCGGCACGCTCAGCATGGAGCTCGGCGGCAAGGTGCGGGGGGGGGGGGTGTCTCGCGCGAGGGGGTTGGTGGGTGAAGCGATTGGGGGTAAAGTTAAATTACGGGCTCTTGATTGGGGGCAGAGTGAGATTAGGAGCTGGTGATTGGGGGTAGAGTGAGATTAGGTGTTGGTTATTGGGGGTAGAGTGAGATTAGGGGCTGGTGATTGGGGTAATATGAAATTATGGGCTGGTGATTGGGGTAATATGAAATTATGGGCTGGTGATTGGGGTAATATGAGATTATGGGCTGGTGATTGGGGGTAGAGTGAGATTAGGGGCTGGTGATTGGGGTAATATGAAATTATGGGCTGGTGATTGGGGTAATATGAATTTATGGGCTGGTGATTGGGGTAATATGAGATTATGGGCTGGTGATTGGGGGTAGAGTGAGATTAGGGGCTGGTGATTGGGGTAATATGAAATTATGGGCTGGTGATTGGGGTAATATGAAATTATGGGCTGGTGATTGGGGTAATATGAGATTATGGGCTGGTGATTGGGGGTAGAGTGAGATTAGCGGTTGGTTATTTGGGGTAGAGTGAGACTGGATGCTGGTGATGGAAGTAAAACAAAAATTTATTTTTTATTTCGATGTGTGCTTCGATTTTTACTTTTTTTTATTTCGCAGGTGCATGTTATGTGCGCTGACACTGGATATAGTGCAGACATCGAATTTAAGTTGAGGGTACGTACAGTAGTCTAGTTATCAGTATGGTTTAGAAATCCCCTTTAATCTCTGTCTGCCCCATAAAGGTAGATAAGGTTTACTATTTTCAACATGAAACTACCGTGAGACTTAATCATTATTACACATAAACGGATAACTCACGTATAAAAAGTCGAGTGATGCTCGACATGTTTCGGACTATTTCGTAGTCCTTTTTCCAAGAGCCAAATACCAAATAATAATAAATAAATATTGACCAAACGGTGAGTGTGAGCGAACCTTTACGGAGTGACGTGATCAGTGTTGTGTGCTGCGCGACATTTGACAATAATAAAAATGACGATGAAAACGAGGGTAGTTGTGCGCCGCTGTCAGTTGCGTCGAACAGCCGCGGGAGCAGAGCGCTGGCGCGCAGTGTTCGTGTCGCTGCCGCCGAGCGCTCTTGGAAAAAGGACTACGAAATAGTCAGAAACATGTCGAGCATCACTCGACTTTTTATACGTGAGTTATCAGTTTATGTGTAATAAGGTTTATTATGCATGTGATTGTTGTTTCCAGTCGTTCCTGGGCGGCGCTGATCAGACAAACGCGATCTCGGGCCGCATCAAGAAGGGTAAGGACACCATCGCCACCCTCGACGGCTACTGGGACGGCCGGATCGACATCAGAGACAAGAAGACCGGGGTGAGTGGGCCAGCCCGGGGAAACTATGGGGCAAACTGAAAAAAAAATTGAAAAAAAAAATGGATTCTTCTCAAAAATTTTCGTTAAAGTCGTCATTGTTAACTACATATCAGAACACGAAGTTAATTGTTGCCGTTCGGTCCAAAATTAAAAAAAAGCATTACTGTAGCGCTAAACTTTCCAGTAATGTTGCATACAAATTCCATTACTGTCTAGTTATTAACTTTTTAAAAATGCAAATCTATACTAATATTATAAAGAGGAAAAATTTGTTTGTTTGTTTGTTTGAATTGAATAGGCTCCGAAACTACTGGACCGATTTCAAAAATTCCTTTGTCGTTGGAAAGCTACATTATCACTGAGTGACATAGGCTACTTTTTAACGCGGGAAAATACCTTTTCCTACGGGAAAATTAATTTATCGCGAGCGAAGCTGCAGACGGAAGGCTAGTTATAAAATAAAGGCACAAGACTTAAAACACCAAATTAAAAAAAAAAGCTAGTACGAAACGTGTTTATCTGTGTCTGAAATAGCTTTAGATGTTCTGGATAGAAAAATACTCTCTTCGAATGCCATTGATAGAAAAAGGTGGCAAAGCAAAAATAATTAATAATTTATGAAAATTACATTTTCGTTTATTTTTGTTGTTGTTTTCTTTTTGATTTTTGCCTCGGCCAGAATAGCATTGCTGGCTTCGTATTCAAAACTATACTCAGCCAGCAATTGCCTACTTCCTGGCCTAGACAGTAATGTACTATTACCTACCTTTGTAACCCTCGACGTAAAAGGAGGGATGTTTAAAATTTGTAGCTTTGAAAAGTACATACGTATATCACGTCTTTATCCCTTACGGGGTAGACGGAGCCTAAGGTAACAAAACCACGCCACGTTTAGCATGATTAAGGGCGTATAGGTGGAAAGGGAAATCGAAATAGTGATGGGTTGCTAGCCGCATCGCTTATAACATGATTCCTAAGACTTTCGCCCATTCCCTCGATGAGCTTTTACCATGTGCTCGGGACAAGAAGCAACTGATACATTCTATGTTATTCCTTTGCTCCCAGACCAGCATGGAAGAACTTATTACATTTTTATAATAGACTAGCAGTTGCCCGCAACTTCGTCTGCGTAGAATTCGTTTATCGCTATCCCGCGGGAATCACGCAATTTTCCGGGATAAAAAGTAGCCTATGTGTTATTCCAGACTATAATCTATCTATGTTCCAAATTTCATCCAGATCGGCCCAGTACTTTTTGAGCCTATTCATTACAAACATACAAACATACAAAAATAGGTACAAATCTTTCCTCTTTATAATATTAGTATAGAAAAGCTACGACCAATAATTGGCAAGATTTCAACGTAGGAGCCAACTGTCGATGTGAGAGTTTGCCGACACCGGTTTCCCTAGCGAATGCGACTTATCGCACTTCTCTCTCTCTCTTCTTCTCTTTCTTTCTTCTTCGTCTCTTTGTTCTGTGTAATATGCCAACTGTGATATGACAGGAGGAGTCGAACTTACTGGACGTGGCAGTGCTGAAGGAGCAGCGGCTGCGGCGGTTCCTCATGAACTTGGAGCACCAGCAGGAGTACGAGTCGCAGCGGCTCTGGATCAAGGTGTCGGAGGCTATCGCCAATGACGACCAGGTCAGTGGCAGCCAGGAACAGCTGGACGCGCTGCTGAGGGAGCTACAAGATAGATAGATAGATAGATAAATAAAACGTTTATTTGGTACTGCCAACACACACAATCAAGATTACATAAAATATCAACATATCAAGCAAAAACTTAAAACTAGAACATTATCTTTGTTGTGTGCGCTACAGTAGCACAAAAGGGCCATGGCTCAGTGGTCAACATTGCTCGTAAAAGCAAAACACTGGTATTCTGCCACAACCCACGGAACAAACAAATGAACACTTTTTAACAGTTAGGTACTTAAAAATATGAAATTAAAGTGAACGGCGCAAAAATTAATAAAAGCATGCACAGTGAGCATCATAAAGCGAAATTGTACGTAAATAAGTGTAATATTAAAATAAAATAAGAAAAAACGAAACGAAAGAGATTGCAGAAGCCTCTCCATCTCTTGAGCACCTGATACAGATATGCGTTCACCCCACACCTTTCTTAAACTTTAAAGTCACATTTGAAATTGGTTACTGAGCAACCACCTTGCTTCTGCAAGAGTAGCGACTTAAGATGTCTCTTAAATGAATTTTTAGAAGGCAAACGTCTTATCGGCGGGGGTATGTTGTTCCAGCATTTGGTGGCTAGATATCGAAAACTACCGGTGAAAGCTACAGTCTTGTGGGGGTGACACTCCAACAGACAGTGCCGGGTGGATCTAGTACCGTATCTGCTGTGAAAAGGAGAAATACCTGTCCTATCGATAAGATAAGTCGGTCTTTTGAAATTCAGGACATCAAATAAAAGACTTGCGAGGTGCAAGTGTCTTCGCGAGGGCATGTTTAACATAGAAGCCCCGTTAAGATATGGTGTTATATGACTCCTCGGTGGGACCACAAAACAAAAACGACAACAAGCATTCTGGACACGCTGAACCAAACGACGAGTCTTCGAAAGCAACCTAGGCCCGTATACCAAATCCCCATAATTTAATTTAGAAAGAATTAGTGATTCACAAAGTGTAATACGCATTCCCTCAGAAAGAAGGTTACGGATTTTATATAGTACTTTAAGTCTGTAAAAACATGATTTGACCAAATTAGTGATATGACCCTCGAAACGCAGCTTACTGTCGAACACAATACCCAAATTTCTAGCCTCCTCCACGCGTTCAACAATCTGACCATCAATGGCAATGATTGGATCAAGATTCGAAATAACACGGATTTGATGCTTGGAGCCGAGAATCATAAATTTGGATTTATTGGGGTTTAACAACAGCCCATTTTTATTCGCCCATAATGATACACTAGCAAGGTCTTCATTCATCTTGCGCACTACGTCATCAAATTTCTGAGGGTGAGTCGACATGTATAATTGGACATCATCCGCGTAAAGATGATATCTGCAGTGTTTGATAAAACAGGTAATATATTGTTTTCCTCCACAAAAGCTGACAATTGACTATAAACTGCCTTTTCTAGTACCTTGGACATAAAAGGTAGAATACTTATAGGTCTTAAATCTTTTAATTCCGTGGGATTATCAACCTTAGGAAGAGGAGTAACCAACGCCGATTTCCACAGGTCAGGAACTTTGCCTGTGCGTATTGACATATTCACAATTGCTGTGATTACCAACAAAGTACGTGGCAACGTTAGGAGTATCATATCTCTCTCAATGCCATCGACTCCAACAGAATTCGTTTTAATTGACAAAATAATCTTAGCAATCTCATCCTCACTGACTGGCTTTAAAGCTAAACAAGCATCACCAAAACTGTGGTATTCAAAGAAAGTTAATTGGGACAAGGGAACCGTACCATCCCCAGGAACACTAAGGAAACTATCGTTAATTAAATTGGCATCACTAAATTGGTCAGGAAGACTCTCTTGCTGTTTAAAATGTATAGTTTTCTTAATATTTTTCCAGAGAGTAACGGAATCTTTCGAATAAGAGTTAACGTGGTAATTATAGTATGCTCGCTTTTCCTGAAATATACTAGTCTCTACTAGTCTCTTGAGTTCCAAGTAATAGCTCTTTTTGCAATTCGTCCTGTATTTGCGGTATTCACGATGAGCCCTCTCTCTCTTTTTAATCATAATCTTAATAGTGTCGGTAATCCAGGGCAAAGACTTATTTGGTTTAATTTTAATAGTTTTGAGAGGCGAGTGACTATCAAAAAGTGTCATAATTAATTCATTAAAAGCACTCAACATGCTGTCAACCGAGTTATATTTCAGCACTGACTCCCAATCGGTGGAGTTCACATCTCTGTTAAAACTGTTAAAGTCTATGTCCTTGAACGGTCTGTACACGATAGTCTTTGAAAGAACTTTGTCGCGTTTTATGGGTAAAGTTAAATTTACCATAGCATGGCCAAGAGATCCAGTAATATCCGTAACAAGTACATCCCGAACGGGGGTATCAGTACATACCAGGTCAATAAGTGTTTCGCTATCGACTGAAAAATGAGTGGGCTCAGTCACAACCTGGTTCAAACCCATGCAGCGCAAGAAATGAAAGAGCTTCACCGTTTTTTCACTATAAGAGTCTAAAACATTGATGTTAAAATCTCCAAGAATAATCAAATGATCACAATTCGAAAAATGTGACACAGATACTGTCAGGGCGTCAAAGAAGACGTCTACATTAATCCAGTTCGGACGATATGCAGTACCTATCATCAAAGTACGACCATTTACCACAAGAGACAACCACATTTGTTCTATCTGAGCGACTGGGTGCGCAACAAGACGCGCACGAATACCCTTCTTAACATAAAATGCCACCCCTCCCCCCCTGCCCCGGCGCATGCTGGTCGGCCGCGGAGTATTTCGTAGTCGATAGCCGGGGACGGCGGGTGCGAGCTGCTCCCGCCCTTCGCGTATCCATGACTCATTTATCGCAACCACATCGGCATCGAAGCGGTTCATTGCTGCAAGAAAATCATCGTGCCCAGTACAAAGGGACCCAGCATTGTACAACGCTAATTTTACAAAATTTGTCTTAGACATGGGTACGGCAACTAGAAACGAAAACAAACAATGAAATAACTACGTCGTATGAAATCCTGCATATGTTTACCATTTTACAATAACAAAAGAACTGATTAAACTTCGCTGGATTATCGCGCGTGTTATAGTGTACAAAAACGTGATACTGAGTAATTGATGAATCCCATACATATTGCCCGTCGCGGCACGACGAAAGGTTTTTCCATAAAAACAAGGTAAACAAACTCAATAATAATGTAACGTTCACTATGCATATAGTATTACAAAAGGGTTGCAAGTATTTAATATTACTAAAGTGATCCGGCGGACTTACAGAATATAAAGAAAGTATTGCATAACAATAATAAATATATCAGGCATATAGTATAAATATAAGCGCACTGTTGCGAGTACATTGAGACAGTGATGTAAATATAATACAAAAACTACACTCCAAAACAATATAACCAACATCTATATTAAAAACAAACAACAGCCGCACCAAAAACACTCTTCAAATCCGACTCATTGCGTATGCGATGTTTAGGTACATCTACTCCTGAGCGTTGTCGCACGTAGATCCTACCATCTCGGGTCCATGCGTAACGCCAGCCGTAAGCTTCCTTGCATTTGCGGGCCCCCTGGAACAGCATGCGGTTCACCCGGGTCAGTCGTTCATTGTCATAAAATCGTCTAGGCGATCCCGGCAAACCAATACCATCTGTCGTTGCTCCGCGCCGCACTCGAGCCTCCCTCAACAGCTGATCGCGCAAAGCGCGGCGCGCCAGTCGCACCACTATCAGACGGGGACGCGATGATGCTGTTGCCGACGTTGCCGCCGTCGCTGCCACACTCTGGATGTCCTCTGCTGCCACATCCTCGCCAGCCACCGGCGACACGCTGTCCAGAACTTCCGAGACCCGTCCCACTCGATACGCACTGACGATATCGTACTCAGTAAGCGTCACGCCGAGCTTCTGACCCACGGCCATCACGACGTGCATAATACTTTCCCCATTTAGTTCAGGAATGCAGGAAATTTCCACGTCGTTGAGTAGGAGCTCCTGCTCCCGGTCGTTTATTTCGGCTTTAAGCTGCACAATTGTGTCCAAAAATGCTCCCTCCGACCGGCTTTCAGGTTTCGCGGACTCAACCCATCCCTCAATGGTTTCCATCCGAGACACTAAGTCATCAATACGAGTGTCACAAACATCCAGTCTCGTCACAACATTGGACACCGTCCCACTCAAACTCTGCAACTGTAGCCGCACGTCCTCGCGAACCTGGCGAACCTCCTCGCGAACCTGCCGAATCTCGGCAATCAGGGTTTGCATGTTAGACGTATTCAGCGGTATGTCCTGTGCAGTATCATCTAAGCTAACGTGAGACATGTCGACATCAGCAGCAGACTCGTCAGCATTATAAGCTTTGACGCCGGCCCCGCGGTGCACAGTAATGTTGTCATTACAGCCACGAACTGGAGTATTTGTGTTGTCAGTCCTGGGCTCGCCGCTTACGCATTCAATGCACTTCCAGGTGCGTCTATGATCCGCCGTCGAGCTGCTGTATAATTTTTCGGATATATTTGCACATAACAAATCGTAAGGCATATCACAAACACGGCAAGTTAAAAAACGCCCGTCCGCAATTTCGTGCTTACAGCCAGAACACAACGGCTTATTTAGCTCCATCGCAATGCGCGCTCAAATGCGCTCGAGGCAAGGTTCAAGTTCGCAAACAGCCGCCCGCGCGCTAAAGACGACAGCCGAGTGGATTAAGAGATCTCGCTGCTAATACGTACAAACTACCGACACGATCGATTGATGCAGAAAAAATAAAAAGTAATATTAAAGTTTACATCAAGATTTCGTTCACTAAACGGCACATCTACACCAGACCAATTACGCAAATCAAAGTATATAGTGTTCGCTTCACTTTGGTACTAATTTCACGAGCGACGAACTGATTTTAGCACTGATTTAAATAAATAATGAAATGAAGAACATTAAGACGTGTTTACTTGTCGACGTACGTTCCGTCCTCCAACTAATCCAGCTGCCTCGGGACATCTGATGCGATTAATCCTGCCGCTAAGTAGCAGTGCTTTGTGTTCCGGTGTGGAGAGTAAGACAGCCGGGGAAATAACGGGCACAAGAGGCGTTTCATCTTAGTCCTCTAGGTTGGCAGCGCATCTGCAATCCCTTCGGGGTTGCGGGTGTCTATGGGCAGTGGTGATCACTTACCATCAGGTGACCCACTTGCTCGTTGGCCTTCCTATTCATATAAAAAAAAATGCGAGCGACAGTTCACCCCGATCTGCCACCCCATGTCCTATAGAGGGGCGGGGATAGCTCGCCTCACTGAAGCCAGGAAAAGACCTAAGGATATCAATCCTTAGGTCACCCGGGGAACTCAGTGCCCAGGATACTATTCCTCCAGGGCTATTCACTGCATCAAAGCCGCGTACGAAGTCGGTAGGGACCCTGCCTGCGAATCAAGCGACCCGGGTTCGAATCCTGGCAAGGGCATATATTTGTGTGATGAGCACGAATATTTGTTCCTGACTATCTATACAAGCCTTACTAGCGCTTACTTTGGGACTAGGTCAATTTGTGTGAATTATCTAATACTAGCTTCTGCCCGCGACTTCTTCTGCGTAGAATTATACATAAAAACCTTCCTCTTGAATCACTCTATCTATTTAAAAAACCGCATCAAAATCCGTTGTGTAGTTTTGAAGATAAAAGCATACATCGGGACACGGGGACAGAAAAAGCGACTTTATTTTATACTATGTATTGATATTGATTTATATTTATTCAGATCGCAGCGACGGAGCAAAAGACTGTGATAGAGGAGGCGCAGCGGGAGCGCGCGCGCAGCCTGCTGGCGCCCTGGGTGCCGCGCTACTTCCACAAGGACCCGGACGCCGCGGCGCCCGAGGGTACCACGCACATTTAGTTCACTCTCCCCTCTCCCCCACCTCCCTTCACCACTCGACATACCAACCCTTATCTGTCTCCCTCGCTTACCCACTATCCTGCACTCCCTCCCGCTCCCACTACTCTGTTCTCCCTTCCTCTCGCACTATCCTGATCTCCCGCCGTCTTTCTCACTCGCTTGACTACTGTCACTACTGATAAGCTAGTAGCTAGAGATCCTGACTAAGCAGGTTACAGTGCCGGGTTCGATCCCCGGCCAAGCATTTGCTGTCGTGGGGCTACCTCCTTTGTATTGTGCCCTATCATCTATGAATATAATAAATCAGTAGAAAGTTCGTGTCTGTACATTAAATAAATACATCAAAAATAGAGTGCTAACGATTAGGGAACAGTAATAAAAGACAAAAAAGTAGATTTTATATTTTTTGTCTGTCTGTATGTATGTATGTATGTGTTTATTTACCTATGTTTGTGTTCGCTAATCTCCGAAACTGTTGGACCGATTTAAATGAGATTTTGTGTGGTGGTTCCTTATATCGCTGATCAATATTTTAAATACTTTTAATTCTAGAAAATTAAAGAGTTCCCGTGGGATAGTTAAAAAAATATAACTTATGCAGCTTAGTACACAACAACTTAAGCATCTAATTAAGTAAAATTGGCGTGCTGACACCTTATATGCCGCGGTTACATTAAACATACATAATTAGTTGAAATTTGGTATACAGTTAGTTTCAGTCCCAGGGACGGACATAGGATAGTTTTTATCCCTGAAAACAGCGTAGTTGCCGCGGGATAGCGATAAGCGAATTCTGCGCGGATGGAGTCGCGGGTAACAGCTAGTCTAAATATATATAACTCAAAGGTGACTGACTGACTGACATAGTGATCTATCAACGCACAGCCCAAACCACTGGACGGATCGGGCTGAAATTTGGCATGCAGGTAGACGTTGTGACGTAGGCATCCGCTAAGAAAGGATTTTGATCAATTCTACCCCCAAGGGAATAAAATAGGGGATGAAAGTTTGTATGTAACTTTGTCAATTTTGGACCGATCGGGCTGAGACTTTGCATGCATAAAGCTACTATCTATGCATAAGGCCCGTCCGGATCGCTACCACCATCTTACTCGCTAATCCTGCCGCTAAGTAGCAGTGCTTGCACTGCTGTGTTCCGGTGTGGAGAGTAAGACAGCCGGGGAAATTACGGGCACAAGAGGCATTGCATCTTAGTCCTCTAGGTTGGCAACGCATCTGCAATCCCTCCGGGGTTGCGGGTGTCTATGGGCAGTGGTGATCACTTACCATCAGGTGACCCACTTGCTCGTTTGCCTTCCTATTCATATAAAAAAAAAAAAAAAAAAAAAAAAAAAACGTAGGCATCCTCTAAGAATTGCGTAATTTCTGCGGGATAGCGATATACGAATTCTATGCACACGAAGTTGCGGGCAACAGCTAGTCTGCAATAATTCTTTTTATTTTTGACAGGTATCGTGGACCAGGGTTGGAGGTACAACCATTCGAATACGAGGTGAGTCCATTTTGTAATTTTAATTACTTAAAGGTACACAGGAGTTCTAAATTTGCTTAGGAATATTTAGACAGCTGTTAGAGTAAGTCTGATTACAGGTAAACGTAGTTGACAAATCAAAAATTAGAACACGGAAAATCCAAAAAGTAAAGCTACGGCCGGGAATCGAACCCGGATCCTCGTCATTCCGTGACGCGCGCTATACCCCTACACCACCCATAGGAGTCACGTGACCTTGTTGCTATGCGAATTTTTGTCGCCAAGCGTCACCTGTTTGAATTATGTGTACGACACAATTACAAACTCCCCAAACTGTAGGTTAGTTTACTTGCTATGGGTGGTGTAGGGGTATAGCACGCGCCACGGAATGACGAGGATCCGGGTTCGATTCCTGGCCATAGCTTTAATTATCGGATTTTTCTGTGTTCTAATTTTCAGTGACGTTTAAAAATTTTACTTACCTGCTGAATTATTTCGGAAGAATTTTGAGACATACATACATACGACAGTCACGCCTCTTTCCCATAGCGGTAGGCAGACACTACTTTGTTCCTCTTGCTACGATCCTGACATCTCGCTTCATTCACATTCATCAATCTCTTCACGCATGCTCGTCGGTTTCGGGTGCTCCTGACCTGACTTTTTTCCAAAACGTCTCCTATTTGGTTTCGGAACGTCCGTCGAGGCCTTCCCCTCCCAACGCAACCATTCACACTCCCCATATAGATCTGTTTAGTTAGTCTACTTTCATCCATCCGCTCTACGTAACCAAACCAACTAAGCATACTTCTGAGGGACCTTGTAAAATAGGTATTAGCAAATACACGAGTGTGGTTTTACGAAACGAACCAAAGATGAGTTCTAAATAAGATCAAGAGTGATCAGTCTTATTATGTAACAGTCTATAAATATTTATTATGGTGTGGACTGGTTCTCATCAGCTCATGTGCCTTTGTCTCTTAGCCCGTGGCAGCCGTCAGAGCAGGTGGAGTACGAGGAGGACTTCGTGATCTTGTCGACCGCAGCTGGAGCCGCCGCAGCCGCGCCCGCGCCGCGCCCGGAGCCCCGCCCGAGAGTCTCCGACAGCGACAGCCGGGACGACCTCGCCACGCGCTCCAAGACGCACGCGTGAGTCCCACACTGTACGGCGACCTCGCCACTTGCTCCAAGACGCACGCGCGAGTCCCACACTTCGGCGACCTCGCCACGCGCTCCGAGACGCACGCGCGTGTCCCACACTTCGGCGACCTCGCCACGCGCTCCGAGACGCACGCGCGAGACTCACACTGTACGGCGACCTCGCCACTCGCTCAAGACGCACGCGTGAGTCTCACACTTCGGCGACTTTGCCACGCGCTCCGAGACGCACGCGTGAGTCCCACACTTCGGCGACCTCGCCACGCGCTCCGAGACGCACGCGTGAGTCCCACACTGTACGGCGACCTCGCCACTTGCTCTAAGACGCACGCGCGAGTCCCACACTTCGGCGACCTCGCCACGCGCTCCGTAACGCACGCGCGAGTCCCACGGTATGCTGGCGTAGGCCCTATAGACACTTAAATTTTTAACAAGACCTAAAAACCACGTTTAGCATGATTGTGGGCGTATAGGTGGAAAGAGGAATCAAAACAGTGATGGGTTGCTAGACGCATTGCCTATAACATGATTCCTAAGATTTTCACCCACTCCCTCGATGGGCTTTTACCATCTGCGCGGGAAGAGAAGCAGCTGTTTTGTTTGTGTGACTTTTCTTTGCTCCCAGACCAGCGCGGAAGTAATATAATAACTAGCTGTTGCCCGCAACTTCGTCTGTATAGAATTCATTCCGCATATTATCGCTATCCCGCAGGAATTACGCAGGTTTCCGGGATAAAATGTAGCCAATGAGTTATTCCAGTTTATAATCTATCTAAACATGGACTTTAGGTCTTGTTACCTTAGGCTCTGTCTACCCCGTAAGTGATAAAGACGTGATTTATGTATGTATCTATCTATGTTCCAAAATTCATTCAGATCTGTCCAGCCATTCTGGCGTGAAAGAGTAACAAACATCCATACTTACAAACTTTCGCTTTTACAATATTAGTAGGATATTAAATTTAAAATGCCATTTAATTTGTTATTCCAGTCGCACCATCAAGCAGACCCTGTACTCCCTGGACTCGTCTCTCCGGGAGCAGGCGGCGACCCTGGAGCGGCTCACCCGCGCCGTGGAGAACCTCACCATCACCAACCAAAGACCCCAGTTGGGACGCGTGCCCCCCACGTCGCACAGTTGGGACCTGTTCGGCGGCTTCGTACTAGCTATGATACTCCAAGGTCTTCTTAACTGGGTATTCTATAAAGACTGATGTGTTAGGTGGATACAGATTTGAGTTTGTTTGAAGACGGGAAATAACTATGCGCGTGGGCAACATGGCTTCTCGACGCCGCTGTGAGTAAGAGGGCAGTGTTTTGTCTCATAAAATTGAAGTTTCGAATTTCGAATGTACGATTGGCCATAATTTTCGTTTTATTTTTTAAATGTTTTCTTTTTAAAAAAAAAAAGTTTATTTATGACTAACGCAAAATTAATACAACACATAAACAACGGATAAATAAATGGTTACAAAATGTAATTATTACACATAAACGGATAACTCACGTATAAAAAGTCGAGTGATGCTCGACATGTTTCGGACTATTTCGTAGTCCTTTTTCCAAGAGCGCTCGCCCCGGCGGCAGCGACACGAACACTGCGCGTCAGCGCTCTGCTCGCGCGGCCGTTCGACGCAACTGACAGCGGCGCACAACTACCCTCGTTTTCATCGTCATTTTTATTATCCGTTTATGTGTAATAATGATTAAGTCTCACGGTAGTTTCATGTTGAAGGTTACAAAATGGTTCCAACTCGGCTCTTGCTGGTATTGAAGACTGGTCTTCCGTTGGGTACGTTCCGTTGGGTACGTACTGATGACTTCCAAAATTGCATTCATATATCACGTCTTTATCCCGTACGGGGTAGAGCCTAAGGTAACACCTTAAGGCCACGTTTAGCATGATTAAGGGTGTATAGGTGGAAAAGGGAAATCAAAAGAGTGATGAAATTTAAATTTAAATTTTACTATGACTAATGGTAATTATGGGACAAGGGACCGCTTCATGGGAGAGCTATGGTGCCACAGAAAGACAGACCGACACACACAGAGATATCGACGTCAATTTAATAGCTCCCCTCTTTTTTGCGTCGGTGGTGTAGGGGTATAGTAAATGATCAAATGAAGACTATGTTTCAGTATAAATATGTATTGTTTAAAACGAACTTGGAAAGCCCTGAAGCATTCTGAAGGGGGTTTCGAGACTTCAAAAGGAGGGGGTTGCTATGAAAGTTTTAGAAACACTGGTCTACTTAAAGGGTAATAATTTAAGACCGCAGCAATCGATCAATTTGTTAATTAGTTTTTATTGATTATACATACATGCATACACATCGGTGGCGTCGCGTCAAGTGTATAAGGCAAGCCGAAGGGAATTTAACCAGTCATTTTCTTTAATTCTGCACAATAAAGTGCCCAACTGCCTTGAAATAGGCAAGCCGGTGGGAATCGAGTTCTATGGACGCCACGCCACTGCTACACAGAGTTGATTATATTTTAATTAAAAAAAATATATCAGACATGGTTTATTTGTTTTAGTTTAAATGGTACTTTTTATTTTAAAAAGTTTATTTATTTAAACCAAAATGGCGATTATTTACAATTTTGTTGTGTATTGTTAGTTTTTTGCGTTTTATTGTGTTCTTATCAATGATTTGATTGAACGAATGTTTGTAACAAAAAATGTGGTGATTCGTAAAATAATACTAAAGTCGTAAGACTGCGACAATTTTAATGGATTTCAAACTTTATGTCACTCAAATTAATATCACTTATTCAATGAGGATTATCAAACAAATGGAAGGTCTCATAAAATTGTTCCCGAAATATTTGGTTATGACTAAATAGCTCTGTAAATGTTGTCCATGATGAATCATACATACATATATCACGTCTTTATCCCTTACGGGGTAGACAGAGCCTAAGGTAACAAAATCTCAAGGCCGCGTTTAGCATGATTAAGGGCGTATAGGTGGAAAGGGAAATCGAAATATGATTCCTAAGACTTTCGCCCATTCCCTCGATGGGCTTTTACCGGCGCGGGTAGAGAAGCAACTGGTGAATTTTATGTTTTTTCTGTAGTCCCAGACCAGCATGGAAGTATAATGAATTATAGTTGACAAATGGTTCCGTACATTGTTACAAAGTGAAGTAACGAAGGCGAGACTTAATTAAATTTTAAATCAAAAATCTAAATTTAAAACTTTTTAGGGCCGTCCATTAATCATGTGATGTTTTTTTAGCACTTTTAACCCCCCCTCACCCCCCTTGGTGATACGTGGTGAGGTTTAAAACTACCCCCCCCCCCCCTCCCCATAATCACGTGCATTTTTAGTACCTACAAAGTTTTTTTTTTAAGGCGCGGGGACTTCGTTGCCTGGCAACGGCGAGTCAAGGTCTACACGCCGCTTTTCGGTTTGAAAATCGCGCGTTTGACGGATAAATAAATACACGTGATATCTTACTACACCTCCAACTCTTGTGATGTTTCGTGATTTTAGCCGAACCCCTCCCCCCCTTCGGATCACGTGATTAATGGACGGCCCCTTAGTCGTACTGCTGGAATGTTCTGGAATAATTCTGGCCCCTAATTCACTAATATGAAGCCGACCGACGTTGATTCGTCATCAAGCTTGTAATCTAAACAGAATTGTCGCATGTCTCTGACAATTGTCGCGTCGGTGGAATACGGGCCAGAGAGACCTTCTAGAGAAGTCCGTTTGGCATATCTGTCATATTGCCTGCTCAAGCCAATTCCGAACGTGACAAATGTCATCCAGATTCTCCGATACTGACGCCATCTACATTTCGTGTCCGCAAACTCTGTTGTAAATCAAAATGGCTGCGTTCGAAATCTGTGTCCACGTGTCTAGTGTCGTTTTGACAGTGACGGGATGACGTGTTTAGTCGAATTCCTTGCCGGTGCGCTTTCCGTGTGTATACAGGGTGTTAGGTAATGAGTGGATAATCCTTGAACTGTGGATAGAGGGCACTTAGGACGTTATAATAAAGCTAAAATAGGTTTAGTAAAAGTGGCACGGTTTCGGAGATATTCGGACTTTTAGGTTTTTTTCGAAAATGAACACCCTTGTTCAATGTTTTGATCATAGCACCATTTTAAACTAACTTTTTCAATTTTTTATTTTTGCTCAATATTCTTGAGTACTTGTATTTTCAGATAGGCATTACTATTTTTGTGAGACTACATGGGACTATTTTAAAAAAAATCGCAAACTTAATTTTTGCCTTTTCAATCGTACATTGATCGAATTTTCAGCTCTCACGGTGAAAAAAAAATACACTACAGCCTAGTTGCCAATAAGCTTAAAAACATGCCGGTTTAGTGACAATTTAAAAATGGTAATTACCTTTTGAATTTAAATTCAAAATGACAAAATAATAAAAAAAAATACACGCTCACCCACATTTTTCCCGATTTACTTTTTGTATCACGGGCGTAGAACTCAAAATTTTTTGTTACAAAAATAACATTATTGGCCACTTATTTAAATGCAAATGGCATTTAAATAATTCCAAATTTAAAAAACATGCTGACTGCCTTTTGTTTTTTTTTTCTACTTCGATTTTGAATTTCGCTATTATTGCATAAAGAATGGTGAAATTGTGCCTTGGAACTCACCATAAATGTAATACATTTGGGCATATTCTATCAGTGTGTATTATATTCGAAGCAGTATTAAAGTAAAAAACTTCAACACAACAATCTAAACGCAAAATTAACCATTCATTACGCAATAATAATAAGCGAAATTCAAAATCGAAGTAGAAAAAAAAACAAAAGGCAGTTGGCATGTTTTTTAGTTTTGGAATTATTTAAATGCCATTTGCATTTAAATAAGTGGCCAATAATGTTATTTTTGCAACAAAAAATTTTGAGTTCTACGCCCGTGATACACAAAGTAAATCGGGAAAAATGTGGGTGAGCGTGATTTTTTTTTTATTATTTTATCATTTTGAATTTAAATTCAAAAGATAATTACCATTTTTAAATTGTCAATAAACCGGCATGTTTTTAAGCTTATTGGCAACTAGGCGGTAGTGTATTTTTTTTTCACCGTGAGAGCTGAAAATTCGATCAATGTACGATTGAAAAGGCAAAAATTAAGTTTGCGATTTTTTTTTTAAAAATCCCATGTACTTTCACAAACATAGTAATGCCTATCTGAAAATACAAGTACTCAAGAATATTGAGCAAACATAAAAAATTGTAAAAGTTAGTTTAAAATTGTGCTATGATCAAAACATTGAACAAGGGTGTTCATTTTCGAAAAAAACCTAAAAGTCCGAATATCTCGGAAACCGTGCCACTTTTACTAAACCTATTTTAGCTTTATTATAACGTCCTAAGTGCCCTCTATCCATAGTTCAAGGATTATCCACTCATTACCTAACACCCTGTATGTTGATATCAGAAAATAAATGAGGGAAATATGATGTCAATCGTAACTAACTGTCAAATGTCAAGATAAATGTCAAAATTGGTTACAGTTAAAGTTTTTGTTAACCCGTCAAGCGTCCAAGCGACTACAGTAGTCCCTAACTTTTTCGGGCGGGAAATGTCCTAGGGACTGCATTACGCATTCACGCCACTGGCCAGTAGACTTATTACCTAACTCGCTCGCAATCGCCATGGTGTTCATTTTGACAGTTCATGCATGGGCTGACAATTGGCGTCGGAATCAGCTAGCTGTCACATTCATACACGAACTGACAAAATGAACACGATGGCGGTTGCCAGCGAGTTAGGTAATAAGCCTACAGGTCTTCCTCCCTTGGAAGAGCCAGCGACAACTCGCTATATATGCTTCTCGCTCTCTCTTTAAGCCTCCCTCCCGAAAGTTAGGGACTATTGTAGTCGCTTGGACGTTTGACGGGTTAAAGCTACTTGGTACAACTGACGCATGTGTTTTTTGTAACTCATAATTGACGAACGAATTGTATAGGAATTGTATTATTAAAAATTGAATTCGAAATTAAAATTATGTCCAATATGTTTGTGTAGGTATCGAGTAGTTCTATTTTCTGATATCAAAATGTTATTATTAGATAAATTAATAAGTGATTTTAGAATTATTTCCATGTAAATTTTTGTATAGGAATGTGGCACACGTTTTCTGACAAATTTCATTAATGTAAATTATTTTTTTAATGTTTTACCGCTAATACGAGAGTCGGCTGATAAGTTGTAAACTTAAAAAAACTTGTACAATAATAATTATACGTTTATTTTTCAATTACAATTCCCCCCATTGAACACAAAATGATTCTATGCTGAGCAAATACAACGGAATGTACCAGTTGCATCTCTTCCCGCATGGTAAAAGCCCATCGAGGGAATGGGCGAAAATCATGGGAATCACTATTTTGATTCCATTTTCCATCGCCCACAATCTTGCTAAACGTGGCCTGTAGATCTTGTTACCTTCGGCTCTGTCTACCCTGTAAGGGATAAAGACGTTATTGTACAAGTTTTTTTTGCCTTAAGCTTGCCCCTCGTGTCATACGCCTATATGCGTATTTTTGTATTTTAACGTCTTACGTTTGTATATTGAATTCGCGTGGGCGGACGCCATTTTGTTTGTTTCAAGCTAACGTGAAATGAACTTTAAATAAAGGGAATTAAGTAATGTAATCGCGTAACCGTGTGCCGCACATTTAAATTAGTGTAAATTGAGCTTTGTGAATGTTTGATTCGATTTTTCATGCCATTTTATAATATGAATAATAATGTTTATTATTTGTTTTTGCTTTAAATTGAATAATTATTTGTATTTCATAAGGTTTCTGGCGGTTTTCAAACGATGGTTGGACATGATTTGTTTTGTAGGTTCTTAAAAAAAATCAAGTGGTATTGACCGACTTCTAAAGTGTGGATTGTCTTGGCAGATGTACAGTAGGCTTATAACCTAACTCGCTCGCAACCGCCATCGTGTTCATTTTGACAGTTCATGTATGGACTGACAATTGGCATCGGAGTCAGCTAGCCGTCACATTCATACAGGAACTGTCAAAATGAACAAGATGGCGACTGCGAGCGAGTTAGGTAATAAGCCTACTGAGCTCAGATGACAATGCCACGGCTGATAAGCTTTGTTTTATTGATATTTTTAAACTGAAATTAAAAAAAACAAAATGTTTTTTTGTGTCCAACCTCAATGATTGCCAGTGACCAGCGTAAAAAGACAATTTTTAGGCGTTTTGTATAGAAAATGCTTATTAAAATAATTTGCGTTGTGTTATCCATATACTGTGTTTTGAATTATACCAAAGACACCCTTTAATCTTAGCTTTTAGGTTGTCGCCGTGAGTCTAGTCGTTGACTTCGATAACTAAACTGAGTCAAACGCCAAACAACGGTTAAAATCACGGTTGACAGCCAAAATACTAATATAAGAGGTGTTTACTCATTCGTGGAATGAACTCGTAAGAATTTGGTAAATATTATTAACACATCACATTATTTTCATTTAATTTTTTTAATATTTTGAGGTTGGAATTCGATTCGGTTATTGCAAAATAATTAAAACACTGTGGTTATAGCTTTAAGGGCGTTTTTATGTTCCTGATTTTCGGCGTGGCGGGTTTGCTGCGTGGTTTTATTTATTTATTTTAAAAATCCCAAAAAAAATACCCCATACTCAGTAGCCAGGGGCCGATTTTTAAAATCATAACACACGAAAGTGCTAAAAATCCGTCTGTGTCTTCAAAACTACAGTTTGTCTCATTTTTTAACTAGTTCGCGAGAGTAATGGGAACAGTAATTTTGTTCGAAGCATCTTGCATTCTTTTCACCTTTTTTTGGCATTTTCACGTGTGTGCTTTCATGAATCCCAGATTTTATCCATAGATTTAGAAATATATTACGCTAGGAAGGAGTTGCGCGCTTTCGCTAACTATGCAATTTTCCGGGATAAAAACTATCATATCTCTTTCCCCGGGACTAAAACTACTAGACTACAAGCCCATGGACAAAAAAAACATGTGAAATGAACCAGCGTGAAACACGCTTAGAAGGCTGTTACTATATCATAAAATAACTGAGCGCTATGCCGTCTTTTCTGAGCGGTACAGACTTTCCCATACATTGAAAAAAAAAATGCACTAACTTCCGGCACCACCACCTTAAAGTGGCACTAGGTCTTTCGACATTTATTTTTAACCATCTATAAGCTATAAAAACGCCGTAAATTAATAATTAGTCGTAATTCCTCACTTGTACCTGAGAAATTCCATAAATGTACCGCTCAGAAAAGACGGCATAGCGCTCAGAGTTATTTTATGATATATAGTAACAGCCTTCTAAGCGTGTTTCACGCTGGTTCATTTCACATGTTTTTTTTTTGTCCATCCACCATATTATAGCCAAGTCTTCATTATAATAATTTCTCTTCATAGTAGTACCGCTGTACCAAATTTCGTTAAAATCGGTTCAGTGATTTAGGCGTGAAAGCCTAACAGACAGGCGGACAGAGTTACTTCTACTTTTAAAAAATGACAGCTGTCGGCGCGTGTCAAAAGAAAATGAGCCTTATCCCTTGTGTTTAATGGCGTCACTTTCATATGGCTTGCGAGAAAAACGGTCTCGTCTATCTCGTTTTTTTTTTCTGTTTAAATATATTCTAAATCTATGGTCTTACCACAAAGTCTTAACCCGCTTATTCATAAACGATCTATAGGCTTCTGCTAACTTGGCAATCGTTTGTCCTTGTCTGTGAAAGGTAAATGTCAAAGTGACAGATGAGGACAAACGATTGCCAAGTCAGCAGAAGCTACCGAACAACGGTTGATTAAAAAACAAGTAGTGTCTTCTTCAACCTCGACATTGGCAGAATCATCGACAGTATCGATGGAGCTACATATTTAAAAAATGAATTAAGTCAGCGTTTATGAATAAGGGGGTTAGACGTTACTGAGTGTGATGCTGTTTTTAACCCGTCAAGCGTCCAAGCGACTACAGTAGGCCCTAACTTTTTCGGGCGGGAAATGTCCTAGGGACTGCATAATGCAAAAAAAAGTCCCGAAAAAGTTAGGGACTACTGTAGTCGCTTGGACGCTTGGCGGGTTTAAAATTCGTTCCGCAAGGGAATAGGTGAAGGTTTTGCACCATACAGCCAAGTCTTCATTATAATAATTTCTCTTCATAGTAGTTTTTACTGAGTGTGAGTGTTAATTCGATACAATTTAACGTATTAGCTGTCATTTTTGACACTTCTAGTACGGATTTGCCAACAAACGATGCCACTTTGGTTCGGGTCATGGCAATTCCTGTGTTATTTTGTCCATGATTTTCCCTCACATTTAATATTTATAGTAGGAGATCCGAACCTAAGTCGAACTTCACCGTGTTGATAATAGAATGAAACATATTTTATAATAAGTTTAGTATATTAGAAAATATATAAAAAATGGGTTGGCTAAAAAAATCCTGGACAGACTATTTTTTCTTCATTATAATTATAGTAATAATAATATATTTATTTGCAGTAAATGTAGTGAAGTGAAGGTATGGTTATTATTTACATTATCATATTTTGAGTTATTTTTTTTTCTATTATAGATATATTCTTATATAAGTCAATAAATATATATTTAAATATGTTTATTTCATTGATGTTCTATTGTTTAATATGCTAGTATTACATTCAACTTTTCTATTATAGATCAATAGATATATAAATTTATTATGTATGTTGACGACCGGATGGCCCAGTGGTTAGAGAACCTGACTATGAGGTTTGAGGTCCCGGGTTCGATCCCCGGACGGGGCAGATATTTGTATGAAAAATATGAATGTTTGTTCTCGAGTCTTGGATGTTTAATATGTATTTATATATATATATATAAGTATGTTTATCCGTTGTCTAGTGCCCATATTACAAGCTTTGCTTACTTTGGGGCTAGGTCAATTGGTGTCAATTGTCCCAAGATATTATTATTATTATTATTATTATTATTATTATGTAATATATTTAAATAGTCTGTCTAGGATTTTTGTAGCCAACCCATTTTTATTATATTTTCTAATATACTAAATTTATTATAAAATATGTTTCATTCTATTATCAGCTCGGTGAAGGTCGACTTAGGTTCGGATCTTAGACTATTACAATTATGCTGGCCGTGCTATATTGCGGTTTGAATCCTGCTGATGCATAGAATTGTTTGGTTATTTTTTTAAATTTTAAATTTGTGTCAGTATTGCCAGGCTCGAATATTGTCGGAAACACTTTGGAACGAGCTTTTTGATGGTGTTGCCATTCTATAAATATTAATCCTTTTTTTTCGTGTAGATATATTTTGAAATAAGGCTTTTGTATATTTAAATGTTGCTAGTGTAAAATTTGTTAATTAATAAACCAGATTCTATTATTGAGGTGTGGTTTTTGAATGTGCTTGCGAATACCTTTAATGTTTATGCCATCATACATAGTCATTTCTGTAGTGGCAACTGTTACTCGTAAACCAATGCTTGTGTTGGTTTAATACATACATAAATCACGTTTAATCCCTTACGGGGTAGGCAGAGCCTAAGGTAACAAGACCTAAAGGCCACGTTTAGCATGATTGTGGGCGGATCGAAAGGGGAATCAAAACAGTGATGGAGTGCACATCGCCTATCATGATCCCTAAGATTTTCGCCCAATCCCTCGAGGCTTTTACCATCTACGCGGGAAGAGAAGCAATTGGTACATTCCTTTCATACATAGGATTAAACCAAATTGGTTGGTTTAATCCCTACCAGTATTATAAACGTGAAAGTAGATCTGCTTGTCTGTTACGCTTTCACGCCTAAACACTGACCTGATTTTAATGAAATTTTGTACAAAGATTGACTAGACCTTGAGAAACGACAAAGTCTAAAACTTCATTCTGCCTTATTAAGTTGACTTTTTTATGAATCAGGTTAGTCATCTGGTCTAAGTTTGACAGTTTAATACATAATTACACATAAACGGATAACTCACGTATAAAAGGTCGAGTGATGCCCGACATGTTTCGGACTATTTCGTAGTCCTTCTTCCTGGAGCGCTCGTCCCGGCGGACTACGAAATAGTCCGAAACATGTCGAGCATCACTCGACCTTTTATACGTGAGTTATCCGTTTATGTGTAATTATATTATGATTGAGCCTCACGGTAGTTTCATGTTGAAAGTTTCATACATTGTCAATCCTGCCGCCAAGCAGCAGTGCTTGAGCTGTGTTCCGGTGTTCTTAGCCCCCTAGTTATTTCTACTCATAATCAACAACACTAATACTGATTTTTGTATGAGAGTATTTTTTATGTGTGGAGGTAACCAAACCGACAGCAAAAATTAGGCGACTTCGTAAAATTGGGAGCACTTTTTTTCTTGTAATAGCTTGTAAGCTCATGGAAAAAAAAACATGTGAAATGAACCAGCGTGAAACACGCTTAGAAGGCTGTTGCTATGTCATAAAATATCTCTGAGCGCTATGCTGTCTTTTCTGAGCGGTACATTTATGGCATTTCTCAGGTACAAGTGAGGAATGCGACTAATTATTAATTTACGGCGTTTTTATAGCTTATAGATGATAAATGTCGAAAGATCTAGTGCCGCTTTACAGTGGTGGTGCCGGAAGTTAGTAATAGCAATTTTTTTTCAATGTATGGGAAAAAATCTGTACCGCTCAAAAAAGACGGCATAGCGCTCAGAGTTATTTTATGTTATAGTAACCGCCTTCTAAGCTTCATTCACGCTGGTTCATTTTTACACATGTTTTTTTGTCCATGGGCTTGTAGTCTATATAGGAAGTGACATTATTCTTGACCCTGAACAGAAACCCAAAATTTCTGAAATCCGCAAAAAATCTAGTCTTTTTTTTTGTAATTCCCCAAGTAGTTGAATAAATGAAACATAATATTAAAACAATTTAATCAAAATCTTAACATTTGACTTAAGGAGCCTTACCATGACGTCAATGCGGTCGCTGCCAGATCCATACTAGAAGTGTCAAAGAGGTCGGCTAAAAATCGGAATGAGTCGGGTTACCTCCGCGTGTGGTCAAGAGCTGCGGTTCAAGATCCGTCCGAGGGGAAGAGCAGTGCTTGGTCCGGTGCACCCTGGGCAACGGTTAATGATTTCCTGGCAAATTCTGAGGGATAGGTATTATCATTGGGGGTGAGGGGTCTTTTGACCGTGTTCTACCGTACAGCGTTACCGACATTTTTGTCACAAGATTTTTGAATACTGTATTTATTACTTTGACATTGGCGAAATCATCGCATCGATCGATGGAGCCATGTTGAAAAAGGAGAAGGAGAATCAAATTAAGACGTCATGGTAAGAAATGCCAAGAGTATCTTAAATCTAAGAGCATGTACGAAGAGATTGATGAATGTGGATGAAGCGAGAGGGTACAATACAATACAATACAAATACTCTTTATTGAACACCACAAATCAGTACAAAACAATACAGAAACAAAGAACAAAGTAGACATTAGGCGGTCTTATCGCTTAATAGCGATCTCTTCCAGACAACCAATAAGATAAATAAGTTGGAGACAGTTTAAGTAGGTGGCGGAAACAAATAGGATAAACGCAGGGATAATAAAAACAAAAATACCAACATAAATATAATACATAGCTAAATAAATAAAATAAAATAATACATACATATACACATAACATTACTGTATAATACTTAAGATAAACTAAATATGAGAATGTAACAATGAAAAATAAGAAGGCCATACAACAGAAAAGGATTTGATCAGAAGCAAAAAGAAAAGATAAGGTACTAAAGACAGGGAGTGGATTAAATTAGTGATAAATAGTATGCCGAGGGGAGTATGAGGGTATGCCGGGATCGTAGCAAGTGGACCAAGGTAGTCTGCCTATCCCCACGGGAAAGACGCGTGACCCTACTTGTGATCTAATTGTGTCCAGCCAGTTCATGGCTGTTCCAGTACGCTCCTAAATGCTTTATGGCATTTTCATCCCAAATTGATTTTTTGGGCAGGAAATGATTCTTGATCCTCATTTTCCTACTTTCTACGCTGTCTAAGTTACTATTATACAGCCTGTGACCTTGCATGTATACGTATTTTTCATTGTGACTGTCCTTTTCGTTACCATCATCGATGTCCTCTGCGTCACCACTGTCTTCTTCACCAGAAGTTTCGGAAATCTTTCGTTTGTCTTTTTTCCGCAGTCTCTCTTCAGACGTGCCTATGTCAGGCAAATTCCACGCGTCATCAATTATTTTCTTTCTCTCTTCTTCCCATTTCTTTTTCTTTTTCTGTGCTTCTGTTAGTTCTGGGGGTTTGGTGACCTTGATTTCTTTTTCGGAACTGTGAGCGTAATCGCCACCGCTGGTGTCGTGCAAGGCTTCTATTTCCTTATAATCCTCAGCATTATTTTTGTTCTCATCAGACTTATCTGAAAGCGTTGGCTTTTTTTGTTTACGTTTCTTTCTCTCTTCAGACGAATCTTTAACCACCTGTACCATCTTGATGATATCATTCCATTCGTCTTTTATCTTTTTCACTGGTCCCTTCCTTTCCTCTTCTTTTTCTACATCAGAGTCTTCCTCGTCATCACTATTGCTATCATCGTCAGTATCGTCGTCATTGTCAGAACCAGATCGCGTAGGACCTTTAGGCTTGCCACCGTTGTCCGGGACTATTTTAAACCTTGTCATTCTTCTTAAAGGCACGGGAGCTTCATTTCCTGCGTTAGCAACAACTATCCTGGTATTTGCAGTTCCTTTATCGTTATCCTTGGGTTTACTATCAGCGTGTGCGCGGTGAACAGTGTTGTAATAATCAAAGTCGATATCAGTTCTTCTGTTAAAATCTATCAGATAGTCCTCAGAGAAGCCTTGTCGAGCGCCGTCGCTGAAGATGTTCTTCTTAATCGGTATTGGTATTACGAAATTGATCCAAGGTTGTTTCCTCTTGTGTGTTGGATTCTTGCAGCGCTTTCTCTTGGCTTTAGAGTTGTATATGCTGCCAAAGGACATGTGGCGGCAAACGATACGCTTGTCCTCGTTCAGTAACTTGTTTTTATTAGCATCGTTCTCTATGACGTTGATTAATTTCTTAACGAAATCATCGACCCTTTTGTTCTTTCTGTCCAGAATGATGAGTTTCTTGTGGTAAGTCCGGCCTTTCCGGATCCATTTGTCGATGTCTCTGTGTGGTGCGTCTTCGCTTTGTAATGTTTCCAACGCTTTCGCTTTTGGGACAGCGAAATTTAAGTATAAGCCGTTTGTTGCTGTCAAATATGCTGAAAAAATAATTTTAGTTACTGGTAAGTCTGTTTGTTTGTCTACAGGGATATTTCAGTGCTTGGTTTTTTTTTTATATGAATAGGAAGGGAAACGAGCAAGTGGGTCACCTGATGGTAAGTGATCACCACTGCCCATAGACACCCGCAACCCCGGAGGGATTGCAGATGCGTTGCCAACCTAGAGGACTAAGATGAAACGCCTCTTGTGCCCGTAATTTCCCCGGCTGTCTTACTCTCCACACCGGAACAGCAGTGCAAGCACTGCTACTTAGCGGCAGGATTAGCGAGTAAGATGGTGTTAGCGATCCGGAACGGACCTTGCACAAGGCCCTACCACCCGCAAAATGTTGGGTTAATTTGACTATCGCATACCTACATACTTACATAAATCACCTTTATCCTTACGGCTATAGGGTAGACAGCTTTTTTTTTTTTTTTTTTATGGTGTGGAAAATGCGCCTTATGCATCCGGCCCGGTACGGGGTTACCGAGGGTATCTGGGGCTCTCCCGAGGCGTCAGGCATACCCAGTAAAAAACACACGGATTCCCACATTTGGCACTGTTGCAGGGGGCCGCGGGAGAACTTTCGTGAACCGCGACGTCCCTGCGGGCCCACCTCGGGATGGGGCTACCTCCCTGCGACACCTGTGCAATGCAGGATTGGGAATTCCCGCCCTCCCCCGCAGGTGCCGCGGATTTTTTATAGAGGTTTTCTCCTCACAGTCACTGCAGTAACCCGCGGCCTCGGCATTCGGAACACCAAGGTTACGCGTAGCCACGACAGGCACCCTAAGGCGCCTCCGTCACAAAGGGGTGGTTTTCCAGGACAGAAAATGTCCCTTCAAGCCGCCCCTGTCCTCTCAAAGTCCCGAAGGATCCCTCACAAGGGGGTTGCTCTCCAGGGCTGAAAATGCGCTTTCGAGCCACCCCCTCCCACTTTCGTCCTGAAAAGGACGTTTGCGTCCTTAAAAGGACGGAGGGTAGACAGAGCCTAAGGTAACAGGACCCAAATACCACGTTTAGCATGATTGTGGGCGTGTGGATGGAAAGGGGGGTCAAAATAGTATCACATCGCCTATAACATGATTCCTAAGATTTTCGCTCATCCTCAATGGGCTTTTACCATCTACCACAGCTTTTTGAGCTGTCGTTTTGTGATACACAGATTGTTTAAGGTTCCGTGCCCAAATGGTAAAAACGGGACCCTATTACTACTTAAGACTGTCCGTCCGTTTGTCACCAGGCTGTAACTCATGAGCCTGATAGCTAGACAGTTGTAATTTTCACAGATGATGTATCTCTATTGCCGCTATAACAACAAATACTAAACACAGAATATTTTTATGTCTCTCAGTCTAGAGCAGTGGTTCTTAACCTTTCAGACACGAGGGACCATTTGACAAAATTTCTGTCTTGCCATGGACCACCTAGTAACTAGATATGCTAACGAATGGCTTCGATCAGCCCTAGCGGAATTGCACCTTTACGGATTGTCTGGTTGTCACTTATCTAATTATTTATTAGATTGGCCCCGCGGACCACTTTAGATGCTTCCAGGGACCACCAGTGGTCCGCGGACCACCGGTTAAGAACCACTGGTCTAGAGAACCAATATAAAATGACCTCACATTGCATACATTTTGCTTAGGAGCAGCCTAGGTACACAGGATTTGGTATTAACTTCGCGAACGTTAACACTTTTTGGTGTAGTTTTAAAAATGGCCCCTGAGTCTTGTGCATGTTTCAAACTTACCAGAGGAGCAGAACAGCACCACGAATCTCCTGATGATCATTTTAAATTTGCTGAATTAACTATAGCTGTGTGTGTGTCATGGTGCGTGGCATGCGCGGGAGTCAGCGGCGATAAGCTAATGGCTTGTTTCGGTGATGCAATTAAAAATGAAGCTAATGTTTGTTGTGTTTGTTCGTGTGTTAGTGCAATTTTAAAAGCGCTTCTGCTTAGGGATTCATGAGTTTTCGTTTTTCTTAATTATGGCTTTAATTTTGATGAATTTGTTGTGATTGTACTGAATAAATAATTATTAGATAGCAAGTAACAGCTTTGATAGGATATGCGGTCAGAACTCCTCTTTTTTCTGTTACACTTGACAGCTGTTGAAAATCCCCAACAAAAATGACGAAGCGCCCCGAATAGCTTACTAAGAACTCATCGCGTTCTCATAGGATTGTGTTCGGCAAACTGACATTTTGGCGACCCCGAATAGCAAATTAAACGTTAGGCACTGCAAATGGTTGGTAATAGCTTAGGCGAGTCAGCGCCGAATAGAGGCCCTGCTGATGCTTTCTCCTTAGGTGAGATTACTTACACACATATATCACGTCTTTCTCCCTTACAGGGTAGACAGCGCCTAAGGTGACAAGACCCAAAGGCCACGCATAGCATGATTGTGGGCGTATAGGTGGAAAGGGGAATCAAAATAGTGATGGGTAGCTAGCCGCATCGCCTATATGATTCCTATGCCCATTCCCTCGATGGGCTTATACCATCTGCGCGGGAGGAGAAGCAACTGGTACATTCTATGTTTTTTCTTTACTCCCAGACCAGCATGGAAGCACCCAGACCAACATGGAAGATACCTACTATATATGCTTTTTAAAACTGTTTAAGCCTTTTGTTTGAGGCAGGCAACGCCGCATAACATAGCTTATACCTTACACCAAGGAAGTGAAGTGCGTACTACAAGCCAAGCATGTAATCAGTTTTATCGGATAAGTCATTCCATTCCCCTTACAAGTTAATCAAATGAAACACTTGACGTAGAGTACGTCGTAGTTTTTTTAAGTTATTTACGTATATTAAGTATAGTAGGTAGTACAAGGCGCGACTTGCGCGAGAGCGACATAGAAGCGCGACATAATGCTATGTCGCGAACCGGTAGCACGACGTGTAGCGAGATAGGGGGGCGTCCATTAATTACGTGAGGCATTTTTAAGGATTTTTTGACCCCCCCTTGGTGAGATGTCGTAAGATTTTTCTCGACCCCCTCCCCCCTATCCCAATGTCACGTGAGATTTTTGAAAACTTGTACTTTGGGTATAAAAGTATTGGATTTATTAAAAAACATAACACAATGTGTTTAATTACTCTTAAGACTAGCAAGGACTAGTATTTGCAAATAGTGCTGTAATCCTAAATTATTAATTCAACTTTAATTTAACTTAAGTTTCACGCAGTTTTACACCATTTTCAGCTAAAAAAAATTACGTGATATTTGCCAAGACCCCCCTCTCTCCCAAGTGAGATTTAGTAAGACTCGGCTCGACCCCCTCCCCCCTAAATACCTCACGTAATTAATCTAAGCTTGTCGCGTCGCGATTATTTGTCATGGCTGTCAAATGACGGCCAATTGCGAGATACTCTCAAAAAGCGTAGTGTTTATTGCGACATATTCGTCGCGATTAAATGACAATATGCGAGATATAAGTCTTCGAGGCGCGGCTCGAACGCGACTTCATAAAATACGACACGTTTATGTTTTAAACTTATCAACGCGTATTTATCAATGCGTAATGCTGACCCAGTCACCTAACGGCTAACCGTTTCACTTTTGCGAAGACACACAACGCTGATGATCTATTTTTCATGTCTGTGTTTTTTTTCTTGTTTTTTTCTATAAAAGTGTGTATTATCTCTTATATTTGTGTCTTGCAAAAAGGGATAAATGTAGTAGGTATTTATACGTAAAATTACACTAGCTATTATGTTCCCAAGTAGCAATCCATTTTTTTAAATCCAGCTTCCATGCTGGTATGGGAGTAAAGAAAAAACCGGTCAAGTGCGAGTCGGACTCGCGCACCGAGGGTTCCGTATCATTATCTATAAATATCTAAAACCAGTGTAAGCAGAGCCCTGTTCCAAAGCAAAATGTACGCAGTGTGGGGTTACTTTATATTGGTCACTGCTATATACAGACATACATACACATTTACGGTTTTCGCAATTATTCTTTAATCTGTGCTATAAGACCTACCTTCATACCAAATTTCAAGATTCTGCGTTCACGGGAACTACCTTGTAGGTTTTGATTCCCTTGAGAGTTGAAAATTTGCGGAAATTTGCGGCATAAACGGCTGTATCTTTTGATTGCGTTGGCTTAGAAGTTTGATTTTTTCACAGCTTCAAGGGACAGTAGACCTGAGTAATTGATATAAATTTCAGCTTCATACCTCCACGCGTTCCTGAGAAAAAGGGTCTTGACAGACGGACGGACGGACGGACAGACGGACAACAAAGTGATCCTATAAGGGTTCCGTTTTTTCCTTTTGAGGTACGGAACCCTAAAAACACAGAATTAACCAGTTGCTTCTCTTCCCGCGCAGATGGTAAAAGCCCATCGAGGGAATGGGCGAAAATTTCAGGAATCATGTTATAGGCGATGCAGCTAGCAACCCATCACTATTTCGATTCCCCTTTCCACATATACGCCCACAATCATGCTAAACGAAGCCTTAAGGTTTTGTTATCTTAGGCTCTGTCTACCCCATAAGGGATAAAGACGGGATATATGTATGTATGTATGTATTTCTTCGAAATATTAGACCTAGAAAATGGACCCATCGAGCTCATCGAGGGAATGAGCGACCGCGCTTACCAGAGAGAGAAAGCGAGCTACCAAATGCGCTGCTAAAGCTATTATATGTATAGAATATACACATATATACGTACTGTAGACATAGATCCCCATTACAAAAAAAAATCTAAATTTCACTGAAAATTAGAACACAGAAAAATCCAAAAAGTAAAGCTGTGGCCGGGAATCGAACCCGGATCCTCATCATTCCGTGACGCGTGCTATACCCCTACACCACCCATAGCAGGCGGGTAGTCTTCGAATTTTTCTACCTGTTACTAGCTGTCACGTGACCTTGTTACTATGCGAGTTTTTTGTCGCTAAGCGTCATCTGTTTCAATGATGTGTCTGTACGACACAATTACAAAACACCATAACAGGTAAGACTACTTTCTTGAAGAAAGGTCACGATTGTACAAAATCTTATCAGAACTTATCGCGAATTCACGACATTGTTTTTGATAATATCATAATTTGATTATTACTAGTCATCTGACAGAAACGTAAAAAATGATGTCCGAAACATGTATACTTTCGTTACTAATCTATACTAATATTACAAAGAGGAAAGATTTGATTATTTGTTTGTTTGAATTGAATAGGCTCCGAAACTACTGGACCGATTTCAAAAATTCTTTTGCCGTTAGAAAGCTACATTATCACTGAGTGACATAGGCTACTTTTTACTGCGGGAAAATACCTTTTCACCTCACTTGCTCGAAAAGGCTGTCTTTCTCCTTCAAAATCTGCGTGGAAAATTGCTTTTTCCACGCTTGCGTGGAAAAGGTTTTTGAAATTCGAACGTGACGATGACCACCATTGCCCACCTACTCATATACTCAGAAATTAGAACTTTGAACTTCGTATGTTGTCGTCTCGCTTATACGAATAGTACTTAATTAGGTGAATGAGAAGGACGGAATAATGCGAACTTCAAATGTCGAACTTGTTATCAGACCCCTAACTTTTTCATCCGATAAAAAAAAACATAATGTCACGTTCAGAAACGCGATCCGGTATCCATTATTAATTTATTTTAAAATCCGTTACTTCGTAAGTTATTTTCAAGATTTGCTAACTTTCGTTGCTAAAAGATATTGGTTTTTATTAATTAATTTAATTTGTGGTTAACCACAAAAATAGCAACCAAGCTGGAAAAAACAGATATTATGATGCAAATTCAGAACGCGCCCCATTTTTTTAATTCAGTCTAGTTAGTGCGATGTTTTAACTTTCTTTAAAAAAATATATCTATGATTAGAAAAAAATAATAAAAGTTTTTAGAGATTTCTCGTCGGGAAACCAAAAAGTTGACCAAAATTGTTGTTTGGTTTATGATAAAACAGTATAATACACAAGAAATTAATATGATAGAACAATCAGAAAAAATAGTTTTACTTTTTAGATTATTAGACTAGGCTGTATGGGCTTAGATCCTTTTACCTTTCTTATTTAGAAGAAAAAGAATAAAAAAGCTTATTTACTATTAGACTGTTTTTCTTTCATCCACCATTTTTCTCGCTGTAGTGAGGTGAAAAATTGTGTGTTTCGCTCGGCAGCAAAGTTGTTTAGTATCTCGTGCCTTGAAACCCTCGCGACGCTCAGGATTCTTCTTTTGAACCACTCGCTTCGCTCGTGGTTCAATCATAGAATCCTTCGCTTGCTCGGGTTTCAATTCAGGCACTCGCGCCAAACAAACACTTTGCAGCCTTGCATAACAAATAACTATTTCCTACGGGAAAATTAATTTTCAACACACTTGCTCGTAAATTGAGTCTTATTGCACTGCATTTAAGCTCATAATTGAGCTTATTACGCACAAGTGCTGTAATATATTACCGCACGAGTGCGGTAATATACATATTTTTTAATTTCAGCAAAAAGTTCAGTTATCTATAGGAACAAGGAATATTTTCGTGAATATTAAACTATTTTAGGGAAAAGAAGATAAATAAACATTTAATTTCGACAAATTATTCATTTTTATCTAAAACTGAACATAATTTGCAAACTCAGGCATTGATTAATTATTTTTTATTATAATTTTAATATTAGGCTGTTTAGCAGTCTGTGTCAGTGTCTTCGTCACGCGCGTTCTAAGTGCACAGCGCGCATGCGCGAGTGCTGCGCGCGGATTGGCGCGGAGAAACAATATCTGCCGCCATTTTTCACTGATATTGTTGATTCAGACTTTGTTATTTTACTACTTTAAAAATTACGAGTTCAAGTAATAAAGAAATGTAGTGTCCGTCGCTGGAAATACTAAAATATGTTCGGACAATGTTCGGACAGTTATATCAGTAAGAAATCCAACGTGTTAATTACCAAACGATAAAGTAAAGTTCTAAAGCAGCTCCAGGTAAGCAATGTCTGGTAACAAAGGTAAACTAAAGTTCTTAAAGTCCTTTTATTAACTAAATTTTATTTATTTTTCCTCGCAAATGTGTTGAAAAACGTCGTATGCGACGCGTGTGCTTTGGTAATTACACATCTCGGCTCTCTTACCCGCGCTCGCTGTCGCTCGCGCGTACAATACGCCTCGTGTGTAATTACCAACATAGCACACTTGTATCATAATGTACTATTATCGCGGGCGAAGCTGCGGACGGAAGGCTAGTACATAATATAAACGCGAAAGTCACTGTCTTCCTGTCTGTCTGTCGGTTGTCTTTAATACAATTTGGTACAGAGATAGTTTCAGTTCTAGGGAAGGACATAGGATAACTTTTGTCCCAGACAATCCATGGTTCCATAGCGATAAGCGAATTCTTTGCAGACGAGTCGCGGGCAACAGCTAGTGAAGTAAATATATGCCTATAAATATGTCATAACAACTTAGAACAAGATCGGATTTGACCTAGGACACGCCAATCCAATAACCTCACCAATAACCGACGGACGATTTTGACATTAAACATATTTACAGACTAGGTACATACTAAGAGATACTGAGCGTTTTTCCAAAAAAAGTCCACATGAACATTTTTTGTAGAATTTGACTGTTTTGGGTTTTTCTTACTTAGAATCGTTTACCCTACCGATCCTTAAGATTTCCAATTCAAAATTTCCATTCCAGTTCGTCACTTTTTGAATGTAGGCCTATATGTATGCAACTAAAGACTACAAGCCCATGGACAAAAAAAAACCGGTCAAGTGCGAGTCGGACTCGCGCACCGAGGGTTCCGTATCATTATCAATAAATATCTAAAACCAGTGTAAGCACAGCCCTGTTCCAAAGCAAAATGTACGCAGTGTGGGGTTACTTTATATTGGTCACTGCTATATACAGACATACATACACATTTACGGTTTTCGCAATTATTCTTTAATCTGTGCTATAAGACCTACCTTCATACCAAATTTCAAGATTCTGCGTTCACGGGAACTACCTTGTAGGTTTTGATTCCCTTGAGAGTTGAAAATTTGCGGAAATTTGCGGCATAAACGGCTGTATCTTTTGATTGCGTTGGCTTAGAATTTTGATTTTTTCACAGTTCCAAGGGGCAGTAGACCTGAGTATTTGATACAAATTTCAGCTTGATACCTTCACGCGTTCCTGAGAAAAAGGGTCTTGACAGACGGACGGACGGACGGACAGACGGACAACAAAGTGATCCTATAAGGGTTCCGTTTTTTCCTTTTGAGGTACGGAACCCTAAAAACATGTGAAATGAACCAGCGTGAATGAAGCTTAGAAGGCTGTTACTAGGTATATCATAAAATAACTCTGAGCGCTATGCCGTCATTTCTGAGCGGTAGGTACAGATATTTTCTCATACATTGAAAAAAAAAACTTTTTTTTCCATGGGCTTGTGTCTACTAGTGTGTATGTGACGAGGAGGATAAAAAAACATAGTTAAATCTGGAGCACATTTTTTCTTGTATAAGGATCGATAGGGTAAACGATAGAGTAAGAAAAACCTAGAATAGTTAAATTCTGAAAAAAACGTTCACGTGAACCTTTTTTGGAAAACGCTCTACTACGTATAATATTATTTGATAGTGCACTAAATTGCCCCCCCATTTGCCATTGCTAAAGTCCCCTTTCCACCTGCGCCCACAATCAAGCTAAACGTGGCCTTCAGGTCTTGTTACCTTAGGCTCTGTCTATCCTCCTTGCGCAGATGAGGGGGGGGAAAGGCGAACTCGGTGCTTGCACCGCTCACCCGATCCCTTGAGGCCAGCGGGAACGGTAACGGGGCATTACCTACCTGCATTGCACGGTCTCATTGTCTAAGGGAAGACGGGCCCAGCGCACGGGCCCTCCCCTTTTTAGCGCGGTCCTGGCGGAAGCTGGGGCCACCGGGGGGGCGTCTGTGGTGAAACCCTAGTGGCATCCCACTGCGTCCCCATCACCCCGGATTGAGGCAACGCCGGAGAGTTTTTAGTTCGGGTATACCCCTTCGGGGAGTCCCACATAACCCTAGGCATCGCCGTGCTTAGGGCATCCGTAAAGTTTCCTCTTCGTTAAAAAAAAATAAGTCTTTGTTTATCCCGCAAGGGATAAAAACGTGATTTGTTAGTGTGTGTGTGTTTGCACTAAATTGGCACTTATTCTACTTTACTTTTATGACGTGATCGTTTGATTTCGTAAAAGGCCAACATTTTTCGCGGTAAAGCACTCGACTGGAGTGAAAATCGATATATTTAATAACAAAGCTTTTGAGCCCAAAATATGTTTTGATAATGTCAATACTTATATAAAAATCTACGAGCATACTACGTATAATAAATCAGCAAGCGGACATAAAAAATCTGTAGGTTTGACGACGTGGTTGGCTTAGTTGTGATCCTGCCTGCGAAGCAAACGTCCCGGGCTCGAATCCTTGTAAGGGCATATATTTGTGTGAGGAGCACGAATATTTGTTCCTGAGTCATGGATGTTTCTATCTATTTAAGTATGTATTTCTCTATATAAGTCTGTATATCGTTGTCTTGTACATAAGCCTTACAAAGTTACAAGAGTTCCCATAACGAAAGTTTCCAACGGGAGTTTTTCAAAAACAATACAATACAATACAATAACTCTTTCTTGAACACCACATATAACAACCAAAACAGAAAAAGGTATACAGAATATTACAAGGTAACAATAGGCGGTCTTATCGCTACAGAGCGATCTCTACCAGGCAACCATAATGGACTGGAGAACAGAACAGATCTGAGCAGGTGGTGCAATTTAGAATATATTAATATACTAAGTACTCAAAATAAAACTTTGGTAATCAAGTTTTTTTGAATGCGTTTTTATTACAAAATTTGCTGTGGACTCTTTTAACGTAATTGTATTAAATAATCAATTTAAATTTCTTGAACATTGTATTAGATTGTTCCTCCACGCTGGTCTGGGAGTAAAGAAAAAACATAGAATTTACCAGTTGCTTCTATTCCCTCGCAAATGGTAAAAGCCCATCGAGGGAACGGGCAAGTCTAGGAATCATGTTACAGGCGATGCTACCAACCCATCACTATTTTGATTTCCCTTTCCACCTATACGCCCTTAATCATGCTAAACGTGTTCTTAAGGTGTGTTACCTTAGGCTCTGTCTACCCCGAAAGGGCTAAAGACGTGATATATGAATGTATGTATTGTATTAGAATTTTTCACAACCTTAGTAACTTCTTGATACATTGTTATTTATGTATCCGCGTTAAGAAACTTCGTTAGCGCGACGCAGAACATTGTGACATCACTGGTGCTAGATACTCTTGCGTCATAGCAATCCGGCTAGCACGAGACGCGCCCGTCTTTCTAGAACGAACAGGAAGAAAAGGACAGGCATTCCTACTCGCTAGTAAGTAAGTAAATGCTTTATTGTACAAATATAAAGAAACAGATACAATTCACAAAAAAATAAAAATAACATTAATATATGCACAAAGGCGAACTTATCCCTATAAGGAATTATAGGGATTAGTCTTAGTGCAGTGGCGTAACCATAACGTCTGGGGCCCGCGGCAAATTCGTCAGATAAATTCGTCCTTCCTCAATATAAAGAAGTGCATCAGCGTCCCTTCTGTGCTCTAAACCAAGCCAGTTGGGGGCCCTGTAGAGCTAGAGGCCCCTGGCATTTAGCCACCCCTGCCGCCCTATAGTTACGCCACTGTCTTAGTGACTAGGATAGAAAAAAGGATGCTTAGTTGGTTTGGTCACGTAGAGCGGATGGATGAAAGTAGACTAACTAAGATCTGTATGGGGAGGAGAAGGCCTAGATGGACGTTCCGGGACCAAATAGGAGACTATTGGAAAAAGGTCAGGTCAGGAGTACCCGAAACCGACGAGCATGTAAGAGATTGATGACTGTGGATGAAGCGAAAGAAGTATGTCAGGATCGTAGCAAGTGGAACAAAGTAGTCTCTCTACCCCTGTGGGAATGAGGCGTGACGGTATGTATCATCACTACATAGTATAAAACAAAGTCGCTTTCTCTGTCCCTATGTCCCTATGCCCCTAAGTATGCTTATATCTTCAAAACTACACAACGGATTTTGATGCGGTTTTTTAATAGATAGAGTGATTCAAGAGGAAGGTTTTTATGTATAATTCTACGCAGACGAAGTCGCGGGCTGAAGCTAGTATATGTATGTAATATTACTCTCTTGTTAGACGTTCTGTTTATAAATATTAAGAAAGTAGCGAGCAAAGCCAAAGGAAGACTAGTGTATATTAAATCAATATGTTAATCTGTTATCTTAATCCGCGGTATCTGGTAATATTGGGCCGCTGATATCAAAACTAATTGATACAAGCACTTAGCTGTTGGCGCGATGGCGGCGCGGACTGTGTTTCTATTTTTATGGTAAATATGTTAAATATTATTATAATTATTAGCTTCTGCCCGCGACTTCGTCTGCGTAGAATACAATAAAAACCTTCCTCTTGAATCACTCTATCTATTAAAAAAAACCGCATCAAAATCCGTTGTGTAGTTTTGAAGATTTCAGCATACATAGGGACATAGGGACATAGGGACAGAGAAAGCGACTTTGTTTTATACTATGTAGTGATTATCAGCCTATATTTGCTATTTGCTTCCATGCTGGGGAAAGGAAAAATATAGAATGTACCAGTTGCTTCTCGTCCCGCGCATATGGTAAAAGCCCATCGAGGGAATGGGCGAAATTCTTAGGAATCATTTTATAGGCGATGCGGCTAGCAACCCTAATTTCTAACACTATTTTTAAATCATTTTCCCACCTAACGTTTACAATCGTGCTTAACGTGGCCTTCAGGTTTTTTTACCTCAGGCTCTTTTTACCCCGGGAAATTACAACAAAATCAACGAAAACGACAAAAATAATACGGAAACAGGAAAGCGAGCACATTGGTACCTACGTTAAAATCACTATCACTAGGTACATAGTATAAAACAGAGTCGCTTTCTCTGTCCCTATGCAGTGGCGGATTTACAAATTTTCAAGGTATAGGCTGAATTTTTGCCGCCCTTGCAAAATCTGTTGCAGACTTCTTATTTTATTTCTATGAGGTAAAAAAAAAAGAGCTCGTGCCCCGAATTTGCCGCCCTCAAAATCCCAAATTTGCCGCCCCCAAAATCTGCCGCCCTAGGCTCGAGCCTTCTCAGCCTTATGGTAAATCCGCCACTGTCCCTATGTCTTTACAAAGTAGTCTCTCTACCCCTGTGGGAAAGAGCCGAGACGGTATGTATCATCACTACATAGTATAAAACAAAGTAGCTTTCTCTGTCCCTATGTCCCTATGTCTCTTGTCCCTATGTATGCCTATATCTTCAAAACTACACAACGGATTTTGATGCGGTTTTTTTAATAGATAGAGTGATTCAAGAGGAAGGTTTATGTATAATTCTACGCAGACGAAGTCGCGGGCAGAAGCTAGTGAGTTATATTTCATTTTAAGATATAAAGATTAATTGGAGATGTAAACACTCTAAGCACTTGTGAGTAGGTATTACTAGGTATTTCAAATTCAGCAAAAAATCACCGTTTTTGAGTGGAATTTTTCCTATCAAATGAATCAAGAATTTTTACTTCTCGATTTTTTATGTTTACTTCTACGCTTTTAGCCGTTGGAAATTAAATTTTTAAACGACACTGAGGATTAGAACGCAAGTAAAAATCTGAAAAGTAAGCTATGGCCGGGAAGCACGCATCACGGAATGACGAGGATCCGGGTTCGATCCCCGCCATAGCTTTACTTTTCGAATTTTTCTGTGTTCTAATCAGTGTCGTTAAGAAATTTGGAATTTTCACAAAAAATGCTTTTATCGGCTGCTGCTTTGATCTAGTCTAAATATATAAAATTCAAAGGTGACTGACTGACTGACATAGTCAACGCACAGCCCAAACAACTGGACGGATCGGGCTGAAATTTGGCATGCAGGTAGATGTTATGACGTAGACATCCGCTAAGAAAGGATTTTGATCAATTCTACCCCCAAGCGGATAAAATAGGGGATGAAAGTTTGTATGAAATTTTGTCAATTTTAAACCGATCGAGCTGAGACTTTGCATGCATAAAGCTACTATGACGTAGGCATCCTCTAAGAACGGATTGCGTAATTTCTGCGTGATAGCGATAAACGAATTCTATGCAGACGAAGTTGCGGGCAACAGCTAGTATAATATAAACTAACTACTAATTTATTTATTTTCCAGCGTGACAGCTGTGGTGTCAGGCCACATCCCCCAACCGGTTTACTATGAGTCCGCCGAACCAGACTCGGCGATCTATAGTAAGTACATACGTACATATCATACAAAAATCACGTCTTTATCCCTTACCTGGTAGACAGAGCCTAAGGTAACAAGACCTAAAGACCATAGTAAGTTCAGAAACGGGGTGCGACTCGGGTTACCTCCACGTGTGGTCAAGCTGCGGTTCGTTTTTGGATCTGTCCGGGGGGAAGAGCAGTGCTTGGTCCGGTGCACCCTGGGCATCGGGTAATGATTTTCTGGCGGTCTCCGAGGGATATCATTGACCGTTGGCTAAGAGCCCGGCAGGTCTTTTGACCGTGTTCTACCGTACAACGTTGCCGACATTTTTGTCACCAGATTTTTGAATACTGTACTTATTACTTTGTCATTGGCGAAATCATCGCATCGATCGATGGGGGCATGTTAAAAAAGAAGAAGAAGAAGAAATGTGTCCAGTGCCGTAAACAGCCTTTTCTGCGCCCTGTGCGAGCTTCTATAACTGCGCCCTTGTTGTTTTTAGATATTATAGGTACCCTAGAGCAATGTTATGTACAGGCCTACTTTATTTCATTCAGGGTGATAAAATAAAGCACAGGAACTTGGTGTTGGTGGACCAATTATCTAATATTGTCTGGCCAGCCTGGTCTAGCCATTTAATTCTTGCGCCCCCCAGAGTCTACGCCCTGTGCCTGGGCACCGGTAGCACCGCCCTATTTACGGCACTGAATGTGTCCCTTTTGCATTTATTCAGCGATTTGTCTGTCGCAGTTGAGGACGGCACAGGGAGGTCGGTGAGTGCGCTGACCGCGGCGGAGCGCATCGCAGCGCTGCGGGCCGTGCTGGCGGAGAACGAGTTCCACGCGTACATTGTGCCCACGGCTGACGCCCACAACGTGAGTTTATAGTACATCCATACCAGTGGCGTAACTATAGGGTGGCAGGAGTGGCAAAATGCCAGGCGCCCCTGACTCTACGGGGCCCCGAACTGGCTTGGTTTAGAGCACAGAAGGGACGCTGATGCACTTCTTTGTATTGAGGAAGGAGGCATCTGACGAATTTGCCGAGGGCCCCAGACGTTATAGTTACGCCACTGATCCATACTTATAACAGCAACGCGGCAGTGGCGTAACTATACCATCTGGGGCCCGTGGCAAATTCTTTTGATGGGGCCCTATCAGTAAAAATCGTCACGTTGTACTCAGTTTAATTTTAATATTTTTGAGCTCGCGGGCTCTTGGGCCGGGGCCCTCTTGGGTCGGAGGCCCCTGGCATTTTGCCAGCCCTGCCACCCTATTGTTACGCCACTGTAACGCGGCCAGCATAAAGGGAACCTTTGAGCCAGGCACGAAACGGGGGAGATTTTTTAGGTTAATTTTTAATCATTTTTAACTTACTTTACTTTGAATCAACTTTCCTAGTTTTACATACATACCTACATACATACATATATCATGTCTTTATCCTCTACGGGTAGACAGAGGCCAAGGTAACAAGACCCAAAGACCACGCTTAACATGATTGTGGGCGTATGGATGGAAAGGGGAATCAAAATAGTGATAGGTTGCTAGCCACATCGCCTATAACATGATTCCTAATTATTTTCGCCCATTCCCTCGATGGGCTTTTACGTGCGCGGGAAGAGAAGCAACTGGTACATTCTATGTTATTTGCTTTGCTCCCAGACCAGCTTGGGGGGCGTCCATTAATTACGTGAGGTATTTAGGGAGGGGAGAGGGTCAAGACGAATCTTACAAAATCTCACTTGGGGGAGAGGGAGGTCTTGGCGAATACCTATCACGTAATTTTTTTTTAGCAGAAAATGGTGTAAAACTGCGTGAAAATTCAGTTAGGTAAATTAAAGTTGAATGAAAATAAAAAACGTATCTTGAATAAAATATGACAAAATCTGACACAATTATATTTGTCATATTTGTCCGAAATTGTGTTATGTTTTTTAAGAAATCCAATAGGTAGGTACTTTTATACCCAAAGTACAAGTTTTGAAAAATCTCACGTGAGATTGGGGTAGGGGAGAGGGGGTCGAGAAAAATCTTACGACATCTCACCAAGGACGGAGGGGGGGTCAAAAAATCCTTAAAAATGTCTCGCGTAATTAATGGAGGCCCCTTGGAAGTTATAATTTTATTCTCCCCAGTCCCAATACATTGCTCCGTCGGATGCCCGCCGTGAATGGCTTTCCGGGTTGTCCGGGTCTTCCGGGACCGCCGTGGTGACCGCCGACCATGCGCTGGTGTGGACCGACGCGCGGTACTTCACCCAGTTCTACCAGCAGGTGGACACCACCCAGTGGGAGCTGATGCGGCAAGGTATGAAGCGCCCAGTCTGTCACTAGCACTTAGCACAACATCGGGTGTAGATAGGTACTGCTATTGTAGGTCAACCTGAAGCAGCAGCGACAGGTTATACCGCGTCAGGGGCGCCGACTCCGTGGGTGCTCGGGGGCTCGAGCACCCATGAGAAATAAACAGTGGGTGCCGAGCACCCCTGAGAATAGACATCACGAAACAGATCAGTAATCGCCTTTTAGGGATAGCTGTTTTTTCATTACCTGACGACCCGTTTTCGAGTCATCAAATAAGCATGAGCACCCACGAGGTTTTCTAAAAGTCGGCGCCCCTGTACCGCGTTGTTCTGAAGATCACAGATAAAGATGAAAACTTGGTTAAGCTATACCGTAGCCTCATCCTGAACATCTTGATGGTTGGCAGTCAAGTACCTTGCTTTTCCTCGTACGACAAAGATCTGGAACCAACTTTCCTGCTGCAACATTCCCTGAGCGGTACAATTTAGGGATCTTTAAAAAGGCCTTCCTGTTCTTGAAAGGGCTGGCAACGCACCTGTGATTCCCCAAGTCTTGCAGGTGCGATGGTGATTGCTTTCCATCAGGTGACCCGTCTGCTCGTTTTCTCCCTCTTATATAAAAAAAAGTATCCCTCTTCGTGGAAGAATTTCTTAATGCCGTGGTTCCAATTTTAAAAAATTGCCATCTGTACAAACTGTCATGTCCTTTCCATCATCATCATCATCACCAGCCTATATACATCCCACTGCTGGACACAGGCCTCTCAGTGTGAGAGAGCTTGTGCTATAGTTCCCACGCGAGCCCACAAACATTTTACTAAACAAATATTTGTCGCCAAGCGCCATCTGTTTGAATAAGTCTACGATACAATTACAAATTCCCGTGGAACATCTATTGCTCACCTAGGACGAGAGATGGCGCTGTTTTCAATGATGGATCGTTGAATCGAGAATTTTACTTCCCGATTTTTGTATTTATTTTTACTCTTAACCCATTCAAATCGAAACTAATCTGAAAACTAGAACAGAAAAATCTGAATAGTAAAGCTATTGCCGGGAATCTAACCCGGATTCTCATCTATCCGTGATCTCGAAGACTTACCCACTTGCTATGGGTGGTATAGGGGTAGCACGCGTCACGGATTGATGAATATCTGGGTTCGATTCCCGGCATAGCTTTACTTTTCGGATGTTCCATGTGCTCTGGTTTTAGTGTCATTTAAAAATACCTTATGGCAGGGGTTCCCAATCTTTTTCAACCTGCGGCGCAGTTACAAGTTTAGTATTTTGTAACGGCGCCCTGCCTTAGCTAAGTTGTATTGTTGCTATATTATTTACCGATGCGAGCGCTCAAATAGGTACCCGCGAATATTTGTGGTTTCGGATAATGATAGAACTCACGGCGACCCTCTTTACTTTCTACGGCGCACCAGGGCGCCGCGGCGCACACTTTGGGAACCCCTGCCTTATGGCAATAAATAAGTGATCAGCTTGTTCCTTGCGTCTGTCAGTGTCAAAGAACACCGGCGTTGATTGTGAAAAAGTTCTACAGTGCCTTAAGGTTCCGTTTGGTTAATGGTAAATGGTATTTGATTCTATTTGATCCGAGACTGAGGCTAATGATTGTGTTATGTGTCAGGCCAGGACCTCTCCATCCAGGCGTGGCTGGCTTCCAACCTGACGGCCGAGGCCGTGGTGGGCGTGGACCCTACCACCTACACCAGACCAGCATGGAACGCTCTACAGGTCTGTTCAACAGCGGACCGACAAACTCGAAAGTGCGGGGCCCTTACCATGACGACTTAAGCGCCCGGTAAACGATCAAATTGTTTGTCAAACTTTACGTGTTTGTCAAACAATTTGATGGTGTACGGGTGTGATTGAGGCGTTTGTCAAACAATCTACGTGTTTGATGCGTTTGATGAAAACCTGGATCGATGTCGAGTTTGACAAACAGGTTTGAACGTGTACGACGGTGTTTGTCAAACAAGATCTCGGTAGAAGAAGTTTGACAAACAAGTTTGTCAAGCAAGTTTGACCGTTTTCGCAGGGCGCTTTAACAAATTTGTTTGATATTTGGTTTGATCGTTTACGCTTATGTTTGATGATAACGTGAAGTTTGTCAAGCAAGTTTGTCAAACAAATTTGATCGTTCACGGGGCGCTTTAATGCGAATCAAAGTGGGATCTCACGCTGTCAGATCTATACTAAAAGTGTTAAAAATGAAATCGAAAACGTAAAATTGAAGCGCATTCAGACGTCATGGTAAGACCCCAGGGCTCCGAAGTATGTAATTTTTAGGCTAACTCTGTTTGAATTTTGTCATTCAGAATTCAGGACACATTTGTAGCGACCCTAGCGCCACCTAGTTGGCCTCTACGTAACTACTACGACGCACGAGTAGCTAGCGCCAGTTTTAATGACAGCTGTCACATCGTTCTACATCCCGCTAACGAAGTTTCTCAATGCGGCTGCATAAATACAACTCTCAACTCTCTTCCTTCGGTCTTCGGTCCCCAGGCATAGCATCTGCCTGGAGATAGATCTCTCTATTGTGGCACTCTCTAGTGTGCTTAATTTTCTGTCGAAAACAGAATACTTAGTCGGGTCTTTAACTACTGACGTGAAAGTATCCAACCTTTCTAACTCCTAGTGTAACTATTCTATTAAAGAAGTCATGCATAAAATATTCTTAAGGGCTTTCATTTCAATAATGTCGTCAACATAGAGTGCCCTGTCGGCCGCGGGTGTCGTGCTGCGGCCATCAACCGAGAACCTGGTGGACAAAGCGCGGGTCGCGGTCGGCGAGCAGGCCCCCGACCGCCCCAATCGGGCCGTCGTCGGCCTACCCCTGGAATTCACTGGTACGTAGAATATTAAAATTAAAATCTAAAATAAAACTAATTTCATAGATGGAATTGGTGAAAATTTGTGCTGAATTGGAAATACTGCTGTTTCTTGCCGTAGTTTCGCTTAAATATTACAATATTCATTGGGAAAAGAATTTGACCCTAACATAAGGAAACAGGTAATTTTTAGTGATGTTCCGGATATCCGTATCAGTATCCGTATCCGCGGATATCCGAGGGAAAAGAAAAATCCTTATCCGTATCCGTGTACGTTACTTTTCACGCGGATCTTTTACGGATCTTTTACAGGTGATTAGGTAGAATTAAAATAACTATAAAATTCCATTCAGAGTATTTTTATTTCTTAAAATCAAATATTTGGCACCTTTATATTGCAATCATTTATCGTAGTAAGTTACCATACCAATACTACATAACTGAAAGAATCTGTCATCAACTATCGCTTCAAGGTCGCGGGCGCCGACACCAATTGAATAAAAAAAATAAAGATCCATATCCGTATCCGCGGATCTTGACACTAAACATCCGTAATCAGATCCGTATCCGCGGATATACATGTTTAACGATCCGGCACATCACTAGTAATTTTATATGGAGTCTGGGCTAAATTTTGTGCTGACTATATTATATAGCCACTTACAAAGTCCGTACAAATCCTTCGATCTTCGCAGGTAGAGCGTCCAACCTGAAGATAGGAGACTTGCTGCCGCAGGTATCAGCACGAGGGGCCACGGCGCTGGTGCTCACCGCACTCGACGACATCGCATGTAAGCTAGTCTTTTACCTCCCCGTGCTGCTATAATGTCACCTTCTCTCTTAACGAGAAGGACAGAGAGAGAGAGAGAGAGCATGGATGCGACGAGTAAAGTGGCCACACATTTTTAACATAACCTTTTTTACTGTTAGTTTGGGGACGCAGTTCTAACCTAACTTACTTTACTGGCAGGTACAGTACGTTTGTTGGGGACGCAGTTCTAACCAAACCTACTTTTCTGGTAGCAGTATGTTTTTGTTGGGGACGCAGTTCTAATCTAACCTGCTTTACTTTACTCTTCTTATCTTTCTAAACTTCTTTCACAGACACTCTGAACCTCCGAGGATCCGATATCCCCTACAATCCGGTCTTCTTTGCTTACCTCATTCTTAGGGTCGACGTGGTAAGTAGTTTTTTTTTCATAAACAATAGGCGTAGATCGCTACCAATTGATTCCGCGGGATGCCTATCAAGCAGAGGCAGTCCGAAAAGTTGGATGACTTGGGGGTCCTCACAGAAGTAATAATCCGCAAAGATTATTTAGATATATTTTGCATTCCATTAATTTATAATTAGTTTTGTAAGCCCTTAAACACCTGAGACACTACCAGTTCGTGGCATTTAAATCCATCATTTTTTCCTTTTAGCCCATAAGCTTCTTATAATGCGACAATTATTGTGTAAAATAAATTGATATTCTTTTCTATTCTGCTAATGATCATGGTGTACTAATAGTTACATACCTATGTTACTAGTTGCCATTATCATTTATTATAGTTTCCGTTGGAGACGCAGTTCTAACCTAACGTACTTTACTGGTAGCAGTTCTTTTCCGTTGGGGACGCAGTTCTAACCTAGCCTACTATACTGGTAGCCGTATGTTTTTGTTGGGAAAAGCAGTTCTAAACTCTATGCATTCATAAGCTTAATTTTTATGTCTTACGATATTAGTACAAAACATATTACTTAGACATTTTATTTAGCCGTTTTTCTTATTTATACTTTCTACATTTTTTTACCAACTGTATTTGTTTCTTTATTTTGGGTTGCCAATTTGCCTTTTTTTTCAGAGCACAGACAACATAGTGTTGTTCTGGGGCAACGGGGAGCTGCCGGAGGAGGTTTCGACGTTTTTGACGGGAGAGGGCACCACAGTCACTGTGCGGCCATATGCTGAGATCTTTGAGTATTTGGACAGCATGGCTGTGAGTTGAAGTTTATACACACACATATTATGTATCACGTTCTTATCCCTTAAGGGGTAGACCGAACGTCTTTTTTATGGTGTGGAAAATGCGCCTTATGCACCTGCAAGCACGGGGTTACCGGGGGTTTGTGAGACTCCCGCGACGGCAGGCATACCCACTAAAAACCACACGGATTCCCTATTCGGTAATATGTGAGACGCTTCGGGAGCACTCGGTGTCACCGCGATGCCCCACGACCACCTCGGCATGGGGTTTCCTCTTCGCGGCACCTGTGCAATGCAGGTTTGGGGATTCCCGCCCTCCCCCGCTGGTGAGGGTAGAGTGCCTAGGATAACAAAACCTAAAGGCCACGTTCAGCGAGTTTGTGGGCGTATAGGTGGAAAGGGGAATCAAAATAGTGATGGGTTGAAGAGAAGCAGGTGGTGCATTCTAACTTTTTTCTTTGCTCCTAGACCAGCATGGAAATTAATAGGGTTACATTTTTTTTTCGGAAAATGGCATACTTAGTTTCCGCGGGACTGCGGTAAATGAGTTGCCCTGTGTATGTGTAAAGTAGCACGGACACTCGTGCAAGTCGCCACGTAGTTGAACCTAGCCTCAGTTTGTTTGTTTTCGTAGAACGCGTTGCCAGTCGGCAGCACAATATGGCTGTCCACGGATGGAAGTCACGCCGTTCATTTAGCAGCAGAAGTTGTAAGTAATCACCGAAAACACACAAATACACACACACACACACATGCACACACACACACACACACACAAACATACACAGAGAGAGAGAGAGAGAGATACCGACATATACACTTTCACGCTTACTCATTTTTATTGATACTTATTTGGTCTTCTATCACGTCACTGACATATTTTGTTCTTTTTTTCATTATTTTTGGTTATTTGCAATCATATATTACAGACTTTGTATACCTAATTACATACCTACATACATATATGAATGAATCACGTCGTTATCCGTTACGGAGTAGACAGAGCCTAAGGCAACAATACAAAGGCCACGTTTAGCATGATTATGAGCGTAGTGGAAAGGGGAATTAAAACAGCTACCGCCAACCAGGGTGACTTTGGTAATTTTGGGGGCTGCTTTGATCGTTTAAAAATTGCTATAAATAAAAATTACTTATAAGTAGTACTTTTAAAGTCACCCGGTAAATCAGTCACCCCCGTTGATATACCTAAATTAAAGGTTTATTTTTCAGGCAGGTAGAACGACAACGGTATCAACAGTGTCTCCGGTGGCTCTGATGAAGTGTGTGAAGAACGACGTGGAACTGGAGGTGAGTTTATTATCAAGTCAGCTGGAATACATCCACTGAACTGGTCTTTTCCAGGAACCTCCACGATTGGGTTTACGCTACCTGCTGCTAATAGTTTCGTCACCAAAGTTTCGCACCCAAACTTCTACTGTATGCGTGAAAATATATAAAGTTTCCTTTGGGGACGCAATTCTAACCTAAACTAACTTTACTAGTAGCAGTTCGTTTCCTTTGGGGACGCAATTCTAACCTAACCTAACCTGCTTTTCTGGCAGCAGTTCTTTTCCGTTGGGGACGTCGGAAAACCTGTTGAAATATTCCTAAATAGTTCTGAGATACCTTGTACCTGGTAGAGATCGCTCTGTAGCGATAAGGCCGCCTATTGTTACCTTGTAATATTCTATATACCTTTTTCTGTTTTGGTTGTTATATGTGGTGTTCAATAAAGAGTTATTGTATTGTATTGTTGTGGTGCAGGGTTTCCGCTCGGCGCACATCAAGGACGGCATCGCTGTGGTGCGCTTCCTGCGCTGGGTTCACGAGCAGGTGGCTGCAGGAGCCAACGTGACCGAGGTGGACGTGGGGGTCAAGCTGGACGAGCTCAGAGAGTGAGTTCACGATTTTAAGGGCTTTCCACACTTGCACGTAAACTGTATCAAAACATACAGTTGAACTTGACCGTAAATTTCTATCCTACTAACATTATAAATGTGAAAGTTTGTGAGTATGGATGTTTGGATGTTTGTTACTCTTTCACGCCAGAACGGCTGGACAGATCTGGATGAAATTTGGAACATAGATAGATTATAGTCTGGAATAACACATATACTACTTTTTATCCCGGAAAATTGCGTAATTCCTGCGGGATAGCGATAAACAAATTCTATGCAGACGGAGTTGCGGGCAACAGCTAGTACCTATATAAAACCCACGGGCTTTTTCCTTGTCATGAAACCCTAGGGCGGTAAGTATCCCCTCCGCCCACCTGGTGAAACGCCGCGTCTCCGGCACGCGGTTTTTCCTACATGCACACATAAATCACGTCTTTATCCCTTACGGGGTAGACAGAGCCTAAGGTAACAAGATCTAAAGACCACGTTTAGCATGATTGTGGGCGTATGGATGGAAAGGGGAATCAAAACAGTGCCATCGCTAGCCACATCGCCTATAACACATGATCCCTAAGATTTTCACCTGTTCCCTCGATGGGCTTTTACCATCTGCGCGGGAAGAGAAGCAACTGGTACATTCTATGTTTTTTCTTTGCTCCCAGACCAGCATGGAAGAACTATAATTTTATTTATTTCCTCGCAAATGTGATGAAAAACATTGTATGTTTCACGGGCGGTACGGGAATCACAAACTCGACTCAGAAAGCCCTGTCTTGGAGTTCGATCTTCTACTAGAGCCTCGATCGTAATTCCTTACTTATCGCCCTTAATACACAATGCACTATTATTTACTCGCTAGTAATTAAAACTTTATAACTACGTCTGTCCATCACATAATTTTACATGTCAAACAGTGGCGTAGCTAGGTAACCAAGGGCCCTAGTGCAAATAAAAAAATGGGGCCCCACACTATCTAAACTGGTTAGGTTAGGTTTTATCATGCAAAAATATTACTTCTGGTAAGGGTTCGTGGGCCCCCTGAGCTTGAGGGCCCCGGGGCAGTGCACAGCCTAGCCCCGAGGTAGCTACGCCACTGATGTCAAATTAACTTGATTATTTCATTCATCTTTTATTAGTACATGATTTAATACTATTGTTTACGTGTCTGATCTTTCGTTTCACTCTATCTCCTAGGGAGGAGCGAGACGCCATGGGGGCCTCTTTTGCGACCATCGCCGGCGCAGGGGAGAACGGCGCCATCATACACTACAAGGCTGATCCGGAAGGCGAGCAGCGCGTGATCACCAGCGAGGACATGCTGCTGGTGGACTCTGGCGGCCAGTACAGGTAGATAACCAATGTGACGGAGGCGCCTTAGGGTGCCTGTCGTGGCTACGCGTAACCTTGGCGTTCCGAATGCTGAGGCCGTGGGTCGCAACAGTGATTGTGAGGAGAAAACCTCTATAAAAAATCCAGCAGCGCCTGCGGGGGAGGGCGGGAGTTCCCAATCCTGCATTGCACAGGTGTCGCAGGGAGGTAGCCCCATCCCGGGGTGGGCCCGTAGGGCATCGCGGTTCACGAAAGTTCTCCCGTGGTGTCCTACAATAGTGCCAAATTAGGGAATCCGTGTGTTTTTTACTGGGTATGCCTGACGCCGCGGGAGAGCCCCAGATACCCCTGGTATTCCCGTACCGGGCCGGATGCATAAGGCGCATTTTCCACACCATAAAAAAAAAAAAAAAAGGTAGATAACCAAAGCCAAGCATCTACAGGCCGGTCGTCAAGCAGAGCGAAAAAGCATTGCCCTATTTCTATTTGTCTCTGTCACACGAGCATGGTGCCCTCACGCTCGCACCCTTGCACGTAGCTTTGATCGTCGGCGGCAGAGATTGTAAACCTTAGGTAACTTAGGTTTACAGGCACACGAGTGGGACCTTACGCACATGTTATTTTGCTTGCAATGTCATAGACGTACAATAAATAACTAGACTCCCTGTCTCTAACAAAAGTTCCTCAAGATTTCATTATAAGGCCACGTTTAGCATGATTGTGGGCGTATAGGTGGAAAGGGGAATCATAATAGTGATGGGTAGCTACAGAGGCGGATTACCCATAAGGCAAACTGGCATGCCTAGGGGCGCGTAGTTACGAGGGGCGCGCGAGCTCAGAATTTTTGCATAAATATGCTAAAACTAGTTAAAATTAATAGTATTATGATGGCCATTTATGGCCGGTACAGGGGCGCCGATAAAGCGATTGCCTAGGGCGCTCTAAACCTTTAATCCGCCACTGGGTAGCTAGCCGCATCGCCTATATCAGGGGTGGCCAACAGGTCGATCGCGATCGACCGGTCGATCGCGACTGTTAGTCCAGTCGATCGTGGCAAGGCAAAAAATATAAATACGTAGACCAGACTGCGCAACGTTATCACCAACTGCATATTTAAGGTTTCATGAAGTATGTAATTGGTAGATCGCACAGGGTTTCGTTAGTAAACAGGAGATCTTGGGTCTGATCAAGTTGGCCACCCCTGGCCTATATGATTCCTATGCCCATTCATGTGGACTTCACTATCTGCTCCGTCAAGCTGTGGAACGAGTTGCCCCTGACGTTGAGGGAATCTCAGTCTGTGGCGGTGCTCAGGGGTGGGCTGAGGAAGTTGTGGCTAAGCACTGGCACCTGAGGCGGTAGCTGCCTTTCATATTGTTTTTAGTTCGAGTATTTATTTATGTTATTTGATATTCGATAGTGTTTATGTAAGTTTATTGGTTAAATTTATTCCGTTATTTATATATTATTTTACTATGGTTTTATAATGTACTTTAGTAGTTAATTTATTAAGTATTAATTACTACTTTATTTGCGCATAATAATGACTGCTTGCCTTTTTGTTGTAACTTTTCCTTTCTGTATCAGGTTAGCTGGAAGAGATCCCTTCTTAGGGACAAGTTCGCCTTTGTACTATTTTCTCTGTATATCTGTATTTTTAAAATTTTTATGTGCAATAAAGAGTTTACATACATATATACATACTTTTTTTGGAAAACGCTCTACGTATGTCTGTTTCAGGGATGGCACGACCGACATCACGCGCACGCGTCACATGAGCTCCAACCCGACGGCTATGCAGCGGCTGGCCTTCACGCGCGTGCTGAAGGGCCAGATACTGCTGGGAACTGCTGTCTTCCCCACCGGCATCACTGTGAGTTCACCAGTGGCGTAACTGTAACATCTGGGGCCTGTGGCAAATTCTTTTGATGGGGCCCTATCAATTAAAATCGTCACGTTGTACTCAGTTTAATTTTAATATTTTTGAGATCGCGGCCTCTTGGGCCGGGGCCCTCTTGGGTCTGGGGGCCCTGGCATTTTTCCAGCCCTGCCACCCTATTGTTACGCCACTGGAGTCCACCTATCCTACTTCCTAGGTACTAATATTATAAATGTGAAAGTTTGTGCGAGTATGTCTGGATGTTTGTTACTCTTTCACGTCATAACATGATTCCTATTTTCGCCCATTCCCTCGATGGGCTTTTACCTACCATCTGCGCGGGAAGAGAAGCAACTAGTAAATTCTATGTTTTTTCTTTACTCCCACAGCATAGAAGAAAGTGCATCGAAGTTATTTTTTAACGGTACCCACCTTTTCTTCTTTAGAGGTACGGCCCTTTGTAGTGCACCGTTATACTAATCAAGGAATATTATGTAGATGCCAAATGTAGCTTTATTGGTACATTTCGGGATTTTTCAATTCCGCGGGAAAATCGGGATAAAAAGTACCTATCCTATACCCGTCTCCTGGTTCTAAGTTACCTTTACCTCATTATTACACATAAACGGATAACTCACGTATAAAAAGTCGAGTGATGCTCGACATGTTTCGGACTATTTCGTAGTCCTTTTTCCAAGAGCGCTCGCCCCGGCGGCAGCGACACGAACACTGCGCGCCAGCGCTCTGCTCGCGCGGCTGTTCGACGCAACTGACAGCGGCGCACAACTACCCTCGTTTTCATCGTCATTTTTATTACTGTCAAATGTAGGGCAGCACACAACACTAACCACGTCACTCCGTAAAGGTTCGCTCACACTCACCGTTTGGTCAATATTTAAAACAGTTTTCCAACTCGGGGGCACCGACCATCCACTATCCCGGTTGAAATTGGGATACCGACTTATTTCGATGGCTTCACGTACTTTCCGCGGAATGAAAAACTTTTGTCTCGCCAGTACGGACACCTTATGAAACCTGATATAATGCGTCGAATCAGATTCCATCGAATGTTCAGCGACAGCACATGTCGAACACACATGGCAGAACATGTCGAGCATCACTCGACTTTTTATACGTGAGTTATCCGTTTATGTGTAATAATGATTAAGTCTCACGGTAGTTTCATGTTGAAAGTACCTTTACCTCCCCACCAACATTCAGCTAAATCGGTTCAGCCGTTCTCGAGTTATAAATAGTGTAACTAACACGACTTTCTTTTATAAACATAGATAGATGTGACACGTGTGTTCTAATTTTTCATCAATCGACAGGGCAACGTCCTCGAGACTCTAGCCCGCAAGGCCTTATGGGACGTGGGGCTGAACTACGCCCACGGCACGGGCCACGGCGTGGGCCACTTCCTGAACGTGCACGAGGGCCCGGCCTGGATCCTGTCCGCCCTCAGCGCCGACGACCCCGGCATCGTGCCCAAGATGATATTCAGCAATGGTAATAGTGCTATCTGGTATCGAGTAGCGGAACTAATGTGGGCTAATGTATTGTTTTTAAACGTCCGGGGTGTCCATCAAATAATTTCAACCTCCTACTGAAATATTTAAGAATGATTTTAGAATTAATTTATTTGACATTTAAATCATTTTTTTTCTCTTTCTTTCTTCTCATACTTTGTTTTACTTTGACTAGTAGAGACTTTATACATCTATCTCTATTGTAGACTAATATAATTTAAGACTCGGGGACCTTATACATCCCTTTTATAAATGTATTCAATTCAAGTAGAATTTAAGTATTGTAATAGCTTAATGTTTTATTTTGAAAAATTCTCGAAATTTGCAAAAAAAAAATGAATTTTTCAATGATTTTTTTATGCTTTGCTTTCCTAGGCTCGTTCTCACCCTACCCCAAAAAAAACTTATATTCGAACCCAAATGACCCCTGGCCATAATTTTATTTCAGAGCCTGGTTATTACGAGGTTGGCGAGTACGGCATCCGACACGAGGACCTCGTCGAAGTCATTGAACTCAACAAGGAATCAGATCACATTCTGGTAAGTGCTTGGAATAAAATTAACCAAATGCCTTAGTCTAACGAGCGGACGCCCGCGACAGGGCCGGATTCAAGGGAGGGAAACCGGGGCTACAACCCCGGGGCCTCCACAAAAGAGAGGCCCCCACAATAAACCTACGTCGAAAAAAAAATTGAGACTAATGTAAACATTTGTATAAACAACTTGGGAAGTAAAATAATTTGGGGCCAGAGGGCCTCCACTCCTTTGTTGTATAGAGGCCTCCAGACCTCTAAATCCGGCATTGGTCCGCGACCACATTTACCATCTCTTACTATGTTAACAATTTTATTTATCCGCCCGTTGGTCAGATGACATTTGTTATTCGGAACCTGCACGTCTAGCACGAGAGCGCACAAGTCGCGTCGCGCGCGAGATAGATTGCCCGTCCTTTTCTTACTGTACCAACAAGAAAGAGACGGGTAGTCCAACTCGCGCGCGACGCGACTTTCGTGCGCTCTCGTGCTAGCGGGGCTGTGGATGAGACTGCTCGGGACCGGGCAGTAGCGTGAAAATGAAGAGGCCTTCACTCAGCAGTGGGATGTGGGCTGATTAGATAGATAGATAGATATGAAAATATGAACTGGATCTTAATGCCAAATTCTGAATGTTTCCACACCATTATTTTTTCTCACTCTGAGGGTGCGGCTCCACTGAGGCGGAGACGAGCGGAGCGGAGAGGAGACGTGTGGGGATCGACCAATCATATTACATTCGTATTACATGAAATCCACATCTCGTCTCCGATCTGTAATATGATTGGTCAATCCCCACACGTCTCCTCTCCGCTCCGCTCGTCTCCGCCTCAGTGGAGCCGCAGCCTAACGGCTAGGCTGTTCAGCAAAAGGCGTCCAACTCAACTTACGTATTTTGGAACAAGTTTGGTGTAAATTGTCTCACGGTACTTATCTGTTTATTTAATTTCTGTAGGCGGAGGGTCTGGTCGGAGACTTCGAGGGTCGCGGCGCTCTTGGCTTCCACACCATCTCGCTCGCACCACACCAGACGGCGTGCCTGGACATCAGTCTTCTGACAGACTTTGAGGTAGGTATAACATAACGTCACGCCTCTAGTGCATGGGAATAGGGGAAGGCAGAAACTGCTTTGTTCCACTTGCAACGATCCTGACATACCTGAGGTATAGAATACAAAACACAGATGCCTACATGCATACTATAGTCACTCCATAGTATAAAACAAAATCTTGAAAACTACGCAACGGATTTTGATGCGATTTTTTTTAATAAATAGAGTGATTCAAGAAGGTTTATATGTATAGCACGTGCATATTATACCGTGCGAAGCCGGGGCGTCGTTAGTTTTATATAATCTGTGATGCATACCTATCCATCTGCGGCGCAAGTTGAAAGAGAAGAAGTACCTAATAAATTATATTTTTTAACAGATCAAATTCATCAACGACTACCACGCCCGCGTTCTCTCAACCCTAGGCCCGATCCTGCTTGAGAGAAACCTGCACGAAGACTACACTTGGCTGGAGAGAGAATGCGCGCCAATAAATCGAAATGCCGCCATTTTGTTGACAGCTACGCCGCTATTGGCCCTGCTCAGTGTTGCCAGGCTGTTCGTGTAGACTGTTTAAGCGAATGGAATAAAAGCGTTTTGTAATTGTAGTCTTTGATTTCTTGTTAATGCTAATCCTCTTTTCTATCAAACTCTATAAAAGACGAGAACACCTTTGCTTTGATTTTATCTGGGTCCTACTGAAAAACAGCGTTGCGGCTTGCCGCAATATTATGCTGAGTGGGGCCCATTTTACACCATATCGGTACTATTGCTATTGTATTTCTTCTTACTATTATATATCTACGTGTATCGAATGTGTGTAAATAAATGTTTCTCTCTCTCTCTCTCTCTCTCTTTGCTTTGCGGGATAGAGAACTTTTAGGCCCTTCAAGGCGACAGAGTACCAACTGTGGGATAGCAGACTGGCACGTTTACTCACTAACCCTGCTGCGTGTGGCGCCAAATAGGGTTCCAGCTATTTTCCAGGATGGAAAGCAAAATAGCTGGAGAAATTACTGGTAGATATAGCTATCTTAGCTCTCCAGAATGGCAACACTCTACAATGCTCTAGTGTTGCGCTAGGGCAGCGCGTACAAACTTTGTTTCGCAAACATAAGGAAGGATAATAGAGAGTGGTACTTGGCTGATGTGAGCCATTTAATGGAGTAGTTAACACAACATTCGAGTTTTCCGGCATCAGAAAACACATTATGAATACAGAGGTTCGTGAAATACTCGTTTGCAGCCAGAGAATCTGAGTGCTTGATGAATCTGACCCAAGAGACATTCAATGAGGCTGGCACAGTCACACAGTTGCACTTAAGCCTTGTAAAAATTTTAGATTAAAAAAACTCAAATTTCTAACTGATAAATTAATTTTACTTAAAACTTAAACATATCACATGATACATTTGCTACAGGCTTGTCAGTTCTCTAATCCTCAAGATGGCGGTACTTCTTGATGTTGAGGAGCACCCAGGCAGGGACGGCCGTCCAGCCCACCACCATGGCGGCGGCAAGGACGACCTGCTCCTGTAAAAAAACCAGTGCAAAATATAAAGCTATGTTTTATAACAAAATAACTTTCAAGCATTCACTTATCAAAGGCCAAAGTGGACAAGAGACAGATTTGAGTGGACATGTTGAAGGAGCCCTATGCTCAGAGGCACACGAACATCAGATACATTTTATAAAGTATGTGTTGTACTTAAAATGAATGGCGGAAATAAAAAGGCTTTATTATTAAAAAAAACTTCCAATAAATCGTTGTCATTAGTTACTATTTGCGTGATAAGAGCTAACTTCAAACCAAATTGCAAATTCCTGGAAGAACTGGAAGTATGGAAATATCTTTGAAGAATATAACTTTTGTTTGTTGATTAAGAAGTTTAATTTGTTCATTGCTCCAAGGGGTAGCAGTACTTAGTATTTGATATTAATTTCAGCTTGATACCTCAATGCATTACTGAGAAAAAAGTTATTGACAGACGGACGGAATGGTGTGCAAGTGATCCTAATAAATAAATAAAATAAAAAATAAAAATAGCCTTTATTCACTGATGATTACATATTGTTGAACTTAACCTAATTTACACCCGCCTCATTCGCATCAGGTTGCCCGTATTGGACATAGGCCTGTAATAGGCGGGCTAGGTAAGTGATCCTACAAAGGTTCTATTTTTGCCAGTTGAGGTACAAACAATAAAGGCAAAACCAAAATTGTGGAGCTCCCTTTAAGAACTAGTATTGGGTTTGTAGCTAGCATGAGGAACGATGACTGAACACTAAGCATCATACAGAAAATAACTAAAAATGCATTTATACAATTTGTGACAAGCAATAAAATATTTGGAACTTTTAGTCTGTTAAGCACTCAACTGAAACTATGGTCTGGCTCCTGTATTTGGAAACAAGATGGTTGTTAACAACGCAGGAATGATCGAATTTGCTTAGTCTCGGAACACAGGACAAACTTATCTACAAAGGGACTAAAATAACCTAAAATTTTCCTTATAATTACGTAATGTTACAAACTTAATTCCATTCATATTATTTCACTTAAAGTCGCTCGTCACGAGGTATTCCTCATCAGAACGTTCGAAAACCATATAATACAGTTTTAAAGCCGTGTAAGTAAGTAACCAAGGTAAATAATCGAGGAATTTGATATGAAACTTACGCCTTTGGTAACCTTCTCCCTGGCGGGGGTGGCGATAACGGTCATGTTTCTCTTCTGTACATTCTTGGCGATCTGAGCGTTGGTCCTCAGAAGGGTCCTGGCAGCCAGCATTTTGATTTTATATAGATTTTCACTTACAAAAATTAATCAATCAAATCACAAGTGCGCAATGCAAATGACAGTTCTGTCTTGGGGATACCATGTACAAAAAATACTCACTACCAAAATGATTATGCTTTGTAATTAAAAATTAAATGAGCGGTTTGCCGTGTGCCTGTAACAGCAAAGCACCTTTTTTTTTAAATCCATTATTACACTATCTGTGAAAAAAAAACCACCTGTCAATTCAATGTCAAATCAAATAGAGTTGTTTGGTAGCGCAGGCGTTCGTTTCGCTGCATTTTTTCGATTATTCGTGTATTAATACTAAGTTGTTGTATTCAACTAGAGTAGAACATGGCGGTAAGTTAATCCATCTTTCTATTTTCACGCCAGGTTCTCAAACGTGGTGTCAAATAATTTTATTTACAAAAACATTGCTCCACCGGTTTCTAGGTTATGAATCAAGTTAAAAATAACATAAGTATGTTTTCTCCGCAAATTTAGTAATTTATTATCAAAATTAACCATTTCCCAGTCTCTAGCTGCAGCGCAAGTGCAGGAAGTGCGCTCAATTACGCGCATTGAGCGAATTGGGGCTCATTCTCACATTAGAGGATTGGGTCTCGATGACTCCCTGGAACCTCGAGCTGTGTCCCAGGGCATGGTGGGGCAGAAGATGGCCAGGAAGGCTGCCGGCGTCGTCCTACAGATGATTCGAGAAGGTATTGAGCTAACAGCCGTTGCCATGGCAACATGGTTATTATATTTATTGATTTACTATACTTTAATTAACTAAAACCTATGTTTACATATATTGCCCAGAAAGCTGCTATTATTATTATTATTATTATTATTGAATTATAGGCGAGCAGCAGAGTTGCTGATGTGCCTATCTCATAGTCCAAGTTTAAGTTTAAATCAGGCAGAGTATCTTTAAGGCTGGCTGCATTTCCTTGTTATTTGGCTGTGCCAATATGTTTTCCGGGAAAAACAGCTGGTTTTTTTTATCATTTTAATAAGTCTTCGAGGTTTGGCTACCCTAGGCCCTAGTGCTCAATAGTATAAGCTGCAAAAAGTAGCATTTTGCCCACTATATCATTATTGTTTGAACTTGACTTCTGTAATGCATTCTATGATATTAACCCACTAGCTGTTGCCCGCAACTTCGTCTGCATTGAATTCGTCTGCTATCCTGCAGGAATTACGCAATTTTCTGGGATAAAAAGTAGCCTATGTGTTATTCCGGACTATAATCTATGTTCCAAATTTTATCCAGATCCGTCCAGCCATTCTGGCGTGAAAGAGTAACAAACACCCAACCATTCATACTTACAAACTTTCACGTTTATAATATTAGTAGGATTTGCAAATAAAACGGGCACCAAAAACTTGAAGTAAGTATTTAACAAACATTCTTCACACTCCCTACACAATGCAAATCGAGTTTACTGGTTATAAATAGATTCCTTAGAACTTCAATTAAGTTAAATAATTTTTTATACAATCTATTTTGCTGAAAATGCACAACTTGTCAAAAAGTGTAAAATAGTGTAATTATTACATCTCAGGAAAATGACTTGAGTGTTATTATATTGAAATAGCATTTATTTATAAATTTATTTGTATCATATCATATCATGTTATAGGCGATGCGGCTAGCAACCCATCACTATTATGATTCCCCTTTCCACCTATACGCTCACAATTATGCTAACCATGGCCTTTAGATCTTGTTACCATAGGCCCTGTCTACCCCGTACAGGTTAAAGATGTGATATGTGTATGTATATATGTTCATCTGTCTTGATTGTCCGCTGGTCATTTGTGATGTAATATTGTAACAGGTAAGATAGCTGGTCGCGCGGTGTTGCTGGCGGGGCAGCCGGGCACCGGCAAGACGGCGATCGCCATGGGGCTGGCGCAGGCGCTCGGGCCCGACACCCCCTTCACCAGCATGGCGGGTAACTGCGCATTGAATTTATTTAAACAAGCGAGGCATACTAGCAAGTTGTATAAGTTTGCTTACTTTTGCTGACAAGGGGGAGTGGGGGTAAATAATTGTAAAAAATCTGCTTACGTAATACTTGAATGGCCCCAGGTGTAAAACGCCTCTGCCGACAAATAAATTAATTGGAGATATCTCCAATGTGGAAGAGTTTAGTTAGGTTGGGGGCCGTCCATTAATCGCGTGAGGCTCCGAAAGGGGGGGGGGGAGCGGTTCGGCAAAAATCACGAAATATCACAAGAGGGGCGGGGGGGGGGGGGGTTGTAGTAAGATATCACGTGTATTTATTTATTCGTCAAACGCGTTATTTTTGCTATTAACCACTACGCGATTTGCTACCAGCCTGCAAACACATTTTTATCATGTTCCTTAATTTTCTAGAATAACATCTATACATATAAAATTCAAAGTCCTGACTGACTGACTGACTGACTGACTGACTGACTTAACTATATATCAACGCACAGCCCAAACCACTGGACTTAGAGACTTGAAATTTTGCACATAGATACCTTATACAATGTAGGCATCCACTAAGGAAGGATTTTTGGAAATTCCCACGGGATAAGGAAAAAACGGGAATTATATATTCGACTCCGAGTGACGCTATCTCATTAACTATAATAACTAGACTCTTCAAATTTGATACAAAAGTAGGTGATTACAAAACGAAGAAACTAATTTCAGGATTTTTGGAAATTCCCACGGGATAAGGAAAAAAACGGGATTTATAATGTTCAGTTAAACGAAATCCTATGAACTATAATTACTAGACTGTTCAAATTTGGCATAGAAGTAGGTGATTATAATAGTAAAATAATGTTTTAATGATTTTTTGAAATTCCCACGGGATAAGGAAAAAAACGGGATTTATATATTCAGTTCTACGGGATCGATTTTTCGTTTTACTGGTCGTATAAAACTGAAATTCGGCCTTCAAGTTCCCTTGGGGAGTGTAAACAATAAAAAAGGATTTCCCGAAATTCCCACGGGAACGGGAAAAACGGGACTTTTCATTTTACTGGTTGCAGAAAGCTGAAATTCGGCATGTAGGTTGCTTCGGGTGTGCAGAGGAGCATTAAGAGAGTACTTTCCCAAATTCCCACGGGAACGGGAAAAATATTTGTTTACAAAGAAATACTGCGGTAGGCATAATATGGCTAGAAATTTGAAATTTGGCACACATATACCTTGACTATCCTAGAGGTGCACTAAGAAGGTATTTTTAGAAATTCTCACGGGATAGGGAAAAAACGGGATTTTTTGTTTTACTGGTCGTAGAAAGCTGAAATTTGGTAAGAGCCTTCCTTGATGAGTGTATGGGAGCACTAAGAAAGGATTTCCAGAAATTCCCACGAGAACAGGAAAAACGGGGTTTTTCGTTTTATTGGTCGTAGAAAGATGAAATTTAGCATTTAGCTTCCTTAGGGAGTGTAAGGGAGCATTAACAAAGGATTTCCTAACATTTTTACGGGAACGGGAAAAATGTTTGTTTACAAAGAAATACTGCGGTAGGCATAATATGGCTAGAAAATTGAAATTTGGCACACATATACCTTGAGTATCCTAGAGGTGCACTAAGAAGGTATTTTTCGAAATTCCCACGGGATAGGGAAAAAACGGAATTTTTTGTTTTACTGGTCGTAGAAAGCTGAATTTGGTAAGAGCCTTCCTTGATGAGTGTATGGGAGCACTAAGAAAGGATTTCCAGAAATTCCCACGAAAACAGGAAAAACGGGGTTTTTCGTTTTACTGGTCGTAGAAAGATGAAATTTAGCATTTAGCTTCCTTAGGGAGTGTAAGGGAGCAATTAACAAAGGATTTCCTAACATTTTTACGGGAACGGGAAAAACCGGGATTTTACGTTTCCAGACGAAACAGCGGAAGAAAGAGACTTAACATTTATAACGTGTGTTTCTTTAAAGGCTTTAAGTGTACTCCGAAAGCACTCCCCAAAATTTTCACGGGAACGGGAAAAAACTTATTTTTTCGTTTTACATCTTAGCGCGTGCGAAGTCCCGCGACTTGGGGTAAAAGCTATTTGGGGTAGGTATATTTTAGGACAGCCCTTTAGGTTAGGTTAGGTTTGTTTTATAAAAATCCTGCAATATTTACAGTTTCAGAAAAATTAAGGCAGCGGGGCAATGTGGGGGCTTGCTTGCATGCTTGCTTGAGTCCTTGCTTTGCATGCTTGATTGCATACTTGCTTTCATGCATGCTTGCATGCTTGCTTGCATGCATGCATGCTTGCGTGCTTACTTGCATGCATGCTTGCTTGCACGCTTGCTTGCATGCTTGCTTGAGTCCTTGCTTTGCATGCTTGATTGCATACTTGCTTTCATGCATGCTTGCATGTATGCATGCATGCTTGCGTGCTTACTTGCATGCATGCTTGCTTGCACGCTTGCTTGCATGCATGCTTGCTTGCACGCTTGCTTGCATGCTTGCTTGCCTGCTTGCATGCCTGCTTGCATGCTTGCTTGCAGGTTTGGGTCCTCGCTTGCTTGATTGCTAGCTTCTTTGTAATGCTCATGGTTCACGCGTGCGAAGCCGCGGGCAAAAGCTAGTTAGATTATACTTTTATACCTGTATTTAAAGATAAAATCCATCCATATACACACCCTCAACTTGCTAATTGTGGCCTGTAGGTACCTGTTACCTTAGGCTCTGTCTGCCCCGTAAGGGATAAAGACGTGATTTGTGTATGTGTATGTATGTATTTAAAGATAATATTCTAAGAATTTCAAAAATTCTTTGTAGGTACTAAAATACACGTGACTTTGAATGGGGAAGGGGGGGTAGTTTTAAACCTCACCACGTATCACCAATGGGGGGGGGGGGGGGGGTTAAAAGTGCTAAAAAACATTATGATTAATATAGACGGCCCCTTGCCAGCCTAAAGGACTGAGATGTAATACTTTCAAGGTTTACCTTAGCTCGCAACGCGTATTCACTCCTCTTGCCATCGGGTGATCTACATGCTTATTTGGTCGAACCTACGAATAATAATAAATCAAGAAGCGTAATTCCCTAACAGTTGCCGCTTCGATTGTCATTCCACGTACGCACACAAACTAACAGCAATGCAAACGTGACATCTGTCACTCCGATAGACAATACTTGCACGCGATTAGTCCGCGCGTCGTGATTGTGTCCGCCCACTTGCGGTAAGGGAAAGGTGCGTGGATCGCATGCATCCAGAGTCGACAAGTATGGTGTCCTAAAATATTTATTTACATACATATGAAATGTGAGTCCTCTATTTTTCATATCTGAATGGCTTCTACACCACTTCACACAACACGATGGCATATTTTTCTAATGTATTAGCGCAAAAATACAATGATAACATCACGATAACGGCTCGAGCGTCCCGGCCGAACTAATTCGCCGCGTGGTACATATTTTAAGCCACGCCCCCTGCGGTGCACTTCGCGTGGAATGATTTTTCGAGCTTAGTTACGCTTCTTGACTTATTATTATTCGTAGGGTCGAACTATATAATTTTTTAACAGAAACATATTCTAAAATATTTTACAAATTTTATCAGCATCTATTTCTTTTTAGGATCCGAGATCTATTCTCTCGAAATGAGCAAGACAGAAGCCCTAACGCAGGCCATCAGGAAGTCTATTGGGATCAGGATCAAGTGAGTGTGCTTTGATCTTTTGATATTACTTTAGGATCTGTAGGATATAAAAAAAAAAAAAATTTTGCAAATTGGCCGCCAAGGGCTCTTTTACTTACATGTATTTTTTTTAAACTGTGCATTCGGACGGAAAGACCATCATTGCCAAAATTGCGCTGCAAGAAATTTGACAGATAGTATTTTTTTCAAAATAAAATACATTATGCTACTACAATACTTAAATTAAATACATTTATAAAAGGGATGTATAAGGTCCCCTAGCCTTAAATGATATTAGTCTATAGTAGAGATGTATAAAGTCTCTACTAGTCAAAGTAAAACAAAGTATGCAAAGGAAAAGCGAAAAAAAAAAAACAAAATAATTTAAGTTCAGTGGAGGTGTAAAACAGGTTGCATTGCATATACGTATATATACATATACAGTATATACGTAAATCATGTCTTTGTCCTTTATGGGGCAAAAACGGGTTATTTTTGTCCATTAAATCACCAACTTAAGATTCTTTTATTATGAAATAGGGCGAAAAACGGGCAATGTGGTCATATGATGGTAAAATAACAACACACTCTTAAGACTTTGATGACAGGTCAGAGCCAAATATTACTTTGTGAAAAAATGGCACATCCACCAAAAAAGGTTCGCCGCCTGGCCTATAACATGCTTCCTGAAAATTTCGCCCATCCCCTCGATGGGCTTTTACCATCTGCGCAGCAAGCTGGTACGTTCTATGTAGCAAAATGTACCTTGACTTTGTCCGTCAGGGAGGAGTCGGAGATAATCGAAGGCGAAGTGGTGGAAGTGGTGGTGGACCGCGCGGCAGGCGGCGCCGCGCGCGTGGGCAGGCTCACGCTCAAGACCACCGACATGGAGACCAACTACGACATGGGCGCCAAGATGGTGGACTCCATGCTCAAGGAGAAGGTGCGCTGTTGCCAGTGGCGTAACTATAACGTCTGGGGCCCGCGGCTAATTCCTCAGATGCCTCCTTCCTCAATATAAAGAAGTGCATCAGCGTCCCTTCTGTGCTCTAAACGAACTCAGTTCGGGGCCCCGTAGAGCTAGGGGCCCCTGGCATTTTGCCACCCCTGCCACCCTATAGTTACGCCACTGGCTGTTGCCAATGCAACTGTTTTTATTTTAATATTTTACATACACATACACAAATCACGTCTTTATGCCTTATGCGGTAGACAGAGCCTAAGGTAACAGGTACCTACAGGCCACATTTAGCAACGTTGTGGGCGTATATGTGGAAAATGGAATCGAAATAGTGATGGGATGCTAGCGTCATCGCCTATAACATGATTCCTATGGTTTTCGCCCGTTCCCTCGATGGGCTTTTACCATCTGCGCGAGTAGAGAAGCAACTGGTATGTTTTATGTTTTTTCTGGTGCAATTTTAAGTGAGCTTGTAATAGTAGATTAATACCGAGGCCTGGGAGGTAGCCAATTGCTGGATGAGTAACTTGTTTAAAAACACGAACCGCAGGTGAGTGTTTTTTTAAAGTTACGAATCCAACAATTGCTCTTCCAGCTGAGGCAGACATGTTTTTCTCAAACACTGAGAGGAAATGAAAATAAACTTAGGTGGTTTTCACGTTCCCGCCTTTTTTCTTAAGTTTTTTTATGTCAGCTGTCACCGTAAGCTATTTGAGACATTGATAAAAACGTTAGCCGAACAGAACGCGCCTCGGCCATCGACTTGGCTGTATGATATTGTTGTTCATTACTCCATAGTCTCTTTGACTTTAAAAAAGTTAAAAACAAATTAAAAACCGTCCAGCAATCCGATTTATGGTCAGAAAATCGCGCCTGCAATGTAATTCGGCGTCAGCAAGGCCCTTCGTGTTCTGTTAGGGGGCGTCCATTAATTACGGTCGAGCCGAATCTTACTAAATCTCACTTGGGGGAGAGGGGGGGGGTCTTGGCAAATATCACGTAATTTTTTTTTAGCAGAAAATGGTGTAAAACTGCGTGAAAATTAAGTTAAATTAAAGTTGAATTAATAATTAAAATGACAGCAATTGCAAATACTAGTCCTTGCTAGTCTTAAAAATGTGACATGTTTTTTAATAAATCCAATACTTTTATACCCAAAGTACAAGTTTTGAAAAATCTCACGTGAGATCGGGGTAGGGGGGGAGGGGGTCGAGAAAAATCTTACGACATCTCACCAAGAGGGGAGGGGGGGTCAAAAAATCCTTAAAATGCCTCACGTAATTAATGGACGCCTTAATGCTTGATATACAATGACGACATTTACGACAATGTTTGAGAAAATGTTGTCTTGCAGGTGCAAGCCGGAGACGTGATCACGATCGACAAGGCGACCGGCAAGATCAACAAGTTGGGGCGCAGCTTTGCGCGTGCGCGGGACTACGATGCTACAGGTGTGCTAATACATAGATTCATTTTGAAAGAAAGAAAGAAAGAGAAAGAGAAACATTTATTTAAACACATTCGATACATACACATACACAAATCACGTCTTTATCCCTTTAGGGGTAGACAGAGCCTAAGGTAACAGATACCTACAGGCCACGTTTAGCAAGATTATGGGCGTATAGGTAGAAAATGGAATCGAAATAGTGATGGGTTGCTAACGTCATCGCCTATAACATGATTCCTATGGTTTTCGCCCGTTCCCTCGATGGGCTTTTACCATCTGCGTGGGTAGAGAAGCAACTTGTATGTTTTATATTTTTTCTAGTACAATTTTAAGTGAGCTTGTAATAGTAGATTAATGCCGAGGCCTGGGAAGTAGCCAATTGCTGGATGAGTAACTTGTTTAAAAACACGAACCGCAGGTGAGTGTTTTTTTTAAAGTTACGAATCCAACAATTGCTCTTCCAGCTGAGGCAGACATGTTTTTCTCAAACACTGAGAGGAAATGAAAATAAACTTAGGTGGTTTTCGCGTTCCCGCCTTTTTTCTTAAGTTTTTTTATGTCATCTGTCACCGTAAGCTATTTGAGACATTGATAACACGCACTCCTCGGCCATCGACTCGGCTGTATGACATTGTTGTTCATTACTCCATAGTCTCTTTGACTTTAAAAAAGTTAAAAACAAATTAAAAACCGTCCAGCAATCCGATTTATCGATCACGTCTTTATGCCTTATGCGGTAGACAGAGGCTAAGGTAACAGGTACCTACAGGCCACGTTTAGCAAGATTATGGGCGTATAGGTGGAAAGGGGAATCAAAATAGTGATGGGTTGCTAGCCTCATCGCCTATAACATGATTCCTATGATTTTCGCCCATTCCCTCGATGGGCTTTTACCATCTGCGCGGGTAGAGAAGCAACTGGTGTATTCTATGTTTTTTCTTTGCTCCCATGGAAGAAAGACATTCGATACACGTAGATATAAAACAAGGAGAAATATAATATAATAAGAAATAGTACCGATATGGTGCAAAATGGACCCCACTCAGCATAATGTTGCGGCTAGCGCAACGCTGTTTTTCCGTGGGACCCAGATAAAATTATAAAACTGAACACAACAAAAAATCACATACACTGTGGCGACACGAACGCCAGTGGAAAGAACTTCACAAACAAGCTGACAAATATACGGAAGTATGTATGGCAACACTCGATCAGTTCAATTTTATATTTATATTTCATTTAAATACATACATACATACCGTCACGCCTCTTTCCCACGGGGTAGGCAGAGACTACTTTGTTCCACTTGCTACGATCCTGACATCTTTCGCTTCATCCACATTCAACCTCTTCATACATGCTCGTCGGTTTCGGGTGCTCCTGACCTGACCTGTTTCCAAAACGTCTCCTATTTGGTCTCGGAACGTCCGTCTAGGCCTTCCCCTCCCAACGCAACCATTCGCACTCCCCATATAGATCTGTTTAGTTAGTTTACTTTCATCCATCCGCTCTACGTGACCAAACCAACTAAGCATACTTTATTCTATCCTAGTCACTATATCCTCTTTCACGCCAGCACGTTCCCTCAAATATTCATTTAAATATAATTACAAAAACGGATACACGTCTAAAAGTCGAGTGACGCTCGACGCTTTTGCGGGTGGTAGGGCCTTGTGCAAGGTCCGTCCGGATCGCTTCCACCATCTTACTCGCTAATCCTGCCGCTAAGTAGCAGTGCTTGCACTGCTGTGTTCCGGTGCGGAGAGTAAGACAGCCGGGGAAATTACGGGCACAAGAGGCATTTCATCTTAATCCTCTAGGTTGGCACATCTGCAATCCCTCCGGGGTTGCGGGTGTCTATGGGCAGTGGTGATCACTTACCATCAGGTGACCCACTTGCTCGTTTGCCTTCCTATTCACATAAAAAAAAAAACATGTTTCGGACTAACTCGTAGTCCTTCTGGAGCGCAACATGTTTCGGACTAACTCGTAGTCCTTCTGGAGCGCAACATGTCGAGCATCAGTCTCACGGTAGTTTCATGTTGAATAGATTCATCACTACATAGTATAAAACAAAGTCGCTTTCTCTGTCCCCATGTCCCTGTGTCCCTATGTATGCTTATATCTTCAAAACTACACAACGGATTTTAATGCGATTTTTTTTAGTAGATAGAGTGATTCAAGAGGAAGGTTTTATGTATAATTCTACGCAGACGAAGTCGCGGGCAGAAGCTAGTTTTATATTTTCTTTTAGCAATACAGTGGCGTCACAAAAAAGTGATGTGAATTAAATGTAAAATGTTAAGTCAATTTAAAATCCAGTATGAGCCCTGCTAAACAAAATGCAATTTAATATATTTGTATGTATGTATGTATGTACAACTCTTTATTGTACAAAATAAACAAGAAAAAGATGAATACAGGACAACACACATGCACAAAGGCGAACTTGTCCCTAAAACTTTTACACTTTACTTATTATTTTTTACTTCTTTTTATTTGTGAGAAAGAAAGAAAGAAATATTTCTTTCTCAACAACAACAATAATATAAGTACAGTTTGTACTTCCATGCTGGTCTGGGAGCAAAGGAATAACATAGAATGTACCAGTTGCTTCTCGTCCCGCGCAGATGGTAAAAGCCCATCGAGGGAATGGGCGAGTCTTAGGAATCATGTTATAGGCGATGCGGCTAGCAACCCATCACTATTTTGATTCCCCTTTCCACCTATACGCCTACAATCATGCTAAACGTGGCCTTTAGGTCTTGTTACCTCAGGCTCTGTCTACCCCGTAATGGATATAGACGTGATTTGTGTGTGTGTGTGTTGTATTTAAAAGAGCTTTATATCTAATAGATAGATAGCAAAATTGTTAGTTGTTTCAACATAGACAGACAAGTAGACAGTAGGTCTATACCGACGCTTTTACTAAGTTGTGTGTGTGTTTGTGTGTCTCAGGCCAGCAGGCGCGCTTCGTGCAGTGCCCCGAGGGCGAGCTGCAGAAGCGCAAGGAGGTGGTGCACACCGTCACGCTGCACGAGGTGGACGTCATCAACTCGCGCACACACGGCTTCCTGGCGCTCTTCTCAGGTCAGTCACTGACGGATAGCGGTGCCGGTGGTGCACACTGCCTGCAGTTATACTGCACTAATGGGCGTCATCAACTCGCGCACGCACGGCTTCCTGGCGCTCTTCTCAGGTCGGTCACTGACTGATAGCGGTGCCGGTGGTGCACACTGCCCACAGTTATACTGCACAGATTGACGTCATCAACTCGCGCACGCACGGCTTCCTGGCGCTCTTCTCAGGTCGGTCACTGACAGATAGCGGTGCCGGTGGTGCACACTGCCCACAGTTATACTGCACAGATGGACGTTATCAACTCGCGCACGCGCGGCTTCCTTGCTTTTTTTTAACGTAGTGAAAACCGGTTTAGTTACCCTGGGCTTTGTCTACCCTAAAGGGGGCGTTCAAGTATTACGTAACGCATTTTTTTTTCGTAAAACGTTATGATGCGTTACAGAGGCGGGGGGGGGGGGGGGGGGGGGGGGTCTTACGCAACGTTTTCTTTTTTTTAATAAAAAAATATGGAATTAAAACTGCCAAGTTAACAAACTACGCATGTATTGCGGATTAAACATCTCTTGTGTTATTTAATATTATTACCGCCAAGGCGATTAAAACTATAACAAGGATATTATAGCGACTTTCTTGTACTTTGCGCAACATAAATTTTGACACTAGGGTAAAAATGGTCACTTGAGTGTTACGTAACGTTAAGGGGGGGGGGGGGGTTACAGAAAAACGTTACGGCGCGTTACAAGGGGGGGAGGGAGGGTCAAAAGATTGACTGACTGACTGACATAGTGATCTATCAACGCACAGCCCAAACCACTGGACGGATCGGGCTAAAATTTGGCATGCAAGTAGATGTTATGACGCAGGCATCCGCTAAGAAAGGATTTTGATCAATTCTACCCCCAAGGGGATAAAATAGGGGATGAAACTTTGTATGAAACTTTGTCAATTTTAAACCGATCGGGCTGAGACTGCATGCATAAAGCTACTACGACGTAGGCATCCTCTAAGAACGGATTGCGTAATTTCTGCGAGATAGCGATAAACGAATTCTATGCAGACGAAGTTGCGGGCAACAGCTAGTCTTCAATAATTGCGTTACGTAATACTTGAACGCTCCCAAAGGTAGAGGATGTCAATATGTGAGTATGTCTGTAATGGATGTGTATGATTGCAGGTGACACCGGCGAGATAAAGTCGGAGGTGCGTGAGCAGATCAACAGCAAGGTGGCCGAGTGGCGCGAGGAGGGCAAGGCCGAGATGATACCCGGCGTGCTGTTCATCGACGAGGTACAGCCCACCACCATCCTCATCATCAGCCTGTGCACTGTCATAAAAACCTCCAACGCAAACACAGATAGACAGAAATTAAATGAAATAATTTATTTTGCTATATATACACTGCACTGCACTGCACTGTACTGCTGTGCAACGCACTGGCATCGCATAAAGCGCTGCGGGTGTCTATGGACAGTGGTGATCATTTACCATCAGGTGACCCACTAGTTCGTTTGTCTGGCCTCTCTAACATAAAAAAAAAAAATGTCTTCCGTGCTGGTCAGAGAGCAAAGAAAATACATAGAATGTCCTAGTTGCTTTTCTACCCGCGCAAATGGTAAAAGGCCAACGATGGAATGGCCGAAATGTTTAGGAATCATGTTATAGGCGATGCGGTTAGGAACCCATCACTAGTTTGATTATTTTCCACCTATACGCCTACAATCATGCTAAACGTGGCCTTTAGTTTTTGTTACCTCAGGCTTTGTGTACACCGTAAGGGATATAGATGTGATTTTTGTATGTATGTATGTAAAGTTACCCTAAAATTTGCCGTCCTTCATATCCGTATACCACCCTCAGGCCCACATGCTGGACATCGAGTGCTTCTCGTTCCTGAACCGCGCGCTGGAGTCGGAGACGGCGCCCGTGGTGATCATGGCCACCAACCGCGGCATCACGCGCATCCGCGGCACCGCGTACCGCTCCCCGCACGGCATCCCGCTGGACCTGCTGGACCGCGCCATCATCGTGCCCACCGCGCCCTACGACCAGCAGGACCTCAAGGAGATACTCAACATCAGGTCGGTGGAAGGTACCGACACATCACACACAGAATACAAGACATCAGACACACTAAAAGATACGAGACATCAGACACAGAAAGATACGAGACATTAGACATACACTAAAAGATACAAGAAATCACGTCAGCCACACTAAAAAAATACGAGATATCAGACACATACTAAAAGGTACGATACATCCGGTCAAACACACTTAAAATACGAGACATCAAACACACAGAATACAAGACATCAGACACACTAAAAGATACTAGACATCAGACACACTAAAAGATACGAGGCATCAAGCACACTAGAGATACGAGACATCAGAACAAACACTAAAAGATACAGGACAACTGACATACTAAAACTTACGAGACAACGGACACTGAAAGATACGAGATAGGGCAAACATTAAAAGATCGGGACAACTGAAATGCCAAAACTTACGAGGCATCAGGACAGACACTAAAAGATACGAGAGAACAGACACAACAAAACATATGAGACGTTAGACATACTGAAAAATATGGGACAACAGACACGGAAAAATACGAGACTTTAGACATACACTAAAAGATACAAGAAATCACGTCAGATACATTTAAAAAATACGAGATTACTGAAAGGTACGATATATCCGGTCAAATACACTTAAAATACGAGATATCAAACACACTAAAAGATATGAATCATCAAATACGCTAAAAGATACGAGACGTCAGGCACACTAAAAATACGAAACATCAGAACAAAAAAGTTCTAAATGTCAGTGAAAATTAGAACACATAGAAAAATCCAAAAAGTAAAGCTATGGCCGGGAATCGAACCCGGATCCTCGTCATTCCGTGACGCGTGCTATACCCCTACACCACCCATAGCAGGTGGGTAGTCTCCGAATTTTTCTACCTGTTACTAACTGTCACGTGACCTTTTTGTTACTATGCGAATTTTTGTCGCTAAGCGTCATTTGTTTGAATGATGTGTCTGTACGACACAATTACAAACTCCCGTGGAACATCTACTGCTCACCAGGGACCACCTATCAGAACACACACTAAAAGATACGGGACAACAGACACACCAAAACTTATGAGACATCAGACACACTAAAAGATAGAAGACATGAGGGTCAGGTTACATAAGATACCAAGGAGAAGTGACAGTGGTGAAACCGGCCTCTTTTTTTCAGCCATTTCTTCAACACTAAAAGATAGAAGACATCAACGACCGGATAGCCTAGTGGTTAGTGACCCTGGCTATGAAGCTAGAGGGCCTGGGTTCGAATCCCGGCAGGGGCAGACAGTTGTATGATGAATACGAATGTTTGCGCTCGAGTCATGGATGTTGTATGTATTTAAGTATGCATTTATCTACATTATATAAGTATGTTTATCCGTTGCCTGGTACCCATAGTACAAGCTTTGTTTAGTTTGGGGCTGGGTCAATTGGTGTCAATTGTCCCAATGATATTTATTTATTTACTAGCTTTTCCCCGCGACTTCGTCCGCGCACATAACGTCAGAGTGACGACACACCCCATACATCCACTCATGTCTCCAAGTATAAGGTTTTTATTGCCTATCCCGTGGGAAATTCGGAAAATCCTTTCTTAGAGCACCTACAGATCCTCTAGGAATATTATCTACTAATTATAGTCTTAATTATTTACCTTGTGTTTTTATCCCGTGGGAAATTTGAAAAATTCCTTTGTAAGTGCATCTTTATACTACTCAAGGAATAAAGTGTAGGCATGCTAAATTTAATGTCTGTAGCTTTATTAGTACAACACTTCGGAATTTTCCAATCCCGTGGGAAAATCGGGATAAAAAGTATCATGTCTGTCTCCTGGTCCTAAGCTACCTCCATACCAATTTTCAGCCAAATCGTTTCAGCCGTTCTCGAGTTATAAATAGTGCAACTAACACGACTTTCTTTTATATATATAGATTATCAGGGTCAGGTTACTTAAGATACCAAGAAGAAGTGACAGTGTTGAAACGGGCCTCTTTTTTCCAGCCATTTCTTTGAGCCAACTGCTTGCAAATAGAAACCGCTGATTGTGCTTTGTACCCTCAGGTGTGAGGAGGAGGACTGCCAGATGTCAGCGGACGCGCTGACCGTGCTGACGCGCGTGGCCACCGAGACCTCGCTGCGCTACGCCATACAGCTGATCACCACCGCCTCGCTCGTCGCCAAGCGGAGGAAGGCCAGCGAGGTCAGTGGGGGAGCGATGAAGGGTAGAGGCTAAGGGAGGAAGAGGCGTTAAGGGAGAAGGCTGAGGGGGTAGGGAGAAATAATAATAATAGAGAGAGAGAGAGAGAGAGAGAGAGAGAGAAACATTTATTTACACACATTCGATACACGTAGATATATAATAGTAAGAAGAAATACAATATACTTAGCAACAGCACCGATATGGTGTAAAATGGGCCCACTCAGCATAATATTGCGGCAAGCCGCAACGCTGTTTTTCAGTAGGACCCAGATAAAATTAAAACTAAACATATAAAAGACACATACACTGTAGCGACACGAACGCCAGTGGAAAGCACTATACAAACAAGCTGACAAATATAAGGAAGTATGTATGGCAACACTCGATCAGTTCAAATCGCATTAAACCAATTAAACCGAAACAAGTCAAGCCAAGCGTTGATTTGGCTATTGCTTTAATAAATAAATACCTTGGGACAAATTACACCAATTGACCCAGCCCCGAACTAAGCAAAGCTTGTACTATGGGTACCAGGCAACGGATAAACATACTTATAATAATGTAGATAAATACATACTTAAATACATACAACATCCATGACTCGGGCACAAACATTCGTATTCATCATACAACTGTCTGCCCCTACCGGGATTCGAACCCAGGCCCTCTAGCTGCATAGTCAGGGTCACTAACCACTAGGCTATCCGGTCGTCAAAAAGAAAAGTCAAAAAAAAAAGAAAGACCGTACGGGGTGGGGCAGTGGCGTAACTATAACGTCTGGGGCCCGCGGCAAATTCGTCAGGTGGGGCTCCTTCCTCAATATAAAGAAGCGCATCAGCGTCCCTTCTGTGCTCTAAACCAAGCCGGTTCGGGGCCCCTGGCATTTACTCCTACCACCCTATAGTTACGCCACTGGGGTAGAAAGAGAGGGATGAAGTGAGAAAGACAAGAGGGATAGGGAGAGAGACTGAGGTAGATTGAAGAAATTCGAAAGGGTACACGTTAATTTGAATTTAATTTTTGTTACTTTGATCAGGTTAGCATGGAGGACGTGAAGAAGGTGTACTCGTTGTTCTTGGACGAGCACCGCTCGGAGCAGTTCCTCAAGGAGTACCAGGACGAGTTCATGTTCGACGACGGCTCCGGCGGTGAGGGGCTTTTATATCTCTAACAAATATTTTTTTAAGTGGTCGATATGATATTTGTGACATTTACTGGCTGGTAAGCTTCGTGCCTAGAACTAGCTTAGAATTAAAAAAAACTACGTCAACTGTCACTTTTACATTGGGGGCGTTCAAGTATTGCGTAAAGCAATTTGGGGGGGAGCGGGGGTATCGTAAAACGTTACGATGCGTTACAGAGGCGGGGAGGGGGGTCTTTCTTACAACACGTTACGTAACGTTTTCTTTTTTTAAATAAAAAAATATGGAATTAAAACTGCCAAGTTAACAAACTACGCATGTATTGCGGGTTAAACATCTCTTGTGTTATTTAATATTATTACCGCCAAGGCGACTAAAACTATAACAAGGATATTACAGCGACTTTCTTGTACTTTGCGCAACATAAATTTTGACACTTGGGTAAAAATGGTCACTTAAGTGTTACGTAACGTTTAGAGGGGGAGGGGGGGGCAAAAAAACGTTACGGCGCGTTACAAGGGGGGGGGGGGGGAGGGAGGGTCAAAAATCTTCAATAATTGCGTTACGTTATACTTGAACGCCCCCATTCTCAAAAAACAATATCGCGGCGCGGTTCTATTTATTTACGTTTCCGTATAATCGGTGTTAAGTATTTTTTGCAAATGCAATTTTTATTGTGAAACTATACCATTTTCTATGCTGATAGCTCTTTAATTATATTTAGAACTAGCTGTTGCCCGCAACTTCGTCTGCATTGAATTCGTTTATCGCTATCCCGCAGAAATTACGCAATCCGTTCTTAGAGGATGCCTACGTCATAGTAGCTTTATGCATGCAAAGCCTCAGCCCGATCGGTTGAAAATTGACAAAGTTTCATACAAACTTTCATCCCCTATTTTTATCCCCTTGGGGGTAGAATTGATCAAAATCCTTTCTTAGCGGATGCCTACGTCATAACATCTACCTGCATGCCAAATTTCAGCCCGATGCGTCCAGTGGTTTGGGCTGTGCGTTGATAGATCACTATATCAGTCAGTCACCTTTGTGTTATATATATTTAGATTTTTTTTTTTTTTTTTAATGTTGGGTGTGAAAAGTTGTATGAGCCACTCGGGAGCAAAATTATCTTCATCTTGGGCGTTAACACTTGAATCCCTTTACGCTCTGAATTCTACTTTAGAATCCCTCGCTACATTCTGGATTCAATGTAGCGCCCTCGCCGTAAATACATAATTTTGCTCCCTAGTGACAAAAATAATATTTTTGATTCAAGACTTAGTTCCGCCCCTGACGCGGTTCACTTTGTACATCAAAGTCAGTTATTTATTGCCAGAACATAGTGTGAATAAGTCATAAGTCTAAATAAATTCGTCGCTTTCATGTGTACATTGGATCTTAAAAGCTAATAAATTTCCCAACATGAAACCCTGTAGCAGGACACTGCAACATAACTTAACCTGATAATGCGATTAATTATTATTATACTTGATTTAAACAACTTAATAACTTGTAAATATTTAACTTTAAATAACTAATCTACCTCTCGAAAATTTAAATTTCCAAAATTACAAAATTACATTCATGCTTTGGATTAAATACCTAATATTAAAATTTAGACTCAAAATTGAATTTATTAATAACGTAACAACAATCATGTTGTATTAATAGTATTTTATTAATAACAAAGATCTTATGAGTAGTGCAATATCGGTCAATGTGTGGAAACATGTGTTGACTATGATTGACGGACATCACAGCACTGTTGCTTGGCGGCAGGATTGGCGAGTAAGAAAGTGATTTAGTATGTTTTTGTTTCAGATGGGCCGCAGCAAGCTATGGAAGTGTCTCAATAAGTTGAAATTATCAAAGTAATGTAAGAGTCGAAGGCGGCTTGGTTCCAAGAGGTTTGGTTTAAGTTACTTTAAGATAGTTAAGGTCGTTTTATAATAAAAAGTACCTATAATGCCATTTGTTGTTTTCTTTACGAACTTCAACCACTTGGGCCGTCCATTAATCACGTGAGGCTTGAAAGGGGGGGGGGGGGGGTTTGACAAAAATCACGAAATGTCACAAGGGGGGAGGGGGGGGTGTAGTAAGATATCACGTGTATTTATTTTTTCATTATTTTTTCAAACCTGCAACCTTTCTGTCAGATATTTTTATCATGGTCCTTAATTTCAGAATAAAATAACATTATACTTTATACATGTATTTTAGATAATATTCTAAAATATCCTAACATAAAAAGGAGATCAAATATTATGTGAAGCCAAGCTTCCAGGCTTATGATCGGCTGACAGTTACATGTATTATAGTAAAATGACACAAAAATATATCATGACATATACGATACCAAATTAATATATAAATTCAACACGCGCGCTTGCGCGCGCAAGACAATTCTAGTTCTAAAAAATTTAAGATTTTTTGTAGATACGAAAAATACACGTGATGTTGGATGGGGGGTGGGGGGGTAGTCTTAAACCTCACCATGTATCACCAAGGGGGAGGGGGGGGGGGGGTTAAAAATTGCTCAAAAAAAGATCACGTGATTAATGGATCAAATGAATCAAGAATTTTTACTTGATTTTTTATGTTTACTTTTCTAAAAGACATTGAAAATTAGAACAGAAAAATACGAAAAGTAAATCTATGGCCGGGAATCGAACCCGGATCCTCGTCATTCCGTGACGCTTGCTATACCTACACCCATAGCAGGTGGGTAGGCCTTCGAAAGCCCATCAAGGGAATGGGCGAAAATCTTAGGAATCATGTCATAGGCGATGTAGCTAGCAACCCATCACTATTTTGATTCCCCTTTCCAACCATACACATACACAAATCACGTCTTTATCCCTTACGGGGTAGATAGAGCCTAAGATAACAGGTACCTACAGGCCACAATTAGCAAGACTGAGGGCGTAGGTATAGGTGGAAAATGGAATCAAAATAGTGATGGGTTGCTAGCCTCATCGCCTATAACATGATTCCTATAAGCATCGCCCATTCCCTCGATGGGCTTTTACCATCTGCGCGGGTAGAGAAGCAACTGGTACATTCTGTTTTTTCTTTGCTCCCAGACCAGCATGGAAGAACATCCATACCATAATAATGCTAAACGTGATCTTTAGGTCTTGTTACCTTAGGCACTGTCTACCCCGTAAGGGACAAAGACGTTATTTATGTATGTATTCGTCAGTCAGTCAGTCAATCAGTCGTTCAGGACAAAGCATTTTATATGTATAGATAGAAGATAATTCAACAGGTTTTTCCCGAACTGTTTTGCCCGCGCTAATTTTGTAAAAGTAGTAGCAATCTCTATAATAGCTACCGTGTACCCTGCATCCATTTTATCCCCCTGGAATTCCCCTACTGCTCCAGTTCCGAGGGATGAAGTGAAAACACTTCGCGGCGGTACCACGGGACGGTTTCGCGAGATACAATCGAGATACTCTACTGTTGCCCGCGACTCCATCTGCAAATAGTTCATTTATCGCTAAGCCGGGGTGACTTTAAAAAGCAGTTATAATAATGACGACATGAATTTTTATTTGCGTGTAGGTAAGTAAGTAAAGTAAAATTTATTTTCCAAAATAGACACGAAATACATACAATGTTAGGAAGTTCAATGACTCCACACTAGGCACAGCCTGTATCGTGGCAGCCAAGAAATATCAAAAAAGACACGGTTACCATTAATTATGAAGCGGTCAGATTAACAAAAAAAGGAGGTAAAAATAGAAAAAATAAAATCAAAACAATAATTTGCTGATGGGAACCCAAATACCAACTAGAAATTAAAAGATAGTAAAAATAAATAGATAGATAGCTGCAAATGTGTGTGTGTGTGTGTGTGTGTGTGTGTGTGTGTGTGTGTATGTATGTATACCTATTAGTGTGTGAAAGTGTGTTAACTCACAACACTTAACACTTGCTCAGAGTCGTCATAGCTCCAGGTACCAGGGGTGTTACGAATATTCGCATCCGCATCCGTAAATGCGGAATATTCGCATGAATTCAGACATCTGCATCCGCATTCACATCCGCATCTTTCAATGTGGAGTTATTACGGATGCAGATTCACATCAACAAGACTCGACAAGTAACTACATGTTAAGAAAGTGGGCGGAGCCAGAGTGGCACGTGCTTCGCGTTTGTTTACATAAATACTATTATGCACTAATAAGTATTATTATACATTTAAAATTTAAACAATTATCCTTTTAAAATCCCAAAATCCGCATCCGCATCACATCCGCATCCGCATCAAATTCGCATCCGCGGATGTGAACATCTAATAATCCGCTCTGCATTTTTTTTTTTTATTATATAAAAGGGGGCAAACGAGCAGACGGGTCACCTGATGGAAAGCAATCACCGTCGCCCAGGGACACCTGCAAGACCTGGGGAATCACAAGTGCGTTGCCGGCCCTTTGAGGAAAAGGAAAGCTCGCTTTTTAAAGATCCCTAAATTGTACCGCTCAGGGAATGCTGCAGCAGGAAGTTGGTTCCAGATCTTTACCGTACAAGGAAAGAAATTGCGTTTAAAACGCACGGTACTCGACTGCCAACCATCAAGATGTTGAGGATGGAAGGACAGACGGTTCCGCGAAGTACGGTAGTGGAATTTAGCCGCAGGCAGCAATCCATCCGCATCCGCGGATGTCTAAATTTTTGCATCCGTAACAACCCTGGTAGGTAGGTCTGTACTGCTTCGATCTCATCGATCTACTTTGCGTTTACAATGTCAAATATTCACGCAATATGGTAGGTAGATATCGATTTTATAGCAACTTTAAAACTATCAAAGTTGCCCTAAAATTATCAGTTTTTTTTAATATGACCCCTTCGATCGATGCGATGATTTCGCCAACAGTATTCAAAAATTTGCGACAAAAATGTCGGCAACGTTGTACGGTAGAACACGGTCAAAAGACCCCCCTGTCGGGCTCTTAGCCAACGGTCAATGATATTCCTCAGAAACTGGCAGGGAATGATTAACCGATGCCCAGGGTGCACCGGGCCAAGCACTGCTCTTCCCCTCGGACGGATCCAAAAACAAACCGCAGCTCTTGACCACACGCGGAGGTAACCCACTCGCACCCCACCCCACTATCAAAGTTGTTGAAATATCGGTCTAAAGAAGATTTCACTTAAAAAATACATATGCCGAAAATAACTCACAAAAGTGACTTCACAAACAATTAGTACCTCTTCATCAATCAACCCTATTCTTAGGGAACCACCCCTCGCATCCTACGTCTGTCTCCCTCGCCCACGTTACCCCACATCTCGCCATCCCCTTCCTTTGCCCGAGGAAACCCGAACATTGTCGGATAATCGATTTTCTCGCATTTTCCGTAGTTCTTCTAACGTGTTAGTAAAAGCACATGTTTCCAGTAAATACTGTGTTTTGCGCGTAAAACAACAACAATATAGTTTCGTGATATAATTGTGGATATTGTGGTGTTATTTTCAAGTTGTATTGTGTTATATTGACTTAATAATTTGTCTGTGCAGCGGTAAGTTTATATTGAATTATTTACGATACGCAGTATCACGTCAACATGCTTAAAGATTAGGTATTTTGAAAACTTAGCTATTTTAATAATTTGAGCATAAAATTATAATCTACTAGCTGTTGCCCGCGGCTTCGCTCCCGTTTTTTTTCCATCTAAATTTCAATCTCACCGTTTAAATCTTCCCTGGGCTTCCGCGAATATATTCAAGACTAAAATTAGACAAATCGGTTCAGCCGTTCTCGAGTTTTAGCGAGACTAACGAACAGCAATTCATTTTTATTTATATACAGATAGATAATAGATTTATGTTGCCCGCGATCTTGGTGGAGAATTTATTAATCGCGAGCCCGTCCGAACAATTTTCCGGGATGAATACTATCCTATCTCCTTCCCAAGATTTCAAACTATTTCCATACCAAATTTTATCGCGATTCGTTGGTTAGTTTACGCGTGGAAACGTATGTATGTATGTATGTATAACCCTTTATTGTGCATAAAACACAAGAAAAAAGATGAATACAGGACAACACACATGCACAAAGGCGAACTTATCCCTAAAAGGGATCTCTTCCAGTTAACCTTTGAACGATTGACAGGACATAAGTGTTAAGCAAGAGTAGACACGTAACAAACAAACTCACATTCGTATTTACCTAACTAGCTGTTGCCAGCGACTTCGTCCGCGCAGAATCACTGTCCGGGAACTATACCATTTTCCGGGATAAAACTATCCTACGTCCTTCCCCGGGACGCAAACTATGTGTATTCCAAATTTCAGCTAAATCGGTCTAGCGTTTTAAGCGTTCAAAGGCAACAAAGAGACAGACAGAGTTACTTTCGCATTTATAATATTAGAAGAGATAATATAGAATTCCAATTCCAAATCTTTCCTATATTATGTGAGTGAGTGTATGTTTGTTCCTTCTTCACGCTGAAATGACTGAACGGATTTGTATCAAATTAGGAACAGTACCCTACCCTACCCTACCCCCCTACCCTACCCTACCCTAGTTTAAAACATGACTACTTTTATCCCGGAAGATAAGATAGTGATCAACGAAATCTTTACAGACAAAGTCTCGGGCAACTACTAGTTCAAATAAAATAGTCATAGTAGGTATACCTAATTGTTATAAATTGTCGTGAGATGTCAAGTGTGATCGTTAAACAAAGAATTTAGAAGGAATTGATTTGTTTACATACATACATACACATACAGAAATCACGTCTCTATCCCTTACGGGGTAGACAGAGCTTAAGGTAACAAACGGTACCTACATGCCACATTTAGCAAGATTGTGGGCGTATAGGTGGAAAATGGAATCAAAATAGTGATCGGTTGCTAGCCTCATCGCCTATAACATGATTCCTATTATTTTGGGCTCGATGGGCTTTTACCATCTGCGCGGGTAGAGAAGCAACTGGTACATTCTATGTTTCTTTGCTTCCAGACCAGCATGGAATTTGTTTACAAAGACGTTAAAATGTATTGGCATGGAGTATGGTAGGGGAGACCGAGGCGAGTTGAGACAGAGGTGAGTTGATACAAAGCCGATTTCTCTGAACTGTGACAGTTTATCGGGCTGGTAACTTCGCTAATTCGTTGCTCTTTCTACACTCCACAGTTTGTGTGAAGTTGTGACCTCGCTAACTGTCATAGGTGCAGAGAAAAAGGCTTTGTATCAACTCACCTCTGTCTCAACTTGCCTCGGTCTCCCCCAGAGCAGCGTAATGCTGAGCCAGCGACCGTTTCACTTTTGCGGAGACACACAACGCTGATGATCTATTTTTCATGTCTATGTTTTTTTTTGTTTTAGTTACCTTGTTTATTTTCTATAAAATTGTGTATAATATCTTGTATTTGTGTGTCTTGCAAAAAAGAATAAATGTCTTCTTTCTTTCTTTCTTTCTTTCTTAGAGATGCAAACAAAAATCACGTCTACCCTTACGGGGTACACTGAGCCTAAGGTAACAAGACCTAACGGCCACGTTTAGCATGGCTATGGGCGTGTAGGTGGGAAAAAGAATCAAAATAGTGATGGATTGCTAGAATCGCCTATAACATAATTTCTAAAATTTTCGCCTATTCCCTCGATAGACTTACCGTGCGCGGTAAGAGAAGCAACTGGTAAAAATAGATAGAAGAATAAGAACAAGAACAATGGCAACCAAAAGAATAGTCACGTGAAAAAGAAAGAGTACCAAATCCTTCCATTTGACCGCTCCAACGCAGATCTGCTCGATTTGTCGATAACCAGGCTCTTTCTGGTCGGCTCGAATCTCTGGCTGTGCGGAGGGATGTAGCATCCCTCTGCATACTGTACCGTATTTATCATGGGGAGTGCTCCGATGAACTCTTCGGATTGCTGCCTGCGGCTAAATTCCACTACCGTACTTACCGTACGTCTGTCCTTCCATCCTCAACATCTTGATGGTTGGCAGTCAAGTACCGTGCGTTTTAAACGCAATTTCTTTCCTCGTACGGTAAAGATCTGGAACCAACTTCCTGCTGCAGCATTCCCTGAGCGGTACAATTTAGGGATCTTTAAAAAGCGAGCCTTCCTGTTCCTCAAAGGGCCGGCAATGCACTTGTGATTCCCCAGGTCTTGCAGGTGTCCCTGGGCGACGGTGATTGCTTTCCACCAGGTGACCCGTCTGCTCGTTTGCCCCTCTTATATAAAAAAAAAGAAAGATCCCGTAGGAGACGCGCCAGGAACTTCCACAGCCAGCGGAAGGAACCAGTTGAGCAGACCACTGTAACAACTTAGTCTTCTCTCCTCTGAAAATGCTAGATGCAACTGGTACATTCTATCCTCCTTATTCATAAACGCTCTGTAGTCTAACTTTTTTTTTAATGTGAATAGGAAGGCAAACGAGCAAGTGGGTCACCTGATGGTAAGTGATCCCCACTGCCCATAGACACCCGCAACCCCGGAAGGATTGCAGATGCGTTGCCAACCTAGAGGATTAAGATGCCTCTTGTGCCCGTAATTTCCCCGGCTGTCTTACTCTCCACACCGGAACACAGCAGTGCAAGCACTGCTACTTAACGGCAGGATTAGCGAGTAAGATGGTGGTAGCAATCCGGACGGACCTTGCACAAGACCCGCAAAAATCGTTTGTCCTATCTGTCACTTTGACATTCGCCTTTCACAGACAAGGACAAACGATTGCTAAGTTAGCAGAAGCCTATAGAGCGTTTATGAATAAGGGGGTATGTCTTTTCTTTGCTGTCATACCGGTATGGAAGAGCTATTAGTAGAGCTGTTAGTAAGAATAGTCCAGTAATTTCCGGGGCAGACAGCAAAGGCTGTCCGGGTAAATTTAACCCGGATATAAGCAATCTACGGCGGCCCGGACGCGTCTATTTTTACTCCAGGGTGGGTAATACAGGTTGGGTGAAAACTGAAAGGTGATTATATTTATAAACTAGCTTCTGCCCGCGACTTCGTCTGCGTAGAATTATACATAAAAACCTTCCTCTTGAATCACTCTATCTATTAAAAAAAACCGCATCAAAATCCCTTGTGTAGTTTTGAAGATATAAGCATACATAGGGACATAGGGACAGAGAAAGCGACTTTGTTTTATACTATGTAGTGATATGCAGATCCTGCTATCGATTCGAATGGGGAACATACATACATACACATACACAAATCACGTCTCCCTTACGGGGTAGACAGAGCCTGAGGTAACAAAACCAAAAGGCCACGTTTAGCATGATTGTAGGCGTATAGGGAAAAAGGAATCAAAATTGTTATGGGTTGCTAGCCGCATCGCCTATAACATGATTCCTAAGAATTTCGCCCACGCAGGGACATTGAAAAAAGGTCAATAGGCTTATTACCTAACTCGCTCGCAATCGCCATCGTGTTCATTTTGACAGATCTTGTATGAATGTGACAGCTAGCTGATTCCGATGCCAATTGTCAGCCCATACATGAACTGTCAAAATGAACACGATGGCGATTGCGAGCGAGTTAAGTAATAAGCCATAAGGTCAAGAGTACCCGAAACCGACGAGCATGTATGAAAAGATTGATGAATGTGGATGAAGCGAAAGAAGTATGTCAGGATCGTAGCAAGTGGAACAAAGTAGTCTCTGCCTACCCCTGTGGGAAAGAGGTGTGACGGTATGTATGTATGTATGTAGTATTATCGATCACTACTATATCCAAGATTTGAGAGAGAGAAAGAAACATAAACACAAACGGATAACTCAGGTATATAAGTCGAGTGAACTAGTCCGAAACATGTCGAGCATTACTCGACTTTTTATACGTGAGTTATCCATTTGTATACTTATGATTGAGTCTCACGGTAGTTTCATGTTGAAAGAGAGGGAAACATTTATTTTAACACATTCGATACATGATTATATAAAAGAAAGGAACACAAAATGCTTAAGAATAGTACCGATATGGAGTAAAAATGGGGTCCCACTCAGCATTATGTTCTGTTCAGTGGGACCTAAATAAAACTAAAAACTAAAGAAAGAAAGAAAGAAAGAAGACATTTATTCCTTTTTGCAAGACACAAATATAAGAGAAAATAAGAGAAATATAAAGAAATAGATCATCAGCGTTGTGTCTTCGCAAAAGTGAAACGGTCTGTGACTCACGAAACGATACACAGATAAAATATACTACATAATCCATAAACTTTTACGTAAATAAAATAAATAGATAGAACCCGACTTGTATATAACTAAAAAAAAATACATAAACATACGCAGTGGGCGAAAGTCTTAGGAATCATGTTATAGGCGATGCGGCTAGCAACCCATCACTATTTTGATTTCCCTTTCCACCTATACGCCCTTAATCATGCTACACGTGGCCTGAAGGTTTTATTACCTTAGGCTCTGTCTACAGATAAAGACGTGATAATATTACTATGTATGTATGTATGTAACATACAGTTTCCACATATGATTTTTTTATTGAGGTCTGAACTTCAATTTTGCCCCTCACCCCGATTTCCCCGGGTATACCCTACGTAGCGCATCTTTAAAAAGTAAATATTTTTGTTTTGCTCCCACTGACACTATGGCGGGGATGGGGCCCCAGACAGTTGTTATCAAAACCCCATTAGAGCCCCCGCGTCAACGGAAATTAATCCCACGAGGGGTGTTGCATACCCGAAGGTATCTATAACTACCTACTCCATGTTTGGGTTCTATTTAGAGACAATCTTACACGGGTTTTCTTCCATGCTGGTCTGGGAGTAAAGAAAAAACATAGAATTTACCAGTTGCTTCTCTTCCCGCGCAGATGGTAAAAGTCCATCGAGAGAATGGGTAAAAGTCTTAGGAATCATGTTATAGGCCATGCGGCTAGCAACCCGTCACTATTTTGATTTCCCTTTCCACCTATACGCCCTTAATCATGCTAAACGTGTCCTTAAGGTTTTGTTACCTTAAGCTCTGTCTACCCTGTAAGGGATAAAGACGTGATATGTGTATGTGTGTGTATGTATGTATTATACGGGTGTTTTATCCCGGAAAATTGAGAAGTTCCCGCGGGGTAGCGATAGACGAATTCTTTGCAGACGAAGTAGCGGGCAACAGCTAATAATATAAATTTACACCTCATTAGCTGTGGCATATGCTGTGGTTCATACAAAGCCTAAGGTAACAAGAGCTAAAGACTACGTTTAGCATGATTGCGGGCGTATAGGTGGAAAGTGGGTATCAAAATAGTGATGGGTTGCTAGCCGCATCGCCTATCAGTGGCGTGGATTCCATAGAACACTTTTATTCTGTTCACGTTGGGCACTTGTGCAGAATTAGAGGAGAAGGCAAGTTAAATTCCCTTCGGATTGCCTTCTGATATACTTGACGCAACGCCACTGCCGCCTATAACATGATTCCTAAGATTTTCGCCCATTTCTATGTGCTTTTACCATCTCCGCGGGACGAGAAGTAACTATTTCTTATTCTTTAGTTCTTAGGGAGCGTTCAAGTATTACGTAACGCAATTATTGAAGATTATTAACCCCCTTGTAACGCGCCGTAACGTTTTTCTGTACCCCCCCCCCCCCTCCCACTCTAAACGTTACGTAACACTCAAGTGAGCATTTTTACCCAAAAGTGTCAAAATTTATGTTGCGCAAAGTACAAGAAAGTCGCTATAATATCCTTGTTATAGTTAATCGCCTTGGCGGTAATAATATTAAATGACACAAGAGATGTTTAACCCGCAATACATGCGTAGTTTGTTAACTTGGCAGTTTTAATTCCATATTTTTTTATTTAAAAAAAGAAAACGTTACGTAACGTATTATAAGACCCCCCCCCCCCCGCCTCTGTAACGCATCGTAACGTTTTACGATACCCCCCCTACCCCCCAAATTGCGTTACGTAATACTTGAACGCCCCCTTATTTCTCATTGTTACATTCTCACATTTATTTTATCTCAAGTATTATACAGTAATGTTATGTGTATATGTATGTATTATTTTATTTTATTTATTTAGCTATGTATTATATTTATGTTGGTATTGTTTTTTATCATCCCTGCGTTTATCCTGTCTATTTGTTTCCGCCACCTACTTAAACTGTCTCCAACTTATTTATCCTATTGGTTGTCTGGTAGATCGCTATTAAGCGATAAGACCGCCTATTGTCTACTTTGTTCTTTGTTTCTGTATTGTTTTGTACTGATTTGTGGTGTTCAATAAAGAGTATTTGTTATTACACATAAACGAATAACTCACGTATAAAAAGTCGAGTGATGCTCGACATGTTTTGGACTATTTCGTAGTCCTTTTTCCAAGAGCGCTCGCCCCGGCGGCAGCGACACGAACACTGCGCGCCAGCGCTCTGCTCCCGCAATAATGATTGATGATTGATTGTAATAATGATTAAGTCTCACGGTAGTTTCATGTTGAAAGAGTATTTGTATTGTATTGTATTGTATTTTCTTTGCTCCCAGACCAGCATTTCAGGCACGCTTATAAAATGATCATAAACTGTACACGCAGTTTGTTTGTGGTCCATTACCGCAGCAATTATGGTGCCAAAGGGTTGCCAGCTTTCAACACACTACCCTAGGGTTTGTTTACCCCTTTACACAGTCAATGGGGCACGGGGTACGTGGTAAGAGGGTAACACTAGCATCCAGGCTTTCAACGCTTTAATGGGGCGGGGTATGCCGTCTTTGTTTCTTAGGGTTCCCTACTGACTTCTAAAGGAAACAATTCAAAATTTTATTATTGAAGAAATACAAAAGGGGAATTAAAAACAAATTACATACATACATAAATCACGTCTTTCTCCCTTACGGGGTATACAGAGCCTAAGGTGTGAGTATAAGTGGAAAGGGGAATCAAAATAGTGATGGGTAGCTAGCCGCATCGCCTATAACATGATTCCTATGATTTTCGCCCATTCCCTCGATGGGCTTTTACCATTCGCGCGGGAAGAGAAGCAACTGGTACAGTCTATGTTTTACACTACTGTATGTACTGTATGTTATATAATATAACATACAGTACATACAGTAGTGTAAAACATAGAATATATACTTCTATAACAACCAATATAAAATGATCTCACACTGTCTAGACTTTGCTTAGGAGCGGGGCTCTGGTAACACTGGATCTTTATGTTCACTGGCGGAATTGTTAGGGAACCCTCGATGCGCAAGTCCGATTCGCGCTTGGCCGATTTTTTAAATATAGCAAAGTTGTTCTTTTATCTGTGAGGGGTGATGAGCCGAAGTAGAGTATCAGAGTTAAAGATAACACTCGAGACTGACAAAAGGTACTTAGCCTGGTGCTTGGATGACTAACATAAAATACAATGATTCATTATTAATTTTCTAGCTCCTGCCCGCGACTTCGTCTGCGTAGAATTATACATAAAAACCTTCCTCTTGAATCACTCTATCTATTAAAAAAAACCGCATCAAAATCCGTTGTGTAGTTTTGAAGATATAAGCATACAAAGGGACATAGGGACATAGGGACATGAGGACAGAGAAAGCGACTTTGTTTTATACTATGTAGCGATTAGGAGTGACGGTATGTTTTATGGTGTTTTATGGTGTTCCAGCGAGCTGTCGGCATGCCGGACGCGGCGTGAGATGGACGGTATACAGATGGAGCCAGTCGGCAAGTACAAGCCAGACCGAAACGGTTCGGCCAAGGGTGAGAGCCAACAACATCTTTAGGTACAAGCTTTAATTAATAGCCCGCCCGCTTGAATGCTCGCCCGCGCGGCACAGGGGCGCGGGTAGGACGACAAAGGGGACCGAGAGAGGTGCGGGCGGGTAGTGCGCCTGCCGCCCGCGCCTCTCTCAGCCCCCGCGGTCGTCCCACCCTGCGCGTCTGCACCGCGAGCTCTCTCGGTGCGGGCGAGTAGTGCACCTCTCTCAGCCCACGCGGTCATCCCACACCGCGCGTCTGCACCGCGAGGAGCTCTCGGTTCGGGCGGGTAGTACGGCTGCCGCCCGCAGCTCTCTCAGCCCCCGCGGGGAGCTCTCTCGGTGCGGGTGGGTAGTGCGCCTGCCGCCCGCACCTCTCTCGGCCCCCGCGGTCGTCCCACCGCACGGGGAGCTCTCTCGGTGCGGGCGGGTAGTGCGCCTGCCGCCCGCACCTCTCTCAGCCCCCGCGGTCGTCCCACCCCGCGCCCCTGCACCGCGCGGGCGAGGACTCATTTAAGCGGTGTCTATAACTTGCAACATATGTATGTATGTTTGTCCGGGTGGAATTTTGCGACTCAATTTTGAAGCAGATATCTTCAACCGTTGAGTCATGTAAGTCAGATGAGAATACAATTTGCTAGTGGAGTTCTGGTGAGCCAGCCAGGACCGTCTCCGCAGGAGGGAACTCTTCAACGGTTGGTCCGACTTATTGAGGACGGATGACAATGCAAGTACAGTCAGCAGAAAAAGCTAGTAATAAAAAATGTTTTTTTGACAGAAGATTACTTACTTATTTAATCACTTAGGTAGATACCTTATTCAAATTTGTACCCCAGGCAGTTTGACTTCTCGTGACACTTCCATAAAATTGAATTCCTGCCTATACTAATGTTATAAAGAGGAAAGATTTGATTGTTTGTTTGCATTGAATAGGCTCCGAAACTAATGGACCGATTTGAAAAATTCTTTCACCATTAGAATCCAACATTATCCCTGACGAATATAGACTATGTTTTTTAATTCTGCGCGGACGAAGTCGCGAGCAGCAGCTAGTAAATTGTATACCTAAACCTTCCTAGTGAATTACTATTGACTCTATTGGCTGCATGAAGGTCCGTTGAGTAGTTATCGAGTTTGACGCGAACAGATAGACAGTCGCGGCGAAAGACTTTGTTTTATAACTCGGTATGTATGATAAGTGTATTAATCAAATACTATTGCTCTGTCAAAACTTAATTTGATTCGTAAGAATCCGAAAGCTATTACAATTTTACTGAAACAAACGTTAGCTAGTTTGTAGCACGGTACAGCGCCATCTAGTGAGAAACAAAGTAAACTTTGATTTCATTCAATACATTAATGAAGTTACCACGAGAAACAAACGATACTAAGTTTGAATCCGCTAAAGTGACATCTAGCGGGAATTTATATAAACAACGGCTGCAACAGTATGGTTCTTCCGGGTAACTTAAATGTGACCTTCCTTTCCTAGCAGCTGCGTGGCGAAACATGGTGGACCAAGACCTGGACGATGTGGCGTTCCTGGCCGGTAAGCACACCCACTTACGTAAAGTTACGTAAGCTTGCTTAAAATTAGCATGCTCTTCAACTGTTCACATTTGCCAGCAATAAGCATGCTTAAATCAAACGCAAACCTGTTCAGACTTGCTCGGAGCACGCCCCCCACCTCGCGCCTCAGGTGGCATGCTCTAAAATCAAACATCGGTTGAATAAGCATGCTCATTACTAGCAATGTAGTTACACACGTGCTACTAATGAGCACTTTGTCAATAAAAACATGTTTTCGTGCTAGTATGAGCACGTTTGTCAGTCAAATCTCACGTGGGGGAAGTGGGGTAGGTAGGTGAATATCTCGGCCAATTTTTTTTCCAGAAGTTGTTGCTGGCAACACAAAGTTAGCTCTAGTATGTTGGCAAAGCGTAACTCCCCCACTACTCTACTTTCGTCTATCATGGCGAAATAATGGTTTAATGGTGTCGTGAAACCCCTTACTTGCTTTGTTGTACTTAATAAAATAATAGTGTGTTAAGGTGTCATATTACTAATAAATAAACTCAGTGAAACAACAAACCTTTGTTTAACGCTTTGTTAAACCTTTGTTATAAATAACGCGCTGTAAGCGTGCGACAACAGTAGCAGATAAACCGATCGCGGTTTTCGCTCGCTGTTCACACATAATGTTTTTTCTTTATAATTGATTTGAATAAATAAATAATAAAAAAAACCGGCCAGCCAAAAAAGCACCCAGTGGGTGCCACCCACAGTCCACGCTCTCAACAGAAGTAACATAAGATTACAAGAGAACTGAGTTACATTGAGTAGGTACTTAGTATAAAAATGTTTTTTCGAAAAAGAAAATAAGTTTACAATAACAGTTAAATGATAATTCAAAGACTCTATATACCTACTCTAGGATCAGGGCCCTTACCATGACGTCGCTCGCTGTCATTTTTAGTATGGATCTGACAGCGAGCGAACCTAAACTGAATCGGAATTGAATCGCATTAAGGCGTCATAGTAACGCCCCAGAAACCAAAATAACAATTGCCAGTTAAGGGCCGATTTTTCAATCGTCAGATAAGCCCTATTTCTACGAATAACTCTATGGGTATCTGTCAGTTAAATGCTTATCTGAGGATTGAAAAATCGGCCCTAAGTATGTTATCCCTTTAAAATGTGAATCCAAAGCAATCAATTTTTATAAATCTCATGTGGGGTGTTCGGGTCAAATCTCACGACATCTCACCAGGGGGTGAGGGAGTGTCAAAAAATCGTCAAAATTTCCTCACGTACTTACAATACTTACATACATATAATACACATACACAAATCACGTCTTTATCCCTCACGGGGTAGACAGAGCCTAAGGTAACCGGTACCTACAGGCCACATTTAGCTAGATTGTAGGCGTATAGGTGAAAAATGAAATCAAATTAGTGATGGGTTGCTAGCCTCATCTCCTACGCGGGTAGAGAAGCAACTGGTACATTCTTTGCTCCCAGACCAGCATGGAAGACGCACGTAACGTCATAATTTTGTTTTACAGACACTGACAAGGCCCGCGAGGCGCGCGAGCTGCGCGAGGCCCCCGTGGCCGTCTGCTCGCAGCGCCGCGCGCTCTGCCTGGCTGCCGCCGTGCTCTCCGCCATGTTCGCCAGCGCGCTCATCGTGGTGTACGCCAGCCCGCAGCCAGGCTAGTACTTTCTGTATACACACACTCGCTGTGCCTTGCTAGCGCTCAGTCCGCTAAGGCGATTGGCGACCCCCACCCGAAGAACAAGAAAGAAGGAATTTGTTTTTTGTCAGAAGTTCGAAACAGAACATACAAAATATATCTAAAATCTAAGCATTAATGAAACAGCGAAAAGTGCAGTGCAGCAAACCGTAGCGCTGATTTCATTGTGAACCTTTTGCTTTAAACTAAAACTTATCTAAGTTTGCCGTGAGAATATGAACGCCAGAGGCATAAAAAAAGTAAAAAGAAAACAAATAAAAACCTTTGCAAACGCCTGATTCAATAAAACTACTACTGCACGCAGCGGTCATCCATACTCGCTAGCGTTCTACGCCACCCCACAACCAAGGTTTGTGGATGTACCTCAAACTACAAATATTGCATTTTTTTTTATTAACAATGCTTATACTAGACTAGAGTACTCAAAAAAATATGAGATCCAGGGGCGCCAACTTTTAGAAAACCTCGTGGGTGCTCATGCTTATTTGATGACTCGAAAACGGGTCGTCAGGTAATGAAAAAAAACACCTATCCCTAAAAGGCGATTACTGATCTGTTTCGTGATGTCTATTCTCAGGGGTGCTCGGCACCCACTGTTTATTTCTCATGGGTGCTCGAGCCCCCGAGCACCCACGGAGTCGGCGCCCCTGATGAGATCAAAATAAACTCAAAATAAACTATTGTAACTGGCGTTCTTTCCTGTGACTAGCTAAATGTTGCTGTTTCCGCAGACTGCCCGTGCCTCGGCGAGAATCCGCTGATACCGGGACAGCCGCCCACGGGCTCCGACGCCAGCGCCACGGCCGCCAACAAGTGAGAATAACAACCACTTTTCGTATATATATCGGGAAGCAACCTCTATCAAAGGTGGCTGGCAGGTAGACGGTCTGACGTGGCGCTAGCTGCCATGTGTCAGACTGCCCGCCTACGGCTCTGCATATAATTCGTTATTTGTTCCATTTTCTGTTAAATTGAGCTAACCACTCATAAATTGTACTTGTATGCGTTGAATGATCTCAAGTCTTTCATTAGGAACCAGGGGTTCCTTATTTATATACGGCCTTGCCATGACATCTTAATGCTATTCAATTCCGACTCAGTTCAGGTTTTAGCTGTCATTTTTAGTATGGATCTGACAGCGAGCGAACCTAAACGAACTGAATCGCAATCGTACAGTTTCATAAAGAAAAAAAATACGACATATTTGCCGATAGGTACCTTTACACCCCACGTGAGATTGGGTGAGATTCAACACGACCCCTCCCCCTTCAACATCTCACGTAATGCATGAATACCTCGCATGATTAATATTAATTCACGAATGGCCCGTAACGTTGAAGTTGTGGTCTGACCAGGGACCGCATAGCGAGCAACGGCGCGGTGTTCCCGTGGCGCGGCGCTCGGCTGCCCACGTTTGTGATGCCGAAGCACTATAGCCTGTGGCTGCATCCCAACCTGACCACCGGCGAGTTGAGAGGCAAGTAACCCACCACGGACATAGAGCGAGCAACATTCTTCTTATTTGTGGCGTATCAAGTCGTTATAGCGACGACAACTTCGCCAATGTCAAACATTCAACATGTTTCCAGGGAAATATTTACGCGCCTGATAGATGCTTCTGGTGTCCAGCGGGCTGGCAGCTATTTTGGGCAAAGAATTAGCCTCGCGGTTCAACGCGGTAATGCTGCCAGCCTTCTGGCCACAATGAGCAGTGACAGTGACCTGGGACGGGTGTTTTATTTGTTGTTTAAGTTAGGCTAAGGTTTAGGATGATTTTGTACATAGTATTTAGCTAATTTATAATTTTTAATGTACAGTTTTAAAGCAATTTTTGTTTACTACAATAAAGTTATGTTCACATGTTAACATTTCAACGCACCTTTTTTTTATGGTATGGAAAATGCGCCTTATGCATCCGCCCGGTACGGGCTTACCGGGGGTATGTGGAGCTCTCCCGCGACGGCGGCATGCCCACTAAAAACCACACGGATTCCCTATTCAGTCGAATGTGAGGCGTTACGGGAGCACTCGGTGTCACCGCGACGCCCCACGACCACCCTGGGATGGGGTTCCCTCTTCGCGGCACCTGTGCAAAGCAGGTTTGGGAACTCCCGTCCCCCGCTGGTGCCGCTTGGATTTTTTTATAGAGGTCTCCTCGTGGCCCTCGTCTTGAAAGGTTCTTGATTGTGGGAAAATTGTAAATGTTAATAAGTAGTCAACATTTTTACTTTTTTGTTTCTATTGAAATTACCTAAGCGACTTAAATAAATAAATAATAAATATCTTGGGACAAATTACACCCATTGACCCAGCCCCAAACTAAGCTAAGCTTGTGCTATGGTACCAGGCAACGGATAATGTAGATAAATACATACAACATCCATGACTCGGGCACAAACATTCGTATTCATCATACAACTGTCTGCCCCTGCCGGGATTTGAACCCGGGACCTCTAGCTTCATAGTCAGGGTCACTAACCACTAGGCTATCCGGTCGTCAAGCTTTCATCGCTTTACGACGCAACGACTAAATTATTTAACACTTTTTCATCCAATTTGTATGTAATTTTCACTCTACTATTTATTTCCTCTGCGTATTTATCAAAAGATTAAAACCAGATGTTTTCTTCTCAGGCGAAGTATCAATAGACTTCAAAGTCGACCGGGACACCTCTTTCGTAGTCCTGAACGTCCGTGACATGAACGTGACTGAACGCGCTTTGTTCAAGACCGGGGGCTCGCTCGGACCCAAGGTCGCCAAAGTTCTGGACTACCCGCCGGCCGAACAGACGTACATCGAGTTCAAGGTTGGTCGTTCAAAGCTGGGGTTTAGTTGTTCAAGAGTGGGGTTAGCTTGGTTGAAGTTTGTCTAAGTTCTTGGAAATCTAGGAACGGAACCGACGTACATCGAGTTCAAGGTTGGTCGTTCAAAGTTGGGGTTTCATTGTTTAAGACTGGGGTCAGCTTGGATAAAGTTTGTTTAACGACGTAAGTAAGTACGGCACGAAACAGGGGGGGATTTTTTAGGTTAATGTTTAATCATTTTTAACACTTTACTTTAAATGAACTTTCCTAGTTTTAGTGTTCTTTATTGTTATTTAGTTCTTAATAGTTTGTATATTCATGAGTTCATTTTATTAATCAAATTTAGCAAGTTGTTAAGATTTTTTTAGAAACTTACTTGCTGTCCATGTTTTGATGTGACATATATATGTATGTAAACTCTTTATTGCACATAAAAATTTTAAAATACAGAAGTACACAGAAAATAGTACAAAGGCGAACATATCCCTAAGAAGGGATCTTTCCAGCTAACCTGATATATTTTGTGCGTTTGCTATTTCAGGATAAACTCCGTCGCAAGTACAACTACACGCTGAGTCTCCGGTTCATAACAAAATTGGAAAGAAACGACAAGCAACGCGGTTTCTTCTTAGCGGGCACGAACAGGCAGTAAGTTCATTTACTAAGCGATTATATTATTGCCAAGCGCCATCTGTTCGCATGATTTGTCTCTACAACACATTTACTCGAAAGCGAGCCTTCCTGTTCCTCAAAGGGCCGGCAACGCACTTGTGATTCCTCAGGTCTTGCAGGTGTCCCTGGGCGATGGTGATTGCTTTCCATCAGGTGACCCGTCTGCTCGTTTGCCCCCTCTCATATAAAAAAAAAAAAAATACTGCTCCACAATCCCGCAGGAACTTCGCATTTTTCCGGGATAAAGAGTGTAATATGTGTTATTCCAAGCTTGAGTTTATAACTTCCTTTGGGAGTAAAGAAAAAACATAGAATGTACCAGTTGCTTCTCTTCCCGCGCAGATGGTAAAAGCCCATCGAGGGAATGGGCGAAAATCTTAGGAATCGTCTAATAGGCGATGCGGCTCAACCCATCACTATTTTGATTCCCCTTTCCACCTATACGCCCACAATCATGCTAAACGTGGCCTTAATTGTTACCTTAGGCTCTGTCTACCCCGTAAGGGATAAAGACGTGATGTATGTGTTAGTTTATCCGTGTGCCAAATCTCAGCCAGATCTGTTCAGTCGTTCTGATGTGAAAGAGTAACAAACATCCATACATCCATAATCACAAACTTTTGCATTTGTAATATTAGTAGAGGGATATTGCCTAGCTGTCTAGGTGCTCAAAAATATTTGAACACGTACGTATTATGCACAGCGTAAGTGAGTGTTCACAAACTTTTGAATGTGAGTGTGAGAGTTATAAATTTCTAAATGTCACTGGAAATTAGAACACAGAAAAATCCGAAAAGTAAAGCTATGGCCGGGAATCGAACCCGGATCCTCGTCATTCCGTGACGCGTGCTACCCCTACACCACCCATAGCATGTGAGAGTTATGTTTAAAGCATTTGTAAGTTAGTAAATGCTTTGTCCAAAATAAACATTAAACGAACGAACACAAAGGCGAACTTATCCCTATAAGGCATCTCTACCAATTCACTTTTGAGTTTTTTTTTTTTTTATTCTGATTTTTGACAAGGCTGGTCACTCCAGGTGATCATGTCAGCCTCATGGGTACCCACACAATTCCCTATTTGAGGGACAAATCAATGAAATGGTACATACTAATTGCCTTATCTGATAATGGCTCCGCTAGCCAGCAATTCACCTGGCCGTTATGCATGGGGCCAAAACCCCCTAAAACTGCTTCTTAAGTCCGAATTCCGGGCACACTCTATCAGCAAATGGGACAAGTCATCGATTTTCAAGCAATCCTCACACAATGGTGAAGGTTTGATTCCCATCATAGATAAAAGAGCTTTTGAGTTTAAAGGAGCTTTAAACGAGGGACCGACATAGTTACCTATTGCCAAAGTAACTTGGTGCAGCTCCCGCTAAGTTTTATTTATTTCCATAACTATTCTACCATTACAGATTTTTGCTAACCTAATGCGATAGAATCTTAAAAACCTACATTTACTTAACTAATAAATTTTACAAAAAAAAACAATCCAACAACAATTTATAATAGAAAAAGCGTTATCCTTGTGAATTCACTCAGAGAACAAGAGAAATAATCAATTCGCTGTGCAATGAGGTTGATAGTGCGGATAGCGCGCGGCAGCGGCGCCTCGGCCAGCAGGTTGCTGCGCGCGCGGCCGGCGCCGGCGCCCACAGTACCATCCGGTACACATAAACTAACTTGCCTCAGTACTCCTGGATTGTGAATCCTTCCCTTGTTGTTTGTTTGTCAGTCGGTGCGCCGTGTCCCGCTTCTGGCTGACGCATGCGCGCTCGGCGTTCCCCTGCCTCGACGAGCCGCATCTGCGGGCGACGTTCCGGCTCACCATCGTCAGGGACAGGTAATCCTCACCAGCCTTACACGACCCTTGGACACAAACTCTCCTCAGCCCGGCTAGCACCAGAATGCGCGAGAGCGTGTCGTGCGAGATAGCTTGCCCATCTCTTTCTAGAAAGAGAGAGAAGGTTAGTTTATCTCGCGCGCTCTCGTCCTTTTTTATGGTGTGGAAAATGCGCTTTTTGCATCTTTCCGGTAACGGGTTTACCGGGGGTATGTGGGGCTCCCGCGACGGCAGGCATACCCACTAAAAACTACACGGATTCCCTATTCGGGTGTATGTGAGGCGTTACGGGAGCACTCGGTGTCACCGCGACGCCCCACGACCACCCCGGGATGGGATTCCCTCTTCGCGGCACGGTTTCTAGATGAGAGGGCTTAACAGTTCCCACCTTTTTATATTTATAAAGAGATATGCACATACGGGATTACATAACAGTTATTTGTCTCTTATTTGACAGATTCCATGTGTCTCTCACCAACATGCCGATAGTCGCTACGGAAGAAGCAGGATTTTATTTGGGACACCGATTGGTAAGCATACAATACATGCTTAACGCCCGCATTCATTAGAAAAGGGCTTAGTATTAACTTTATGTACCTTTTTTTTTTAAATCTGCAATCGGCTGTACTTAGCCATAAAAAAAAAGTAGATTTATTCTCTCTTATCCAGATTGAGTATTTGCCAACGCTTTAGCACAGTATATATATAAGCTAAAGCAGTAAGGAATCTACGAACAAATCGGTTGAAACGAAACACGCACACAGGCGCGCGCTTTACACGGCCCCTGGGCGGACCTCGTAGTGCCGTCAGTCGCGAGTGCCGCGTTGAGTAGAGCGGTTGTCTGTTACGTGCGCTCAGACAGTCCGCGATCTTTTTCGTGTTAAACATGCCAAGAGCGTATTGCGCAGTCAGTGTACGGCTGCTTGAACTCGACTTTTTCACAACCGGAGCTTTCGTTTTTTAAACTCCCTGCTGATGTTGAAAGATAAGAATATATTATTATTAAATAAAATGCTTTTTCTGTTAAATAAAACGTTAGGCTGTTTAAATGATAAAGTAGTTGTCGTATATTATGGAGCGCGTTTTTGGTGAAAATTCTACTACGGACTTTCGTCGGTATCATCTTGCATCTATAACATACCTATAGTTCGTCCAATCATTTATTTTCTCGATGACAGCTCCCGTAGAATGTAACTGCACTTTTTACGCAAAAATTAACTTTTAAATGCGAGGTATAAAAAATATGACAACTGCCTAATTTTGTTCCTTGATCTCATATAATATTCATCTAAGACAAATTGAGTCCATATATGCAGTGATATTTTTTTAAAGTGCGATAAACAATAAACGTTTTCATAAAGTTACATTCTATGGGATTACAATTACAATTATTAATCCCATAGAATGTAACTTTATGAAAATGTTTATTGTTTATCGCACTTTAAAAAAATACCACTGCATATATGGACTCAATTTGTCTTAGATGAATATTATATGAGATCAAGGAACAAAATTAGGCAGTTGTCATATTTTTTATACCTCGCATTTAAAAGTTAATTTTTGCGTAAAAAGCGCAGTTACATTCTACGGGAGCTGTCATCGAGAAAATAAATGAGTGGACGCACTATAGTACTATTTTATATTACAGGATTACATTTGAAGGATGTCTTGCTAAATACCGATACGTACTTTACCTATACCATAACTTTTTCATTATTTGACAGATTGCTTTCAAAATCGATATCTGGGAATATGGTTAGTCTCAGACATCGAATCCGTTAACGGAATGGGAAAAAGTAGCCGCCATCTTGAACTTTTTAGTTATTCGACCGATTGCTTTCAAAATCGATATCTGGGGATATGGTTGATCTCCGACATCGAATCCGTTAACGAAATGAAAAAAAATAGCCGCCAGTTTTAACTTTTTAATTAACTATTGGATCTTTTCGATGTTGTTGTCAGAGACAACATATAAATTGCAAAGTAGCTTTATTAATTTACAAAGAATTAGAAAAAAACAGTTTTATAGTGCCGTGTCCATCATAGAAACCAAATAAACGTTTGTCTTTTTTTTTAGACAAATTAAGGGTGCCAACCCTAATACTCTTAATTAAGCGTAGCTAGTTACTTTAAAACAGGCGTTACTAGTTGTTATTATAGCGCTAACTAAACAAAAATCTTTACAATTTTATATAAATTAAATCGACAACCCTAACGCTCTAACGGAGCGTAGGTATTTATTTCAAAAAGTATGCCTAGCTTCCATACTGGTCTATTTATTTACTGTGGCTTTAGCCTTGTCGCATCGTTCTTGCCGCTCAACAGGTCTCTGGCGAGCTCGTTTATGTGTGTTTGCAGTCTTTCGTTGTATCTTTTGCAGTACTTGATAACTTCTTCCTTTACAGTTGGTATGTTTAGGTGTTCATGTATCTCAGTGTTTCGCAGGAACCATAGTGCACTGCTTATCATTCTTAGAACATTATTTTGGAACCTTTGCAGTACTTCTAGGTTTGAGTTGCTTGCGCTTCCCCAGAGTTGGATACCATACCTTTATGTACCTAACTATACTTCTGTATCCTCGGAACAGCTTCAAGACGAATTCGCGCAGTCGCCCCCCATGCCCCCCCACATGATGTCGGTGGCGGTGTGCCGGCTGCAGCGGCGCGCGGCGCCCGCGCTGCCCACGGACGCGCCCGAGCCCAGCACGACCACGCCCGAAGCCACGCACGAAGGCAGCACGGAGACGCCCGAAGAGGACTTCGTGCTGCCGCCGCCGGAGATCAGCTTGTATAGCGACCAGCAGGTCATTTTGGACGAAGCCGGGTATGTAATCTGTGATGTGACATTCAGTGGCGTAACTATAGGGTGGCAGGGGTGGCAAAATGCCAGGGGCCCCTAGCTCCACGGGGCCCCGAACTGAGTTGGTTTAGAGCACGGAAGGGACGCTGATGCACTTCTTTATATTGAGGAAGGAGCCCCATCTGACGAATTTGCCGCGGGCCCCAGACGTTATAGTTACGCCACTGGTGACATTGTATCATACCAACTGAATCCTCACCCACTTTGGAATCATACATACATAGTTACATACATCAATACTAATATTGCAAATGCGAAAATAACTCTGCCTGTCTGTCTGTCACTTTTTCACGCTTAAACTGCTGGACAGATTAAGTTGAAATTTGGTATACACATAGTTCGAGTCCCGGGAAAGGACATAGGATAGTTTTTATCCCGAAAATTTGCATAGTTCTAGCGAGATACAAACAGTTCTTAAGATATTATATGTTTCTCATATTCTGTTGCTATTATTATTGCTGTTATGACTATTTTCCACGTACCTAGACGTGTAAAATAGCCATAACAGCAATAATAATTAATACGAAAATTGAAATAATCAAATTACAGTAACAATAATGATAAAATGTAATCTCAATCTTAGATGGAACAAAATTAAAAATAATATACAAACATGCATACATAATTTACGTTTTTATCCCTCACGGGATAGACAGAGCCTAAGGTTACAAGACCGTGGGCAAGATTGTGGGCGTATAGATGGAAAGGGGGAGTCAAAATTCCTAAGATTTTCGCCAATTCCCTCGATGGGCTTTTACCATCTGCGCGGAAAGAGAAGCAACTGGTACATTCTATGTTTTTTCTTTACTTCCAAACCAGCATGGAAGAAAACAAAAATATGATTCATGTAATAATATACGAGATAATAAAGACCCTCTAATCCATGACATTATCCTCTCTTCCAGCCCGCTTCTCGAATGGGTGCAGAAGACGATCCACCAGTTCGCTTACGAGCTGAACACGTCCTACCCCCTCCCCAAGCTGGACATCGTGGTGGTGGAGGGGGGCGGGCCCTACGCGGAGGGCTGGGGGCTCATGGCGCTCGCGCCCGCCACCCTCACCGACACCAAGACCATCGCGCGCCTGCTGGCACAACAGGTAGGCGAAAGCCTCTGAGCGGAGAAGGGGGTTTGCCCCCCTAGTAACCAACCGTCGGGGGTATGCCGGATACGCTCCCCGTACGTTTGCTGATTCAGGAATGAAAGCAGGTGGTTCCAGAAGGTCGCTAGAGTCATGTATAATCTCTCGTTTCAAGGGCAACAGAAAGAGCTATGCTTGGAGTGTCTTTGATATTTTCAAGTTCGTCGTCATCAACATGTCAGCTGAAAGACGTTCACGGGGATGCCTAGAGTTATTTGGGACTCCATCCGAAGGGGTATACCCAAACTAAAAACTCTCCGGCGTTGCTGTGTTTCACCACAAGACCGCGCCAAGAAGGGGAGAGCTCGGACGCTGGGCCCGTCTTCCCTTAGACGATGAGACTGGACATAGGCCTCCCCCAAGGCTCTCCCATCAGACAGGTTTTTCGCTTTCCGCATCCAACGCGATCTTCAAGAATCCTGAGTCCAAATTGACCCCACCCTAATTCAGCAAAGCTACCGCTTATGTGATGACACTTGGCTTTCCAGTGGTTCGGCGGGCTGGTGTCACCGCGCTGGTGGAGCGCCCAGTGGCTGCTGGAGGCCCTGACGTCGGTGCTGGGGCAGAAGGCGCCCCCGCTGGGGGAGGGCGGCGCCGAGCGGCAGCAGGACGCGCTGCTGCTGGACCACGTGCTGCCGGCGCTACGGTATGTCAGCTGACGGCAGTGCTGGGGCAGAAGGCGCCCCCGCTGGGGGAGGGCGGCGCCGAGCGGCAGCAGGACGCGCTGCTGCTGGACCACGTGCTGCCGGCGCTACGGTATGTCAGCTGACGGCAGTGCTGGGGCAGAAGGCGCCCCCGCTGGGGGAGGGCGGCGCCGAGCGGCAGCAGGACGCGCTGCTGCTGGACCACGTGCTGCCGGCGCTACGGTATGTCAGCTGACGGCAGTGCTGGGGCAGAAGGCGCCCCCGCTGGGGGAGGGCGGCGCCGAGCGGCAGCAGGACGCGCTGCTGCTGGACCACGTGCTGCCGGCGCTACGGTATGTCAGCTGACGGCAGTGCTGGGGCAGAAGGCGCCCCCGCTGGGGGAGGGCGGCGCCGAGCGGCAGCAGGACGCGCTGCTGCTGGACCACGTGCTGCCGGCGCTACGGTATGTCAGCTGACGGCAGTGCTGGGGCAGAAGGCGCCCCCGCTGGGGGAGGGCGGCGCCGAGCGGCAGCAGGACGCGCTGCTGCTGGACCACGTGCTGCCGGCGCTACGGTATGTCAGCTGACGGCAGTGCTGGGGCAGAAGGCGCCCCCGCTGGGGGAGGGCGGCGCCGAGCGGCAGCAGGACGCGCTGCTGCTGGACCACGTGCTGCCGGCGCTACGGTATGTCAGCTGACGGCAGTGCTGGGGCAGAAGGCGCCCCCGCTGGGGGAGGGCGGCGCCGAGCGGCAGCAGGACGCGCTGCTGCTGGACCACGTGCTGCCGGCGCTACGGTATGTCAGCTGACGGTAGAGCTGTGGCTAGAGTAAGCTTTCTCAACCAGTGACGTCACAGCTCTACATCACGCCAACGAAGTTACTCAACGCGGATGCATAAATACAGCTTCCAGCTCTCCTTAGGAGTTCGGTCTCCAGGCATAACAGCCGGAGAGATATCTAACGTGGTCTCTCCCCACAGCACATGTATATAAGTACTAAGGGGCCGTCCATTAATCACGTGAGGCTCCGAAAGGGGGGAGGGGCTCGACAAAAATCACGAATTATCACAAGAGGGGCGGGGGGTGTAGTAAGATATCACGAGTACCTATTTATTTATTCATCAAACGCGCGATTTTAAACCGAAAAGCGGCGTGTAGTGTGACCTTGACTCGCCGTTGCCAGGCAACGAAGTCCCCGCGCGCCGCGACGACCGCCGATAAAGATAATATTCTAAACATTTTATAATTCTTTGTTGGTACTAAAATACACAGTGATTTTGGATGAGGAAAGGGGCTAGTTTTAAACCTCACCACGTATCACCAAGGGGGAGGGAGGGGGGTTAAAAGATCTAAAAAAACATCACATGATTAATGGACGGCCCCTAATCTTAGAAATGATTGTCGCAGATTGGACTCGAGCTCTTCAGTGCGCGCGGTGGCGTCCCCGCGCCTCGAGCGGGCCGACATCGAGTCCGCGGCCGACGAGCTGTCCCTCCACAAGGTGGGGAACTGAGGAATGAGCGCACGGAAGCAGACGCCAGTGACGCTGCCACTCTGGTTTCTGATGTCCTGATCGAAAGCTAACTGGAAGAGATCCCTTTAAGGGATAAGTTCGGCTTTGTGCATCTGTTTATCTTATTACCTGTAAAATTATAGTGTTAGATACATACAATACATACATACATTATAGTCTTGAATAGCACATTGCACGGTCTCATTGTCTAAGGGAAGACGGGCCCAGCGTACGGACCCTCACCTTCTTGGCGCGGTCCTGGCGGGCGCCGGGGCCACCGGGGGCAGTGCCGGCGTTACGACCACTTTCACCCCGGGCAAGAATATTGTGGCACCCGCATGAAACCAATCGAATACCAGTTTGCCGGAGGAAGCATCGCCCTGGGCCGTCGCCCCATCGCGCCCCCCCCCCCCCCCTAATACCGGCACTGACCAGGGGGGGGGGCGATTGTGGTGAAACCCAAGTGGCATCCCACTGCGTCCCCGTCACCCCGGATTGAGGCAACGTACCTATTTTAATACGTCCCCTCTCTTCGGCCAGGGCGCGGCTATAGTCAGCATGGCCATCGAGGCGGCGGGCGAGGCTGCCGGCCGCGCTGCGCTCGCGCGTCTGCTGCGCGATCACCGCAGCGCCAGCGCCGACGCCAGGTGAGCTATTTATGGAACAAATAAAAGTGGACCCAAACGTGATCCTTGGGGTACACCGAACCTAGTAACCTAGAATGTAGTCTCTCAGTGCCATAGCCTCGCTATGATTCTCGACATAATTACCTAATCTACCCATAGATGTCACCGTGCTCATCGTATCCCAATAATCTATTTAAGACAAAAAATGTATGTTTAATTTTATCAAAAGCTTTACCTTCTTCAAATACGTCTTCAGAAATTCCTTTTCTTTCTTGAGACTTAATTAGGAATACTAATATCAAATGAATCAAGAATTTTACTTCTTGATTTTTTATATTTAGGTACTTTTGCAGTTTTACCGTTACAAATTACATTTTTAAACGACACGGAAAATTAGATTTTTTTTTCACGGCCATAGCTTTACTTTTCGGATTCATACCCCATCCGCGAGATGGCACTTTCCACTATGATGCAAAAAGACAATAATAAAGGCCTGTCTTACTATTCTCTGTGAACTTCCTGATATCTTAAGTATCAGTTATTATCTCTGTCTGTTTCGTAATCTGAAATAAAGAGGGTGTTGAAAGTATGTTTTGTTCCATCTAATTTACCAAAGCACTCGATAGATGGCGGTACCTACACCATTTAGCGCTGTAATATCGAACCCGTACAACGCTTCCTAAATCTATATATATAAAACTCAAAGGTGACTGACTGACTGACTGACTGACTGACTGACTGACTGACTGACATAGTGATCTATCAACGCACAGCTCAAACCACTGGACGGATCGGGCTGAAATTTGGCATGCAGGTAGATCTTATGACGTAGGCATCCGCTAAGAAAGGATTTTTGGAAATTCCCACGGGATAAGGAAAAAACGGGAATTATATATTCGATTCCGAGTGACACTATCTCAGTAACTATAATAAGTAGACTCTTCAAATTTGATACAAAAGTAGGTGATTACAAAACTAAGAAACTCATTTCAGGATTTTTGGAAATTCCCACGGGATAAGGAAAAAAACAGGATTTATATATTCAGTTTAACGAAATCCTATGAACTATAATTACTAGACTTCAAATTTGGCATAGAAGTAGGTGATTATAATAGTAAAATAATGTTTTAATGCTTTTTGGAAATTCCCACGGGATAAAAACGGGATTTATGTATTCAGTTCTACGGGATCGATTTTTCGTTTTACTGGTCGTATAAAATTGAAATTTGGCCTTCAATTTCCCTTGGGGAGTGTAGGGGAGCGCTACAAAAAGATTTCCCGAAATTCCCACGGGAACGGGAAAAACGGGACTTTTCGTTTTCTGGTTGCAGAAAGCTGAAATTCGGCATGTAGGTTGTTTCGGGAATGTAGAGGAGCATTAAGAGAGTACTTTCCAAAATTCCCACGGGAACGGGAAAAAAACAGGATTTTACGTTTTACTGGTCGTAGAAAGCTGAAATTTGGCAAGTGGGTTCCTTGGGGAGTGTAGGGGAGCATTATGAGATAATTTCCCAAAATTCTTCTTCTTCGTTCCCGTAAGAATTTCGGGAAATGCTTTATTTGGCGAAATTCTTACGGAAACGGGAAAAACGAAAAGCGGGGGAAAGTTGAAATTTGTCACGTAGGTTTATTCGGGAGCGTAGGGGAACACTAAGAAAGGATTTTCCGAAACGCCCACAAGGACGGGAAAAAACCGGATTTTACGTTTCCAGACGAAACAGCGGAAGAAAGAGACTTAACATTTATAACGTGTGTTTCTTTAAAGGCTTTAAGTGTACTCCGAAAGCACTCCCCAAAATTTCCACGGGAACGGGAAAAAACTTATTTTTTCATTTTACATCTTAGCGCGTACGAAGTCGCGGGCAAAAGCTATTTAGGATGTATTTTAGGACAGCCCTATAGGTTAGGTTAGGTTTGTTTTATAAAAATCCTGCAATATTTACAGTTTCAGAAAAATTAAGGCAGCGGGGCAATGCGGGGGCTGGCTTGCATGCTTGCTTGAGTCCTTGCTTTGCATGCTTGATTGCATACTTGCTTTCATGCATGCTTGCTTTCATGCATGCTTGCATGCTTGCTTGCATGGGTGCTTACTTGCATGCATGCTTGCTTGCACGCTTGCTTGCATGCATGCTTGCATGCTTGCTTGCATGGGTGCTTACTTGCATGCATGCTTGCTTGCACACTTGCTTGCATGCTTGCTTGCCTGCTTGCATGCCTGCTTGCATGCATGCTTGCTTGCATGGGTGCTTACTTGCATGCATGCTTGCTTGCACGCTTGCTTGCATGCATGCTTGCATGCTTGCTTGCATGGGTCCTTACTTGCATGCATGCTTGCTTGCACACTTGCTTGCATGCTTGCTTGCCTGCTTGCATGGGTGCTTACTTGCATGCATGCTTGCTTGCACGCTTGCTTGCATGCTTGCTTGCCTGCTTGCATGCCTGCTTGCATGCCTGCTTGCATGCCTGCTTGCATGCCTGCTTGCATGCCTGCTTGCATACTTACATGCTTGAAGGCTTGCATGCCTGCTTGCATACTTGCATGTATGCTTGAAAGCTTGCAGGTTTGGTTGCTCGGTTGCTTAATTGCTAGCTTCTTTGAAATGCTCATGGTTCACGCGTGCGAAGCCGCGGGCAAAAGCTAGTCACCTGATAGATGGCGGTACCTGTACCCATTTAGCGCTGTACTTCCTTGTAGTAGCCATAAGGAAATTAGTTCCGACTACCGCCGATAGATGGCGCTTATTCATCCACGCTACATGCTAACGTTTGTGCGATTAAGAATTTTATATCTCCCGTGTTTTGTTGTACTAAATGAGATTCACAATAAATAAAGGTGCGTCTCTAATAAAGGTGATAAGTGCAAGTGTAGTGAGTTGAACAGAGGGATTCATAGATAACTGACACTTATAACAGGAACTTTATAGAGTGGTCAAACAGCCCCATAGTCCTATTTTTACAATGCGTAGGGACCTGTGGCGCGCCCTACAGCGGCCGGGCGCGGGCGCGGCGCCTGCGCACGCGTGGGACGGCTGGTGCGAGCGCGCCGGCTACCCGCTGCTCAGCGCGGTGCGCGCGCAGGCCGCCGTCGCGCTGCGCCAGGAACGGTAAGACCGGAAAGAATCGATCCACTAGATCAGTGTTCTTCAAGAATAGTATAGACACATTTGTATTTCTCTATATCCATTCCTTTTGGTTATAAATAAATAATAATAAATATCTTGGGACAAATTACACCAATTGACCCAGCCCCAAACTAAGCAAAGCTTGTACTATGGGTACCAGGCAACGGATAAACATACTTATATAATGTAGATAAATACATACTTAAATACATACAACATCCATGACTCGGGCACAAGCATTCGTATTCATCATACAACTGTCTGCCCCTACCGGGATTCGAACCCAGGACCTCTAGCTTCATAGTCAGGGTCACTAACCACTAGGCTATCCGGTCGTCATTATGTGTGACAGTTTGTTTGTTCATAAAACTGGGGGGGGGGGGGGGGCAGCCGCATAGCTCTGTCTTATGCAGCCATATAGCTCTGTCTCTTACACTGATTCGAACTTGGCACGCTTTAAGCTAATGTGGTAAACCCCCTGGTCTGGAAGCAAAGAAACATAGAAGGTATATCAGTTGCGTCTCTTCCTGTGCGGATGGTAAAACCCCTTCGAGAGAACGGGCATAGGAATCATGTCATAGGGCGATGCTAGCAACCCATCACTATCTTGATTCCCCTTTCCACCTAGGTGCCCACAATCATGCTAAATATGTTACATTCAAAAACATTACATTCAAAAAGACTGCACACAAATACTCTAGCAGACGAGCAAATTATCTCGTATTGCCAAAAACTAGAACCAAATACGGGAAACGAATGTTCACGTACGCAGGAGCCAAACGAGTTGCCAAAAAACATTAAAAATGCTAAAACCTTTGCCGAATTCAAATCAAAACTGACCAAACACATCATTGAGGATACTACACTTCTTTCATAAGCCCTAAACGCAGATTTGGCTCCTTGTCCGTGTTTGAATGATTTAAATATTTTAGAAAGTTTATATAACTTACCAGTTGACAAGGGGCGACTTTTCAATCTAAAAAATTTAACTTGACCTTTTAACAAAACTTATAACTCTGTAACAGACCCGATATTACTATTTGTATTATTGTTTAAGTTTTTACATATTATCACGGAAAACTTTAGTTTTATATACTTACGCACTTACTTGTTTTCTCTGCTATACTGTAAACTACAAATAAGTACTACCTTAGATATTAAGTTCTCATGTAAGTTACTTATTGTTTTTAATGAGAAATAAAGATTCTATAAACCGAAATGTGGTCTTTAGTCTTTAGGTCTTGTTAGGCTCTGTCTACCACATGATAACATGATACGATTTCACTCGCAGTTTCGTCATGACGGCAGACCCGCCGGATCCTGAGCCTCCGATGCTGAACTATCTGCTGACCCTGGACCTACGGGCTGACCTCGAGGAGCTGTTCTATGAACCAGGTAAGGCGCTGATTCCCATTGCTTTACTTTCGGATTTTCCTGTGTGTTCTAGTTTTCGGTGTCATTTTGAAATTTAGCTTTTCTGCTGACATTGTCTTGTCAGACATGAATGCGCTGATCACCGGTATTTAATAACATAATAGACTACAGGCCCATGACCAAAAAATGTGGGTCATATGAACCACCAGGTGACGTATATAGGACGATATAAGAGCATAAAATAATAAGATTCAGCACTATGCCGTCACTTGTAAGCTGTCCAACTGGGTGCTGGTGAGAATCCAAAAGTGCAACCCTCGATTTTTTCCCCTTGTCGCATGATTTTTGTACGGCGTTGCGGAATAATGGATTAGAAGCTGTATTGAAACAGTATGAAACTGATGCCGTACAGAATGAAATGACCAAATTTACCCTGGAAATTGTCAGAAAATAAAAAAAAATTACCGACTTTGTGGCGCACCATTTGTACGGCATCAGTTTCATACTGTTTCAATACAGCTTCTAATCCATTATTCCACAACGCTGTACAAAAATCATGCGACAAGGGGAAAAAATCGAGGGTTGCACTTTTGAATTCTCACCAGCACCCAGTTGGACAGCTTACAAGTGACGGCATAGTGCTGAATCTTATTATTTTATGCTCTTATATCGTCCTATATACGTCACCTGGTGGTTCACATGACCCACATTTTTTGTACGTGGGCCTGTAGTCTATACCGCGTTTTTTCAAATACGACCATCGCGGGAGGATATCACGCAGGGATCTCTGTCTGTAACAGATCACAGACTAACCCTTTTATTCATAGATAAACGCTCTATAGGCTTCTGCTAACTTAGCAATCGTTTGTCCTTATCTGTCACTTTGACATTTACTTTACACAAATAAGGACAAACGATTGCTAAGTTAGCAGAAGCCTATAGAGCGTTTATGAATAAGGGGGTAGAGCATTTAGGCTACAGGGCAACGTTCAGAAATCAGCGGCTCGCGTGGGAACTATAGCCCAAGCCCTCTAAATTTCCAGAGGCCTGTGCCTTGCAGTTGGATTTATAGGCAAAGACCGACCGCCTAAACGAGTCCTCGCCCACGTGGGTACAGGGGCGCGGGTAGGCGACAAAGGACCTCTCTCGGTCCGGGCGGGTGGTGCGCCTGCCGCCCGCACAGAGCTCCCACCCCGCATGTATGATGTACATGCCTTTTGCATCTTCAGAAAACTTCACCGACACGATAGAAGACGAGAACGCGACCACCACGGCGGCCACCACCACCAGCAGGAAGCCCGCGCCCCGCACCAGCAAGCCCCCGCCCGCGCCCAAGTGGGTCATCCCCGTCACCTTCACCGTGGGCCCGCTGGAGCCCGACTACATGGCTGACAACGTCACCAAGGTCTACGGGAACATCAGCGAGAGCGTCCTCCAGAATGGAACTTGGTGAGAAAATAAAGTTTATTTAATAGGATACAAAATAGAATTAAAACGAATTAAACTATTAAATTAAAAACGAATTAAAAACTAAACTGAAACTAATCTTAAAATAAAATAATTAAAAAAGGTTGGGCCCCTGTGCAGAGATGCGATTTATTTGAAATACTTCTATTTAAAATGCAAATACAAAATGCAAAATACGTATTTTGTATTTTGCATTTAAATGCCTTTTATTAAAAACCATTTTGTATTTTATTTGAAATACCTTTCGAGATGTATTTTGCATTTTCATATTCATTTCAAAATGCAAAATACTTTGTGGTCAAGTTTAGCCAACATTACCAGTCAAACAAAATGAAATGAACGAATGACGCTTGTATTGCCGCACTAGATGCACAATCAACCGAAATAAATGGCCACACAATTCACAAAATGGAGCCATCTCTTTTCATTAGTCTACTTGCTTTACATTATTTTAAGTGAGTATTATTATTCATTACACATAAACGGATAACTCTCGTATAAAAAGTCGAGTGATGCTCGACATGTTTCGGACTATTTCGTAGTCCTTCTGCTTGGAGCGCTCGCCCCGGCGGCAGCGAAACGAACACAAAAAAACGTTAAAAATGACGATGAAAACGAGGGTAGTTGTGCGCCGCTGTCAGTTGCGTTGAACAGCCGCGCGAGCAGAGCGCTGACGCGCAGTGTTCGCTTCGCTGCCGCCGGGGCGAGCGCTCCAAGAAGAAGGACTACGAAATAGTTCGAAACATGTCGAGCATCACTCGACTTTTTATACATGAGTTATCCGTTTATGTGTAATGATGATTAAGTCTCACGGTAGTTTCACGTTGAAAGGAGTATTATTATTATTAATTATTAACGTAACAGAATTTATTGATACGCGTACTGATAAATTTGACCAAAATGTCATGCATAAGGTGCCATGTTATTAGACGTTTTTGTTCGGCTCGCCATTGTATCTCTATTTCTCATGATAAATAACTAAAATAAATAAAAATGTCTGATATTTGATCAAAAGGTATTTTATTTTGAAAAAGTATTTTGAAAATACCTATTTTGCATTTAGCATTTCAAATACAAAACGCAAAACTATTTGGTATTTTGCATTTGAAATAGTAAATCTGAAAAGTATTTTGCATTTTGTATTTAAATGTTTTTTTAAAACCATTTTGTACATCTCTGCCCCTGTGGCATAGTTCCGCAGACGCTGGCAGCATTCCCCCTTTGGACAGCGATACTAATACGCTGTCCAAGGAAGCTGCCAGTTCTGCGGTCACCCGTAGCGTCTATTAGCCTCTTCGAAATATCTTTGAAGAGGCTAATAGCGCTAGGACCCCACGGACCAACGGTCTCAACACCGAAAGGGAATGAATATATAAATATCTTGGCACAAGTTATATCGATTGATCTGATAGGGATCCCATCACGCAGGCAGCATTCCCGCGTTGTATCGCAATTGCGAGTCTGTGCGAGAAAGCTGCCGGCGCGAGGGTCTGTTGCCTCCCTCAGGCTTTTGCTGCGTCTTTGTGGAGCCCACGTGCGCCCTTGCCCCACGGACCGAGTGTCTCGACGCCAAATGCGACGAATTCGTATTGGGCGCGGAGACACTGGTATTTTGTCATCTTTACCCGCTCGCGGGTGTCCGCCGCCGCGCCGGCATGCCTGCACGTCATTGGGAGGTAGGACGCAGCCATGGTGTCGGCGCAGGTAGCGTCCCACACCAGCGCACGTCCGTACCTCCATGGAATCAATGACATCCCATCAGGGCGCTTGCCATCGCTCCGTGCGATCTGGGGCTCCAGAGCAGCAGGAACGTTGGCACTGAGCAAATAATACTGCAAGAAGCTGATTTACCGAGGGAGGTATCAACACAGCCTTAAATAAAAAACCGATTGTCTATGAAGTCGGTTTACGAACGATCATATATATATTTTTTTTCTTTTCTCTTCGACATTGGAGACATCTCCAATTAATTTGTTTGACGGTGGAGGCGTTTTACACCTCCACTGAACTTATTTTTTTTTTTTTTTTTTGTTCTTTTGACTAGTAGAGACTTTATACATCTCTACTAAGTATAGATTAATATAATTTAAGGCTCGGAACCTTATACATCCCTTTTAGAAATGTATTTAATTTAAGTAGAATTTAAGTATTCTCACTGTATTTTATTTTGAAAAAATGACTTTCTGCCAAGCTTCTTGCGGCGCATTCTTCATGGCAATGATGGTCTTTCCGAATGCGCTGGTAGTTTCAAAAAGACATGTAAAAGAGCCCTTGGCGGCCAATTTGCAAAAATAAAATTCTCATTTTCATTTTCATCGTTTTACGTGATAACGTCAAAGAAACATATATTCGAACTGCTAGCTCTGACGACGACAGAATATCGTGCCTCTCTATCGCTTGTTCCGCGCTCTCGCTTGCACACTCTGACGTCACGCGACAACGAGTCATGCTTTTTCGTGAGTGCAGCCGGCGTTCATCGATTTATAAGACGTCAAAATGTAGGCATAATAAATATTAGGAATAGCTATAAAATTACTTGTTTTGTGCACAGGTATGACGTCGGCAACGAGACCAAAGCTGGCAAAGGCTCGCGCTGGGCCGAGAACGTGACGCATCTCATATGGATGAACGACACTGAAAGTAAATGCTTGTATTATATTTTCTACACATACACAGACACACACAAATCACATCTATCCCTTACGGGATGGACAGAGGTACCAGGTACCTGCAGGGCACGTTTAGCAAGAGGGCGTATAGGTGAAAAATGGAATCAAAATAGAGGGTTGCTAGGGTCGCTAGCCTCGTCGCCTATAACATGATTCCTATTTTCGTCCATTCCCTCGATGGGTTCGTACCATCAGCGCGGGTAGAGAAGCAACTGGTACATTCTATGTTTTTTCTCTGCTCCCAGACCTACATGGAAGAAATATTGTTTTCTACACATACTTAATCTAATTCCGTTCCAATTGTTCCGAATAAGACGGAAGCTGTTGCCGTCTCGCTTTAACTCTCTCGTGGCTGCCGAGCGGTGATGAACGCCGCTGTCAGATATTAATTTAATGTGTGTCAAAATCAATAAATAAGTGTAAACAGTAGGCTTATTACCTAACTCGCTCGCAATCGCCATCGTGTTATGTTGACAGTTCATGTATGGGGTGACAATCAGCGTCGGAATCGGCTAGCTGTCATATTCACACAAGAACTGTCAAAATGAACACGATGGCGATTGCGAGCGAGTTAGGTAATAAGCCCTGCAAAAGTCCAGGGCAGTTCCAGTTTATAAAAAGTACTCTGCGCTCCAGGGGTCCAGGGGATTCCACTCCGACTAGGCTCCGACTAGGTAGTGGCTCAATTTGTAAAAACCTTATTGCAAAACTTAAAATAAATTATGAATAAAATAAAAAAAAGTACATACATACATACAACATACATACAAAAATCACGTCTTTATCCCTTACGGGGTAGACAGAGCCTAAGGTAACAGGTATCTACAGGCCACAATTAGCAAGATTGAGGGCGCATAGGTGGAAAATGGAATCAAAATAGTGATGGGTTGCTAGCCTCATCGCCTATAACATGATTCCTATAAGTGTCGCCCATTCCCTCGATGGTCTTTTACCATCTGCGCGGGTAGAGAAGCAACTGGTACATTCTATGTTTTTTCTTTGCTCCCAGACCAGCATGGAAGAAGTAAACTTAGATAATTCCATCCTTTATTCATATTTTGTTCTTGTTTAATCGTAGTGTGTTGTGTTACAGTGATAGTCCCAGATTTGGGCAAGCACCAATGGGTCCGGTACAACGTGGGGGCGCGTGGGCTGTACCGCGTCGCGCCGCAAGACCCCAGCGCTGGGGAGGTGAGATATGTTCACCTCATAACCATTATCATCATAACCTCAACATCCTAACCTCATCATCATCATAAACCCTCAACATCATAACCTCGTCATCATAACTATCAACATCGTAACCCCATGACCATTCTACGAAAATACTTGACAATTTCCCTGATACCCCTTCCTACCTATACTCCCACAATCATGCTAAACGTGGCCTTTCGATCTTGTTACCTTAGGCTGTCTACCCTGTAAGGGATAAAGACGTGATTTATGTATGTACAGCCAAGGAATGTGATTCCTAACCCACCTTAGAACCTTTTTATTAGCGTCGTAACCATTTTCCTTTTTAAGTAATACACATAGTCTTTATCCCTTACGGGGTAGACAGAGCCTAAGATAACAGATACCTACAGGCCACATTTAGCAAGATTGCGGGCGTGTACGTGAAAAATGAAATCAAAATAGTGATGGGTTGCTAGCCTCATCGCCTATAACATGAGTCCTATGATTTTCGCCCATTGTTAAGTAATGAGATGTCACTCTGTCATTTTTTGAAACAAGGTTTGTCGATGGGTCAGCAATTAATTTCCTTGGCAGTATGTGTTCCCTGACTTTGATGTTAAGACAGGTTGAGTCAGAAGTCTAGGGGAGAGGTCTTCGCTCAGCTCTAGAGCATTACAGGTTAGCCCAAAAAAAATGGACCTCCGCCCAGCGGCGTAACTATAACGTCTGGTTCCCGCGGCAAATTCGTTAGATGGGGCTCCTTCCTCCAATATAAAGAAGTGCATCAGCGTCCCTTCTGTGTTCTAAACCAAGCCAGTTCGGGGCCCCGTAGAGCTAGGGGCCCGTGGCATTTTGCCACCCCTACCACCCTACAGTTACGCCACTGCCTCCGCCTGATTCAATATTTAAATTGTTTCAGTCAGCAGAGGCAGCTGCCAGCCGCGCCACAGCCCTCTACGACAGTGGGGCTCCGGCGGAGCGAGCCCTACTGCTGGACGATGCCTTTGTGCTGAGCCGGGCTGGCAGACTGCCCGCCAGCCGCGCCATCGCTGCCGCTGGTATGTTCAGGGATAAAATTTACAGACGGAACACATTGGTTTTTTGGTTTAGAGCAGTGGTAGGGGAGACCGAGGAGAGTTGAGACAGAGGTGAGTTGATACAAAGCCGATTTCTCTGCACCTATGACAGTTAGCGAGGTCACAACTTCACACAAACTGTGGAGTGTAGAAAGAGCAACGAATTAGCGAAGTTACCAGCCCGATAAACTGTCACAGTTCAGAGAAATCGACTTTGTATCAAGTCACCTCTCTCTCAACTCTCCTCGGTCTCCCCTAGACTTTTTCAGCCACAATCAAGCACAATTTTCTAGGACCGCCTTGTCCAAGAGAGAGATGTCCAGTACGGACGTAAGGAGATATATTTTTAGTACAGACAAATACGAGAAATATGTTCAGTATGGTTGAATAGGAGAAATATGTTCAGGGTCCCCGATTTTTTAAAGCACATGTATAATACCACTCGAAAGTGGAGAACAATTGCGCTGAATTTGAAATACAAGTAGCTTAGAAGACGATCACAGCTCTCATTAATCTTGTGAACTAGTCAAAACTTTGATTAGAGCTGTAGTTTTGGAGATATAAGCTGATTTATACCACTTTCGAGTGATGTGCTTTCAAAAATCGGGCCCCAGGTTAGATGGATGGGTCAGGTCAGTCTTGCGTGTTTGTAGCATAGATCTATAACATTGGTTCTGTATCTGAGAATAATTTTTGGAATAAATTTGTAAAATTTTAACTTAACTAAACAATTCGGTTTATATATAAGAATTTTTCAGAATAAACTCACTGTAATATACAAACAGATGACAAAATTCGCATAGTAACAAGGTCACGTGACAGCTAGTAACAGATGGAAAAATTCGAAGCCTTACCCACCTGCTGTGAGTGATGAGGGGTATAGCACGCGTCACGGAAAGACGAGGATCCGGGTTCGATTCCCGGCCATAGCTTTACTTTTCGGATTTTTCTGTGTTCTAATTTTCAGTCGTTTAGAAATTTCATTGAAATATTGTTTTTTCATGTCTCATGTAAAAGGTACAACAGGTAACTGGATATTCAGAGCACGAACGGAAAGGTCACAATTACACCGCGTGTGAATTGCGCACTGTGGCTTAACTTACAAGCGATAAGCACTAAATTTGCAAAACAACACTTGGCTTGATCACTTAGGCACCAAAGAATGCCAACTGTACAGCAAAATTAGTTTATAAACACACGAGAGAATTAGCACCGAATATAACTTTGTCCCTTTCGGTGTTGACCCTTGGTCTGCGGGGTCCTAGCGCTATTAGCCTCTTCAAAGATATTTCGAAGAGGCTAATAGACGCTACGGGTGGCCGCAGAGCTGGCAGCTTCCTTGGACAGCGTATTAGCATCGCTGTCCAAAGGGGGAATGCTGCCAGCGTCTGTGGAACTATGCCACGGGGGCCCCTCCTTGTTTAACACGTTCGCTGCGGGGCTCAACTTGAAAGACTTTTGGCTGGTGCGGTTGAGATCGAATCAGCCCAATCTGGAACTCTTTTACAGTGCGGGTGAGGCCGAATCGCTCTCAAATTTCAGTAGGTAGTTACTTAGATCCTTCATAACTTTGCCAAGAATAGGACCAGGGTTTTTTTTTTGTGTTGTAGTCATTGCTTAGTAAATATTTTAAATACACTTAGCTTCGCCCTTGGTTCTGACCTCTGGCTTAAGAAAAAATACCTAAAGAATTTTTGAGATCTTTTAGACCTCAAATCGCACTAAATTTTATCTGAGACTAGAGCAGGGAATGGCACTTATAGGTAAATTATCGATAAAAGAATGATCATCTTATCGAACATCTTTAAAGGCGTTTAATTGTGTGTTATAACAAATATTTGTTCCTGGGTCATGGTTGCTTATCTATAAAAGTATTTATTTATCTATACATACATTTGTTAATTGCCGCTTAGTAGCAATAGTACAAGCTTTGTTTAGTTTAGAGGTAGGTTTGTATAAATGCTCTATCATGAAGAAAATAAATTTTGGTTTATGTTAAATAAAACCCATTCATTTATAACATTATACAGTGCAGATACTTATATGTATGATAAAAAAAAATAGAAGGATACACTGAAATAATTATGTAAAACACGCGTGGTTCAGCGTCGATAACTAGCACCGCACTGACGTCAAGCTGTCGACTCCCGCGTCGCCCGCCCCCCGCTCTGTGCGGCCTTGAGGTCAAATTCCTTGAGGCTAAATAAACCTCAACCCGCACTGTGTGAAAAAAATATATGCCCAGTGCGTTCGAGGCTTATTTAGACCTCTAACCTTTTTTCTGTATAAAAGAGTCAGCGTTTGAGAAACATAAAGAAATGTATATTTGTCTTTATCATACGCCTTGTAAGTAAGCGGCAACAGCTCCCGCACGAGAGAGATATCACAACTTTTAGCCCCGCACCGACGTAATGTCGAGCTTGAGGCGGTTTTACCTCAACCCGCAGTGAACGTGTTAATTATTTAATTTTAAGATTAGTTTTTAATTCGTTTTTAATTTAATCATGGTTTAATTTATTTTTAATTTCCCTTTTATATATTTTTTCATAAACAAAATTATTCCCAAGTGTTTGCTTATTTGACGAGAAGAAGCAAGAAAACATATCTAAAACTTGAATTCTCCAAAATGGATAAGCATTCATCCAAAATCAGTCACAGAAAGACTTTCTTGGCAATTGGGATTGTCTATTTTTTTACAATGTATAGTCAATCGAAAACCATTTCGAGATAAATGCTTTTTAAATCGTTTTCTGTATTTACTTTATTTTATTTTACTAAAATGAATTTATTACATGTAAAATAAGCAATGACCTTCATTTGACATTCCCAGACATGACGTAGACGGTCCAAAATGTACTTTATTTGCAAATGTTACAAATTCTATGCTATTTACGCGTGGATTATACTACGGAGTTCAATTTGGACCCGCAATCTGACATTTCATTCATCTTATGACAGCTGACAAGCAAAATGACAATCTTGTTACTGTCATTCTTGTTTTTTCCACTGATTACTTTCATATTGTTGTATTATAGTTTAGATTTAGAAGCACTTTCGGTAGATAATTAGGCAAGAGTGTATCCGCACAGCGATGTGCTTCGCTCACATGAACGTTTTTCCGCTAAATATTTTAATGGATAGCGAAATATTACGTTTTTCGGTTTACTTTCACCTACTGAGTTTACTGTCTTATTTCCGGGTCCTGTTTTGTCTTGATCATACCTGGTATGTGTTTATGGACCTTTCTGCTTCGCGCAGAATGTTATGGTATGTGTAACGGCTGTGAAAATATAAAATTCATAGGAGAAGATCGCGTGAATCTTCCTGTGTTATTGTTGAATCATGTTGACATTGATACTAATGACAGTATTGACAGTTTGCCAACTTCACCACAGATAGAAAAGACGTTAATGGCGGCGCTTCACATACGTTTTATGATCAATTTATCCAATAAGCAGATGTGTGACACCGGCAGTGGAAACTCTGACGTCATCAACCAAAATACTTTCAATAATTAATAGTGAAAAAAATACCGAGTTATATGAGAAAATATTGAAATTGGTTTCTTATAATTGACTATTCTGCACAAAAAAAATATAAAAAGGATGGGTATTTTTTTTTAGACAATCCCAATTGCTCAACCCACCCCAAATTTAACACAGCTCGGCTCAGCACGGAGACACACTGGGCCCCCTGGCGGGTGGTCCTGAACCACCTCTCGTGGTGGCGCGAACTGCTGCGGCTGGCGTCCTCAGGCCCACCGCTGAACCAGCTGCTGCAGAAGCTGCACCCTGAGACCGTGACCATCTACACCACCCAGGAGATGGAGAGCCTCAATGAGGATCAGCTGTGAGTTTAGCCTTTTGCTTTCTGCTTTACTTTGGGAATGTTAATTGTCTCAGGGCCTGTTTAACTATTCTCTGTTAAGTTTCAGTTATCTTAAGGGCCAGTTGTCTATGATTCGGTCTCTATTTATTACACGAAAGGGGCCATTCAAGTATTACGTTAGCAGATTTTTTACAATTATTTACCCCCTCTACCCCTTGTCAGCAAAAGTAAGCAAACCTCTTACCCAGATGCTTACGTAATCATTGGCATTGGTTTAGCATGATTATGGCGTGTAATAAATTACAAAAATAAAAAAAGACAAGGTTGACAATAGGTTAGGTCAGGGGTTCCCAATCTTTTTCAACCTGCGGCGCAGTTACAAGTTTAGTATTTTGTAACGGCGCCCTGCCTTAGCTAAGTTGTATTGTTGATATATTATTTACCGATGCGAGCGCTCAAATAGGTACCCGCGAATATTTGTGGTTTCGGAACTCACGGCACCCCTCTTTACTTTCTACGGCGCACCAGGGCGCCGCGGCGCAACTTTGGGAACCCCTGGGTTAGGTGGCCTTATCGCTTCAAAGCAAGTTCTTATGAATTTCAATGTTGGCTAGGGGATAGTTTGTTTCGTTCTTACTCTGTTAGTATGTAAGTTTCTTACTCTTTCACGCAAAAACTCTATCAGGTAGCCCGCACCTGTATGCTCGAGCCCATATAACATAAAAATGAAACTACCGTACGGGTCTTAACAAAATTAGGTGCTACCGCGATGAAAGAATTCTACGCAGACGAAACTGCGGGCAAAACCTAGCGTCTAATAAATAAAATAAAAAGTTGCAGTAGTCGGTAATGAGTAGGTATTATAAAACTTGCTGCCTCCTACCAGGTGGCTGAGCGGTGCGCTGCTAACAGCCGGCGTGGAGTGGGAGAACGTGCAGGTCACCAAGCAGGCCGTGAAGCTCTTCGACGCCTGGCGGGAGACCAACCAGTCCATACCGGAGATCTACCAGGAGGTGAGTGGCTGCCTCTTGCCAGGTGGAATAGACGATTAAGACACCAAGCCAGGCGCCCGATTTTTGTAATCACATGTGTGAAAATACTACACGAAAGTGGTATAAATCTGTTTATATCTTCAAAACTACTGCTCTAATCAAATTTTTGACTAGTTCACAAGATTAATGAGAGCCGTAAGCAGTGGCGTAACTATATGGTGGCAGGGGTGGCCAAATGCCACGGGCCCCTAGCTCTACGGGGCCCCGAACTAGCTTGGTTTAGAGCACAGAAGGGACGCTGATGCACTTCTTTATATTGAGGAAGGAGCCCCATCTAACGAATTTGCCGCGGGCCCCAGACGTTATAGTTACGCCACTGGCCGTAAGTATCTTCTAAGCTACTCGTATTTAAAATTCAGCATAAATTTTTCACCACTTTCGAGTGTTGTTATCACACATAGGTATGCTTTGAAAAATCGGGCCCCTGGTGTGAAGTAGTTTCGTGATTGGCAGACTAATCAGTCAAACTTAAAATTGAAAGATCTAGCGGATTTAGGGGCCGTCCATGAATCATGTGATGTTTTTAGCACTTTTAACTGATAACCTGATTCAATAAGATACTTAAATTATACGTTTAAAGTAAAAGCTGGCCAAGCAGTGGCGTAACTATAATGTCTGGGGCCCGTGGCAAATTCGTCAGATGGGGCTCCTTCCTCAGTATAAAGAAGTGCATCAGCGTCTCTTCTGTGCTCTAAACCAAGCCAGTTCGAGGCCCCGTATGGCTACACCCCTGCCACCCTATAGAGTTATGCCACTGTGGCCAAGTAATCAAATTTAGTAGTTTAATTTTAAGTTCTCTCTCATCTGGAAATGCTCCAATTTTTCCAGGCCGCGTTCACAGCAGGCGTCCGCACGTACGGCATGCCGGGCTGGCAGGCGTGCTGGCGCGCGCTCACGGCTTCGTACGCCGCGCCGCGCCCGATACACAGCCACCGGGCCCTGCTAGCCGCACTGGCAGCGCCGCGGGACGACTGGCTGTTCTACAGGTGAGATGGCAAGAGAAGTGACACGACAAGGGTCTGGAAATGTTTGTTTGGTCAGTAGTAAAATACATGCGGGGTGTGGGAAAATAAAAACTGAAATGCAGAATGGGTAGAAATGCGTTGTCTCTTTTTTAACCTTTTCAACGCCAACGACGTTTATACGTTCATTACTTCAAAGCAAAAGCAACCTTCGCTCAATTGGGTTTAGGTTCAACTTAAGGCGTCGCAATAAAGACGTCTGGCGTATGCGTGACGTCTCTTGTATTTGACGTGACGGCGAAAAGGTTAAATTTTGTTCGCGTTGAGTAGTTTACGCGTGGGAGCCTAACAAACACAGTCAGATTCGCATATATATTACAGTCCGTGATATATGTTGCTGTCTCTCTCACTCGGCTGATTCAATATATATAGCAAGAGAAACGTGCCCGAGCATTCTGAGAGCTCCGGGATTGTGAGACTCAATCGTTATTACACAAACTGATAGCTCACGTATATTTGCCGAGTGATGCTCGACATGTTTCGGACTAGTTCGTAGTCCTTCCTCTTGGAGCGCTCGCCCCGACGAACAACGATGTTCGTTTCGCTTTACGAACTAGTCCGAAACATGTCTGTCGTGTCTAGTCTGAAACTTTTATACGTGAGTTTGTGTGATGATGTTATGTTCTGTACAGGTTCGCGTTCACGGCGCTGTCAAATGAGGCGCAGCGGAGTCGCGAGTGGAAGCTGTGGGCCACCGCGCTCACGGCTGCCTCTTGCAGGTAAATAGTATCAAATGTATTTATTTATTTATTTACTTAAGGAGAACCGCTTACAACATCCGCACACACAGCACTGGTATTTCCGGACAGATGCAACCTAGGGCTCTTCAAGGCTAGAGTGAATAGGCTATGAACCAGTGAGTTACACCTTTAGCCTCATCTGCACCTTCCACCAAGTGAGATAGAGGTCAATCACTGGTCAGTTCGTAATAAAAAAAAACATTATATGGGTAATTAAATAATGGGCATAGGCATAGGAATCATGTTTGGAATCATGGGTTGCTAGCTGCATCGCCTATAACATGATTCCTATGCCCATTCCCTCGATGGGCTTTTGCCATCTGCGCGGGAAGAGAAGCAACTGGTACATTCTGTTCTTTTTACACTCAGATCAGCACGGAATGCAATTCACAACATTTCAATTTTAAATAATTACTAAAGTACCGACAACCATTTCGAGCTTTGTGTTTAAGTATTCCATTCCATATTTTTTTGATTTTTTTTATTACTTATTTAACGTAATATTCACAAAAATCTTCAAAAAATCCGAAGTAAGGCATCGTCGTAGTATACCTTTGCCTTCCTAATTATTTATGAATAAAAATGTCAATGTCAAAAAGGTGTCAATGTCAAATATCAGTGTTGTTTGCCGATCGATGTTGTTTGTTCGTTTTGTTTTGAAAAAGCATTGTTATATTTATTAAATTGATTTGATGAAAGTTTCGGGCGGTTATGCCATGGCAGACAGCCGAAACCTTCCCAAGGTGGATTATAATGATGTTGTTGCAATACATGCGTGAAAACGACTCGTTTAACGTTGCCGAAATCCGGGGAGCTAAGGTTTTGTTGTCATCAGGGGATGCTTACGTTGAAACTTCTGTAGGCTATGTGGAAGTAAACGAGAGAATGCTGTGTGTTTTATCAAGGGCAGAGTAACTCCTGAGCACCGAGTTCATACTAAAATGTACTCTGTTGTCGCAAGCATTAACGAGGCAGAAGAAACTATATTGGATGTGAAATGTGAAGACTCTGCTGCTAGTCAGGGTGGATGCAAACATTCAATAAAATTTGTTTTATTATGTGGCTTATTTTGTTGTCAATTATTTCCAATTCAATCCAGAAAATGCGAATAATTAAAATCCAATAAAAACCAATATCAAATCACCAAACGTCAATCAAAAATTCAAAATGACAACCCGTTGTGACAACCAGTAGACAATGTAGACATCAATCTTATCTTATTTTTTTATGACCCAAGCAAAGGTAATGTGTAGATTCAACCTTACAAGCGTTTTTGAAATTTTCGAGATTTCAATATTATTTTTGACTAACTTAGAATACAAATTTCGCGAAAAGAAAAAATATGGGTCTCCTAGTTTTCAAAGTACTATTTATTGAGCATAAGAAAACACAAGGTAAAAAAATTGAAATGTTGTGAATTCTATAAGGGGTTGGTAAATTTTAATTCTATAGACCTAAAGGTTTAAAAAGTGACCACGGAGAACGTAACCGACGTAACGAGTGACAAGAAAAAGCTTGATCAGCCCAGATTTTAACCTTTTCGCCGACACGTCAAATACAAAAGACGTCACCCATACGCCAGACTTCTTTATTGCGATGCCTAAAGTTGAACCTAAACCCAATTTAGTGAAGGTCGCTTTTGCATTGAAGTACATGTGGGTCGTTGGCGTCGAAAAGGTTAAATGCGACACAACAACGAAATTCAAAAGGCTTGTATTTAGGTCACTAACGCCATCTGTCGAGAGGTTCCAGGCCAACAAAGTAGCTAAATCTAAAAGTAGATGGCGTTGTATCGTGCTTCGGTTATTCAGTTGTGCATTGTGTTTGCTAGATGGCGCGGCGCGGCGGGCGCGTGGCGGGTGCTGCGCGCGGCGCCGGCGCTGCCGCCCCCCGCACTGCACGCCGCCGCGCGCTGCCTGCACCAGCCATGGGACTACTACCGGGTAAGTGATGCTCACTAGATGGCGCGGCGTGGCGGGTGCTGTTATGTCCGAAAGAAGAGAACTTCGCTGGCGCGATGCAGGACACTGTGACTTCACAACGCAAGCTACGTAGCAGTTTATGTAGTTGACGACTAGGTGGCGCTAGGGTCAAAATTAAGTGATCCTTTTTCACGCTTTACACTGGAGAAGTCGAGTAATATTTGTCTACAACGATACACACAATTTTGAAAAGTCAAAGAGACTATGGAATAATGAACAATGTCATACAGCCAAGTCGATGGCCGAGGAGTGCGCAGTTCAGTATTCAGTATTCAGTATTTATTCAATTGCAACATTTTTTACAAAGTTTTGTACATAATGATGCCCTGTTAGGACGTAGCAACTTATAATTAATTAATAATTATAGCTAACACATGACAATGCAGCAAAAAAATATACAACAATACACACAGTTTGTTCGAGTCTAACGTTTTTATCGATGTCTCAAATAGCTTACGTTGACAGATGTCATAAAAAAACTTTAAAAAAGGCGGGAACGTGAAAACCACTTAAGTTGCGAGGAAGTTCAGTGCAAAATTTATTTTAATTTCCTCTGTGTTTGAGAAATACATTATATCTGCCTCAGCTGGAAGAGCAATTGCTGGATTCGTAACTTTAAAAAACACCTGCGTTTCGTTTTCTTAAACAAGTTACTCATCCATTGGCTGATCTCACTTATAGCGAAACTGAGGAAATCCTTCAGCCGGGAAGATAAACATAAAACAATAGCACAATTCAGTAACACGCACACACACACTCACGCGCGTGCGCACACACACACACACACACACACACACACACACACACACACACACACACACCAAACATTATACTTACCCCATAGTTTTAGTTGGTATGTTAGTAATGTTAGTATGCTTTAGTATAGGATATTATTATAATAATAATTATTATTATTATTATTGGCTAATTCCCAGGCCTCGGCATTAATCCACTAACACCTTTCCAGTTTAAAGAGCTATACGGCTCGCAGCGGGGCGCCGCCGCGGCGTTGGACAGCATCGCCCTCAACGCCGCGTGGGTCGCGCGCGCAGACAACGATCTACTGCGGTATTTCAACGCTGTCAACAAGCCGTAGGTGACACGGACATGCCACTGGACATTCAGTGTACTCTCAGAAGCAAAATATACACAAGGTGACATTTCTATTGTACCAATCGGTCGACACTTCAACGCGGATTCTTCAGGTGGCGCTGACAATCGCCAATTGCGTTGAGTGCTCTTTGCATGTACAGTCCGCTTGGCTGTCATAATGAAGAAACTAGTTCTCCATACAATTCAAGTTATTTTAACAGAGACTAGATGGTGTTAGTATCGAGAGGTTGGCATTTCTGTCACGTTCAGGGGCCCGATTTTTGAAAGCATATGTGTGAAAATACCACTCGAAAGTGGTGAAAAATTGTGCTGAATTGAAAATACGAATAGCTTAGAAGACAATCACAGGCCCCAGGATCGGCTCATAACGCGACCTATCCCGAATGTGACATGTCTGACAGACATCTCGATATTACTGTCATCTAGATATATTTTTATCTATCACAAAACCTTCGTTGTGTCTCATGTCTTTATTTAAATAGGTATATAGCTAACACAAAACTAGCCTTTGTTTAAACTTTTCGACGTCAACGACATCTACCGTACATCAATGCAAAGGCAACCTTCATTCAATTGAGTTTAGGTTCAACTTAAGGCATCGCAATAAAGACGTCTGGCGTATGGGTGACGTCTGTTGTATCTGACGTGACGCCGAAAAGGTTAAATAGTTAACGTACAGTACGATAGTGAAAGATGTTCGGCTCCGTCTTTCTGTTTCACTCTGTGGGTTTGATACTTGAATTGGCCGATAGTACCACAGAATGTTGTAGGAGCTCACGCCCACGGCCTGTACAGCAGCTGCCCAAGCAACTGCTGAAAGCTGAAATAGCGGAATAATTCTGAGACTGTCTTCTGTATCGCATCAAACAGCGTTTCTATTGGTCACACGATTGGTGTGGCACGTGTTCCCGTAGATCCCCGCTAGATGACGCTACAGGTGAACACTTAGATCATACATCAATAGGTGTCATTGAATCATGAAGACATTCGACTGCCCCCGAGTACATACCCTGCACGGCTACAAGACCGGCCGCTTAAACACCCCCCCCCCCCTCCCCCGCCCCGCGCGGCACAGGGACGCGGACGACCGCGGGGGCCAAGAGAGGTGCGGGCGGCAGGCACTACCCGCCCGCACCGCTCTCGGTCCCCTTTGTCGTCTTCCCCGCGCCCCTGTACTTAGAGAACGAGAGCTGTGTCGCGCGCGAGATAGATTGCCTGTCTTTTTCTTACTGTTCGTCCTAGAAAGAGACGACAGTCCGTGAGCTCTAGGAACGCCATTCGGGTTTGTATCCCTGTCGCACTAAGTCTTAGGGGCCGTCCATTAATCACGTGAGGCTCCGAAAGGGGGGGGTTCGGCAAAAATCACGAAATATCACAATAGGGGCGGGGGGTGCAGTAAGATATCACGTGTATTTATTTATTCGTCGAACGCGCGATTTTTTAAACCGAAAAGTGGCGTGTAGTGTGACCTTGAGTCGCCGTTGCCAGGCTTTCATCATGTTCTTTAACTTTCTAGAATAAAATTAGATTATACTTTTATACCTGTATTTGAAGATAATATTCTAACAAATTTAAAATTCTTTGTAGCTACTAAAAATACACGTGATTTTGGATTGGGAAGGGGGGAGTTTTAAGCCTCACCAAATGTCACCAAGGGGGAGGGAGGGGGTTAAAAGTGCTAAAAAACATCACATGATTAATGGACGGCCCCTTATGGGTCCGATACTCGAATCGGAAGAGTGAGACCGCAAGACAAAACGAAATGGCATTCTCAAAGCTCAGGGACTGCACTATCCGTTATATTTGGGAATGTAGTCTTAAGAACATTGTATAAATAAATATATCTTCGCTATTAATTTCTTACATAAATATGATTTTCATAATTTCTGGCCGTTTTTCTAATATCTGTGCTCAATTACTCTGTCAGTTATATTGTGAATATTGTAATCTTACAGGTTTTTCCGGCGGCTTTGCTTGCATTAAAACTAAAGGAGTTCATCAACATCGATTTCATACGTCAAAAAAGCCCAAAGAACGCATAGCAACTTTAACTATATTAATAGCCACTTTAACTATATTAATAGCAACTTTCACTATATTTATAGCAACTTTAACTATATTAATATCATTTTTTTTAAGTCGCCCCGGGCTGTAAGTACCAGGTAACCGCCCGCTACATGAGCGAAAATCTCCACTTCCTGGCCAGGGGGCCGATTTTTGAAAATACCACTCGAAAGTGGTGAAAAATTGCGCTGAATTTCAAATACGAGTGGCATAGAAGACAATCATCACAGCTCTCATTAATCTTGTGAACTAGTCAAAACTTTGATTAGAGCTGTAGTTTTGGAGATATAAACTGATTTATACCATTTTTGAGTGATGTGCTTTCAAAAATCGGGCCCCTGGGGAAGGCGTAAAATTGTGTACACCTCGGGCGGTGATAAAGGAAGCGTCAGGTCGCATGTTTATTGCCCTCGCCATTGGCTCGAGCGACAAGTTCGTGTACGAGAACGTTACGTACAGTTACGGGCGTTAATCTAGTTGCCACAGTGTAGTTATTGCTGGTTATGGTGGTTACAAATTCCTTGCTGACGGTTGTCAAAGCTGATTAATTTTACTTTTTGTTCGCCAATATTAATTGCAAGCAAAGCCGCGGGTAAAATTTATCGTATATATTTTTTTCTTATATATAAGACACGTAAGTTCCAGTATCATTACCTGATATAGCAAGAAAATATATATATAACACTTCTAGACAACTTTGAAATGTTAACTCTAGAAGTGTTTTTTCATAGTCATAAGTCGCTCCAGTATTAAAATATATAGAAAATCATAATCATAATCAAATGTTTATTAAATAAACCTAATCACAGTTATTTACGCACAGAACTGTTTATTCGAAATGTTTATATTCAGAAATAATTAATTTGTTATACTTTGCGCTTTGGTCGGTACCTATGTAACCAGATTTAAAGTAAATCTAAAAAAGAAACAGTAGATTATAGATACCAATTCAAGTCATTTTAAATCTCTGCTTAAAAAAACTGTTTTACTAACAATTTTAGGTTATAACTCATTCCATAAGCTTTGAAATTATTATTTCTGAATTACCTAACAAGTTAAAAATATTTATATCCGGTAGATTAGAATTTATTTTAGCGCAACACGGCCTGTTTCATCGGACTTTTAGAGAATATTTTTACAATAAATAGAAAAAAAAAATACAAAACTTAAATGTCGTATAGAAGGGAGTTTTTTCTAAAATTTACAAAATAAATTCTAGTCAACTTTTTATAATACAGCCTCTAGTCGTATAGTGCAATATTTGTAAGAATCTGCCCCCTTAGTATTAAGATTTTTAACTGATTACACCACATCTACTTCTTATAATATGGCGCCATTACCTGAAATGTCGCAAAACGTTATAAAACACTTTTTAAGACAACTTCTCTAAATTCACATTTATTTAAAACTTTGGCTACGATCTCGAACCGGTGCTACATCATCGTTCTAGATTCATTACAGTTTTACAAACAAATATAAATTTTGCCTTGTAACAGCTGTCATTTCCATACAATTTGTAACTTAAAACTACGAAAAAGGGTTTTCGGTTTGAAAAAGTAGCGCTAGATGGCGTTAGTATCGAGAGGACCAATTGACATATTTGTCACATTTGGAATTAGGTAGGTGAAATGAATCAATTCTGAACGTGACAGAAATGTCAACCGGTAGGCTTATTACCTAACTCGCTCGCAATCGCCATCGTGTTCATTTTGACAGTTCATGTATGGGCTGACAATTGGCATCGGAATCAGCTAGCTGTCACATTCATACAAGAACTGTCAAAATGAACACGATGGCGATTGCGAGCGAGTTAGGTAATAAGCCTACGGAATTTGAACTTGAATCGATAGTATCGATACTATGTGGTCATAATTATATTATAAAAAAGATATTTTGTCTGTCATTAAAACCTAAGTATTGCATTGAGATGACAACGGTAATTGAGCTCAAACTGCATTGATCTCAAAATATGTCATGAAGAAAATAGAAGTGGTATAATCAGACAAAAAGTAAATGAAATTTAGTGTTTTTATTTTTATTTTGGCTCATTTCTTTACAAAAATGTTGCTTTTGAAGTCTCTTTAAAAAATGTGACGAAAAATGTACTTACGTCGATGACACTTGGACTCATATCAAATCAAAGATAATAACGGTCTCTAATTTTTTTATCGTTGGTTGAGAAGCTCGTGTATACACAGAATTGTTTTGTGAACACACGCTTATTTAAAATGATGAACAAAATAGAACGGTCGAATATTTGACGCCAGCAAGTTAAATAAACTATTGCTATCGAAATTAAATTAATTCTGTATGTCTGCGAAGGTTTATTATCATAAAAAACACAAATGCATCATTTCACTAATTCACCCTTTTGCAAACGATCATTACCTATAGCTAGAATAGTTTAGACAATTGTGAATATTTTTGGACAGCGCTGGCGTCTTCGATAAGTTTGTGTAAAAATTTAATTGTTTTTGTAAAAAAATCCGACTCCTAGCAGTCGTGAACGTCGTCTAACAAATTGATTGACCCACCGTAGAACGTTCTTACAGTAAACGTGACGATTATTCTCATCGCCAATTCAATGTAACGTCACATGATATTTATTGTGAAAGGGTTCCACAGGAGTCAATTTGTTCTAGTACTGCAGTGTTGTAACTAGTCGTACGAGTAATGAATAATATGACTGTGAATCAATAATGATATCAATATCGTCATTATCGTCATTATCGTCATCTCCATACGTCCCATTGTTGGACACAGGCCTCCTCTCACGATGTTCTATCCATTAATCGTGTGATATTTTAAAGGGCGTTGTAAAAAAGTTACAAAACATCACAAGATTAGGTGTGGTCGAATTATCACGCTCATCCCTGGATTACACCCGATAATAGTAATAATTACTTACAACACTTCGGTCTTTGGAAAGAGACAATTGGCGTCGAGTAAGTTAGGGCGAAACAACGCTCTACGAAGCCGGGATTAGCCGAGAAGACCGATGTGCAATCTTTATACCCGGGTACTGTACAATGTACATATACTTTTCTGAATTTTGAGAATATTGGGTTTGTCGGGTGATTTTGAGGGTTTTCTGCCTGCCCTCTGATTGCCCCTCTGACCGGCCTTGCGGGCATTGAGAGAGTATGTAAGTGCGATAACATTGTGTAATTTATTTATTTCGTAAATAAATAAATAATAAATGTGTATTTTTTCAAAGTAGGCAGATTAAAAGCAAAAGCATTTTGAAGTTCGTAAAAATGTCACGAAATATCACAAAAAGGTAAAAAACATCACATGATTAATGGACACTTAATAAGAAAATGATGTACAAATTACCCGCGGCTCGTACTATGTTATATTATTCATTATTCTATGTAGTATTTGTGTGAACACTGTGTGATAAATGTCTTATACATGCTATTTGAACCGTGGGCAATGTCGCCAAGGAATTGAGGTTTTCTTTTAAATGGTTGTCACCAGAAAGTTATATTTGGCCGTTTGTTGTTTTCGGCGGCGACAGGTGCGATTTTGGTTTTAGAAAGTTTGGTATTCATAGCTTTGTGTGTGGATAAACGTATGTAAAATTTACTATGAACTATACCTAAGTACTTGTCACTTTGCTCAGTGTATCTATGTTCTTCTTGATTTAACCTCTTCACAGGAACACACGCTAATGTCATCCATACATGACCAACGTTCAAATCGAAATTAAACCTGCATTGGAATTAAAATCGAGTTCGTTTGTCGTTTGTTTTTCCAGTGGCAAACAGAGCATGTCGCTTTTGTAGTGTAGCGGCTAAGAGGTTAAATAAAGGCAGTGACAAAGTGTATCGTAGCAAAATCACGTGATTAATTTAATCGTGTGTTAGATTAATATGGCGACTTAATTCCAGGTTCGAATAAATTGTACTTAATCGTAACGGGCACGAATCAACTTGTCGTTTAGAAAAAAAATACTCGTGACCAAAGAAACTTTCTATATTTTTGTAGTATTATGGACTTTTTATAACTTTTCTATTTATAATGAAGTAAATCGTTCCGACCACTTGTCGTCACAAATTTGCCTGAGTTGATATTCTAATAATCTAAATATTAACTTAATAGCCTACCACGTATTTTAACCAAGCACGGTCGTCCCGCGCGCGGTTGCCAGCTCGATACAGAGCGGTAGAGTAGTAGAAATATATATCTGTCACGCTCTGGCGGCGGTGGTGGAGCTTGCGGCACAAAGCCGTTAACGTTAAGTTGTTAGTTGCTCCGTCGCCGTCGCAACCACAGATTAAAGAGATATACCCCCTTATTCATAAACGCTCTATAGGCTTCTCTGATAACTTAGCAATCGTTTGTAGAGCGTTTATGAATAAAGGGGTTAGTAGGTACAGGTATCGCAACTGTGAGCTGTTCCTCTCGCTTGTATTATTGAATTTTGTACGCGCACGCGCTATCTTCGCATCATTGTGAAATTTAACTTATGTGAATTTAATTTAAGGGCTTAATTTTTAAACAGTAGTTAGTTTAGTATTTGTACTACCTACACAATAGTCCTTTATCCTGACAGTTGGTGCAGTGGCGTAACTATAGGGTGGCAGGGGTGGCAAAATGCCAGGGGCCCCTAGCTCTACGGGTCCCCGAACTGGCTTGGTTTGGCACAGAAAGGACGTTGATGCACTTCTTTATATTGAGGTAGGAGCCCCATCTGACGAATTTGCCGCGGGCCCCAGACGTTATAGTTACGCCACTGGTGATGTGCTTTCAAAAATCGCCCCACAGGTCAAAGCGAATTAATTATGTATATTACGAATTAGTCGTGAATCTGTTGTAAAACTTTAGAAGTAAATTAGGAAATAATTCAGGCAAATTTGTGGTGCTTAAATAAATTAGAAATTAATAAAAATCTAGTATCAAAATTGGTTGTGTCCATGTAATGCCGTCTGTAGGTTTCTGTGATTGTTTTAAAAATTGTACCGAGCCGTGTTTACTGTCAATGCCCGACTGCCAAAAGGAGGGTAATGTTTTGTTACTTTTTAATACGAATATGTACTTAATTCAAAGTTATTAATAGTGAAACTTCCTTTTTTAATTGTTATATTTTAATATTAGTTTTTAATTTGTTTTTAGTTAGTAATAGATTAATTGTTTTTTTTATTTAGTACGGGAGTTTGTAATTGTGTCGTACAGACACATCATTCAAACAGATGACGCTACGCACCAAAAATTCGCATAGTAACAAGGTCACGTGACAGCTAGTAACAGATAGAAAAATTTGAAGGTTTATCCACCTGCTATGGGTGGTGTAGGGGTACAGCACGCGTCACGGAATTACGAGGATTCGAGTTCGATTCCCAGCCATAGCTTTACTTTTCGGATTTTCCTGTGTTCTAATTTTCAGTGTTGATTAGAAGTTTTATTATTTTATATTTATTCCATTTTTTAATGCTTGTGTGCAATAGTGAAACTTGTGGTTATTTTGACACAAAATTGTAAAGATCTTACACTCGTCAAGCAGGGGGCTCGCCAGGATAGTCAGCGCGTACAAATTGTGTTGCATCAATTCTCGCTTCCTACCCTGACGACCCACCATGCACGCCACTGTAAAAAATAACATTGAGCTATATTTTCTTCTGTTTAAAATGAATGCAAGTACATGTTCGCTACTTCCGTCAGTGTTAGATTAACTTATGACCCTTATCCCGACGCACTAAGGTGCACAATGTCATGAACCGTCTCGATTAGGAGGCTGTTCTACAAATGTTGTTTTGTAAAGGCTTTTGTAATAAACTTTCCTAACGTGGCTCGTGATTTTATTTAAAATAATAAATAAATGAATATCTTAAATCAATGGTAAATATTCTTTTGTTTATTGTGCTCTTTATTTATTTATTTTATGTAGTATATTTTATTGATATATATTATAGGGTAGTGTAAAGTAACTTTATTTCGGACATAACCCATAAATGTTAGTTACATACACTACTCAAATATTTTATATACAAACACTTATCCTAAAAACCACATATCTATCCTAAAAATAATTATAAAATACCTATATGTATTTACAAATAAAATAAAAAAAGTTAGAAAGTATAAAGTAGTTTATTGACTGGTAGGTTTTAGGAGTTTATGTATTATATTCGGTAAAGTTATGTATTGTGGCTCTGTGTTTGCAATTTTTACTCACTCGTCCATCCCTAATATAATACTCCTTTCATCCACTCAAAGGTTGGCTGGAAGAGATCCCTTAAAGGGATAAGTTCGCCTTTGTGCATGTATCTCAGTGTTTGTCAATTGTATTTTGTCTTGTTTATTTTGCACAATAAAGAGTTTACATACATACATACATACATACATATCTTGGGACAATTGACGACAATGAGGACTATCGTTTCTTTGCTCACCAGTTGGCGCCACTGTTGACTAAGGTTCAAAGGTATAGCTGTCAAAATGCCACGGGCCCCTAGCTCTACGGGGCCCCGAACTGGCTTGGTTTAGAGCACAGAAGGGACGCTGATGCACTTCTTTATATTGAGGAAGGAGCCCCATCTGACGAATTTGCCAAGGCCCCAGACGTTATAGTTACGCCACTGTGTATATATTAATATACTAAGTAGGTAGTGAAAGAAACACACATCTATATATATAAAAGAAAGTCGTGTTAGTTACACTATTTATAACTCGAGAACGGCTGAACCGATTTGGCTGAAAATTGGTAGGGAGGTAGCTTAGAACTAGGAGACGGACATAGGATACTTTTATCCCGATTTTCCCACGGGATTGGAAAATTCCGAAATGTTGTAGTAATAAAGCTACAGACATTAAATTTAGCATGCCTACACATTATTCCTTGATTAGTATAAAGATGCACTTACAAAGGAATTTTTCAAATTTCCCACGGGATTAAAACACAAGGTAAATAATTAAGACCATAATTAGTAGATAATATCCCTAGAGGATCTGTAGGTGCTCTAAGAAGGGATTTTCTGAATTTCCCACGGGATAGGCAATAAAAACCTTATACTTGGAGACATGAGTGGATGTATGGGGTGTGTCGTCACTCTGACGTTATGTGCGCGGACGAAGTCGCGGGGAAAAGCTAGTAATAAAGACAATGGGGACTATCGTTTCTTTGCTCACCAGTTGGCGCCACTGTTACTAAGGTCCAAAGGTATAGCTGTCAAAATGCCACGGGCTCCTAGTTCTACGGGGCCCCGAACTGGCTTGGTTTAGAGCACAGAAGGGACGCTGATGCACTTCTTTATATTGAGGAAGGAGCCCCATCTGACGAATTTGCCACGGGCCCCAGACGTTATAGTTACGCCACTGTATGTATATATTAATATACTAAGTAGGTAGTGAAAATATAAATAAATAATAAATAAATAAATATCTTGGGACAAATTACACCAATTGACCTAGCCTCAAACTAAGCAAGGCTTGTACTGTGGGTACCAGGCAACGGATAAACATACTTATATAATGTAGATAAGTAATTCCTGCGGGATAGCGATAAACTAATTCTATGCAGACGAAGTTGCGGACAACAGCTATCTGGATGAAACTTGTGTGGCGACTCCGCGATAACGCTTTTAGTCGCATCAGCATTCTTGCCATACAATTCCCGGGCACGGCGCACACCAGTCAGTCGCTTAGCACCTTCCAACCAGATTACTCGCGTTAACCTAGTGTGCACCCCGCCTGGTCTAGATAGTCTCTGTAGTTCCTTATTTCCTGTCTTTCTACTGTGTGAATTATTTCGTGTAACCTTTGTATCCGTGATTGATTCTTGAACATTATATTTAGTGAACACAAACTTTATTTTATTCATCCCACTCGGCCGGTTCCTTTTCTTAGCAACTCTAACAATTGCTAAACTTGGAACATTCATAGATTATTACCTGGAATAACACATAGGCTACTTTTTATCCCGGAAAATTGCGTAATTCCTGCGGGATAGCAATAAACGAATTCTATGCAGACGAAGTTGCGGGCAACAGCTAGTAAATAAATAATAACATAATTCATATTAATTAACATTTTATTGCAATTTCACATAAGTATACAACATGAGTTATAAAACTGTATAAACGTTTGATTAAATCGTCATAGGTATAAAACATACACAGCCAAACCGGAGTATCCTGGAACAAAGAAAATATATTTCTCAAAACATTGTCGTAAATGTCGTCATTGTATTCTAAGTAACAGAACACGAGGGGCCTTGTTGACGGCCGAATTACATTGCAGGCGCGATTTTCTGACCATAAGTCGGATTGCTGGACTGTTTTTCATTTGTTTTTAACTTTTAAAAAAGTCAAAGAGACTATGGAATAATGAACAACAATATCATACAGCCGAGTCGAAGGCCGAGGAGTGCGCGTTTTGTTCGACTGTAACGTTTATATCAATGTCTCAAATAGCTTACGGTGACAGATGTCAAAAAAAACTTAAGAAAAATGGCGGGAACGTGAAAACCAGCTATGTTGCGAGGAACGAAAGCAAAATTTATTTTCATTTCCTCTCAATGTTTGAGAAAAACATATCTGCCTCAGCTGGCAGAGCAATAGCTGGATACGTAACTTTAAAAAACACTCACCTGCGGTTCGTGCCTTTAAACAACTTACTCATCCAGCAATTGGCTACTTCCCAGGCCTCGGCATTAATCTAAAAAAAGCGGCCAAGTGCGAGTCGGACACATTTGGGGGCGTTCAAGTATTACGTAAGCGCTTGAGGGGGGCGGGGGGTCTTTGCTTTGCTTATGTTTGATGACATGGGGGGTCGGGGGGTCGATTATTATGGTGATTACGTCAGCAGCTTCGATTCGAACTGCTGCTCACGAATCAATAAAAAACAGAATCCATTAAAAGAAAAATGCGTATAGGTACCCATGATTACGTAAGCATGGGGGGGGGGGGGGTAAGAGGTTTGCTTACTTTTGCTGACAAGGGGTAGGGGGGGATAAATAATTGTAAAAAATCTGCTTACGTAATACTTGAATGGCCCCTTTGGGCCAGCAAAAAATAAGATTTGAGCTAAATAAGGTAATAAAGGTATAACTTATTTAAGTTTAGAGCTCTATGCTGGTCTGAGAGTAAAGAAAAAACATAATATAATTATACCAGTTGTTTCTCTTCCAGCGCAGATGGTAAAAGCCCATCTAGGGAATGGGCATAGAAATTATATTATAGGCGATGCGGCTAGCCACCCATCACAACTATGATTCCCCTTTCCATACGCCCACAATCATGCTAAATATGACCTTGTTACCTTGGGCTCTGTCAACCCCGAAAGGGATAAAGACGTAATGTGTGTGTGTATGTAAGTTTGAGCTTACCATCAGGTGACCCGCTTGCTCGTTTGCCTTCTAAACGACACTGAAAATTAGAACACAGAAAAATCCGAAAAGTAAAGCTATGGGAGTTTGTAATTGTGTCGTACAGACACATCATTCAAACAGATGACGCTTGGCGACAAAATTCGCATAGTAACAAGGTCATGACAGCTAGTAACAGATAGAAAACTTCGAAGGCTTACCCACCTGCTATGGCTGGTGTAGGAGTACAGCACGCATCACGGAATGAGGATCTGGGTTCATTTCACGGTAATAGCTTTACTTTTCGGATTTTTCTGTGTTCTAATTTTCACTGACATTTAGAAATTTAATTTCTAACGGTAATACCGTAAAAGTAAACACAAAGAATCAAGAAGTGAAAATTCTTGATTCATTCGATAGTACCTATCATTTGGAAAACAGCACCTTCTCTCGTCGCTGGTGGACAGTAGATGTTCCATGGGAGTTTTTAATTGTGTCGTACAGACACATCATTCAAACAGATGACGCTTGGCGACAAAATTCGCATAATAACAACTACAGTAATAATGACAGCTAGTAACAGATAGAAAAATTCGAAGGCTTACCCACCTGCTATGGGTGTGGGGTATAGCACGCGTCACGGAATGAGGATCCGGGTTCGATTCCCGGCCATAGCTTTACATTTCTAAAATTAAACTTGGACATAGACTTATTTCTATTACTTAGCCCCTGGTGATGGGTTGGCACTCCGCCGCCAGCCACTTCTTGTCGCCGGCGAGCCCGCGCGACTCCAGAATAGGCCCCAGCGTTTCCAAAACGCGCTTGTGATACGCGTTTATATACGCCAGCTGTAAAAACACATAATCCTTACTAATATTATAAATGCGAAAGTAACTCTGTCTGTTACTTTTTCACGCTTAAACCGCTGGGCCGATTTAGTTGAAATTTGGTATACAGATAGTTTGAGTCCCGGGAAAGGACATAGGATAGTTTTTATCCCGGAAAATTGCATAGTTCCCGCGGGCTAGCACAGCCCAAACCACTGGACTTAGAGACTTGAAATTTTGCACATAGATACCTTATACAATGTAGGCATCCACTAAGGAAGGATTTTTGGAAATTCCCACGGGATAAGGAAAAAACGGGAATTATATATTCGATTCCGAGTGACGCTATCTCAGTAACTATAATAACTAGACTTCAAATTTGATACAAAAGTAGGTGATTACAAAACTAAGAAACTTATTTCAGGATTTTTGGAAATTATCACGGGATAAGGAAAAAAACGGGATTTATCTACGCGGACGAAGTCGCGGGCATAAGCTAGTATATATATAAATAAACATATATTAGTAAACAATTCACACAAACTGACCAGGGGCCCGATTTTTGAAAAAACATCACTCGAAACTACCGCTCGAAAGTGGTATAAATCTGATTACATCTCTAAAACTACAGCTCTAATCAAAGTTTTGACTAGTTCACAAGATTAATGAGAGCTGTGATTGTCTTCTTCCATGCTGGTCTGGGAATAAAGAAAAAACATAGAATTTACCACATGCTTCTTTTCCTGCACAGATGGTAAAAGCCCATCGAGGGAATGGGCGAAAATCTTATGAATCATGTTATAGGCGATGCGGCTAGCAACATCACTATTTTGATTCCCCTTTCCATCCATACGCCCAGAATCACGCTAAACGTGGCCTTTAAGTCTTGTTACCTTAGGCTCTGTATAACCCGTTAGAGATAATAACGTGATTTATTTATGTATGTACATATGTGTGTATATTGTGAACTAGCTCCTGCCCGCGACTTCGTCTGCAAAAAAATAGTTTTTCGCTATCCCGCGGGAACTACGCAATTTTTCCGGGATAAAAAATAGCCTATGTGTTGATCTAGGGTATCAGCTGTCTCCGTTCCAAATTGTATCCAAATCCATTCATTCGTTTTTACGTGAAAGAGTAACAAACATCCATCCATCCATACTTACAAACTTTCGCGTTTATAATATTACTAGCTTCTGCCCGCGACTTCGTCTGCGTAGAATTATACATAAAAACCTTCCTCTTGAATCACTATCTATTTAAAAAAAAACCGCATCAAAATCCGTTGTGTATGAAGATATAAGCATACATAGGGACATAGGGGCCATTCAAGTATTACGTAAGCAGATTTTTTGCAAATATTTACCCCCCCCCCCCCCCATGCTTACGTAATCATTGGTACCTATATGCATTTTTCTTTTAATGGATTCTGTTTTTATTGATTCGTGAGCAGCAGTTCGAATCGAAACTGCTGACGTAATCACCATATCGACCCCCCCACCCCCCATGCCATCAAAAATAAGCAAAGCAAAGACCCCCCGCCCCCCTCATACGCTTACGTAATACTTGAACGCCCCCATAGGGACATAGGGACAGAGAAAGCGACTTTGTTTTATACTATGTAGTGATAGTGAAGTAGGCAATGGCGTCTTTTTTTTTTTTTATATGAATAGGAAGGCAAACGAGCAAGTGGGTCACCTGATGGTAAGTGATCACCACTGCCCATAGACACCCGCAACCCCGGAGGGATTGCAGATGCGTTGCCAACCTAGAGGACTAAGATGCAATGCCTCTTGTGCCCGTAATTTCCCCGGCTGTCTTACTCTCCACACCGGAACACAGCAGTGCAAGCACTGCTACTTAGCGGCAGGATTAGCGAGTAAGATGGTGGTAGCGATCCGGACGGACCTTGCACAAGGCCCTACCACCCGCGTCTCACCTCGAAGTCGTCCAGCAGGGTGACGTCGATGCTGGAGCGCTGATGCGGCACCAGGGTCAGCGTGTGGAAGGCCAGCACGCCGCGCCCGTCGCAGTCTCCTAGCAGCGCGCCCGCCTGGACAACCAACATCAAATTTCTGACCGACACTGTAAAGAACACAGACAAATCCGACAAGCAAAGCTATGGCCGGGAATCGAGCTCGTATGCATAGCGGGTCCATGGGTAGTGGTATAACACGCATCACGGAATGAGGATTCGGGTTCAGTTCCCGGCCACAGCTTTACTGTTCAGATTTGTGTGTTCTAATTTTCAATGTCGTTAAAATTTGACTATCTATTTATTTTACAGAGAAACTAATGGAAGACTGAATAAGGCTTTTTTTTAATTTCGAAAAGCAAAAATGAGCCACTTCATGTGTTTTATTTTCAAATGGAAAGCGACAATTTTCGATAATGTTTGAGAAACAATCTATTAAACTTTTACATCTATAATATAAAAATGAATCGCTGAATGTGTTGCTAAGCGCAAATCTCGAGAGCAGCTGAACCGATTTCGCTAATTCTTGTTTAAAAATACTCCTTGAAGTACGAGGATGGTTTTTGCGAAGAGAAAAAAATGAAAAATTAAAAAAAATATATTAAAGAATCGACTGTTAGGCGGTACGAAGTTCGCCGGGTCAGCTAGTCTATAATAAAAGCACAAAATAATGAGATACTCATTAAAAAATAAGTAAAGACATGTATCCCCAAAAATCTGGCCCCTGGCAACTCACCCTTGGATGTGGGGTATCCTTGGTGACCGCGATAATCTCCACCAGATCCTCGTGCCTGATGCCGTATTCCCCCACCTTGTAGTACCCGGGCTCTGGGAGTAACATAATAGTGCATTGTGTCAAGGGTAAATAACGAGTTCATTTCAGTAGTATCGTATCAGTGTCAATAGTTTTTGTAATTCTCTGTACAATACTATCGATTCTATAAGATAGTACCAAAATGCCTATCGTTATTGCGCATTATTCGATTAAAACTATCGATTAGACAAACTATGACCTTCTTTAGACCTTTGTGCATGTATCTCAGTGTTTGTCAATTGTATTTTGTCTTGTTTATTTTGCACAATAAAGAGTTTACATACATACATACATACTATAGATTATGCGGCAACTCTAGCATTTAGTCCTTAAGCGCCCTGTAAACGATAAAATTTTACGTGTTTGTCAAATTATTTGTTAGTGTAGCTGTGTTTGAGGCGTTTGTCAAACAATCAACGTGTTTGATGCGTTTGATGAAAATCTGGATTGATGTCGAGTTTGACAAACAGGTTTGAACGTGTACGACGGTGTTTGTCAAACAAGATCTCGGTAGAAGATGTTTGACAAACAAATTCGTCAAGCAAATTTGACCGTCTAACAGGGCGCTTTAACAAATTTGTTTGATATTTGGTTTGATCGTTTAACCTTATGTTTGATGAAAACGTGAAGTTTGACAAACAAATTTGTCAAACAAATGTGGAATGGAACGTAAGAGGGTGTGAAGGTGACGGATGATACTATGAGTGAGACGATGAATATTCGATTTGAAAAATGAGATGACGTATGTAAGATGATTAAGAATTACTTATTGATCGTTTACAAGGCGCTTTAGTTCATGGCATCGTCTACACCGTTGCTCAGTATGTACACTGGGCGGCGCCACATGTTTACCGTTGCTCAGTATCTACACTGGGCGGCGCCACATGTTTACCGTTGCTCAGTATCTACACTGGGCGGCGCCACATGTTTACCGTTGCTCAGTATGTACACTGGGCGGCGCCACATGTTTACCGTTGCTCAGTATGTACACTGGGCGGCGCCACATGTTTACCGTTGCTCAGTATGTACACTGGGCGGCGCCACATGTTTACCGTTGCTCAGTATCTACACTGGGCGGCGCCACATGTTTACCGTTGCTCAGTATCTACACTGGGCGGCGCCACATGTTTACCGTTGCTCAGTATGTACACTGGGCGGCGCCACATGTTTACCGTTGCTCAGTATGTACACTGGGCGGCGCCACATGTTTACCGTTGCTCAGTATCTACACTGGGCGGCGCCACATGTTTACCGTTGCTCAGTATCTACACTGGGCGGCGCCACATGTTTACCGTTGCTCAGTATCTACACTGGGCGGCGCCACATGTTTACCGTTGCTCAGTATCTACACTGGGCGGCGCCACATGTTTACCGTTGCTCAGTATCTACACTGGGCGGCGCCACATGTTTACCGTTGCTCAGTATCTACACTGGGCGGCGCCACATGTTTACCGTTGCTCAGTATCTACACTGGGCGGCGCCACATGTTTACCGTTGCTCAGTATGTACACACAGCAAAGCGAATCGGTGAGCACCCTAGTTATCCACGTGTGTCATTCTATACACACATCCGCACTTATCCGCTGCCTTATTACGCACACAACAAAATGCCCTATCTGTGCTAATTGTGTTTTCTGACTACCTTCACGCATAGTTATTCAAACCTGCTGGTATTTTGTTCAATGGAAGCATAATTTTGCCACCAGTATTATAAGCGTGGTGGCTCAGGTGTATTGACCTAGAGTTATGAAACCTAAAGAACCGGGTTCGAATCCTGCACAAGTGTATCTTTTTTGTTTTCAATTTTAAATTACTAATCTCAAAATAAACTCATGTTTACCTAAAACAAGAAAAAAAGGACGTAAAAGAATAAAACAATAAAATACAATTATTGGTTCAAATTGTTTATTGCAACTTTAAATTTTTATTGTATTAGCCTCTATTTGTGTTATTATTATTATTACCAAAAGTAATTAAATTAGCTAAATAAAACTGCACACTTTTCCTTATAGAATAATATTCATAAAATAACACACACTTTAGAGGCCAGTATGATTTTATGTTTACTAAAAAGTCTTATGTCACTAACATAATAATTATCTTGCAAATTGAATACACAACCATAATAGGGCTATTTTTAAGATGACACATAATTAATATCTTAAATTCTGGTTTATTAGGTTTAAGTCTGATAAAGATGAACGAAACGTTTTATTTGCGGACGTGTAAGTCAGTGGTGAAATGAATAGACATGTTAAATGACAGCCATTAACAATAACATCATTTCACACTGGGTTATAATCTCCACTTTGAAGCGACTAAGCTACCTATCTCGATTTGGTTTGGATTTGGACACCAGGGCCCATCGATGACATCCAACCCCATAGCCTAAAGTAACACTGCCACTCGTTCTGCACTGTAAAACATTACTGTGTTTATATATTTAATTAAGTTAATATATTTCGTCTTCATCACTAAAAATCACTACATTTGACTTTGATTGATGTAATAATTCACGAGCAAAGGTTTCTTCTATGCTGGTCCGTTAAAGCATGTTTTTTGCTGGTCTACGGCAAAGCAATCCTGCAGCATGCAGATGGTTTCGCACAGGTTGCAACGTAGCATTGTGTCTTGTTGCTGTGAAATGGGTCACTAGCGGGTGCGGCAACTAAATGTCCAAACCAAATGGCAGGAGATGAGGCTTCAGGTTTAGGCCCAGAACGAATATTTTTATCGTGTCCGAAGTCTGCGTAAGGGTGAATCCATAATGGCACAGTCTTCCGCTGCAAAATAAATGAAGTTTAAATAAAAACATTTTTCGTCAAAGAAAGTTGTTTAAAACATTACCGATAAAATAATAAGTCATTGTTTTTAACACCGTTTGTCTACTTACCCATATCAAAAAACGCCTAGCGATTCCTTATATAAATAGTTATATTGTTTTGCTCTTTTCAACAAAGATAAATGAAAATCCATGTTTTGCAAATCACAAGGTATTCGAAAGGCAAAATTAAACAGTTCGTAAGTATAACACACGGTTCATCCCGCAGCTAATAATGGCTGCCAGCGGTGACAGTTGTTTGTTCACAAAATCATATTATTAGAAATTTGAGGGTAGAAAACACTTTATATTGTTTAAGACGATAACGACCAAAATAGCCATCAGCTAGCAACTTTTAAACTCCAGTAAAAAGAGTCATACCTATTAATAATTATATTAAAAGAAAACACAATGCGTTTGCGTTTTTAACATATTATATAAGAGTAAAATTAAACATACAACAGACTGCAACCACCATAAAATTAAATAGTTACGGAAAAAAATAAATTATAATTTCAACCTTATTTCAAAGCTCATAAAACAGCTATTTACACAAATTGCAATACAGTAGTCGCAGATTGAACATAATTCATAAATTCACCATGTAAGTTGCATACCTCGGTGGCCTAGCGGTCAAAGACAGGTCGAAGATTTGACTTCTGCTTTAGTGAACCGGGTTCGTATCCGAAGAAAACGGAATATAAAATAGTAATAATAAAATGACATTTTTGGATGTTATTTCAATGGCCATGCTGGTTGTGAGGAATATTGCTTTGGAATTGGAATCTCAGACTTGTTGAGAAATAATAATATAACATCGTCGCATCAGTGAGATGGTAACACTACTCTTCGCTAGTAATAATAGTTCAATGCGTGGGATTGCATAAATTTGAAGATTCAAGGTCGAAGGAAGCTTCGATTCGGTTCTCTCGCTTACACTGGGGATGACAATATCCAATGTAAGATTAGGTAAAATATTTTTAGGACAGTCTAAATAAAAAAAATACTTTTACATTATTTTTGTAGAAGTAACTGAAACCGGAGATATTGCATTTTCAGCCTTTGAGTGTGACACGATACCGGGGGGGATTATTTTCATTTAATTTGTAATTATTTGTTACTTAATTTATTATAAACTAACTTAAATAGTTGTAACTTTCTTCATTGTTATTTTATAGTTAGTTCTTGTTTATTCAATAAACAGGTAATTTACAGCGACATTGCTCATTCATCTTGTTGCTTAAAAAATCTGTACTTAGGGGGTAGATTTTATGATCGAACTCACTCACACATTCACATGTCATAGATTCTACTTAACGTTCATGTCGATACTCAACACGCATAGACGTGTGCGTGGCTGTGCTAACCGCATTATTTTGCTGTGTGTACACTGGGCGGCGCCACATGTTTACCGTTGCTCAGTATCTGTCCGGGCCGGAGGCCGGGGTCGTGCGGGTAGGGCCGCCAGGACACGCCGGAGGGCCCCTCGTGCACGTTCAGGAAGTGGCCCACGCCGTGGCCGGTGCCGTGCGCGTAGTCCAGCCCCACGTCCCACAGCGCCTTGCGCGCGAAGCTGTCCAGGACGTTGCCCTGAGGGGTACAAGTGACGCATAAGGGTCCGTGGGCTTCCGGTTAATGGGTGCTGTCTACTAATGGGTGCTGTCGACTATTAGGTGCTGTCGACTATCGGGTACTGTCGACTATTAGACGCTATCGACTATTGGGTGCTGTCGACTATCGGGTGCTGTCTACTATTAGGTGCCGTCAGCTATTGGGTACTGTCGACTATTAAATGCTGTCGACTATTGGGTGCAGTCGACTATTGGGTGATATCTATTATCAAGTAATGTCTACTACTAGGTGCTGTCGACTATTGGGTACTGTCGGCTAATGAGCGCTGTTGACTATTGGGTGCTGTTTACTATTGGGTGCTGTCGACTATTGGGTGCTGTCGATTATCGGTGCTTCACCTTGACGCCCTGCGGGAACAGCGCGCTGCCGACGCCTATCTGGCCTTTCAACACGCGGGTGAAGGCGTCCTTCTGCGCAGGAGTAGCATTGCCGCTCATGTGGCGGGTCCGCGTTATATCCGTAGTACCATCCCTGAGGATAGAAAGTCAAACCTTCAGGATATTACATGTAAGTACGTAAACTATTTATATATAGATACATACATATCGTCACGTTTCTTTCCCATAGGGGTAGACAGCGACTACATTGTTCCACTTGCCACGAACCTGACACACATTTTGCTTCTACTTCTAATCGAGGGAAAGTGCGAAAATCATAGGAATCATGCTATAGGCGATGAGGCATAGCGCTCAGAGTTATTTTATGATAGTAACAGCCTTCTAAGCGTGTTTCACGCTGGTTCATTTCACATGTTTTTTTTTGTCCATGGGCTTGTAGTCTATAAGGAAAACATCAGATCGCATGTTCATCGCCCTCGCCCTTAGCTCGTGCGACAAGTTCCTGAGGCGTAAAGTAGTTCACCTGTACTGTCCCCCGGAGTCGAGCAGGAACATGTCCCCCCTCCCGATGGGTGCGGGGGCGTCCCTGGCCGGCGCGTAGTGTATGACGGCGCCGTTGGGGCCCGCGCCCGCGATGGTCTCGAACGAAGGCCCCATGAACTCCGCCTCGTCTCTGCAACAGGGTACGATCGTGGCACCAGTGTTCGACACTTCAAGCTGACAACTATTAGTAATGGACACTTCATTTTTAATTAATTACTGTTGTAAAATAAAATTACTTCCAGTTTGTTCCTTTTAAATAAGAGTTACACTGTACTGTTGACACTGCCCTAAACCCTAGTATTAGACACTGTCCTAGATCCTAGTAATAGACACTGTACGTACTTGCGGAACTCGAGGAGTTTGTCAGCAGCCTGTATCCTCCATGAAGGAGGCTCCCGCTTCCATGAAACCAGTAGAAGAAGCGACCCGCCGCTATCCCGTCTCGGATGTAGCAGTTGCTGAACCGCCTTAGACCCTAAGCCCTAGTAATAGACACTGCCCTTCGACTAGTAGTAGATACTACCCTAGGCCCTAGTATTAGACACTGCCCTAGACCTTAGGCTCTAGTAATAGAAACTGCCGTAGTCCCTAGTATTAGACACTACCCTAGATCGTAGGCTCTAGTAATAGAAACTTCCGTAGTCCCAAGTATTAGACACTACCTTAGACACTACCCTAGACCCTAAGCCCTAGTAATATTCACCGCCCTAGGCCCTAGTATTAGACACTACCCTAGACCACAAGCCCTAGTATTAGATACTGCCTTAGCCCCTAGTATTAGACACTGCCCTAGAACCTAAGCCCTGGTAATAGACACTACCCTAGTCCCTAGTATTAGACACTGCCCTAGAACCTAAGCCCTAGCAATATACACTGCCCTAGGCCCTAGTATTAGACACTACCCTAGACCACAAGCCCTAGTAATGGACACTGCCCTTCGACTAGTATTAGATACTGCCTTAGTTCCTAGTATTAGACACTGCCCTAGAACCTAAGCCCTAGTAATAGACACTGCCCTAGTCCCTAGTATTAGACACTGCCCCAGAACCTAAGCCCTAGTAATAGACACTGCCCTAGTCCCTAGTATTAGACACTGCCCTAGAACCTAAGCCCTAGCAATATACACTGCCCTAGGCCCTAGTATTAGACACTACCCTAGACCACAAGCCCTAGTAATGGACACTGCCCTTCGACTAGTATTAGATACTGCCTTAGTCCCTAGTATTAGACACTGCCCCAGAACCTAAGCCCTAGTAATAGACACTACCCTAGTCCCTAGTATTAGACACTGCCCTAGAACCTAAGCCCTAGCAATATACACTGCCCTAGGCCCTAGTATTAAACACTACCCTAGACCACAAGCCCTAGTAATGGACACTGCCCTTCGACTAGTATTAGATACTGCCTTAGTCCCTAGTATTAGACACTGCCCTAGAACCTAAGCCCTAGTAATAGACACTGCCCTAGGCCCTATTATTAGACACTACCCTAGACCATAGGCTCTAGTAATGGACACTGCCCTTCGACTAGTATTAGATACTGCCTTAGTCCCTAGTATTAGACACTGCCCTAGAACCTAAGCCCTAGTAATAGACACTGCCCTAGGCCCTATTATTAGAACCTACCCTAGACCATAGGCTCTAGTAATGGACACTGCCCTTCGACTAGTATTAGATACTGCCTTAGTCCCTAGTATTAGACACTGCCCTAGAACCTAAGCCCTAGTAATAGACACTGCCCTAGAACCTAAGCCCTAGTAATAGACACTGCCCTAGTCCCTAGTATTAGACACTGCCCTAGAACCTAAGCCCTAGTAATAGACACTGCCCTAGAACCTAAGCCCTAGTAATAGACACTGCCCTAGTCCCTAGTATTAGACACTGCCCTAGAACCTAAGCCCCAGTAATAGACACTGCCCTAGTCCCTAGTATCAGACACTACCCTAGAACCTAAGCCCTAGTAATAGACACTGCCCTAGTCCCTAGTATTAGACACTGCCCTAGAACCTAAGCCCTAGCAATATACACTGCCCTAGTCCTTAGTATTAGACACTGCCCTAGAACCTAAGCCCTAGTAATAGACACTGCCCTAGTCCCTAGTATTAGACACTGCCCTAGACCATAGGCTCTAGTAATAGAAACTGCACTAGTCCCTGCCCTAGACCCTAGATCCTAGTAACAGACACTGCACGTACTTGCGGAACTCGAGCAGTTTGTCAGCAGCCTGTATCTCCGTGACGGCGGCTCCTGCATCCAGCTGGTGATGCAGCCAGCAGAAGAAGCGGCTCACCGCTATCCCGTCACGGACGTGGCAGGTGCGGAAGCCCTGCAACACAAACAGGTACAGTCGAGGGCATAAATATCTGTCAAATACAGGATGTCTCATTGAAATCGGTCAGTATGGGAATGTCTGAAACTATAAGACATACGAAGATCTGTTCTTAGGAACCATGCCATCGATTTTAATAATAAGAAAAACTGCATTCATACATTTTAAAAAAACTGTACTCAGCTCGGGAATCGAACCCGGTTGTATTGAAAAAAGTAAACTTACACTATTTCTAATTACACATAAATGGATAACTCACGTATAAAAAGTCGAGTGATGCTCGACATGTTTCGGACTATTTCGTAGTCCTTCTTCCTGGAGCGCTCGCCCCGGCGGCAGCGAAACGAATCCGTTTATGTGTAATTATGATTAAATCTCACGGTAGTTTCATGTTGAAAGTTACACTATTTCTATTTAAATATCGATTGTGTAGGTCTTAAGCAGTAAATGGCTCTATGAAACATGTCTAAAATGAATAAAATGCATTGTTTTCACTTACTTTAATTTATTTTAGTAGGTGTTCGTTGTGACCACCGTTTTTTTCAAAACAATATTCAACAAGTTTAGGTAACGATCTTACAACATGTGATATGATGTATGTGTCACCGACCGATGTTTGTTTTCTAGTACCGAGGACGTGGCGGGCTATTTCATTTTGGGGTTTGACGTACGTTTTATTAAATTTCTAAATGTCAGCGAAAATTAGAACACATAGAAAAATCCGAAAAGCAAAGCTATGGCCGGGAATCGAACCCGGATCCTTGTCATTCCGTGACGCGTTCTATACTACACCACCCATAGCAGGTGGGTAGTCTTCTAATTTTTCTACCTGTCACTAGCTGTCACGTGACCTTGTTACTATGCGAATTTTTGTCGCCAAGCGTCATCTGTTTGAATGATGTGTCTGTACGACGCAATTACAAACTTCCGTGGAACATCTACTGCTCACCAGGTACGTTTTATTCAAAAGCGTGATGACGGTATCACAGCTCCGACAGTCTTTGATTAGTACCTATCATTTGAAAAACAGCGCCTACCCTCGTCCCTGGTGAGCAGTAGATGTTCCACGGGAGTTTGCAATTGTGTCGTACAGACACATCATTCAAACAGATGACGGTTGGCGGCAACAATTCGCATAGTAACAAGGTCACGTGACAGCTAGTGACAGGTAGAAAAATTCGAAGACAACCCACCTGCTATGGGTGGTGTAGGAGTATAGCACGCGTCACGGAATGACGAGGATCCATAGCTTTACTTCTCGGTTTTTTCTATGTGTTCTAATTTTCAGTGACATTTAGAAATTTTATCATCCATTCCCAATTGGCATTGTTCATTTTTTTTAGTATGCTCCAATTCGAAAACCATTTCGAGGAAAACCATCAATTATCCGATTTCAAAAATACTTTATGATTGCAGATATTTTTGTAAAAGTACTTTGAACCTTTGTTTGACCGAACGACCGGGTTTTTAGACAGAATCCAGCATCGAATGTTTGCCACAAAAATGAAAAAAAAAGTTTGGCTATGGCAACTGTCACGTGTCACTGTCAAATCTAACAAAACCATAGACAAAGCCGTTTTTTTTTATAGCCAGCCGAAAGAAGGCGACTGGGATTCTGTCTAAATTCACGAATTATCAAACAGCGAAAAAATGTTTATTATTAATTAACAAAGCTACGTAAAAGCATAATATTCAAATTAGTTGCTTGAAATAGTCCATTTTATCAAATAAATGTGTTAAAAGCACAGCTTAAAAAAAATGAACAATGCCAATTGTAAGACATAATAAATGAAAGATTTTAGTACTAACTTCTAACTCAACGTCGTTTTTGATCAGCTTAGCGAGAGCCACGGGGGACACTTCGGAGATCAAATTCAATGGTTTCTTCGCCCCGTCACCCTGCAACATACATTCTAGTAAATTTTACATCGACTTTAACTTCCATGCTGGCCTGGGACAAAAAAATAGTACATTACTGTCTAGGCCAGGAAGTAGGCAATTGCTGGCTGAGTATTGGTTTGAACGGACGAGCTTGCGAGTCCGTTTAATATTACGAAGCCAGCAATGCTATTCTGGCCGAGGCAAGTATAGTGCTTTTCTCAAAAATCGAAAATAAAATCAACAACAAAAATAAATGAAAACACATTTTGCGGGTGGTAGGGCCTTGTGCAAGGACCGTCCGGATCGCTACCACCATCTTACTCGCTAATCCTGCCGCTAAGTAGCAGTGCTTGCACTGCTGTGTTCCGGTGTGGAGAGTAAGACAGCCGGGGAAATTACGGGCACAAGAGGCATTTCATCTTAGTCCTCTAGGTTGGCAACGCATCTGCAATCCCTCCGGGGTTGCGGGTCTCTATGGGCAGTGGTGATCACTTACCATCAGGTGACCCTCTTGCTCGTTTGCCTTCCTATTCATATAAAAAAAAAAAACAATAGTGAAATTTTTTGTGTGGTTATCTGCGAGGACGAAGTCGCGGGCAAAAGCTTGTATACATATATAAAGGTGTTTACCCCAGCGGCGGCGCGATGTATAGCTTCGCTGGCGTCGCTGGACAGCCACACGGCGCGTGCGCAGTCCCCGCTCTCCGCCAGCTCCCTCTGAAACAACACCTAACTTCACTACATAGTATAAAACAAAGTCGCTTCCAGAGTTGGGCAAGAATTATCTATTTACGAAAAACCGGGAAGATAACTAAATCATATTTTATTTGAACACACACACACACAAATCACGTCTTCATCCCTCACGGGGTAGCAGAGCCTAAGGTAACAGGTACCTACAGGCCACATTTAGCAAGATTGCGGGTGTAAAGGTGGAAAATGGAATCAAAATAGTGATGGGTTTGGACCCTCATCGCCTATAACATGATTCCTATTATAATCGCCCATTCCCTCGATGGGCTTTTACCATCTGCGCGGGTAGAGAAGCAACTGGTACATTCTATGTTTTTTCTTTGCTCCCAGACCAGCATGGAAGCAATTAGGTATAGGTTAGGTATTATGTATTTCTCGTTATTATTTTGATAATCGTAGTTCTGTCGTAGTGTTTTTATTGTTTAGTTTAATATTCTTTTTTAATTAAGTTACTTAATCTGTATTTCAAACACAATCCCTGTATTGTTTTTTTTTATAAATACTGTCTATGTTTATGTCTATATCTGTCTACCCCGTAAGGGATAAAGAAGTGATATATTTATATGTATGTATGTATGTATGTATAATTTTTTTTATATGAATAGGTAGGCAAACGAGCAAGTGGGTCACATGATGGTAAGTGATCACCACTGCCCATAGACACCCGCAACCCCGGAGGGATTGCAGATGCGTTGCCAACCTAGAGGACTAAGATGAAATGCCTCTTGTGCCCGTAATAATCTAAATCGTCTCACCGCCATAGCAACGAGATGCGCCTCAACGTCCGCGTAGGGCCTCCCGCTCAGCTCCACGCCCTCCCACTTGAGGTGGCCCTTCACGTCGTCGCTGAGCTCGCCGTCCCCCCAGAACAGCTCCGCCGTGGTCGCCGTGACCACCAGGTACGAGAAGAACACGGGGTTGTACTCTATATCGGAGCCGCGGAGGTTCAATGTGTCTGCAAAACAAAACTTCGATCGGTACTGTCAGATGAATCAAGAATTTTGACTTCTTGATTTTTTATGTTTAGGGGCCGTTCAAGTATTACGTAATCGCTTGACGGGGCTGGGGGGGGGGGGGGGGGGGTCTTTGCTTTGCTTATTTTTGATGACATGGTGGATGGGGGGGTCGATATGGTGATTACGTCAGCAGCTTCGGTTCGAACTGCTGCTCACGAATCAAAAAAAAACAGAATCCATTAAAAGAAAAATGCATATGAGGCACCAATGATTACGTAAGCATGGGAGGGGGGTAAGAGGTTTGCTTACTTTTGCTGACAAGGGGAAGGGGGGGGGGGGGTAAATAATTGTAAAAAATCTGCTTACGTTATATTTGAATGGCCCCTTACCTCTATCAGGCAATCTCCCTCCATAGTGTCGTCAGGGAAGGTTTGAAGATGTGGCTCGCACCATCTTCTTAAGTTTATGGTAAATATTCCTTTATTCATTGCGCTCTTTATTTATTTATTTTATGTAGTACATTTTATTGATATATATTATAGGTAGTATAAAGTAGTTTATTGACTGGTAGGTTTAAGGAGTTTATGTATTATATTCGGTAAAGTTATGTATTGTGGCTCTCAGTGTTTGCAATTTTTAAACTCACTCGTCCATCCCTAATATAATACTCCTTTCATCCACTCAAAGGTTGACTAGAAGAGATCGCTTAAAGGGATACGTCCGCATTTGTGCATGTATCTCAATGTTTGTCAATTGTATTTCTCTTGTTTATTTTGCACAATAAAGAGTTTACATACACGACCGACGACGAGTTGATGACCGGATGGCCCAGTGGTTAGAGAACCTGACTATGAAGCTTGAGGTCCCGGGTTCGATCCCCGGTCGGGGCAGATATTTGTATGAAAAATACGAATGTTTGGTCTCAAGTCTTGGATGTTTAATATGTATTTAAGTATGTATTTATCTATATAAGTATGTTTATCCGTTGTCTAGTGCCCATATTACAAGCTTTGCTTAGTTTGGGGCTAGGTCAATCGGTGTCAATTGGCATTGTTCATTTTTTTTAAGCTGTGCTTTTAACACCTTTATTTGATAAAATGGACTATTTCAAGCAACTCATTTGAATATTATGCTTCTACGTAGCTTTGTTGATTAGTAATAAATATTTTTTCGCTGTTTGATAATTCGTGAATTTAGACAGAATCCCAATCGTCTTCGTTCGGCTGGCTATAAAAAAAACTGCTTTGTCTATGGTTTTGTTAGATTTGACAGTGACACGTGACAGTTGCCATAGCCAAACTTTTTTTTTTCATTTTTGTGGCAAACATTCTATGCTGGATTCTGTCTAAAAACCCGGTCGTTCGGTCAAACAAAGGTTCAAAGTACTTTTACAAAAATATCTGCATTCATAAAGTATTTTTGAAATCGGACAAGATAAATCGGATAATTGATGGTTTTCATCGAAATGGTTTTCGAATTGGAGCATACTAAAAAAAATGAACAATGCCAATTGTCCCAAGATATTATTATTATTATTATTATACATACATACATACTTTAATAAAATTTCTAAACGTTACTGAAAATTAGAACACATAGAAAAACTCCAAGCCCTAGTGACAACACTTACAAGCGACCTCATCGAGCGCCGTGACGACCAGAGCGGCCGCCTTCTTTTCCACCATCTTGCTTCTCAGCTCCTCAAACTTCTGCTCCGCGGTTTTGCCTGGAGAAGCAACAGGATTATTTATTCTTTCTGTAAATACAGGTGCGTGTGTATGTATGTGTGTGTTTGTGAGCGTGTGTGAACGTTTGAGTGGCTGAGTGTGAAATTGTGTTGGTACGTTTGAGTGGCTGATTATGATTGCGTGTATGTGTACGTTTGGGTGGCCGAGTGTGAGCGTGTGTGAGTGAGTACGTTTGAGTGGCTGAGTGTGAAATTGTGTTGGTACGTTTGAGTGGCTGATTATGATTGTGTGTATGTGTACGTTTGGGTGGCCGAGTGTGAGCGTGTGTGTGTGAGTACGTTTGGGTGGCTGAGTGTGAGTGTGCGTATGTGTGTGTACGTTTGGGTGGCTGAGTGTGAGTGTGCGTATGTGTGTGTACGTTGGGGTGGCTGAGTGTGAGTGTGTTTGTGTGTGTGTATACGTTTGGGTGGCTGAGTTTGAGTGTGTGTGTGTGTGTACGTTCGGGTGGCTGAGTATGGGTGTTTGTGGATACGTCGGGGTGGCTGAGTGAGTGTTTGTGGGTACGTTTGGGTGGCTGAGTGTGAGTGTGTGTGTGTGTGTGTACGTTTGGGTGGCTGAGTATGGGTGTTTGTGGATACGTTTAGGTGTCTGAGTGTGAGTGTGTGTGTGTGTGTATACGTTTGGGTGGCTGAGTTTGAGTGTGTGTGTGTGTACGTTCGGGTGGCTGAAAGTGAGTGTGTGTGGGTTCGTTCGGGTGGCTAGGTGTGAGTGTGAGTGTGTAGGTGTATATGTGTTTGCGTATGTCTCCTGTGCGCTAACCGGTGTACTTGACAGAGAGCGGCATGATGGGGTTCCTGGGGCGCGGCGGCGGCGGCGGGCCGAGCTGCGCGCGCGCCGCGTCCACCAGGTCCGCCCCCACCGCCACCAGCTGCATGTTGGCTTTGGAGAGCGCCGTCTGACCAAGAGCGGGATGCAAATAATGATTAGCTGCATTTGAGCCGTTTCGCTCGTGTCAAAAGTTAAAAGAAAAAAACGACAGAAAGAAAGACAGGGAGGTAGAAAGGAAGGAAGACAAGAAAGGAAGAAAAAAAAAGGTCTCACTGAAAAACAGCGTTATTTTTCTAAACATTATGCTGAATGGGGTCCATTTTACACCATATCAGTACTATTCCTTAGTATATTGTATATCTCCTTGTTTTATATCTACGTGTGGGAATGTGTGTATATGTATGTAACAAAATACCAGGAACACACGAGCTCGCCATTAGTCGCCACTCTAGAACCCTACGACTCCACCTACACTACTCCTCTCTTCCAAAAGGTCAAAAAGAATTGTTTCCTCTTGTGATGATGATGATGATGATGATGATGATGATTATCATTAGTTACCTGCAACGGGCTCCACTCCTCTCTGCTCATGGTGTGAGGGTCAGCGCCGACCACGGAGCCCTCCACCAGGTTCTTCACCAGCCACTTCTCCATGGATAGCGTCTCCGGGAGAGCTGGAGTCACATGAGACATGAGTGACGAACAAAATCTAGACACATCTATTAAATCCGTTTAGGTTCACTTCGTCCATATTCCCATTGTGTTCTTTTCCCAATTCATCCACATTCCCATTTCGTCCACATTTCCATTTCGTCCACATTCCCACTTCGTCCACATTCCCACTTCGTCCACATTCGCATCCCGTCCACATTCCCAATTCTTCAAAATTCTCGTTTAGCCCATATTCCTCCATGGAAACGTAGAAGGAATTCAATGTAGACGAGCTAGGCATTTGACAAAATAAAAATATGGATGGACAAAGATAACCTGAATGAAATTTCTAAATGTCAGTGAAAATTAGAACACATAGAAAAATCCGAAAAGTAAAGCTATGGCCGGGAATCGAACCCGGGTCCTCGTCATTCCGTGACGCGTGCTATACCCCTACACCACCCATAACAGGTGGGTAGTCTCCGAATTTTTCTATCTGTAACTAACTGTCACGTGACCTTTTTGTTACTATGCGAATTTTTGTCGTTAAGCATCATCTGTTTGAATGATGTGTCTGTACGACACAATTACAAACTCCCATGGAACATCTACTGCTCACCAGGGACGAGAGAAGACGCTGTTTTTCAAATGATAGCTACTATCAAATGAATCAATGACCTGAATGGTTAAAACTTCTCGTCTCAATTTTGTTACACACAAGAAAGACCAACGCAGAAGCGGTTACCCGATGGTAAGTCGTCACTACTGCCTATGGACATAAAATTATTGTAACATCTTTAACAATTACCTATCTTAGGAATCTTCCTTCCATGCTGGTCTGGGAGCAAAGAAAAAACATAGAATGTACCAGTTGCTTCTCTACCCGCGCAGATGGTAAAAGGCCATCGAGGGAATGGGCGAAAATAATAGGAATCATGTTATAGGCGATGAAGCTAGCAACCTATCACTATTTTGATTCCATTTTTCCACCTATACGCCCACAATCTTGCTAAATGTGGCCTGTAGCTCTGTAGGCTCTGTCTACCCCGTAAGGGATAACGACGTGATTTGTGTGTGTGTGTGTGTGTGTGTGTGTGTGTGTGTGTGTGTGTGTGTTAGGAAATAAATTATTTGATTTCATTTGACATCCGCATCAGGGCTGACATGCAATACCTAATGCGCCAACAACTTCACCAGCTATCCTACTCTCTACGCCAGAACATTAGCGAGTACATTTGATAGAATAAAGTCTACGAATAATAATAAGTCAAGAAGCGTAATTCCCTAAGTTGCCGCTTCGATTGTCATTCCACTTACGCACACAAACTAACAGCAATGCAAACGTAACACTCACTCCGATAGACAATACTTGCACGCGATTAGTCCGCGCGTCGTGATTGTGTCCGCCTACTTGCGGTAAGGGTGCGTGGATCGCATGCATCCAGAGTCGTTAAGTATGGTGTCCTAAAATATTTATTTACATACATAATGAAAGGTGAGTCCTCTGTTTTTCATATCTGAATGGCTTCTACACCACTTCACACAACACGATGGCATATTTTTCTAATGTATTAGCGCAAAAATACAATTACAACGTCACGGTAACGGATCGAGCGTCCCGGCCGAACTAATTCGCCGCGCGATACATATTTTAAGCCTCGCCCCCTGCAGTTTACTTCGCGTGGAATGATTTTTCGGGCTTAGTTACGCTTCCTGACTTATTATTATTCGTAGAATAAAGTCCTTCTGGAACATTCTAGACTCACACTGCTTCATGAGCGTCCACAGCGTCAGGTCGGCCTCCTTCTGGAACTGCGTGTAGTAGCGTCCGTCTGTCCAGACCAGCGCGTGCGCCGGGGTCACTATTGCTGTCCCCGCGGACCCCGTGAAGCCCGAGATCCATTCCCGACGGGCGTCCACCGGGGCTATGTATTCCGACTGGAAAAAAACCTCTTTTGGCTGCAAAGTCCGTTTACAGACGACAGTTTTACGTGATAACGTCATAAAGAAACTATGATGAAAGCTGCTAGCTCTGACGTCACGCGGAACGTGACGTGACACTTCTTCGTGCGTGCAGCCGGCGTTCATCGATTTATAAGACGTTATCGTCAAAAACGGTTTGAAGGACCAAATCTGAATTGCAAAAACGGGCACTCTTGTTTTATTTGGATTTTTAGGAAATGATCGGTTTGAAAAAAAATATTAAGGTAAAGAACTTCAATTGGGATTGTCTATTTTTTTACAATATACTGATTCAAGAACCATTTCGAGGAATAGTTTTTCAGGGTTATTCGCAGTAATCAGGTTTCATTTAATTTGTTATTGTTATTTTTTCATTTGCCTATCATTTGACCGCGAAACTTTGACGTCATTAACTTGTAGAAGATTTTTTGCATAATCGTGGTCAGCCATTTTTTTTAAAACCTTTTTACGAGGTCCAAATTGAAATTACGGATACAGTTTGCACTTTATTTTCAGATATAATAGTTTTATGATCAATTTATCCAATAAGCAGTTGTTTGGCAGCGGCAGTGGAAACTCTGACGTCATCAACCAAAATACTTTCAATAATTAAAAGTTAAAAATACAGTTAGGTATATGAGAAAATATCGAAATTGGTTTCTCATAATTGACTTTTCCGTACTAAAATAATATAAAAAGGATAGGTATTTTTTTTAGACAATCCCATTTGGCTTTCTTCTTTCTTTAGTAAAAGTTACAAACAATAAAATAAAAATATCGAGTGAGACCTCTGTCTCTCTGTCTCTATTTGTTGTCACACGCTGCAGCGGCATTGTGCTGGCTAGACAGAGACAGCAAATAGACGGCGCCACTGCGCACTCACGTTGTGCGCGTCAGCCGTCGGTATGATGTAGGCGGCGAGCGCGGTCGGCTGCGACGCCATCAACGCACGCAACGCCGTCACACGCTGCAGCGGCATTGTGCTGGCTAGACAGAGACAGCAAATAGACGGCGCCACTGCGCACTCACGTTGTGCGCGTCAGCCGTCGGTATGATGTAGGCGGCGAGCGCGGTCGGCTGCGACGCCATCAACGCACGCAACGCCGTCACACGCTGCAGCGACATTGTGCTGGCTAGACAGAGACAGCAAATAGACGGCGCCACTGCGCACCCACGTTGTGCGCGTCAGCCGTCGGTATGATGTAGGCGGCGAGCGCGGTCGGCTGCGACGCCATCAACGCACGCAACGCCGTCACACGCTGCAGCGGCATTGTGCTGGCTAGACAGAGACAGCAAATAGACGGCGCCACTGCGCACTCACGTTGTGCGCGTCAGCCGTCGGTATGATGTAGGCGGCGAGCGCGGTCGGCTGCGACGCCATCAACGCACGCAACGCCGTCACACGCTGCAGCGACATTGTGCTGGCTAGAAAGAGACGCCAAATTAATATGTATAATCACTACATAGTATAAAACAGTCGCTTTCTCTGTCCCTATATATGCTTATACCTTCAAAACTACACAACGGATTTTGATGCGGTTTTTTTTTAATAGATAGAGTGATTCAAGAGGAAGGCTTTTATGTATAATTCTACGCAGACGAAGTCGCGGGCAGAAGCTAATAATAATAATATAGCCTTTTTTATTCCGTTTCGCTACAATTTCAGTACATTGCGTAGTTTTTTTAATTATCGCATAATTCGGTGTGCGTCATGGCATAGGCCTTCTCTATTTATTGGAGGGTTTGGGCTATAGTTCCCACGCGCGCCCAGTGCGGATTGGGAACCTCACACACCATTGAATTGCTTCGCAGATGTGTGGAGATTTCCTCACGACGTTTTCCTTCACCGAAAAGCTCATGGCAAATTTCAAATGTAATCAATATATAGTCCATTCCAATCCATTAAAAAGTTTGTATGGAATAAAGTCCACACACCAGCCACCCGATTTCCTCTTAATATATAATCGTAGTTATGGTTATGGTGCCTGGTAGAGATCGCTCTGTAGCGATAAGGCCGCCTATTGTTACCTTGTAATATTCTGCATACCTTTTTTCTGTTTTGGTTGTTATATGTCAGTGGTGGCCAACAGGATATCGCGATCGACCGGTCGATCGCGACTATTAGTCCAGTCGATCATGGCAAGGCAAAAAATATAAATACGTAGACCAGACTGCGCAACGTAATCACCAACTGCTGATAAGGTTTCATGAAGTATGTAATTGGTAGATCGCACAGAGTTTCGTTAGTAAACAGGAGATCTTGGGTCTCATCAAGTTGGCCACCCCTGTTATATGTGGTGTTTAATAAAGAGTTATTGTATTGTAGTTAATACACTAAAGTCTTCTACTTACATGTATTCAAGGTCTTGTGAATGCTATCATTTGTCCTCCCGTACGCTGCTACCGCGACTCTGTTGACAACAAAAATAAAAATAAATACAGGAAATTGCAACGGGTGTAAAACAGATAGCATTAAATTTAAATGTATAATAGCCTGCCTTTAGATATAAGAAATATTCAGTCATTGAATGTATTTAAAAATAAATGTAATGAATTTATCAAAAATAATGTTGCCATAATATAAGTCCATAATAGTTTTATTTGATGCGATTGGCTTTCATGTTTATTGTGTACATAAATATACGAAAGAAATCATGTAAAATACAGTGTGTCAAGTCAAACTATTACATATATACTTTTTGAATGGTACATATACTATATATAATAAATAATACTTAAACTTGCATAATCTAGGTACGCACGTGAAACTCATATATATATATTTAATACAACACCTCTTAATGCGTTTGTTGTAATCCAGCCAACTTCAAAACATTTCACCTAATATGCCGCATCCATCTCATCTCACTTCACTGTACGCCAATAACTACCCACCTGCGAGTGGCGCGCGGCGCTGGATGCGGCAACCGCTGTACTTGCTGCATTGGGATGGTGTAGAAATATACCCTCTTTATACACTTTGGTTTGCACTTGTTTTGGATTTTGTTATTTGTTTCGGATGTAATTAATTAGGTGATTAAGTATTTGTTACCATGTACTGCATGCTTTAAATTAATTGTAAATCTTTAAATATTCTCATTTAAGTGAATTTCTGTAATTCTTTTGAGAATAAAGTATCTTTAACCCGAAAATTTAAAAACTCCCACGCATTGATCGAGTCATTTTTATGTACCCATGACGATCCTTTTGTGAATCTATTATCTTTATTTTTGTTTGTTGTAATTTTGCTTTAATTTGATTTCAGTTATTATTATTATTATTACTATTTTATTAAAATTGACGATCCCTTTGTGAATTACTTATGTTTGACATTTAATTGTACTTTTAAAAGGGTGATAAATAAATCTAATCTAATCTAATCTAATCATCGTCTATTATACATATAATAAATCAGTATCAGTATTCGTGTCTGCGGTATATTAAATAAATTTATCAAAAATAGCGTGCTAACGATCAAAAAACAGCAATAAAACAAAAAATAATAATAATTAACAATAATAATTTATAATTTGTATCAGTCTGTATGGATGTGTTCATTACATATGTCTGTATTCGCTAATCTCCAAAGCGGGTTTGCGGGTGGTAGGGCCTTGTGCAAGGTCCGTCCGGATCGCTACCACCATCTTACTCGCTAATCCTGCCGCTAAGTAGCAGTGCTTGCACTGCTGTGTTCCGGTGTGGAGAGTAAGACAGCCGGGGAAATTACGGGCACAAGAGGCATTTCATCTTAGTCCTCTAGGTTGGCAACGCATCTGCAATCCCTCCGGGGTTGCGGGTGTTTATGGGCAGTGGTGATCACTTACCATCAGGTGACCCACTTGCTCGTTTGCCTTCCTATTCAAATAAAAAAAAAAAAAAAAAAAAAAAAGCTGTTCGACCGAATTAAATTAAATTTTGCGTGGTGGTAACTTATATCCCTGGTCAATATTTTAGATACTTTCAATCCCGGAAAATTAAAGAGTTCCCGTGGGATAGTTAAAAAACTATCAGGTATAACTTATCACTTAGTTACTAATCTTTTTCAACCTGCGGCGCAGTTACAAGTTTAGTATTTTGTAACCTGCCTTAGCTAAGTTGTATTGTTGCTATATTATTTACCGACGCGAGCGCTCAAATAGGTACCCGCGAATATTTGTGGTTTCGGATAATGATAGAACTCACGGCGCCCCTCTTTACTTTCTACGGCGCACCAGGGCGCCGCAGCGCACACTTTGGGAATCCCTGACTCAGTACACAACAGCTTAAGCATATAATTAGGCAAAATTGGCGCGCTGACACCTATATGCCGCGGTTACATTAAATATACATACACCGTTAGTTGAAATTTGGAATACAATTAGTTTCAGTCCCAGGGACGGACATAGGAGTTTTATAAAAAGGTTGTAACTGCCAAAATAGGCGCGTCGCCTACAATATGTGCGTAGATAAAAGCTATATAGCTTCCACGCTGGTCTGGGAGCAAAGAAAAAACATAGAATGTACCAGTTGCTTCTCTTCCCGCGCAGATGGTAAAAGCCCATCGAGGGAATGGGCGAAAATCTTAGGAATCGTCTAATAGGCGATACGGCTAGCAACCCATCACTATTTTGATTCCCCTTTCCACCTATACGCCCACAATCATGCTAAACGTGGCCTTAAGGTTTTGTTACCTTAGGCTCTGTCTACCCCGTAAGGGATAAAGACGTGATATATGACGACCGGATAGCCTAGTGGTTAGTGACCCTGACTAGAAAGCTAGAGGTCCTGGGTTCGAATCCCGGTAGGGGCAGACAGTTGTATGATGAATACGAATGTTTGTGCCCGAGTCACGGATGTTGTATGTATTTAAGTATGTATTTATCTACATTATATAAGTGTGTTTATCCGTTGCCTGGTACCCATAGTACAAGCTTTGCTTAATTTGGGGCTGGGTCAATTGGTGTAATTTGTCCCAAGATATTTATTATTTATTATTATTATGTAAAAAAATGTATGTATGTAAAATAAAAACTATTGTCACACGCTCACCCTTTTTAGTCCTTGCAAAATTATAACGCGACCGATAATTTGTAACGCAACCAACTAAAAACAAAAAAACTTCAACAAAACCGCTATATAAAGCGGGAGAGGTATAAAAATAATCTCATCAGAATTTCATGAACGCGCTGCACATGTAAACAGTTACTGCATTTGCAGAATGCTACTAATATTATAAATACAAGTGTCCGTCTGTTCCAAGAGTCTGGGGAACAAAGAAAAAACACGAAGGCTTACCCACCTGCTATGGGTGGTGTAGGGATAGCACGCGTCACGGAATGACGAGGTTACGGGTGCGTTTCCCGGCCACAGCTTTACTTTTCGGATTTTTCTGTTCTAATTTTCAATGTCGTTTAAAATTTAATTTCTAACGGTAAAACCGTAAAAGTAAACACAAAAAATCAAAAAGTAAAAATTCTTGATTCATTTGATAGTGAAGTTATAGTTACAATAATTGGGCGCAATTCACACTAAACCAACTTTTGTATGTAATGTATGTATAACTCTTTATTGTAAATAAAACACAAGAAAAAAGATGAATACAGGACAACAACTTTTGTACAATAAAGTAGAACAATACGCAGTAAATCTGATATTTTACAGTCCTGTGCCATCAACTGACGTATTCATTCAATACAATACAATACACGAATCACGTCTTTATCCCTTACGGGGTAGACAGAGCCTAAGGTGACAAGACCTACAGGCCGCGTTTAGCTAGATTGTGGGGCTAGATATACATGGAAAATGGAATCAAAATAGTAATGGGTTGCTAGCCACATCGCCTATAACATGATTCCTATGATTTTTCGATGGGTTTTTACAATCTGCCCGGGAAGAGAAGCAACTGGTACATTCTATGTTTTTTCTTTGCTCCCAGACCAGCATGGAGTAACACAATACACATTCAATACATAAATATGAGATATTACTGGAGTTTATACAATATCCAAGCTAATACATAAACAATAGTCATACAAAAGTGTAATAAATCATGTCTTTATATATGCATCAGCAAATAACTCACTAGGTATGCACATAGTGTAAAACAAAGTCGCTTTCCGCTGTCTGTCTGTCCCTATAAATAAAAATAAATAAATAAATAAATATCTTGGGACAAATTACACTAATTGACCCAGCCCCAAACTAAGCAAAGCTTGTACTATGGGCACCAGGCAACGGATAAACATATTTATATAATGTAGATAAATACATACAACATGCGGTTAGTAGGGCCTTGTGCAAGGTCCGTCCGGATCGCTACCACCATCTTACTCGCTAATCCTGCCGCTAAGTAGCAGTGCTTGCACTGCTGTGTTCCTGTGTGGAGAGTAAGACAGCCGGGGAAATTACGGGCATAAGAGGCATTTCATCTTAGTCCTCTAGTAGGTTGGCAACGCATCTGCAATCCCTCCGGGGTTGCGGGTGTCTATGGGCAGTGGTGATCACTTACCATCAGGTGACCCACTTGCTCGTTTGCCTTCCTATTCATATAAAAAAAAAAAAAAACATCCATGACTCGGGCACAAAACATTCGTATTCACCATACAACTGTCTGCCCCTACCGGGATTCGAACCCAGGACCTCTAGCTTCATAGTCAGGGTCACTAACCACTAGGCTATCCGGTCGTCAAAATGTATGCTTAGATTTTTAAAACTATGCAACGGATTACGATGGGGTTTTTTTTTAAAGATAGAATGATTCAAGAGATAGGTGTGTGTATAAAACATGCATAATATAGTAGAGAAACAATTGCACCCGTAAGAAACCGGGGCGGGTCGCTAATATAACATATTTTGAATACCGGCAACACAGACAAATCACGTCTTTATCCCTCACGGGGTAGACAGAGTCTAAGGCAAGACCAAGGTGTGAGTATAAGTGGAAAAGGTAATCAAAATAGTGATGGGTTGCTAGCATCATCTATAACATTATTCCTATGATTTTCGCCCATTCCCTCGATGGGCTATTTACCTGCGCGGGAAGAGAAGCATCTTGTACATTCTATGCTTTTTCTTTGGAAGAAATTTTAACTTACATGGTATACAGATAATAGACTGATGCACGTCCCAACATTATAATAGATGTTAGTTACCAACTCACACCAAAACCACTAAACTGACACAAAACACTATAGAAGCGAAACTCCGATTGATTACACCATGATTACACACAAACACTAGGATTGTCACAACTGAATCAGGGACACTATAACTTACAACATTGCCATCTGTCCCCAACATTGCCCAAAACTAGTTAAGAAAAATGACAGAGTGAATTAAAATAACTTAACCTACATAAAGTAATTTCTAACAAGTATTTCGCTTTATTTGTACAGTCAAGGGCAAAGATATATATGCAAGTAATGTGAAAGAAAATAAGTAATCATATAAAGTTAAAAAGATAAATACTCATTCAAATGGGAATTAATATGCAAACTACACTGGCAACATAAATATGTACCTGGCAAGTCCAAAAACTTGTATACAATCAAAATTCCATTATTAGTATCCTGCAAATAATGCAAAATATTATAGTCATACTTATGTAATTAAATATAGATTCAGTAATTGCCACAAAAATATGTATACAAAATGTAATCTGCGAATATCAACTTTACGGTCTAGTCACACGAAACAAATTTGTAAAGTATGTTTTGACAATTCACGAAAACAGTACAGACTTGTCATTGCATATGTTTGTCGCATGTTTTGACCTGTCACCACGACGTTATCAATCGGCATGTTTAATAGATTTTACAGATTCAGATTTCGTTGATTTTGATTGAAGATGAAAACGCTAGGTAAATTCAGGGACAACTAAGAAGGCTTGTGTTATGGGTATCTACTAGTTACGAGTAGATGACGATATACATACCTATATAAATAAATACATACTTAAATATATAGAACATAGAATGTACGTATGTATGTATGTATGTGTGAATGTATGTATGTATAAAAAAAACATAGAATGTACCAGTTGCTTCTCGTCCCGCGTAGATGGTAAAAGTCCATCGAGGGAATGGGCGAAATTCTTTGGAATCATGTTATAGGCGATGCGGCTAGCAACCCATCACTATTTTGATTAATTTTTGCACCTACACGCCTACAATCATGCTAAACGTGGCCTTAAGGTTTTGTTTCCTCAGGCTCTGTCTACCCCGTAAGTGATAAAGACGTGATATATGTATATCGTATGTATGTATGTATGTAGAACATCCATGACCCAAGCACAAATATTCAAGTTGATCACACAAACATTACCCTGGCCGGGTCTCGACCCCGGGACCTTCGACTCAGAAAGCGGTTGCTTCACCACTGAGCCATCCGTGTTCTCAATATCAAATCATACAGTAATTGGCGATTTACGCTATTTTCAATTTTTTTTTTTACTTCATCACCATCATCATCATCATCATTTCAGCCATTACAAGTCCACTTTTTTACTTAATAAAAGGCAAAGTATACTTAAAATAACTGTATAATAAAGAAAACCACTCCTTAAACTTAAGACAAAGTGATTAGAGAGTAATATTTTCTATAGTACGTTATTATTAACATGTTTAATATTTCTTACCGTGATGCCTAATTCGTCAGCAGAGCTATATCAAGCACGGATATACCTTCCTCGCATAAGGCAACAATCCTATGTTTTAAATGATCGCTTAAACGATACATTTTCTCCTTCAAAATTAATGAAAAGCCGCCAGATAAACCATAAGAAACGGTAAGTCAAATGGAATTAAAAAATCCAAAAGTGACACATGACACATGCACATACATATGCACAAATCACGTCTTTATCCCTTACGGGGTAGACAGAGTCTATGGTAACAGGTACCTACAACCTACAGGCCACATTTAGCAAGATTGTGGGCACATGACATGATTTAAAATAAATAGAGTAATGATCAGTTAAAGAGTTTGGAATAGCAGTTGTTGTATACGACTTGAAGCTTCAAGTGGTTGGCTGATTACATTAAGATTACAGAGTTCGATGTTACGAAAATACGTTCATAAGCTCCTGACAATAGAGTTGTGTTAATAGAATTTTGGATTGTTTAAATATTTTTGGTTATCATATTAGATACATAATTAATGGTTAAATAGTGTATACATATTTTTGAACTTTACGGTGTTTCTAAGTTTATGGCCTAATACATGAGGACATAATATTCCAAATGTTGTATACATAGTTATCTCTCAAATCATGTATACTAATTTATGTACTTTTGTATGTTGCCAAATTTATGACCATTTAGATGACCATGCTTTTTGACACTCAGTGGTGTTTACATATCTTTGCCCTTGACTGTACCTGTGTGAACCTTTCACGATTGGCGCATATTTTATTTTTTATAAAAAAAAGGTATGCGATTAAATCCCGAGTTACGTGAAAGAGTTTTCCAAAAAAAAGTCCACATGATTATTTATTCCAGAATTTTACTATCGAGACTACAAGAAAAAATGCGTCCCACAATTTCCATTCCAGTTCGTCACTTTTTTAGCATAGGTATGTGTAGAACGAGACGAACAGGAAAAAAAATCCGTAGTAAAAACTGGTACACACTTATTTTGTATGGGTAAACGATTCCGAGTCAGAAAAACACGAAATATTAAAATTCTGGAAAACGTTCAAAACAATAAAATGTGTACTTTTTTATGACATTGCATTGCAAGTATGTCATATCTATCCTGCATTATGTACACCAAATTTCAAGTCAAACGAACTAACCGTTGAGTTGTAGAGATCCCTTCTACGGAGACAGTCCTCGGGCCCGATTTTTAAAAGCACATCACTCGAAAGTGGTATAAATCTGTTTATATCTTCAAAACTACAACTCTAATCAAAGTTTTGACTAGTTCACAAGATTAATGAGAGCCTACCTTTTAAGCTACTCTTATTTCAAATTCATCCCAATTTTTCACCACTTTCGAAAGGTATTTTCACACATGTGCTTTCAAAAATCGGGCCCCAGAACCACAAGAATTTCACTCCACGATAATATTCACCAGATTTACATAAGCAGTTATGCAAAACATGAATAATTTTACCACTGAAATCGCGTCAAAATTCACTCGCGACATTTGATTACAGACGAACAACGAAACAAGCGACACCAAATAAAAGCCTGTAAAAATATCTAATAAAAACTAGTGGAAATCTGACATGTAAACTGTCACTAGACCGGGCAATGTTGAGTCAAATGGGCAAAGTTGTAAGCACTGTTGGATAAGGCGCTGTTATAAGGCCACCGCGGGCCTTGAATAGCGCATAACACGACACAATAGCAAGAATTAGGCTACTAAAGCACAAAGTATTCAACAGGAGTTGACTTTAGCTTATTTCGATTAGTGGGGTCTAGTTCTCAGCGCGGTGAACGCTTTGCATGCTGTCCTTTTTCTTTGGGGGCAGTTCATTAATTCATTGCTTCTCTTCCCGCGCAGATGGTAAAACCATCGAGGGAATGGGCTTGGAATCATGACGAAGGTTGACTGGAAGAGATCCCTTAAAGGGATAAGTCCGCCTTTGTGCATGTATCTCAATGTTTGTCAATTGTATTTGTCTTGTTGATTTTGCACAATAAAGTTTACATACATACATATAGGCTAGCAACCCATCACTATTTTGATTCCGTTTCCTAATTGATACTTGCCACACAGAACCTTATCATAACGTTTACTCTCAAAACTGTTCCAAATATTCGAAAGTTATCAATTTTTAAAACCTCCAAGCTGATCTGGGAGCAAAGAAAAATAGAATGTACCAGTTGCTACTCTTCCCGCGCAATTGGTAAAAGCCCATCGAGGGAATGGGCGAAAAGCATAGGAATCATGTTATAGGCGATGAGGCTAGCAACCCATCACTATTTTGATTCCATTTCCCACCTAATCATAATCTTGCTAAACGTGGCCTGTACGTCTTACCTTAGACTCTGTCTACCCCGTAAGGGATAAAGACGTGATTTGTGTATGTGTGTATGTATCCAGTTTTGATGCAGAAAAAACGCGTATTAACGGCAACTCCTGTCGTAAGTACTCTATGACGCAGTCTCTATTATAATGAGCTAACTATATTCAACTCGCAACCAGCATAGTTGTGTAATACGCTAAATTGGTAAATACGCTAAATTCCATGCTGGTCTGGGAGCAAAGGAAAAACATAGAATGTACCAGTTGCTTCTCGCCCCGCGCAGATGGTAAAACCCCATCGAGGGAGGATAGGAACAAAATAGGAAAAAAAACTTTGGAACATTTTTTGTCCCATTAAGATAGAAAGAGAGAATTCTGACTAGTTAGGCACAACATAAAATTGTTAGGAAATATTAAAAAAAATGCATTTTTTTTTCGAGAAATGGTCATTCGAAATCTTAAAGCCCCATATTCATGGTAAACATCTGTTTAGCAACAAAGTTGAATCAATGTTTACGCTTGTCGGGCGAGAGCTTGTCAACATGACGCTATCACCTCTACAACACGCAGTGTTGCCAGCAACATGTTGACAGCAACTCCGCAACATGTTGATTCAACTTTGTTGCTAAACAAATGTTTACCATGAATACGGGGCTTAACGCTATACTGTTGCTTTGGCCCAAGATAGTTAAATTCTTCAGACTAACAAATCCTTTTCACCCCAGTTAGACATCATGTAGATTACTAACTGTTGCCCGCAACTTCGTCTGCATAGAATTCGTTTATCGCTATCCCGCAATTTTCCGAGATAAAAAGTAGCCTGTGTTATTCCAGACTAATCTATCTATGTTCCAAAGTTCATCCAGATCTGTCCAGCCGTTCTGGCGTGAGAGTAACAAACATCCATACTCACAAACTTTCGCGTTTATAACATTAGTAGGATTTTAACATGTAGATGGAAAATTCCTTTACATTGGGGTTTGGGGCGAGGGGAAGTACGCTACCTCCGCGTCTCAATCATCTTATCTTATCTTATATCTTTCTTATATAAATATATATAACTCAAAGGTGACTGACTGACATAGTGATCTCTCAACGCACAGCCCAAACCACTGGAGGGATCGGGCTGAAATTTGGCATGCAGGTAGATGTTATGACGTAGGCATCCGCTAAGAAAGGATTTTGATCAATTCTACCCCCAAGGGGATAAAATAGGGGATGAAACTTTGTATGAAACTTTGTCTATTTTAAACCGATCGGGCTGAGACTTTGCATGCATAAAGCTACTATGACGTAGGCATCCTCTAAGAACGGAACGCGTAATTTCTGCAGGATAGCGATAAACGAATTCTATGCAGACGAAGTTGCGGGCAACAGCTAATATAAAATAGGTATTTCAAGCGTCAAAATAAAATACATTTCAGTTCTTAATCAGTTATAATTTACACTTTAAATTAGTTCATACATTTTACGGCAATCTTCAAAGGTTCCATTAAAAAACGATCACAGCGTCAGTTTGCATTTTAAATAATCGGGTAACACATGAAAAACTTCACTACAAAATCATCTCAGTACAATTCTACAGAAAAAACCCAGTAAAAACATTTGTTCACCACCACTCAATTTTCAGTAAAAAAAATGTGTCCCTTATTTTCCATTACATTATTTTTGTCTATGAAAAAAAAATGTCACAAAACTTACAAAAAATACACTTTTTTTTACAAAAATGAGTGCTGGTGATTCTGAAACACCGTTCATTTAAAAAAAACAGTTGGGTAGGTTAGGTACACTTTATTCTGAAAACGCTCATTTAGCCTGGTTTTGGGCTCCATTTCACTGTTTAAGCTCATTGTATTATATTTTTTAGTTACTTAAGTTCCATTTATTCTCAAATCCATATTGCATGGTAGGTATAGACTGACATCTTATATGAGTCCACGCCCGCGCGGTGCAGACGCGCGGGGTGGGACGCGGGGAGCTCTCTCGGTGCGGGCGGGTAGTGCGCCTGCCGCCCGCACTTCTCGGCCCCCGCGGTCGTCTGCGGGGCGCGGGGTGGGACGACGGCGGGGAGCTCTCTCGGTGCGGGCGGGTAGAGCGCCTGCCGCCCGCACCTCTCTCGTCTCCGCGGTCCCCCATCCCCGCGCCCCTGCACCGTGGGGAGCTCTCTCTGTGCGGGCGGGTAGCGCGCCTGCCGCCCGCACCTCAGCCCCCGCCGTCGTCCCACCGCGGGCGAGGACTCACTTAAGCGGTCGTTCTATAAATTGCGAAGCTGAATATCAAACGCAAATATTTTCTTAACAGCATTGCTAATAAAACATGTTTGGAAGAGTTGTCACAAAATCGACAAGTTTAACCGAAAAATAGTACAGTATCAAGTTTTATGTAATAATTGAAAGGCAATTTTATCGATACTATAGTACAGTAGTCTATAGTCTGTTTCAATAAGGAAGGTATGGCTGACACATTCACTTTGACAACTCTAGAGGTGAGGCGTCATTCTGACACCCAACATATTCAACGATTATCGATTGTATTTTAGTACTAACAACAATCAGTTCCATAAAAATATTGAAAACATATTTATTATTTTATAAATAAATGCCCATTCGATATAACAATCCTGGAGTCAGTTTCCCCAAGATGTCAATAATTCCTATTTTACGTTTTTTGCAGACGCGATTTTTCAACAAATGGGTTTTACAAAATATTATTCAACTTAACTATGTAATTGATGTTCTAATCTGTTTATTACCAACTAGCCTTCCGTCCGCAGCTTCGCCCGCGGTAAATTAATTTTCCCGTAGGAAAAGGTATTTTCCCGCGGTAAAGAGTAGCCTATGTCACTCAGTGATAATGTAGCTTTCTAACGGCAAAAGAATTTTTGAAATCTGTCCAGTAGTTTCGGAGCCTATTCAATGCAAACAAACAAACAATCAAATTTTTCCTCTTTATAATATTAGTATAGATAGTATAGATAGATAAACTCGATTTTAATCGATCATCTAATCATACGTAACCTAGCAACGTCTGGTAAATAACGACATTTAATGAAAATTCGTACGTGAAAATTATATAAACGCAAAAAAAAATCGCCGTGGTTCTCTTTAGGACGTTATTAAGTAATGTATAACACCAAGGCTACGTTCAGTAACTAAAGTGTCAGTGCGATTATCGTCGGGTGAAAATCGTCCGATCATGAACACACTTACTGAACGACTTGGGACGTTCTTCTGTCAAAAGTGTCAAATGAAGTATGATTTCGTATTCGTAATAATAAGTTTAAGGGGTACGAGTCGGGTTACCTCCGCGTGTGATCAAGAGCAGCGGTTCGTTTTTGGATCCGTCCGAGGGGAAGTGCAGTGCTTGTTCCGGTGCACCCTGGGCACCGGTTAATGATTTCCTGGCGGTCTCCGAGGGATATCATTATCCGTTGGCTAAGAGCCCGACAGGGGGGGGGGGGGGGGTCTTATGACCATGTTCTACCGTACAACGTTGCCGACATTTTTGTCACAAGATTTTTGAATACTGTATTTATTACCTTGACAGTGACGAAATCATCGCATCGATCGATGGGGCCATATTAGAAAAGAAGAAGAAGTTTATATCTTCTTCTTCTTCTTTTATTTGTGGCGTATCAAGTCGTTATAGTGACGACAACTTCGCCAATGTCAATGTAAAATTTTTTATTAAAAAATCTTGTGACAAAATGTCGGCAACGTTGTACGGTAATGGTCAAAGACCCCCCTCCCCCCCTGTCGGGCTCTTAGCCAACGGTCAATGATATCCCTCAGAAACTGCCAGGAAATCATTAGCCGTTGCCCAGGGCGCACCGGACCAAGCACTGCTCTTCCCCCCGGACGGATCCAAAAGCGAACTGCAGCTCTTAATCACACGTGGAGGTAACCCGACTCGCACCCCAAGTTTATATCCCCAGCGTTCGAATTATAAATTTTGCCTCTTATCAACTGTCAAAGTGACGTCTGTGCGTTTTTTACCCATCTATTTTACGGGGTGACCGGTGCGATCGCCCGACGACGCCCGACGATGTTACTGAACGACTTGGTGTGATCGTCCGATGATCGCACTGACTTACTGAACGGGCCAGTGCGTCGTCGGGCGTCGTCGGGTGATCAAACTGAACGCACCCCAAGTATTAATTTATTTCTATGTAATTCAACGTTTTCATTTTGCTGTCAACATTTTCGTGAACGCTAACAGTTTCATTCAGAGGATCTGTCAGTCGTCCCTTCCTTATCATTATTTTTTATTTTTTTTATCTTATATTTAATGAGGCTTTAGTACACAGGGGTGACTATGTCAGCCTCATGGGAGGACTCCAGAAGATCGGAAATTACAATTCATGCAGCATCCGCTCCCCCAGAACCAGATGATCTGGTTATGAAGGAATGCTGCACAAATTTATATATGCAAAGAGCTTTGTCCGACGAAGGCGAGCCAGCAAAACATTTACTTCACCATTATGCATGTTCAGGTTCTCCAGGTACTTCTTTCTAGGCTGCTTATACCGGTCGCATTCCACCAGAATATGGTAAAAATCATCGGTTTTATTACAAACCTCGCACATTTCAGATTGAGACACTCATCATGTTCAAAAACAAATTTGATGGAATATGACCAGATCTAACTCTTAATGCCACTACGAGCAAGTCCCGGGAGAGGGTCCCTTCCTTATTGAAACATACTTTAACAAAACTACCCATACTATCGATACTATTGTTTGCTCAGACTATCGATATCGAAACTATCGAGCGACAACACTAATGCTTTGGAATACATACTTAACAAATCGCTTACACATACAACATACAGATATGATATAAAAAGGAACTAAATAACAGTTAAAACGGTTACTTCGCGTCCATTATCAAAGAAATAACCTATTTCTTATAAGGTCGGTAAACTTTCAACCTCTTCTATTTCTTTAACTCTGCACATTTTTTTTTTGCACATAAAAATAATATTATTACAGTTTTCTATGGCGTACATTGGGGTCGCGTCACTTTACCGCTGCCTACCCTGACGCCCATGCACGCCACTGGTTATTTTTATTACAAAAGAGCTGCTAAGAGCCAAAAGCAATGTCAATACTGGCCCAGCCAGATCCCAATCATTCAACACTATAGAAGAATAACTTAAGTGAATGCCCTGTTGTATGTAGCAGTGTACAGAACTGATATAGGACTAAGTCATGTTTCTAATTTGGAACGTCAATTTGTCTCACGTATAAAAAGTCAAGTGATGCTCGGTATGTTAATAATAAAAATGTCGATGAAAACGAGGGTAGTTGTGCGCCGCTGTCAGTTGCGTCGAGCAGCCGCGCGAGCAGAGCGCTGGCGCGCAGTGTTCGTGTCGCTGCCGCCGGGGCGAGCGCTCTTGGAAAAAGGACTACGAAATAATCCGAAACATGTCCAGCATCACTCGACTTTATATACCTGAGTTATCCGTTTATGTGTAATGATGATTAAGTCTCACGGTAGTTTCATGTTGAAAGAGTCAATTGGTCTATTCACACACATTACTCACACATCGCACCCTTCGTGGAAGAAAGACCTGTAGAGCCTTAATAGGACTTACGTCTTTCTTCCACGAAGGGTGCGACATACAGATCATTAGTTTACTTCTTAAGTTTTTCATCTATAACATAATTCTACTCAGTTTGTTTTAAAATTTAGTCACCAGCATTTTTTTTCAGTTGCCAACAAACACACAACCCAATAAATCAAATAGTTACCATAACCTATGGACGTCTATGGGACTCGCATGTGTTGCCAACTTTAAAAAACATTGTAAATTGTTTATGATTATTCAGCAATTTCATCAACAATTACAAACTAATTTTGAACACATCCTTAATACTTCCAACTATACTGAAATAAGACAAATCATCACGGCTAGTACGAGAGCGCGAGATAGACTACCCACGTCTCTACCCATGTCGCGGATCATCGCGAACCTGTGGTAAGTCGTGCGAACTAATCCTATATATACATATATTTGTAGCTGGTAACATTTAGATGACAGATACTTTTGGCGCTAATTTGTTAGAGGAGGTAAAAAAGAAACTGGTGATAAAATGAACTAGTTTGTGCAAGTGAAAAAGGGTGTGGAACTTTGTCCCTGGATCCTGAAAGACTGATTGACTTGAGCTAAGTATTAGATTGGGTTAAAATACAACTGTCATAGTAAAGGTTCTAAACATAGTAATTACGAATACATGTAAATGGGATCCCAAGTGCTATGTATGTCTAGTTCATTGTGGTCTTGTGCTGAGGCTGGAACCTCGAGTTAACCTTGTCTATACTTGGTGCTGATATCATATTCTATCAACAGGCGGTGGAAATAATCTCCAGGCACCAGAGGAAAAATATCATACAGTAGCGAAGCAGATAATCGACAACAACTAAGCAGTGACTGGACGTTCAGGTAGGACTTGGAAATTATACTGATTACCGCCATGTTAACGCCAAAACCTAGGTTGATAGAAAATCTATAGTAAGAACCGATTTCCATAATATGTAGATAGTAAATGTTCCGTTATTAATTATCTTTATGTGATTTGGCGTCATGATTCTAACCCAATCTAATACTTAGCTCAAGTCAATCAGTCTTTCAGGATCCAGGGACAAAGTTCCACACCCTTTTTCACTTGCACAAACTAGTTCATTTTATCACCAGTTTCTTTTTTACCTCCTCTAACAAATTAGCGCCAAAAGTATCTGTCATCTAAATGTTACCAGCTACAAATATATGTATATATAGGATTAGTTCGCACGACTTACCACAGGTTCGCGATGATCCGCGACAACCCATCCCTTTCTAGAACGAACAGTAAGAAAAAGACAGACAATCTAGCACGTGAGCGACGCGACTCTTCTGCGCTGCCGTACTACCCATGCATATCGCTACAAAAATAAAACTGGCTGAAAAACAGTGGCGTAACTAACAAGCAGTAGGCTTGTAACCTAACTCGCTCGCAATCGCCATCGTGTTCCTTTTGACAGTTCTTGTATGAATGTGACAGCTAGCTGATTCCTATGCGAAATGTCAGCCCATACATGAACTGTCAAAATTAACACGATGGCGATTGCGAGCGAATTAGATAAGCCTAGTGGACTGGCAAAATGCCACGGACCCCCTAGCCAAGGACCGGAACCAGTATTGATATACCTGTTAAAATCGTTAATTAATTTCGTTCGATAATATACCGGTTAATTGATGGAACGAACCAAAAAATACCGAAACGGTTTTGCTTACCGTTAAGTACAGAGAACGAAATTTTAACATTCGCGTTAGCAGAGTTATACCGGTTAAACGCACCAAAAAACGATTCAAATTAACTACAAGCATCAAAATTTAGGTTGTGTAATTTAAGTAATGAAACATTGTGAATTGCTCCAGACGCTCCAGTAGTGTGTAAAAGAGATAGCAAAACAAGTTCAAGTTCTATCTTGTTTCGTTATTTTCAATTTAACCGGTTAATTTCGATCCCCAAAAACGAAGGACGAACGAAACGTGCACAAACTGGTATCTGAACTGAACAGTTCTTTAACCGATAATCGCGAACGGAAACGAAATGCTTTTCGTTCTCGGGCGAGTGCACAATAACGGTTTCAAAAATAAAACGGTTTTCGGTCCATGCCCCTGGACGTCTAGCACGAGAGCGCACAAGAGTCGCGTCGCGCGCGAGATAGATTGCCCGTCCTTTTCTTACTGTACCAACAAGAAAGAGACGGTAGTCCAACTCGCGCGCGACGCGACTTTCGTGCGCTCTCGTGCTAGACGTGCTGGCTTGGCAGAGCCCCCAACTGGCTTGGCTAACACAGAAGAGACAATGCACTTCTTTATATTGAGGTAGTTACGCCACAGCTGAAACACTAACATGATCTCAACATGCATTAAAAAAGTTTTTTTCTCAAATTCGACGTCACAGAACCATTAGTTGAGATTCTTGTCACACAATGATTAGTCATTATTTTCAACTAAGCGTTGATTAGTCGCCATTCCATCAATTATACTACAATTTCATAATCTGAAACAAAAGATTAATAATGATATCAATTACACGGTCACGTTGGGAGGGGAAGGCCTAGACCAGGGGTGGCCAACAGGTCGATCGCGACTGTTAGTCCAGTCGATCGTGGCAAGGCAAAAAATATAAATACGTAGACCAGACTGCGCAACGTTATCACCAACTGCATATTTAAGGTTTCATGAAGTATGTAATTGGTAGATCGCGCAGGGTTTCGTTAGTAAACAGGAGATCTTGGGTCTGATCAAGTTGGCCACCCCTGGCCTAGACGGACGTTCTGAACGTTCCAGAACGTGCTGGTGTGAAAGAGGATACAGTGACTAGGATATACAAAAGTATGCTTAGTTGGTTTGGTCACGTAGAGCGGATGGATGAAAGTAGACTAACTAAACAGATCTATATGGGGAGTGTGAATGGTTGCATTGGGAGGGGTAGGCCTAGACGCACGTTCTGAGACCAAATAGGAGACGTTTTCGAAAAACGTCAGGTCAGGAGTACCCGAAACCGACGAGCATGTATGAAGACATTGATGAGTGTGGATGTAGCGAAAGAAGTATGTCAGGATCTTAGCAAGTGGAACAAAGTAGTCTCTACCTACCCACAGGGAAAGAGGCGTGACGGTATGTATGTAATAAAAAAAACCATCCATGCTGGTCTGGGAGTAAAGAAACAACATAGAATGTACCAGTTGCTTCTCTTCTCGTGCAAATGGTAAAAACCCGGCGACAATCTTAGGAATTATGTTAGAGGCGATGCGGCTAACAACCCATGACTATTTTGATTCCCCTTTCCACCTATACGGCCACAATCATGCTAAACGTGGCCTTTAAAATGCGTATGCGTAACGCATTTTTCCGCCGCAAAAAAAAAAAGGCCCTGTCTACCCCGTAAGTTATGTGGATGTGATTTATGTAAGTAATAACAAAATAGTCTAGTAACACCCCACATAGGGTCATCTCAAAAATTTGTTAACCAGGACACGTACAATCCCCGGATTTTTGAGCTCGAAACAGTGACGAATTGGAATGGAAATTTTGGTAAAATGTATGTGGACTTCTTTTTGGAAAACGCTCAACAACTATTCAATTAAAGCTCCTAACTGTTCCAAATTAAAATTCATTCATTTGCTACTAAACAAGTTTCAACAAGTTTGAACAAGATTATATGTATTGTTTATGTAATTCTGTGTAGGGATTCGGAATTCAAATAAATAATTTTTTCTCAAACATGCTCGGAAATGTATGCGTTAATGTCCCGATATGAGGACATGAAGTTTCTCGTTTATGGCTCCCTACATTACTTCTTGGCTTAGGCCACAAATGTTAGTATGAAAATCCATTTTTGTCCGCTGCTCTAATTTTTTAAATTTCTATACTAAAATTAAATTGGCAAAGGAAAAAATTACATACAGCCAACCACCCACCACAATCTGTACCTAAGCATAATTGCGACATAAAAAAGAAAAATCTATGGTACTATATTTATGTGCGGTTAAACATGGTGCTCAAATAGCAGGATCAAATTAGTACATTTAAAAAATAAAAAAGGTGGCAAATCGAAAATCTTTTTTTCTGCTTATGCGTATTTCGTAGTGATTGTTATTATAATTTAACAGAAATAAAAATGACTTCTAGTGATGAAAGTGACGGGGAACTTATGAACTGTACTCCGCCTCATTTAAAAGAGGAGGCAAATTTAGCTATGCAAAATATGCTACCGGAAAAAAGTAAAGAGATTTTACTTGATTGTCTAGTAGTGATTTTAATTTTAATATTTCCTCATATTGTTTGAGAAAAACACTATACAAGCTTTGGCCGGAACAGGGATTGCAGGACTCGTTCTATCTGGCCTCGTCTTCGACTCGGCCACCTACCCCAAACTCGTCCAGCAATCCCTTACTTCACGGCCTCTGCAGTAATGTACTAATTTAGTGTCTGTTTTAGTGCTAAAAGCTTTAAAGGGGTCATGAAAATATTATTGACATCTCCCAGGCCAGCAATCTATCGACTGCGAAGCGAGCGTCAATTACCACTTCCTGGCCAGGGGAAGTCATAAGGCGGTCATAAAGAAAGCGTCAGATCGCATGTTTATCGTCCTCGCCTTTGGCTCATGCGACAACTACTTGCAATCTGACACATTCTCTATTTCTCTGAATGTAATGTCCTACGGTTTGGAGAGGCTCCGTGAAACAGACACCACACTTTTTTTTTTTTTTATATGAATAGGAAGGCAAACGAGCAAGTGGGTCACCTGATGGTAAGTGATCACCACTGCCCATAGACACCCGCAACCCCGGAGGGATTGCAGATGCGTTGCCAACCTAGAGGACTACGATGAAATGCCTTGTGCTTGTAATTTCCCCGGCTGTCTTACTCTCCACACAGGAACACAGCAATGCAAGCACTGCTACTTAGCGGCAGGATTAGCGAGTAAGATGGTGGTAGCGATGCGGATGGACCTTGCACAAGGCCCTACCACCCGCAAGTTGTAGGGCAAAAACTTGTATTGAACTCTGTATTGTGTGTGTCTGTGTGTGTATTGATACAAAGCCATCTAGATAGGAATGTTAACTGCATACAAATGGCATCCAAATCTCTGATACGTTCCAGATGTGGGTATATAAATTCAATTATGACTAACTTTTCTATCAGAGCTACAAATTAAGATAAGAAACAGATAAAGCACAATTGACTTCATCATTTTGTAGATACATAATTTAACTCTTCCGTGCTGTTCTAGGAGCAAAGTAAAAACAAAGAATGTACCACTTGCTCCTCTTCCCGTATAGATGGCAAGTCCTTCGCGGAAATGGGTGTAAATTTCTAAATGTTAGTGAAAATTTGAACACACAGTAAAATCCGAAAAGTAAAGCCATGGCCGGGAATCGAACCCGGATCCTCGTCATTCCGTGACGCGTGCTATACCCCTACACCACCCATAGCAGGTGAGTAGTCTCCGAATTTTTGAATGGGTCTACTCTTATTAATCATTGCCTTTTTTACCTAAACAGCCACAATCACTCTAAACATAGCATTTAGTTCTTGTTAGTCTGTATACCCCGTAAAGTTTATGTGTATACTTCCATGCTGGTCTGGGAGCAAAGGAAAAACATAAAATACCAGCTGCTACTCTTCCCGTGCAGATGGTAAAAGTCCATCAAGGGATTGGGAGATCCAATTAACAATCATGTGTCAATCAACGATGCTGCTAGCAACCCAACACTATTTTAATTCCCATTTCCACCTGTACCCAGTCATGGTATGGCCTTTGGATGTTGTTACTCTAGACTCTGTCTACCCCGTAAGGGATAGACGTGATTTATTTATGCATGTATAAAATAAATACCAAACTCACCTCAGCACTCCATAGGGGCTATTGAATTAGAATTATCCCCGTACCCACTCAAACTGCCTTGAAACTCAATCCCGCTGATCTGACTGTCCGCATTAAAAGATGCTCCGTAAGAATCATTGCTCGGGGCATGTGTCATTTCCAAATTACCGTCACCAGAGTCCAGGGCCGCTGCAGCGTCAGGCTCGGCCCAGTTAATCTTGAACCTGGTCACCCTGGGCTCAGAGGCCAAGATGTTTCTCACCACTTTGTCGAACTGAGGCTTAGCGGGAGGATTTTCACGCAACTCTGGTTCGCTTTCGGCGTATTCGTTGTTGATGAAATACCCGACACGTACGAACTCTTGGCCCCTATACGAACAGGTTAATAGGACCACCGTGACGCCTAAAGCGTCGTTTTCTGGTATACGCGTCACGTCGGGAGGTGGGGCTTGGAAAACAAACATGTGTCGACCCTCTGGAATGGGACCGACGTGAATTGTGTCCAAAACCTGGTCGTGCTCCTCCGTTTCCGCCGATCCCACGTATATCATCTTCCATTCTAGGTCTTCCTTCAAATCCTCTATGCATTCAAAGGTCAATTCGAATTGGAACGGATTGAGAAAAGGACTCGGGTTGTCGAAAACAACGACGTTGGTTATGTGCACTTTCGCCATTTTTCGGTGAGCGACGGCAAGTTTTTCAAGTTATTGAAGCTCAGATTTCACCTGAATGCTCGTATTTAGCAGCGAAACACGATTACGCAGCGAATTTAATAGTAAATACCTCAGAAACCAACGGAAAATTGTGACAACGGTGAAAATATGACAATAATTTTGGCGGTTCGAAAGGTCACGTGACCAAAATAAGTCGCGACAACAGCACTATCCGCGGCGAATTGGGGAACTAAAATAGAAAAATAAATACTTTGACAGATATGACGACTTACAAAACATTAGCGATATTAAAGTTGAAAAACATAAACCGTAACTTATTGGTGCAACGGCCAAGGTTTAAAATAGGAAGACCTTATTTTAATTTAAATAACTTACGTTTATCCGGTTTTTCTTTTATTAATTTCTCCGGGTTTCCACGACCACGAAACGTCAGGATAATCACAACCATAAACAATTTGATAATAATGTTGCCATGCCATTAGTGTTATTACCACTAAATTTTTCAGTTTTCCTCTTTGTCTATGACTGTGAGCCGATGCAATATCATTATTTCTACCTTTTTTTATTATTTACAGTGATTAAGATTTTCTGTTAAGTATTTTTCATCCTTACAATAACAAGCTATCCAAGGGAAATAAAAGATATTGTATGATTTAAGTTCGAAGTCCATATTGTGAAATGTTTTGTGTTGGCAACTATTTCACAGAAACGTCATTAATAATTAAATATGGCGTCGATGCTTTGTGTGTACTGCTTGCTGTCAAACTGAGGGTTAATAAATAGAAAGACTGCAAATAATTTCGAAACAATACTAAACTTAATACGTCTGTGACGATATCGGTGCAATATGAAGGTCAAGCGCCGGTAGTGCAACGTGCACCGACTCAACAAAGTCATTTTAATTGACAACAGTGCAGGTAAAGTTTCCGCAAGTTGATTTCACTTTTCCGGTAAATAATTGCTATTGTTATGCAAACAGATGTTGTTAAATAGTTAATTTGGAATGCACCTACGCAATATCCACTTTGTTGCAGTTGGATCATGAATTTCTAAATAATTAGCATATGCTTTCATCCGTCCTTTTAAGTTTGAATTTCGTGTTTTAAAAAGGACATCGCTTACATAGTTTGAGATTGAGTCACCGATTGATGTCCCCGCGTTAATTAATTCAGGCTATACTTGGAATTGTATCAAGTGTCGGCTCAAGTGCGATAAGTAACGTCTATGACACATAGTGACCACATTGTGGTCAGTTGGAGATACTTACGTCGTCTATTCTAATGATCCATATAGATAACTGTGGATATCAAATTTTATCTCATCCTTATCAGTTGAAAAACAATTAAATTTGTGTATAAATTGGTTTGAAAATGAAAAGAAATATCATTTGGAAAGACCTAGTCAAGGAGGAAAGAATATCAGGTATCTTAATTTCCCCACAGGGCCACATGGCCTTTGACCCAAGCCCAACCACCTAGCGAGAGCCTTTTAAGGTGATGGTCAAGGCTCTTCGCTATTAGACCATTTGCCCAAACAATTATTTATTATTTATTAAACGTTGTTATAATAATAATAATATATATTTATAATATATTTTTACGAGGCTTAAGTGCACTTGTGTGACTATGCCAGCTTCATTGGATGTCTAATAATAATAATAAAGCATTCATTGTTTTTTTTTTTATATTTCAACTGTGTTTTAGTGTTGTTAGTGAAATAAATTCTTAATGACTAATGTTAGTAATGTAATTTTTTTTATTAAATTAAATCAGACCCCTTTTGGGTAATAGCCTCCTCCAACTCTTTCCATCTCTTCCTATCCTGACCTACTTCCATCCACCTGTTACCTGCTATTTCCTGTATATCATCAGCCCATCGTCTCTTGGGTCTCCCAACATGCTTTTTTCCTATGGTGCCTTTCCAGACTGTTACCTTTAGCGACCACCGTTTGTCCTTTAGTCTACATAGGTGTCCAGCCCACTGCCATTTTTGTTTCAAGGCATATTCAAGAGCATCTGTCACCTTGGTTTTTTTTCCTAATAATTTCACTTCTTACTTTTTGTATTTTTCTTAGCTTTAAACATTGTTAATATGTTTTTAGAGTGTCCATGAGTGATGTCTGGCCGCGAGGAGGGCCCGGTGTATTACCGGGAGATACAGAAGAATGCGTACCTGAAGAGGATACCCAACGAGCCGAGCGGGAAGCTCCGTCCACTTGGGAATAAGGTAAGAAAAGAACTTAGTCCCCACGGCGCGGAAGTTATGTGGGACTCTCCTCCCTGGCCCTCCTCCCGAGTGGAGCATGAGGGTGTCAACGCGTAAGTCCACTGGCAGACTCAGATGTGCCGGGACTCCTGCGCCAAGAGGAGGGGGCTGGGAATACTATAAGTACACAGAGCCTAAGGTAACGAGACCTAAGTATAGGTGGAAAGGGGTTAAGCTTTAATATTCAAAAAGATTTTGTCAAGGGTTCTGTATGGCAGAAATGGAAATTAATGTGCATGTATAAAAGTTTTTTGATGTTAGTTAAAAATGACAATTTGCCATAATTGCTTTTATTCTTAAGTATTAAGAATTGCTAGCTGTTGCCCGCGATTTCGTCCGCGCAGAATTATTATAAATATAGCCTATGATACTCACAAATACTGTGGCTTTCTATTGGCAAAAGAATTTTCAAAATCAAAAGCGTCACTCGGAATCGAATATATAATTCCCGTTTTTTCCTTATCCCGTGGGAATTTCCAAAAATCCTTCCTTAGTAGATGCCTACATTGTATAAGGTATCTATGTGCAAAATTTCAAGTCTCTAAGTCCAGTGGTTTGGGCTGTGCTATCCCGCGGAAACTATGCAATTTTCCGGGATAAAAACTATCCTATGTCCTTTCCCGGGACTCAAACTATCTGTATACCAAATTTCAACTAAATCGGCCCAGCGGTTTAAGCGTGAAAAGGTAACAGACAGAAATAAGAAATAAGAAACGTTTATTGTATAAAACCGTGTACAATTGTGATAACATGATTTTTATAAGTTTCAACAGTTTATCCATTTCGGATGTACAATATTTAGATTTATGAGTTTTTAATCTAAAAATTTTACGCGTTAAGTGCACCTCTGTGGCTATGCCAGCCCCAGCCCCATTGTCTCTTGGGTCAGATTCATCAAGCACTCCCCTGCCCACTACCAGATTCTCTGGCAGCAAAGGTGTATTTCACGAACCTGTATATTCGTACTGCGTTTTCTGATGCCGGAAAACTCAATGTTGTGTTAACTGCTCTATTAAACAGGCTCACATCAGCCAAGTACCACTCTTTAATGGCTTTTATAATTACGATTTTGTATTATCGAATAAATTGTTTCCTGACCAGGTATCGGAAACCGGTTTTTGAAAACCGGTTTGGGGGCAATGACCGAAACCGAAATGGATTGCGGTTTACGGTTTGGTTACCGATTTTATAACCTAACCGGTTTTGGCTCCAATTTAGGTTTTTTTTATCATAATTAACCGGTTAACTTGGGTTAAAACGCCATCTATTGTCATCTCTCTTAAAACATTCTCTGTAGCCAGCGCATGCAGGAAAGAGATAGAATGAGCATCGCGGCGTGAGTCAGCGCGTGCGGCACGGTGGGGGCGGCGTCGCTTTGAGTAAAACCGGTTTATACCGGTGAGCGTGTGCTCTAAAATTTCGTTCTTCGCATTAACCGGTCATCGGAATTTTTTAACACATTTAATTTAGTTCCCTCCATTAACCGGTAATCTAAAGAACGTAATTATACCAGTTTTCTGTACGATATTAACTGGTATGTTAAAACCGGTTCCGATCTCTGTTCCTGACCCATTCTGGAACTTTTTCACAATAAATATCATAGTGATGTGATGTAACATTGAATTGGGAACATTGACGTTCAATAAACAACTAGATGTGGGGGTGCCGAAGTCCGAAGGAAGCGAGTTGAATGTTGTATTTATACATCCGCGTTGAGAAACTTCGTTAGCGGGATGTGGAACGGTGTGACAGCTGTCATTAGAACTGGCGCTAGCTACTCGTGTGTCGTAGTAGTTATGTAGACGCCAACTAGGTGGCGCTAGGGTCGCTACATAGACTCCAAATCGCAAACAAAAGCTCCTCAAGAAATGTCCGAGCGGTGTTGTCTATGTGTGTGTGTCAACACATCAAATTATACAGATAAAATTAACATATTCGTTCAAATTAACGCCCTATTTCGTGGCAGTAATGTTTAATGTAAGGTAAAATTGGATGACCGGATAGCCTAGTGGTTAGTGACCCTGACTATGAAGCTAGAGGTCCCGGGTTCGAATCCCGGTAGGGGCAGACAGTTGTATGATGAATACGAATGTTTGTGCCCGAGTAATGGATGTTGTATGTATTTAATTATGTATTTATCTACATTATATAAGTATAAGTATGTTTATCCGTTACCTGGTACCCATAGTACAAGCTTTGCTTAGTTTGGGGCTGGGTCAATTGGTGTAATTTGTCCCAAGATATTATTTATTCAAGATATTATTTAATGTCAATTGCATACGATCGTCGAAACACGACTGAACCAAAACTGTACAATAGACGCGTCGTGCAGACTTGCCTCCGTCAGTTTCTGACGTGATGTCGCCGGCTGCACGCACGAAAAAGCATGACATTGCGTTACGTTCCGCGTGACGTCAGTGTGCTAGCGGGAGCGCGGAACAAGCGATAGTGAGAAAGAAAGAAAGAAAGAAGACATTTATTCCTTTTTGCAAGACACACAAATATAAGATAATATACACAATTTTATAGAAAATAAACAAGGTATAACAAAAAAAAAACAGACATGAAAAATAGATCATCAGCGTTGTGTGTCTTCGCAAAAGTGAAACGGTCGCTGGCTCAGCATTACGCTGAGGTGTTATACACCTGCAGCACTGATTTTCAGCCAGAACCGTGAGCGTTATTGGAAGTCTAGTTGTTTGTTGTACGTCAATGATTGGCAATGAAAATACATACATACATACATACCGTCACGCCTCTTTCCCACAGGGGTAGGCAGAGAATACTTTGTTCCACTTGCCACGATCCTGACGTATTTCTTTCGCTTCATCCACAGTCATCAATATCTTCATACATGCTCGTCGGCTTCGGGTACTCCTGACCTGACCTTTTTCCAAAACGTCTCCTATTTGGTCTGAATGAAAATCATTGTGTTAATCCCTCTTTACGCCCTCCCTTTCTTTTTGTGCGCACGCGCCGTAAATGAACTTCTTTGCAAAGAAAATGGGGAGTTTGGTAACTATAAAAAAATAAGGTAACTTCAAATTACTTTTCTCCGTTCTCTAGTAAAAGTTACAAACAGAATAATATCGGCTGTTGAAAGCGGCTTTGTTTTATACTACGCTAGCGACCCGCCCCGGCTTTGGACGGGTGCAACCAAGGGCGTAGCGAGGTACTGGCAGGGGGGGACAGCTGCCCCCCCCCCCCCCCTAGAAGATGCAGGAATAGTAGTGATATTACGCGGGTAGCCTATAAATAAAACATACTTAGATGTATTCTTGGTTTGTCTACGCCTGACCCCCCCCCCCCCCCGCCTTGAAATATTCTAGTCACTGTTTCTCAAGTATATTATGCATGTATTAAAAATACGCAACAAAAGCCGTTGCGTATTTTTAAAGATCTAGGCATACATAGGGACAGACTGACAGCGGAAAACGACTTTGTTTTATGCACACTGGCGACCCGCCCCGGCTTCGCGCGTATGCAATCAGGGGCGTAGCGAGGTACAGCCGGGGGGGGGGGGGGGGGCAGCCCCCCCCCCCCCCTCTAGAAGATGCAGGAATAGTAAAGTGATATTGCGCAGGTAGTCTATAAATAAACCTTATCACTATCTATTAAAAAACACGCATCAGTTTTAAAGAGAGACACAATTTTCCAGAAGCCGCCCCTCAGGCCGATGTGGACCCTCTTCTGCGTCCACAATGGGCGCACCCCGTTCTTGGAGCAGTACCCTGCTCCAGAGGCCCCTGCGACCCTCGCCCACAAGCCAACGTGGCGGGCCTGCCTCAAGACAGCCCGGCACGTCACAGCCAGCGTAAAGCCCCACACCGGCGAGGAGTACGACTTCCTGGTGGACACGGACCAGGGTCCGGTCAGGATGCTGGCACCGGATTGGTAAAAAGTTGATTTGGCATTTGAGTTCTGTGTACTCTCTTTAAGTTAATACAGTAGAGCGGTTCAATCGTACAAATATCAAAATGGGACAAAACGCTGTATCTTGTAAAAGCGTTTACAATACAATACAATGCAAATATTCTTTATTGAACACCACAAATCAGTACAAAAACAATACAGAAACAAAGAACAAAGTAGACAATAGGCGGTCTTATCACTTAATAGCGATCTCTACCTACTTTACTTAACTTAAAAGTATGTTTGTCTGTGTTGAGTCTTGCGGCTCACCAATACTTTCTTTCCAGGGATTCCATGCAGGACTGGGTGTCGACCCTTCGCAGCAAGTTACACGAACTGAAGATCCTCTCGAAGGGCGAGAACGTTTATATGCTGCCGCCGGCCGCGCCGGCGCCGCGAGCCGGCACGAGGGACCCCACCAGCCCGCTGCCGCCCACGCCCCCCGTGCCCCCCGCCAGGTCAGTGCCCGGCCTCCGTGCCCCCCACCAGGTCAATGCCCCCCCCAGGTCAGTGCCCGAGTGCCGAACCCGGATTCGAACCCACGACCCCCTGCTTGAGAGGCCACAGGTCAAGTGTACCATCCGTGTGCGCCCGCAGCGCCCGCAGCTCAAGGCCTGGAGGGAACGTGTGTTCTCTCTGTTGCACTTTTGTATGCAAACGAAAGGGACAAAGGAAGGTCAGTGGGCGTAAACAGTTTCACCCTAGGGCAAGCTTACATGACAGTAAGTGTGTTCGTTTATTCATGACTAAACTCGTCTTTGCGACGTAACTAGTGATGTAACCATACGACTTGGTACTCGATACTCACGATAAATCGATTCAAGTTTGCATGAGTACTTGATCGATTTGAATATATATTGTAAAGTGCATTGGATTAAAGTTCTATTTAGAAAATTTAACTTACACTGATGTTGTAGATTTTGAAATGATACAATATTACAAAAGGTCAATTTTCTTTCATTTAATATTTTTGTTACAGTAATATTCACAAAAAAAATCGACAAAAAGTTTATCAAATTTCTAAATGTCAGTGAAATTCAGTAATTAATTGATTGATGAACACTAGTATTTAAAAAAATAAAACCGGCCAAGTGCGAGTCGGCCTTAAAAAAATATCTTGGTCGATTTATTTTTTTCTTTAACCGATTATTATTAGTCTGTGGACAATATGAAAAAATCGTTATGCACAGCACTTAGCCGAGTGGGCGGTACCCATCAATGAAAAATGTAATTACCTTCAGAACATTTCGATCGGTAAAAAATAGAGAACTTCATAGGCGTGAACTGTCAAAACGGGCCTTTTATTTTGCGACGAGTTTAGGCATGTCAAAGGTCAACAATATAAAATAAAAAGCAAATGCAGATGGAGGGCGGCGCAAGGAGTCTGTCACAGGAAGTATAACGCGTCCGCACCGTACGAGAGACAGATGTTAACTGAACTTTGGCGGCCATGTAAACCTGTCCGATGCGTATTTGTTACTCATATCGCTGACCAATCGCGTGGAGTTTTGACGTAATTTTACCTCTTACAGAGTACCGGGAATCGAACTCACCACCCCGTCCCGAGCGATCGAACCTCAACCGACCACGTCGGACGCGGACCTAGAACCATTTCCAGGACCGGAGTCCATAGACATCTCCAACTGGGAGGAACCGTCTACCTCCATTCCTAGCACCAGCCAGGACATACCAAAGACAAAGAAGATCTGTGGCCAGAATATATGCCTCGATGATTCTGTGCTGAGAAGGTGTGAGACGGACAGCGATGAGGAATTCTTCAATGAAATTGTTAGGGACAGCGAAGACGTTGAAGATGCTGAAGTGGTTGAAGAGTTTAAGCAGAGGATGGTCGTTGAAGCTACGGTTGAAGCTGCTCCGAGGTATTGCTAGTATTATAAATGGGATTTTCGTTAGGGTGTATATATATCATCTGCAATCGGTTTTCAACCATTAGCAAATCTGTTGCGTGAAGTATGGCATTTGGAACGAGAAGTCCATCGACAACTCTCTTCCTCATTTAGGTATGTTTCACTGTTGAAAGTGATTTAGAGCTCAGTCTTTTGCTGCATCTAATATTTTGCGCCTCTTCAGGCGGCATTCGTTGTCATTGCTGGAGGCCAGTGCTTGTGCAAGCTCATTCTTGTGTGTTAGGATGTAGCGGGTATATAAAATCTTAAATTAAGCTTGTTTTGAATGTATGTTTGTTTTTTATACTATTTTAGTATCCTTCCATGCTGGTCTGGGAGTATTGGAAAAACATGGAATGTACCAGATGCTTCTCTTCCCGCGCAGAAGTTAAAAAACCCCATCGTGGGAATAGGCGAAAATCTTGGGTTGCTAGCCGCATCTCCTATAACATGATTCCTATGTCGCCAATCCCCTCGATGGGCTTTTATCATTTGCGCGGGAAGAGATGCAACTGGTACATTCCGTTTTTTCTGTTCTCCCAGACCAGCGTGGAAAATTATTTTTGCAAATTGCCCGCCAAGGGCTCTTTTACATGTCTTTTTTGAAACTACCAGCGTATTCGGAAATACCATCATTGCCAAGAAGAATGCGCCGCAAGAAACTTGGCAGTCATTTTTTCAAAATAATTACATTAAGCTACTACAATACTTAAATTCTACTTAAATTAAATACATTTATAAAAAATTATGTATAAGGTCCCCGAGCCTTAAATTATATTAGTCTATAGTAGAGATGTATCAAGTCTCTACTAGTCAGGACAGTCAGCGAATAGAGAGACACTGCGAAGGACTTTCAAGATGTTTACTTACTGTTTGTTTTCTTCCAGTGACCAGAGCACCAATATAACAGTCATCGAAGTGTCAAATAAAGAGCCTCCGCACACAGCCATACCAGTCCTCGGCTCCGAAACGGACATCTTCAATTTCGACCTCCAACAACTGACTATCGAACCGAAAGAAAATTTCATAAACATCGTCAACACCGAATCAAATCAGAATGGATATGGCACAGTGTACCGGGACACTGACAGTGACTACGGACACCTAAGTCTGACAACGACTGTCAGTTTGACCGGTGAGAAAGGCATCTACGAACGGCTGTGTCAAGCTTCGACTTCTACGGAACGGGAACGGTCACCGTTGCCTATCAAGAGGATACAAGCTTTGGATAAAGTCAGGAAGTCTTCGCTGCCCAACATGGATTTTGAAGAAACATACGAATATTTGTATCCGGGTAATTCTAGTGCGAATGTGTCGAATACGGTGCAAGTGAACGGTGAGACTTCTAGAGAAGTAACAGTGACAGTGAATATGGAACCTAATGCGACCGCGGTGAGGTCGAGTGTCGAACGTTCGAGCAGTCAGAACGCGTGCGACAGAGACAGGAGCAGCCCTAAGAGAGAGCGGAATGGTATGTGGTCTGAATTTGCTTGTAGCTGTTGGCACTGTTATTCTAGTCGTTGTAAATTTGTTAAACGCAAGACTAGAAATAAGATTGCTGCCAAATATGAATATCAATGGCTATTGCTGGTAGTAAGATTGCGTTATGAATGGTAGAATTAATATGTTTATTTATGTTTAGCCTAAAGGTATTTAATTTATTTTTGCTTTCTTTGTGTTTCTATTCTATTGGGGACTTGGAATTAAAATAAAATACTTTTCTTTCTTTCTTTCTTTCTTTCTACATACATACATATACTAAGAGTCTAAGGCTTTTTCTAGGCATATTTAACCACAAACTAGTTATTTAGTAACAATAAGTAAATATACGAAACGAACTCGACTGTACCTACGTAAAGATGTTAGCGGGGCGCCGTATCGGTGCGGGGAGCAGCCTGCGCCTGCCATCTGCGCGAGAAGAGAAGCAACTGGCACATTCTATGTTTTTTCTTTACTCCCAGACCAGCATGAGAGCGAATGATAATCTATACATATAATAAAGCTGTAGAGGGTCGAAAGTCTGTACATGGAAAATATTTGAAAAAAATTGACTGGATACCTACTTAGAATCGATAACAGAACACGTACCAATGGTTTTTAGAATTTGACTGTTACTGTTTATAAATAATACTAATTTGAGTTAGTTAGTTTGAGTTTGACGTTCTGAGACCAAATAGGAGACGTTTTGGAAAAAGGTCAGGTCAGGAGTACCCGAAACCGATGAGCATGTATGAAGAGATTGATGAACGTGGATGAAGCGAAAGAAGTATGTCAGGATCGTAGCAAGTGGAACAAAGTAGTCTCTGCCTACCCCTGTGGGAAAGAGGCGTGACGGTATGTATGTATGTACTAATTTGATAAATTTTTTACAATTTTAGGTTGGTATAATCAACAAAAAGTTACTTTTTCCTATGTATAAATCAGCTTCAATAATTTAATTCAGTAATTAACGTTGCTTTCATTTATGTCACGGCCTTAAGGTGCGACCACACCGGAGTGTAAAAAAACGTTTATCTGTAATAAAACGTGACGCCTACGACTCGGTACTGCGATACGCGGCGGTGTGATCGCTCCTTTAATCAGCATGGCCTTTATACAGCTTCTAAGCTTCAAAGCCGCTATAAATGCTGTAAATATAATAAACCATCAAATGCTACACCATAACTGAGCCTATAAACGCTACGTACTTTTTACGCGCAGAAAACTTTACGACTATGTATAGAAACATTAAAAAAACTTAGGGCATTCGTCACTCTCTGTTAGGGCGACACCACACCGAACGATCGGCACGATGGCATCGATCGATGGGAGGGAACAGTCGATAGTTTCTACTAGACCAGGGGTCGGCAACCTGCGGCTCTTTGGATGTGAGGCTGCGGCTCTTTAGTTCCATTCGCAAATATTATTTATTTTATAAAAAATAATGTTCTGAAACGATTAACGAGGTTTAGGCATTATTTCTGTCTCTCAGCTACTTATACTCGCTTTAAGTAGTGTTGTAAGTAAATGTTTAATTTTATTGTTGTCATTTTTATCTTATTCATTATCATGTGATTATTTGTTGTGAACAACACTACTTATATATGAACAAATGGATATTTTTCTTTATCAACAAAGTTTATGAAAGTATTGAGGCTATTTATTGTTGGCGAGAAAATTTTTTGTACATACATACATACATACATACCGTCACGCCTCTTTCCCACAGGGGTAGGCAGAGACTACTTTATTCCACTTGCTACGATCCTGACATATTTCTTTCGCTTCATCCACACTCATCAATCTCTTCATACATGCTCGTCGGTTTCGGGTACTCCTGACCTGACCTTTTTCCAAAATTTTTTGTGGCTCTTTAAAAACTTGAAATTTTGTAAATAGTAATTTTTGGCTCTTCCGACTCAAAAGGTTGCCGACCCCTGTACTAGACCAACCCCACCAATCGATCGATATCTTACCTTAAATTTCTAAACGACACTGAAAATTAGAACAGAAAAATCCGAAAAGTAAAGCAATGGCCGGGAATCGAACCCGGATCCTCGTCAATCCGTGACGCGTGCTATACCCCTACACCACCCATAGCAGGTGGGTAAGCCTTCGATTTTTTCTATCTGTTAGTAGCTGTCACGTGTCCTTGTTACTATGCGAATTTCTGCCGCTAAGCGTCATCTGTTTGAATCCAGAGTTTGTAATTGTGTCGTACACACATCATTCAAACAGATGATGTTTAGCGACAGAAATTCGCATAGTAACAAGGTCACGTGACAGCTAGTGACAGATAGAAGAATTGACCGCTGGCTAAGGGGCCATTCAAGTATTACGTAAGCAGATTTTTTACAATTATTTACCCCCCCCCCCCTACCCCTTGTCAGCAAAAGTAAGCAAACCCCCCCCCCCCCTCCCATGCTTACGTCATCATTGGTACCTATATGCATTTTTCGTTTAATGGATTCTGTTTTTTATTGATTCGTGAGCAGCAATGCGAATCGAAACTGCTGACGTAATCACCATATCGACCCCCCCCCCACCCACCATGTCATCAAAAATAAGCAAAGTAAAGATCCCCCCCCCGCCCTACTCAAGCGCTTACGTAATACTTGAACGCCCCCTAAGAGCCAGACAGCGGGGAGGGGCCCTTGACCTTATCACCGTACAACGTTGCCGACATTTTGTCACAAGATTTTTGAATTATATTTTTTACCGCACACTGTCATTTAAACTGACATTGGCCCAAGCCACGGCCGCCAATAAGGGATAACATAACATAGATAACTGACAGTTAAGATAACTGGAACTTAACTAACAGTGTGGTGAAAGAGCCTCTTAGTGTAAAAGCTGAGTACATACTCGAGTTGGGCGTGCGGCGTGCATGTTAAATATATGCAAGTCATACTGGTGTCCTGAGTCAACTGCACAGAGCCCGCCTCCGCTGCCCGCTCCGCTGCACGCCCCGCCGCACGCTCCGCTTCGAGCGTCCGCTCAGGATTTACACTCATGACTGATGGGAGTAGCGTTTCGCTTCTTTTTACTCTATAATGTAAGTTTCACAAACATACCCTGTAATCACATTGAAAAAAGAAGACAGAGTTAAACAATTGTGGACGCCTGGCTACTAGTTCATTGATGACTTCGGCTAATAATAGTATGAAAATCCATTTTTGGCCTCTGCTTCTCTTCCATGCTGCATGTCTAGCACGAGAGCGCACAGGAGTCGCGTCGCGCGCGAGATAGAGTGGCTATCTTTTTCTTACTGTTCGTACTAGAAGAGACGGGTAGTCTAACTCGCGCGCGACGCGAATCTCGCGCGTTCTCGTGCTAGACGGGCTGGTCTGGGATCATACTAAAAACAGAGTAAAAGTACCAGTTGCTTCTCTTCCCGCGCAGATGGTAAAAGCCCATCGAGGGAATCAGCGAATAGGAATCATGTTATAGGCGATGGCCAGCAACCCATCGCTATTATGATTCCCGTTTCCACCTATACGCCCACAATCATGACTAACGCGGCCTTCTTGTTACCAATTCCATCATTAATGATTTGTGATATTCTGCGCTTGAAAAGTACGTGAAGTCATCACAGTACGGATATGGACCGTCCGCTTGAATGAGTCCTCGCCCGCGCGGCACAGGGGCGCGGGGTAGGACGACAAAGGGGACCGAGAGCGGTGCGGGGTAGTGCCTCCCGCCCGCACCGCTCTCAGCCCCCTTTGTCGCCTGCCCCGCGCCCCTGTGCCGCGCGGACAAAGAATTGGGAATGGATGATTATTTTAAAAGTGCTTGATGATTTTTCTATTGATAGGAATAACCATCCTTAGCTACAGAAAAAGTTACAGATTTTTCCATCGAGCCATATATTTTATAAAAATAAAAACGTTTTACTCTTTTAGCTACTTATGTCATTGTGTACCACAGATTCAAGCAGCCTTTTTTTATTTATTTGTTATGTTATGGACGTACTGCTTATCAGCCGTATAGGGGCCGCCGAGTGACTGAGTATTTTTTTTTTATTTTTATAAAATCTGTAACTTTTTTCTGTAGCTAAGGATGGTTATTCCTATCAATAGAAAAATCATCAAGCACTTTTAAAATAATCATCCATTCCCAATTAAGCGGGCGGTCTATAGTATGAGTGCGCGCGAGATGGATTACCTGTCTTTATCTGACTGTTCTTTTTAGAAAGAGATGGATAGTCTATCTCGCGCGTGACAGCCGTACGGATAGTTATTGTGGCCTATGTGGACAAAACTTAGCCTTGCAAACTATTGAAATGTTAATAAAAACATAATGTCCATGTTTTATTAAAAGTTAGTTTGCACAGTTCACAGTAACTATCGATCAGAGTGTAGACTTTAGTGTGCATGGGTTCTAAAGCAAGTTAATTTCAGTTAAGTGCACCCAGCGGATCTCGAGTTACACGCTAAGATATAATTTCGTGGATTTTTTATGAACAAACACGCGGGCGGGAGCGGGGCGCGGGCATACCTTGTTATGACTCGAGGTACGCTCACTAGTAAGAAAACAGACGCACACAGACACCGAAACAGTCGCACAGACACAAAAATAGTCACACAGACACACACACAAAGACAAATGGACAGAAACAGACACACACACTGACACAGATGGACAGACACACGCGCAGGGCAGACGCATTAGACAAATATTTGGTTAGCACACACACGAGAGAGAGAGAGAGAGAGAGAGATTGATTGGGAGGGACAGACACACACACACACAGGTGGACCGGGGTAGACACCCGCACACGCAGACACATGGATAGGGACAGATACACAAAGACAACACGCGCGTACATTAGGTACACTAATATTTGGTTAGCACACACGCACACTCATGGACAGGGTAACACAAACACAGGTGGCCGGGACAGACACCCGCACACGCAGACGCAGATGGATAGGGACAGACACACACAGACACAACACACGCGTAGTTACTATCCAGCGGTATTACATCAGCTTTATAATTATTTGTGTGTGTTTGTGTTTTGTGTGTGTATTTTTCATGTTCATCTGGTGCTTCCATAATAATAAATTAATTAAATGCGATGATTTGTTAATTTTCAAGTGAAATTTGTATTTTTGTTTAGTAAGTGTTTTATCACCCATTGATATTTGTTTGTTTGCAGATAAGCCAGACGTTAGCAACGGAAAGCCGATCTGGAGGCGCGGCCTGACGGAGCTGTCTCTGCTGAGCCGCCTGCGCGGGTTCGGGCACGCGCGCCGCCAGGACAGCCCCCCCAGCCACGCACACGACCGGTACCGTACACCACACACCAGACGACACCACACACCACACACACCAGACGACACCACATATCGCGCAACACATATTTGACGTGATGTGGTGTGTTTGTTGAACACACTATGATACTAAAAACAATACACAAACATGGGCACGAAGCCACACACAATATCACAACAAACATCACACTATACATAATCGCAAGACACCCACACAACGCCGCACACACCCCACCAATTGACAAATAAACATTCACTGTAAAATAAAATTACAATGTCAAATACTTACATGAATTTAAAAATAAATAATCAGTATCAATTATCATAATCAAAAATCCATTCACCACTTTCTTTAAAGTTCCTGATATCTTAAGTATTAGTTATCTATGATTGCCCGGTATTTCTTACTACGGAACAGACGGAGACGACATCACAGATAAGATAACTGACTTCGTCCGCGCAGAATTAGACTTGAGAACTGATGTTGATAGTACATTCTGCAATAATTATTTACATTGCTACTCTAGGCAGCTACGACCTTTGACATGTTTATCGCTATCGCTAAAAGTTAGCCTATGTTTTAATCTAGGGTACAGTCAGCGTCAAATAGTTCGTGACGCCCAAAGTGGCCAAAAAGTTAGCAACACGACCTTATTTGAACTGTAACAATGACGTGCAGCGAACTATTTGGCTACTTTGAGTGTCACGAACTATTTGACGCTGACTGTACCAGCTATCTCCGTTCCAAATTTAATCCAAATCCATCAAGTCGTTGAGAGCGTGAAGAGGGAACGGCGTGTATGTACACACTCACTCACAACGTCACATCCTCACACACTTTCGTATTTATAACAGCAGGGTAACACACAAATAATGCGGCTTCTATTTGCAAAACAATTTTTAAAATCTGTTATGTAGACGTAGAGACCCCCTACAATCTCGCAAACTTTACCTCTTTATAATATTAGTAACGATTACGATTGTTTGTGGTACAGGAGTGCGACGGTGCCCGTGAAGGTGGTGCGCCGCTCGCGGCCCGAGGCGCGCGTCGACAGCGGCCGCCGGCGCAGCAGCTCGCTCAGCAACGGTCAGTACCACACACCAAATAGTTTGAACGTTTCACAGTCCACAGCTGGGCACAGGCCTCTCAGGATGAGAGGGATTGGCTTGGGCTATAGTCACCAGACATGGGCATTTCGTAATCGATTGTTGATTACACGATTACTTGATTTTACTTTGTAATCCACTACTGAGTGTCAGATTACTCGTAATGTAATCAAGGGAAACGGTGAATTACGATTACACATTAAGGAATCAGTAATCATCTATCTATACAAATATTATAATTACTAGTAATTGGCAATCAATGTGGATTCCAAATTACTTGAATGGTTAACTTGATTACTTCCAGATTGCTTCTGTATATATAAATAAACTTGAGCGAGAGTCGGAATGGTCGGTCCGTCAGTCCATCCCTCATAGTGGCGTATCTCACCTCTTATCAACGGATTCAACGCCAAAATTTTATGTGATTGTGAAATGTTGGGTTACATGTAATGATGTAATGATAGAAACTATTCTATGTCCTTCCCCGGGACTGTAACTAGCTCTGTACCAAAATTCAGTCGGAAAACCAAAATTCAATCGGTTCAGTTTAGGCGTGAAAGCGTGACAGATCGACGGTCAAAAGTTACTTTCGCGTTTATCTTCCTGCCGCCCAAAAGCCTTTTAAAAGGTTATCCTTGTTGAAAAATTTAACTTGTAAAAAGTACTTAAGTTGATATGAACATTTAGGCAGGAGGTTAAAATATTAGTAGGGATTTGTCTCTCAGAGACGACGGGGGCTGCGGGCGCGCCGGCGGGGCTGCGGCCGCTGCGGCAGCGCCAGGCGGCCGCGCTGCGGGCCGAGCAGCGCCGCGGCGCCGCAGCAGCCAACACCATATCCATGATCTCGCCGCCCGTCTTCTGCGACTACAACAAGGCCGTGTGGTGAGCGCACACACACCATGATATGCCACACGAACAACACACCACACACCACAAACAATACGACTACACACCACACACACCATAAACAACACGGATACAAATCACACACACCATATAATATATCAACAATTGTTTGATTAAAATGTAATAGTTCGATCATTTAAATGTTGAATAGTTGAATATACGGTACGCAAGCCGGGCTTGTACATTGTATGTTTTTTCGTTGAACTAAGTTTATGGTGTGTTCCTCAGGATAGCATGGTGGGGGCGCTCCGGTGCATGGTGCGGCGGGCGCGCCGGAGACCGCGTGGCGGCGCTGCGAGGGGCGGCCCCGCGGGACGCGCGCCACGCCCGCGGCCTCGTGCGGGCCGCCGCCAGCGCACAGGTCAGCTGGGGGGGTAAAATTCCAAAAAAAACACAAGTGTGAGCCCAAGATTCGAACCCGCGACCCTCTGCTTGAAAAACCACAAGTCTATAACTATTAGGCTACAGGGGTTTTGTCTTTTTTATTTAAATACTTATAGTTTTTATTATATGTTACAGGTGGACATTTTGTTTCATCGGGTGCCGCTCGGAAAGATTTATGTGCTCAACAAAAGAGATCATGAAAGTTTAGGTAAGTTTTATATTACATTATGCACCGAGGGCGGTAAGAAGGGGATTGCTGACGAGTATCTATTACAAACCCGACCCCGAAAACGGAGAGCTTTTAATGTCTCGAGTTTGTAATCTCCTTAATGCCCATGGTACACAATAATTTTTATCACATTTGCGAGAAAATAAAAAAATAGGCATAAATACAAGCTCAGAACCACAAAATGACCCGAAAATGACACCCATCAACATTATTGGTGTCAATAGTGTTAAAATGTCATCCGCCATCTTGGATTCATAAAAATGAAAAATTATGCCAAAATCGGGCTCAACCACTAAATTACTCGTAAACGACACCCATCAAAATGTTTTGTGTCAATAGTGTCAAAATGGCATCCGCCATCTTGGATTCATAAAAATGAAAAATTATGCCAAAATCGGGCTCAACCACTAAATAACTCGTAAACGACACCCATCAACATTATTAGTGTCAATAGTGTTAAAATGTCATCCGCCATCTTGGATTCATAAAAATGAAAAATTATGCGAAAATCGGGCTCAACCACTAAATTACTCGTAAACGACACCCATCAACATTATTAGTGTCAATAGTGTTAAAATGTCATCCGCCATCTTGGATCCAAAAAAATAAGAAATTATGCCAAAATCGGGCTCAAAACCACTAAATTACTCGTAAACGACACCCATCAACATTATTAGTGTCAATAGTGTTAAAATGTCATCCGCCATCTTGGATCCAAAAAAATAAGAAATTATGCCAAAATCGGGCTCAAAACCACTAAATAACTCGAAAACGACATCTATCAACATTTTTGTGCCAATAATTGTGTCAAAATGTCATCTACATAGATGTAACAATGTGTCCTTTGTAAAATGTTATGCACTTTGTAACTTCTGTGGTGAAATAAAGTTATTCTTATTCTTAGGTAATGTAGCCTCCATATAGTGAAAGAAAATTTAAATCGTTACAATAGTTTTTGAGTTTATTACAAACACAAATACACACATGCTTTTGCTTTATAATATCAGTAAACAGTCTCAAAATTATCCCGGCGTATTACAGCATGCTTGGATTAACATAATAACACCCCTGTACAGATTTTTCATAGTAGTTACGGATTGAAAATTAGGGATTGCAAAATCCGGGTTTTGTCTTAAATCCGGATTTTTAAATTATCAACCTGTACAAATCCGGATTATCCGGTTTTTTCGAATTGTAATATATTTTTTATGAATATTTTCAAAATTTAACGTAATTACACGTTTTTTGTATAATGGTGTTCCTTATTCGTGTTATTAAAATTTCCCTAAAAATATGCTACTAATATTATAAACGCGAAAGTTTGTAAGTATGGATGGATGTTTGTTACTCTTTCACGCCAGAACGGCTGAACTGAGGATGACATTTGGAACAGAAATAGATTATAGTCTGGAATAACATAGGCTACTTTTTATCCCGTAAAATGGTGTAATTCCTTCGGGATAGCGATAAAAGAATCCTTTGCAGACGAAGTAGCGGGCAACAGCTAGTATAAAATAAAACTGCAAAAATCTTTATGATTTGCGTTTAATCAGTCCAGTCGCCTATAACATGATTCCTAAGACTTTCGCCCATTGCCTCGATGGGCTTTTACCATCTGTGCGGGAAGAGAAGCAACTTAGTAATTTTAAAATATTAATTTATTCCCAATTGGAATGGGTACGTATTAAAATACATAAAGTTTAAAATGTATAATGGGTTAAAATACATAACGGTTTATAATATGTATGCGATTTTCTCAGAAAGTTACAAATTAACAGGATTGTTATAAAACAAATCTAACCTAACCTAAACCAATATATAGATTACGATATCAAAAAAGTTCATTTAGCTAATAGTTTTACAGAAAATTGCGTTGTATATTTTGAACCATTATGTATATAATGTTGGTTTCTTATTGACAATGAATTAAACAAAGTGTTGCTCTGTAAACAAAGATTTATTTGCATGAGTTATATTCTATGAGAAACTTACACACTATTATCCTCTTAACTTAAGTAAAACTCACCTGTAAACAAAGAAACGACATTTAACGTTTATTATTCACAGTGTCAATTTCTTTATTAATCTTCTTTTAATAATCTAAATAACTTAAATAAGGTTTAGTCTTAATGGCCATATTATCATCTTTTTCAATATTTTTTTATAACCTCCAAAAGTATTGACAGCCCTGCTTTACCGACAGTACGCAAGGTTCACACACCACGCTGCTTTACTGACAGAGCGAGTCGCGGCCAGATTCAAACCAAAGAAATGTACTATCTATTTCTTTACATCTCCCCCGCAGGGGTAGAAAATTTTCAGTAAAATTTTCGAGAACATCATTCCCAACTCTATTCTTCGTCTTCTTGACATCTAATTGTAGAAACTGGTATCAATTTTGTGATATGGAAAAGATTTGACTCCATTTTTTTGTGGCTTGTATTTATTCTGTATATAGAATTAGAAATTTTTTCTACTATTTTATACGGTCCAATTCTTAGTTCGTCCAATTTTTTTCTATTTAGCTTATTGCCATTTTCCACATATACCATGTCTCCTACATTAAAGTCATAATATTTTCGGTTTTTATCAAACATTGTTTTGTTGTAATCATGCGATTTTATGGTATTTTCAAGTGCAATTTCCCTGTCTCTAATCCAATCCCTGTGTGACTTTTTTTGTCTTAATTCCGTTGGTAAAATTGTGACATCTGTCCCATGTAAAAGATAGGTGGGTGAAAAACCGGTAACCGAGTGACTGGTTTCATTGTATTTCTTAACACATTCATGAGCAATGGTTGTCCAAGTTTTTTTCTTTATTTCTTCATTTATTCTGCATCTCATTTTATTGACCAATGTTTGGTTCAACCTTTCATTTAGACCGTTGGAAAACGGAGCATTCACTGCAGTAAAAACCATAGGTATTTGCTTGTCCTTTAAAAATGTCTTAAATTCTTTTGAATTTATTCCAGGATATTGGTCGGTTAAAATCATACCAATGTCCTCTACGTCTACTATGCTCATGACAAGTTTCACAAAGTCATGGGCACTCTGAGTTTTCGATGTTAAGATGAATGCATACCGAGTAAAGTGATCTACCAAGAGATGCAGATATTTCTTTGTAGATCTTGAACCACCGAAGCCTCCAATCGTGTCTATAGACATTATTTCAAATGGCTTCGTAGCCGGACCTAGATGTGACATAAAGCCGAATTTTTCATATCCCCTTGATTTGTTCTTAATGCATATTTCACAGGTCCTGCAAACTGTTCTTATGTTTTTTGCCAAGTTTTTGGTTGTAAATAATGGGTTCATTGTCTTCTGCATCTGTCCAATTCCGATATGACCTAAGTCTTTATGTATTGTTTTTAAAAGTTTTATGCTAAATTCTTCCGATATAACTATTTTCTCTTTTTTCTTTGTCTTTTTAAAGTAGATCTTGTCTTTTATAATTAACTTGCTTTTATTATTTTGAATTTCTTCATTTCTATACTGATCTGTTAGAATATCGTCTAGTTTCATAAAGTTCACAACTTTGAGTTGCTCATCTGCGTTTTCATTTGACTCTAATACGGGATTCCTGCTAAGGCAGTCTGCTTCTAAATTTTGTCTTCCTGGTGCATATTTTATTTTAAATTCATATTGTGATAGGTAATAGGTCAAGTCACCTAGTTCTTCATCCGTTCTTGATCTTAAATTCATGTTTTCTAGCGGTTTATGATCTGAATAAACCGTGAATGATTTTCCTATTAACCAGTATTGCCAGTACTTGACCGCTTCTTTAATAGCTAGGCATTCCAAATATATTGCTTTTTTTTTCTTTTGTGCTTCATTAAGTTTTTTTGAAAAGTATGCTACTGGTTTTTCCTTTCCGTCAGGCTGTATTTGTTTTAAGATTGCTCCAACACCTTGTAATGAAGCATCAGTATAAATATTTATAGGTAATTCTTGGTCAAAAATCTCCAGTACTGGTTGAGTACATAGTAAGTTCTTTATGGTGTCGAATGCCTCCTGACATTCTTCTGACCAAACGAATTTTTGATTTTTTCGCAGTAAGTTATGCAATGGATCTAATATTATTGCACTCTTAGGTATATATTCGTGGTAAAAATTGATTTTTCCTAAAAATTGTCTTATGTTCTTTTGCGTTTTCGGAACTGGAAAATTCTTTATTGAAACCAAGTTGTCCTTCACTGGTTTAACCGAGTTGTGCTGTATAATATGACCTAGATATTTTACTGAGTCTGAGGCAAATGTACACTTCGTAAATTTTAACCTAAAACCTTCTATTTTGATGGCTTGAAGTAGTTGCGTCAGATGATTCATGTGCTCAGCGAAAGTTTTTGAAAATATGAGAATGTCATCTATGTAGTTGACGGCGAAATCAGTAAGCTTGTATTTTCTGAGTATATTACTTAAAATCCTTTGGAATATCGCAGGCGAAGTCTTAAGTCCAAATGGTAGACAAGTCCACTGGAAATGTCCCTCCTGTGTTACAAATCCTGTTTTTTTCCTGTCTTCAATTCGCAAAGGTATAGACCAAAATGCAGAGTTGATGTCTAATGTTGTGTAAAAATTACAATTTCTGGTCTTCATCACTAAGTCTTCAATTAAAGGAAACGGTTGAGCTTGAGGTATTATTATTTTATTTAAGTCTCTGAAGTCTATACATAGCCTGGATTTTCTGTTTTCTTCTTTCTTGTATGCTAGAGTAACCGGTGCAGCGAATGGGCTGTAAGATTCCTCTATTAGCTTACTATCTAACAATTTTGCAATCTGCTCTTCTATCTCTTTTTTATCTTCTAAAGTACATCTGTAAGGTCTCTTACTGCAGTATTTATCTATTAACAGGTCTATTCTTGCTTCATATCCGTTGACAGTGCCTACGTCGTATTTGTTTTTCGCAAAAACTGATTCGTATGTGCTTACTAAATTGTTTATTTCAGATTTTTGCCTTTCATCCAAATGGTTTATTTTCATTTCAAAGTCGTCTTCTTTTACGTGTTCGTTGAAATTAATTGTGTAGTTTTCTGGAGTTTTAATATTTTGCTCATTTATAATTTCGCTTTTAAAATCCATCTTTTCTCCGGTACCATTTTTTTCCAGTTTATTTGTATTCTCACAGTTCAAGTTTAGTTTCTGGGTTATTCTCAAGTCTTCATTCTGTGTCAACCTGAAAGTTTGTATTAAGTCAAGTCCTATTAAAAAATCATAATTGAAGTTTTGTTCATCAATAATATACACATCTACATTTTCCTCCAAGTCTATGATTTTTATTTTCAAATTAGTCAAACCACTTGTCTTTTTCACACCATTAATTGTTACTAAATCTGCTTCATTCAAATTTTTTCCTTTTCCTTTTATTTTCAATAATTTAGAATTAATTAAGGAAACATTGGAGCCTGAATCATAAACTCCTTTTATTTCTAATATATCATTTACTAGTAGTTTGACGTTTATTAATGGCGTGACTGCTCGTTTTTTTGATCCGCATCATTTAACTCCGTTTCAATCACAGAGTTGTTGACATGTTTGATGAAATTTTTCTTTGTGTTATCCCCTTCCTTTGGTCTAAACCAACATGTAGTTTCCGGGTGGTAACGACCGGCTTTATTCAATTTCTCACAAATTTTACATGGACTTTTTTCTTCATTTTTATCATTCGTCCTTATTAAATTTCCATCTCCGAATTTCCTTTTTGGCAGTACATTTTTCTTATTTACCATATGTTCATACCTGCTTACTTCGTTAAACAAATCCACAGTATCTTTAAGTGTTTCTCTATCAATTTTATTCAGAATGAATTCGGGCAAGCCAGCCGCAATGAGATCTACTAAGGTACCTGTATCAATCGATCTCCTCATATCCAACAGCAGTTTTTCTTTTCGTATGGCATAATCTAACAATGATCCATCTTTATATTTAAATAAAAGTGCATATGTCACCGGGCTCCAGCCTTTGTTTGCAAATGACTCACAAAATTTGTTCTTCCATGTTGACCACTCCGAGTTGATAGTCAGTTTAATAATCATGGAACTGTACCAATCTACACAACTCTTGTCCATAAACAGTCGAAGTAATTCAATCTTCTTCTCGTCTGTTGTAATATCAAAGCGGACGCATTCTTTTTCAAAAATATCAATCCATTGTTTTGCGTTTGGGTTCTTACTTGTAAACTTTTCAATTACAAACTTTTCTGCAATATATTTTAGGTTTTGCTGTTTCGGCTCCTGTGTGTTTTCCAATAATTTCTCAAACAACTTTTCCAATGAATCAATTCCTTTTGCACTCACAGCAGTAGGTTGTTCTGGGTTAATTTCTTCTAAAAACTGATCCCCGAATTGCAAGTTACCATCTCCGTCTATGTAAATGTTTTTCAGTTCTTCTGTCAGTGTAATCCAGACTCTTCGAGTTTGAAATCTTTTTACTAAACTGTTTTTCACTTTACTGTAGGCCGATGTTTTTAATATCTCCTTATGATAACCAGCTGATTGTAGAGTTTCTGGTATAGCATACACCTTCTCATCGCTTGTTGTTATTGAGGTTATGGCCAGTATATTAGATTTCCCATCACTTCCCGGCAGCACCGTAAATTCGAAACGTAACTTCTCCATTTTCAACTGACTTCAATAAACAAGAATGTCGTTTTATAATGTTGGTTTCTTATTGACAATGAATTAAACAAAGTGTTGCTCTGTAAACAAAGATTTATTTGCATGAGTTATATTCTATGAGAAACTTACACACTATTATCCTCTTAACTTAAGTAAAACTCACCTGTAAACAAAGAAACGACATTTAACGTTTATTATTCACAGTGTCAATTTCTTTATTAATCTTCTTTTAATAATCTAAATAACTTAAATAAGGTTTAGTCTTAATGGCCATATTATCATCTTTTTCAATATTTTTTTATAACCTCCAAAAGTATTGACAGCCCTGCTTTACCGACAGTACGCAAGGTTCACACACCACGCTGCTTTACTGACAGAGCGAGTCGCGGCCAGATTCAAACCAAAGAAATGTACTATCTATTTCTTTACATGTATTTTAACCCATTATACATTTTAAACTTTATGTATTCTGATCCGCTCCCATCGGAATATCCTGAACCACATGCTGGAATGTTCGGGAACAATTGTGAGAGAGCTCTTACGTGAATCGTGTGGTCTCTGTCGTTCTGTAAGGCATAAAGCTGGACAGCGAGTGCGCCATCACGCGCGTGGAGCCGGCGTCCCCCGCCGCGCGCGCCGCGCTGCCGCCGCCCGGCCGCTGGGCCGTCACCGAGGTCAACAACCGCGCCCTCAACCTGCTCAAGGTACCAGCACCATCATCGATACCACGCAGCCATATCTATACTTTTAATTTCTAAACGATTCTGAAAATTAGAACACAGAAAAATCCTAAAAGTAAAGCTGTTGGCCACTGTTGATACCAATCTGTTCACCCTTATGTATCTATCCTAAACAGTTAAACAATAAATGTTCTGATTCTGATTCTGATTCTTACATACATACATACATCGCGTCTTTATCCCTTACGAGGTAGACTGAACCTAAAGTAACAATGTCAGTCTTGTTACTATGTCAGTGAAAATTAGAACACAGAAAAATCCGAAAAGTAAAGCTATGACCGGGAATCGAACCTGGATCCTGGTCATTCCGTGACGCGTGCCATAGCCCTACACCACCCATAGCAGATGGGTAGTCTTCGAATTTTTCTATCTGTTACTAGCTGTCACGTGACCTTTGTTACTATGCAATTTTTTGTCGCTAAGCGTCATCTGTTTGAATGATATGTCTGTACGACACAATTACAAACTCCCGTGGACCATCTACTGCGCACCAGGGACGAGAGAAGGCGCTGTTTTTCAAATGATAGCTACTATAAAAAAATTAAAAATTTAATTTTTAAATGTTAGTGAAAATTAGAACACATGGAAAAATCCGAAAAGTAAAGCTATACTAGTAAAAAAGCCTTTGCGGCTTATTTACAATAGACCAACTTTTTTTTAATTATCCAGGGTAGCGAGGAAGAGATGAACCGTATAGCCGCCCATGGCACAGAGGTGTCGGTGCTGCTGCAGCCGGCGGCCCTCGTGAAGAAGCTCCGCGCGGCGCTCAAGCCCAACAAGACGCTGCTCGGGCTGCGGTGACCGCGCCCGCCGTACGTACAACATACAAGCTGCGCTGCTCTCTGTTGTTATATTGTTTTTCTCAAAAATGTCCGGTAAAGTCGTCATTGTTAGCTACTTATCAGAACAGGAAGTTAATTGTTGCCGGTCAGTCCAAAATTAAAAAAAAAAAAACATTACTGTCGCGCTAAACTCGACAGTAATGTTGCATACAAATTCCATTACTGTCTAGTTATTAACTTTTTAAAAATGCAAATCACCATTATAAAAGAAAGGCACAAGACTTAAAACATCAAATTAAAAAAAAAAGCTAGTACGACAACGTGTTTATCTGTGTCTGAAATAGCTTTAGGTGTTCTGGGTAGAAAAATACACTCTTCAAATGCCATTGATAGAAAAAGGCGGCAAAGCAAAACAATTTTCACTATTTTATTTTCATTTATTTTTGTTGTTGTTATATTTTCGATTTTTGAGAAAAGCACTATACTTGCCTCGGCCAGAATAGCATTGCTGGCTTCGTATTATTAAACGGACTCGCAAGCTCGTCCGTTCAAACCAATACTCAGCCAGCAATTGCCTACTTCCTGGCCTAGACAGTAATGTACTATTAGCCCACCTTTTCCTAATATATGTCAGTTACCCATAGCTTTAGTTGAGTTTTCCAAAAAAAGTCCACTTGAACATTTTTTCCAGAATTCAAATGATTTGGGTTTTTTTTTTGGAAAACGCTCAACTCCTAAAGCTAGTACTATGGGTAACGGACAGACAAGGATTTTCTTTTTTTTATGTTAGGCCAGACAAACGAACTAGTGGGTCACCTGATGTTAAATGATCACCACTGCCCATAGACACTCGCAGCGCTTTACGCGTACCTAATCCCGTAAGTGAGCGTTTTCCAAAAAAAAAATCCCACATGAACACTTTTTCCAGAATTTATTTGAGTTTTTATTTCTCAGAATTATTTACCCTATCGAATCTCCTACAAGAAAAAGTGTGTCCCAGATTTAACCAGATTGTCCCAGATTTTGCGGGTGGTAGGGCCTTGTGCAAGGTCCGTCCGGATCGCTACCACCATCTTACTCGCTAATCCTGCCGCTAAGTAGCAGTGCTTGCACTGCTGTGTTCCGGTGTGGAGAGTAAGACAGCCGAGGAAATTACGGGCACAAGAGGCATTGCATTTTAGTCCTCTAGGTTGGCAACGCATCTGCAATCCCTCCGGGGTTGCGGGTGTCTATGGGCAGTGGTGATCACTTACCATCAGGTGACCCACTTGCTCGTTTGCCTTCCTATTCTTATAAAAAAAAAAAAAAAAAAACTGGAATTTATTTTCCTGTTCGTCACGTTCCAAACATCCTACTAATCCTACTTCCTACTAATATTATAAATGTGAAAGTTTGTGAGTATGTTTGGATGTTTGTTACTCTTTCACGCCAGAACGGCTGGACAGATCTGAATGAAATTTGGAACATACATAGATTATCGTCTGGAATAACACATAGGCTACTTTTTATCCCGGAAAATTGCGTAATTCCTGCGGGATAGCGATAAACGAATTCTATGCAGACGAAGTTGCGGGCAACAGCTAGTTCCTATATAAAAAAAGTGACGAACTGCAATTTTGGGACAATTTTTTTCTTGTATAAGGATCGATAGTGTAAACGATTCTGAGTAAGAATAACACAAAATAGTTAAATTCTGGAAAAAATGTTCACGTGGACTTTTCTTTGGAAAACGCTCAGTTAGAAAAAAAATGTAATCATTTTTTTTTTCTTTTTCAGATCATAGTAAACTACTAAGCATCGTAACTACAAGGAATTGGAATTAATAGCAAAATATCCGTGTACATATAGTTATTAAAATAACTCAAAAAAAGCACTATTGTGCTTTCAGTAAGAAAACACTTTTGCCTTTACTATGCGATCTACTTGCTTTTTTATAAAATCTGTCCTAGTGTTTGTAAACAGGCCAAGAGCGAGCTGGACTGGCTCTTGGAGGGTTCTGTGTCGCTTCATAGATCGTGCAAAAAAACGCCGAAAATGGATTCTTTCTAAATCATAAATCATTTATTTGCAATAAACATACAGACATACATACGTACATACCGTCACGCCTCTTTCCCACAGGGGTAGGCAGAGACTACTTTATTCCACTTGCTACGATCCTGACATATTTCTATCGCTTCATCCACAGTCATCAATCTCTTCTGAATACATGCTCGTCGGTTTCGGGTACTCCTGACCTGACCTTTTTCCAAAACGTCTCCTATTTGGTCTCGGAACATCCGTCTAGGCCTTCCCCTCCCAACGCAACCATTCACACTCCCCATATAGATCTGTTTAGTTAGTCTACTTTCATCCATCCGCTCTACATGCCCAAACCAACTAAGCATACTTTTTTCTATCCTAGTCACTATATCCTCAATAAACATGGTGTAATAAAATGATGAATGGTATGATGTTGATGACTGTGGATGAAGCGAAAGAAGTATGTCAGGATCGTAGCAAGTGGAACAACGTAGTCTCTGCCTACCCCTGTGGGAAAGAGGCGTGACGGTAATGTATGTATTCCCGTTTTAAATTATTCAAAGCATTTTTTTCTACTTAAAATCAAACTCATAATGCAAATATGCTATATAATCCTATCCTACTAATATTATAAACGCGAAAGTTTGTAAGTATGGATGGATGGATGTTTGTTACTCTTTCACGCCAGAACGGCTGGACAGATCTGGATGAAATTCGGAACATAGATAGATTATAGTCTGGAATAACACAGGCTACTTTTTATCCCGGAAAATAGCGAATTCTATGCAGACGAAGTTACGGGCAACAGCTAGTATATAATAATATAGTCAGGGTTAGTAAGTTTTTGAAGTGTGGCGTTCTATACGTACTAAGTGATAAATTTTTCGAGTACATTTTACTGTATTATATAATATTTTTAAGGATTAATGTAAAAAAAACTGACCAAATTTTGTATAGCGTTTTTACCGCGTGTTTTGAAGTTAGTAAATAAATAGCTTAAGTATATAATTAGACCAGGATATCACAATGTAGCACGCAGGGGCGTGGCGTGGCATATAAGAAGGCAAACCGAGGTATTTAACTAGCCTTCTCCAGGGTTGACATGATTTAAATCATTAAATTTTTACTACAACCAAATCGGCCCAAAATTGTTTAGGGAATTCCCCGGGCCACTACGGCACGCACACATGTGCAAGCGAGTCATAGCGTAACAGTTTCGGGGATACCCCGAAACTATAGTACGTGACGCATGATACCAAAACGGTTCCAGGATTCCCCGAAACTAAAACACGAGACGCATTTCGCTTTTCGCCCGGTCATTCGTAATTGACTAGTGTAAGAGTGAATACAACAGAAAGATGTCTGGAAGAAAAAAAGATGCTGTGTGGGTTTATTTCGATGAAAAATGGCTATTTAATTAATAAAAAAAGACAAGAAAATGAAAAAATCAAAAAAATCTGATTTTAATCAAATAAATCCGATTTAAATCAAATTAATCGGATTATTATGATTTTTTTTATAATAATCATGATTTTTATCAACCCTGGCCTTTTCCAATGCACAATAAAGTGCCCAACTGCCTAAAAAAAGGCACGGACGCCACGCCACTGGTAGCACGTCGCATGCTCTTCGTGTTGTTTCGAGCGTTTAGTGACGCGCATGTGCGTTTGTGGGACTGGTGCCGGTCTCACAATTTTGTGGAAACTTACGGATTGCAATATGAAAATTGAACCAGTCGTTTGGCCGATCGTACCGAATTGCCCCAATGTTGGGGTATTTACGAACACAATTTAATGAAACTTTAATAATATTGCTCAAATAAAACTGCTAGTGTACGTTGTACCAAAATTTGTGTACTGCTTATTTTAGCCTTTTCTCACTTGTGTTACTTCTATATGCCAAACAGCGTATATGGACATATCGATTTTATAAAACGGTCAAAGTTGCCCCAAAATTATCAGTCCCGGTAAACGGTTCCGAAAATGATATGAGACCTTGTACAGTCAAGGGCTTACGGGCGTAGCCAGGAGGGTGATTTTGGGGATTCAACCCCCCCCCCCCCCCCTGTATTTCTATCTATGGCTATAGATGTTTGACATTCTAAAGGTTATATTATATTATATTAGGGGGCGTTCAAGTACTACGTAAAAGCGCTTGAGGGGGGCGGGGGGGGTCGATATGGTGATTACGTCAGCAGTTTGGATTCGAACTGCTGCTCACGAATCAATAAAAAACAGAATCCATTAAAAGAAAAATGCATATGTATAGGTACCAATGATTACGTAAGCATGGGAGGGGGGGGGGGGTTAAGAGGTTTGCTTACTTTTGCTGACAAGGGGAAGGGGGGGGGGTAAATAATTGTAAAAAAATCTGCTTACATAATACTTGATTGGCGTAATATTATGACTATTATAAGTGAGAACTGCGCAATGTTTATTTAATAATACTCTTAAGGCTTATTAGTCATTCTTAGTTTAGTCATTCTAGTTCCCGCTGTAAGTTCATAAAGTATCTCATTTTAAAAATTTAATTTAGATTTATTTAGACATGGTTTGACCATTGCCGCTCCAAGCTATTTTGACAGTACACTCAAGGGCATATCTGTACATCTTTATGCTACAAACTAGGTCGGTGACACATACTTGATATGACAGCTGTATCAATATATATCCCCTCGGATGTACCGTCGGCTCATAAATATGTTGAGCACTGGGGCCCGATTTTTGAAAGCACATCACTCGAAAGTGGTATAAATCTTAATTACACATAAACGGATAACTCGCGTATAAAAAGTCGAGTGATGCTCGACATGTTTCGGACTATTTCGTAGTCCTTCCTGGAGCGCTCGCCCCGGCGGCAGCGAAACGAACACTGCGCGCCAGCGCTCTGTTCGCGCGGCTGCTCGACGCAACTGACAGCGGCGCACAACTACCCTCGTTTTCACCGTTATTTTTATTACTGTCAAATGTGTGTGTAGTGTGTCGACTTTTTATACGTGAGTTATCCGTTTATGTGTAATTATAATTGAGTCTCACGGTAGTTTCATGTTGAAAGTGGTATAAATCTGTTTATATCTTCAAAACTACAGCTCTAATCAAAGTTTTGACTAGTTCACAAGACTAATGAGAGCCGTATCTTCTAAGCTACTCGTATTTAAAATTCAGCACAATTTTTCACCACTTTCGCGTGGTATTATCACACATGTGCTTTCAAAAACCGGGCCTCAGGACATTGTCAGTAGAAATAAAAATAAAAATAAAACATTTTTTATTAAATTGCCATTTGAGACGTGTAATACGTAAGTGCACTCAATATATGGTGACTACTGTAAGGTAAATAATCACGTATCATCATAGAACCCTGTCGCAATAAGATGGCGTTACTCGAGTGTGTGACGGCGGCTTGGCAATGCGACAGTTCTACTGTGGTATGTGAGTACACAGCAAAGCTATTCGGTAAGCAGGATAGATACGGCGCGAGCGTGCGTAGGTGCTTACCTGATTATATTGCCGTGTGTAAGTACATCAGAGGTAAAAAGATGTCAAAATGGACTGTAAATTGCGTGATTTGTATAGCGATATTGTAATTGTCGCTGTTTTTATTGTATGTCTTTTTTGTATACATTTTAAGGTTAGTGCAAGACTGGTGTTTTCACCTGACTACAGTTATTTATTTTTAATTCTTTATTATATAGGTGGATCCATTTTTTAGGTACCTCCCATTTGTTCTATGGAACTGTGACGTCATAGAACTGTTAATATTTTTCTTTCCCAGCAGTTCCATGGTAGAACTATTGAAACAAAAAATGTGCTATTTGTTCTTTTTTTTTTATATGACTAGGAAGGCAAACGAGCAAGTGGGTCACCTGATGGTAAGTGATCACCACTGCCCATAGACACCCGCAACCCCGGAAGGATTGCAGATGCGTTGCCAACCTAGAGGACTAAGATGCAATGCCTCTTGTGCCCGTAATTTCCCCGGCTGTCTTACTCTCCTCACCTCAAGTTTCCCATCACAAACTGTAGGTGCTTTTAGTTCTATAGAACAAATAGCACATTTTTTGTTTCAATAGTTCAACCATGGAACTGCTGGGTATGAAAAATATTAACAGTTCTATGACGTCACAGTTCCATAGAACAAATGGGAGGTACCCCATTTTTTTGTCACTCGTTGCTATGGCTACGTTTTTCCGGATAAATCTTTAAACAATAGGTTTATCCTCCTAAGACCCACAAGTATTGTTTTGAAATAGTAACCTTTTTGTAATTCGCCTAAATTTTAAATTGGACTGTTAAATTTGTGCAATAATTTGAACGTGGGGACTGAGGACAGAAATAAAATTTGCACAATTTTGTGCGGCAGTTTGAAGACCGTTCCATAATCGGTCGTATACTAAGCATGTTAGTATGAGATACAACATTTCTTCTAATAAACTGTGCTACTTTTGTCCCCTTGCAGACGGGACAGAATAAAAAAAAACAGTTCATCAAAAAGTAAAAATTCTTGATTCATTTGATAGTACCTATTAGAGATGGGCCGAGTACTCGTTTGATACTCGGTACTCTGCGTACTCGGCGGGTTTTTTTATACTCGTACTCGGCCGAATAACTCGGTTATTAGATAACGAGTAACGAGTATACATTACTTTGTTTAAGAAAAGCAATATATTTATATTTATTTACTATGACGCGCAACGTGACGTGTTTGTTTGCAAACAATCAAGTGACTAGTAGTTGAAAGGCGTGGGCGGGGTGAGGGGTGTATCAACGCGAGCCGACGCCTTGACCGGCGCAAACCTGTTTGTACTTGTTTACGCGCGCGAAATGCGAATTTGATTGAACCGAGTTACTCGGTCGAGTACTCGGTTGAAAAAAAATTGAGCCGAGTAAAACTCGGTACTCGTTACTCGGCAAAAGTGTTACTCGGCGCATCTCTAGTACTACCTATCATTTGAAAAACAGCGCCTTCTCTCGTCCCTGGTGAGCAGTAGATGTTCCACGGGAGTTTGTAATTGTGTCGTACAGACACATCATTCAAACAGATGACGCTTGGCGAAAAATACGCATAGTAACAAGATCACGTGGCAGCTAGTAACAGATAGAAAAATTCGAAGGCTTACCTACCTGCTATGGGTGTAGGGGTATAGCACGTTACGGAATGACGAGTATCCGGGTTCGATTCCCGGCCATAGCTTTACTTTTCGGATTTTTCTATGTGTTCTAATTTTCAGTGTTGATCCATAGGTATTTAAATGTCCCTTTGCTATATGGCACTAGAATGAAAGTGTCGACCGTATTGTTAAACGCATTCACGTGTTCAATTATTTTTAAACGCCTAAAAAAACTCCGACGCATATGATGACTGATATTTAAAAAAAAAATGAGAAATATGGTATTTTCGATTATAAATTGAATGAGATGACAGATTTATACGTCAGTTCTTTCATTAATATCATACAACACTGGAAGTTAACTGCTCGTTTATCAATTGAAATAAGCGCCATCTCGCGTCCAAGTTGGGTACTATTATTACGATTCTATTTCGTTCGGATAGATGTTCCCATAGATGGCGCGTAAAGCAAAAAATAATTTGAAAAAAATGGTTTGTAACGTTTTTTTATATCTCTAAGTCTTTATTTATAATCGAAAGCAATTTATTATTGTGATATAGTATGTATTTGTATGTCTAGATATACTATGTTTTACTAACACTACATATCACAGCGTAATCCTGATAAAGAGGATGTTTTTAAACACGAGTTGTGACCTTTTTGGTGGCGTAACTATAGGGTGTCAGGGGTGGCAAAATGCCACGGGCCCCTAGCTCTGCGGGGCCCCGAACTGGCTTGGTTTAGAGCACAGAAGGGACGCTGATGCACTTTATATTGAGGAAGGAGCCCCATCTGACGAATTTGCCGCGGGCCCCAGACGTTATAGTTACGCCACTGGACCTTTTGACAGCTGTCCTTTCAGTAAGATTATGGGTGGTATTCCATCTATCCAATATCTATGTAAAATGTGGATTTGTTCAAAGAAATTGGGTGGCTTCATCAAATGTACTAGAAACGCTGACATTTGGTCAAAAATTACTAATGACATTTAATTCAAAATGGCTTCGCAAGTAGTACATAAATTTTACCCGACATATTGGGTAAATGGGATGGGCCTCCAACTATTGTAGTGCCCCAACCATCCGTGTTGTAGGTTAGGAATAAGTCGTATTGTGATGACAGCTGTCAAAAAGTAATCGCTTATGCATTATATTTTTTTTTAAACCGGATTAATTAAAAAAAGAGCTTAATTTTAACAGGTTTACAAAGTTAATGTACCGTCTGTGAATGTTTTTAAATTATTAGGCAAAATATCCAAAATTTAGACTAAATTGAGATCTGACAAATTGGTATTTATTGGAAATATAAGATTTTTTATTTATGTACCTCTTAGATGTAGGTTTGTGATCTATTTCTACATAATATACATATCCGTACTTTGTGATCAGTTTACCATGATTACTGATAAATATATGTTAAACAAATCAAGATGTTTTATTTTTAATCCTTGCAATTTAGAATGAATCGAAAATCGTATTCGTGTCATTGGGGCCATTGAAAATAATGAAATAGGGTGGTATATATGCATATAGGGAGTTAGACCTACACTTGAACCTATCTTCAACCTTCACCTTGGGCTATCCAGTTGGTGACGCTAGGTTTAAGGCTAGACCTAGACGTCCTGTATTACCTAAAATGTTGTATTTTGTTGAAGGACCTTGCGGTAAATTTTGTAAGAAAATAGATTTTAATTCAAAGGGCCAAATTACGATCACTACGCACACTTACAGGGGAAAAGGAATGAGAAACAGGAAAGTTTTATGAGCATTTGTACCTGGAATCCTGGATTGACTCGATGCAGCAGTATGGCGGCTATACAGCCGATAAATCCCAAAACAATGTTGTTGCACTCTTGAGTATCACAATCACAGCACTGGCCAGGCTCTTCTTACACTATTAAAGTATGGTTTGGTAGGTTTTCGATAACACAAGCACTATAACTTCACAATAAAGTAATAATAACTAGCAGAGCGATGCGGCGTTAACTCTGGCGAAAACGGAACTGCCTCCATTCCCACGACGCGGCTCTCTCGCCGGTCTTCTAGGTGTTCAGCCAATCACAGGTGAAATGAGCACGATAGCACTTCTGCTATCCTTGTCGCGCTCACAAACGCATCATATGAGGAAGCGGGATGGGGAGACAGGAAGGATGAGTGTACGTAAATGAAAGTAATGTTTTTGACCACAACAATTTGAGTGATTTCCTGTGCCTAGGATTTTAATTTATTCGTAGAAAGCTAGATGGCGTTAGTAGTATAAAATTGTGCAACTCGCGCAAACACCAGTAATAAAACAAAAGAACCACGATAAAAATACTTTATTTTACACATTTATACTTCAGAGGTAAACGAGTTATAAATTACAAGTATTTAAATGATATTACAAAAATTTTGGTACAAGTAGAAGTTGTGGTACATTTTTACATAACGTTGAAGGCAATACGTTGTACGGACAAACATTAGCCATAGCAATAAAGCAATTATTGAATTAGCTAACACAGCTGGGTTCGACTAGGACTACCGCAAAAAAAATATTCGGAAAATTCCATAATATCGATAGGCCTATCAATGTTATCGATCTCTTATTTAACCTTTTCGACGCCAACAATACACAAAATTGGTAGAAATATCACAATTTTGAAGGCATTTTTAACGTTTTCGCCGCTGTTGAGTTCGCATAAAGGCGAAAAGGTTAATGCTCCACTGGGGTACGGTATCCTAGTAACAAGCTAACTTAGAGCCTGTTCCACCACTCTGAGTTTATCATACCTTAGCTGTCAGATATCTATGACACCGTCTCTTTTTGTTTTGAAGGAATAAAATGAGACAGCATCATAGACATGCACTTTCTAGCTCTATCTTAACCTCTTTGCCGCCAAATTAAGTGTTTTCAGGATTAATTCAAAGTTGAACGTTAGTCATGTATGATTGACTGATATCAGCGTGTCAGCGGTCAAAAGGTTAACAGAGAGCGGCGAAACAGGCCTTTAAGGTAATTGATGGTACGTTACATATGTTTACAGTTACAATAAGCATAAGACAAAATAAAATTTAACATAATTCTTATGACTAAAATTAAGTATAATTGCCAAGCATCTAACTGAATTCAACTAATTTAACTACAGAGGCTAGCACTACCAGTGCTTTTAACCTAGTTTAAATTTTAACCGCCGTTTTCAATTTAACCTTTTCCGAACTTAGAGCATTAAACCGACCAGAGACAACGTTGCACTCTATCAAAATCAATACCCATTATATGCTGGTATGATTTTATTACACAAGGTTACTCTTTGAATTACTCTGGAATATTCCAGGTTGGTTTAGATAGGTACTTCAATTGAATGCTCCTGCAAAAACTTTTCATTAAATTTGGATTCAAAATTAAGTCACCTCGACGCTTTTCACTTTAAACATCAAGCGATGTATGAAAAATAATTGTCAACCACATTTAAAATATGCTTGTTCGGGAACGCATCTGCTAGCGTCCTCTAGTATCAAACTACCGCCGCGAGGGAGCGCAGCAAGCTTCGCATATTAGTTTGAGGCGTCGGCGTTTGCCGTAGTGAGATACTAGAGGGCGCTAGCTGATGCGTTCCCGAACAATGCTGAAAAACATAGGGGTCCAGACAAACTAACCAACCACCTGCTGCTAAAACATTCCAGGAAAATTTTAAGACACTGCATAATAAAGAGGTAAACTGTGCGTGTGTATGTTGAACTAATCTCTGGAACTAATCAACTGAGTCTAAAAAATATTTCACTATAGAAGGTAACACTCCTTATTCAAGGAATGAGGCAATTTTCCACGGGACGTAATAAATAGAAAAAAGTAGCAACGGGTCAACTTCCAAAAGTTCCAAATCCAAAATTCAAATTTCGTATCATACGTCCCTTACTTTAATAAAACCCAGAGTTAGCGATGGCATGATCCAAACTACGAATTTGGGAGAAAAGGTCAGTGATTCACTTCCAAATCCGAAATTCTTCATTTGTATGCCATCCCTTTCACTCTTATATTGAACACCATAAGCGTGGGTGAGACGGCATGCGAGCTTCGAATTTGGTAGCATAAGACCCACCGTTGTGTAAGAGACATTTCGCATGCTTACGCTTCCCGAAAGCGAGTGATTTTTTCTTACAGAAATTAAAGCGCATAAACGTCTCCGTTAGGCTTAATACTCTAAGATCGGCTTAACCTTTTCGCCGCCATTGACTTCATACGAAGTCAGTAGATGTAATGTAAAACGCACCTTCATTTGACATAATAAAGTTTACAGTTGCGCAGTGGCGTAGCAATAGGGTGGCAGGGCTGGCAAAATGCCAGGGGCCCCCGACCCAAGAGGGCCCCGGCCCAAGCGCCCGCGAGCTCAAAAATATTAAAATTAAACTCTGAGTACAACGTGACGATTTTTACTGATAGGGCCCCATCAAAAGAATTTGCCTCGGGCCCCAGATGGTATAGTTACGCCACTGCAGTTGACATAATAAAGTTTACAGTTGCGAGTGACAGCTGTTAGCGGTGAAAAGGTTAAAATGGCGCTTAAACGTTAAACCGTCACGTTCTATCACATAACTTGTCTTCAAATAAAATTAACGCTATTATTTTAAGATTACGAAACAATTTGTAAATTTACCTAAATTAATAAACTGCTAAAACTAAATGCAAGCTAAGCCTTGATCAAATAATAAAAAATATGTCATAATCCTAATTGATAATTTAACCATAAGAATAAACACAACTGACAAATTGCCCTTTTTCAATTTATTATCGAACGTGACAGCTGCCATCGAATCACAATGCGATAAAGGTTAAAAATTAACAAAAAGCATTTAGGTAAAAGATAGTCAAGCCTGTGCGAAATATATGTCACACACAAAATAAATGCTTTTTGCTCATCGAAATTTACCTTGGCAAAGTAACAAATTAGGTTTAGAATTGTATGGGAATGACAGCTGTCAACGCTACAGTAAAAATCCAGCAATGCTAAGTTAAACTCCTGCAACTGTCACGTGTGATTCGAGACACCGAATGCTTTCCAGCTAACGCATTACAGAGCATTTAGTGTAAGATTTCGTCCCAAACACGTCTCGAACGCGTTCTCAATAACTATGGAAATGGCAGCGCCTCTTGCGGATCGAAACGGCAGCAAACTGGGGCGTTACCATGACGTCTTAATGCGATTCAACTCCGACTCAGTTCAGGTTTTAGCTGTCATTTTTAGTATGGATCTAACAGCGAGACGACGATGACGTCATGGTTAGACCTCTGATCACAAAGTATTTGACATGCGTGTTGCAACAAAAAACTTACTCTAAGCACTCAATTTCCACTCAGAATTACGAGCTCTGCCCATACTCATAGAAGACAAAAAATTACCCAAAATTTCCATACATCATTGATGCCTTTCCTCTCTTAAATTATAACCAAATAACTTTATTAAATTCAGTACATTTTTTGTACCATTAAGATCGAAAGATTCGTCATTCTTCGAAAGAACGACATAAAATATGTAGCAAATATCGCAATTTTACACAACTGCTCTGTACACAACTTTAAACCTTGTAGTACACTTAACCTTTTCACCGACACCGCCATTGATCTACGAAAGGGTTAAGGGGTGCTTAGCGGCGAAAAGGTTCAGACGTATGAGAAAGCTATAGGAGTTTCATTTCTAGTTAATATTTATTCTTATGCCACAATACAACGAACATAAGCCTCGTCTTAGGTCGTTAATTAATCAATAATTAAGAATCATACACCAAGTCACGGATAACAGATATCGTCGGGGATAGTGCAATACCGCGTAACTAGCACTGGTAAATACTGCGTATCTACACAACGCCCATAGTGCAAAACCTCGTAACTAGCACTGGTAAATACTGCGTATCTGCACAACACCCATAGTGCAAAACCTCGTAACTAGCACTGGTAAATACTGCGTATCTACACAACGCCCATAGTGCAAAACCTCGTAACTAGCACTGGTAAATACTGCGTATCTCCACAACACCCATAGTGCAAAACCACGTAACTAGCGCTGGTAAATACTGCGTATCTGCACAACACCCACAGCGCAATACCGCGTAACTAGCACTGGTAAATACTGCGTATCTACACAACACCCATAGGGATAATCCGCGTAACCGGCATTGATTAATACCGCGTACCTACGTAACAAAATGTAGCCAAATTAAGATTTCCCGCCAACGAGCGTAAAGTCCTAATTAGAATAAACCAGTTCAAACCAGTAGCTACAAAGTTGAGTGTTGTGTAGATACGCAGTATTTACCAGTGCTAGTTACGTGTCGGTGACAAGTGACAATTCTCGTTACATTACAAACTCGCAGACAATTGTCCCGTTGGTGGAATAGGGCCCGATATCTGCGCCCTAACCCACATAGAACACCCCCAACCCAGTGGCGTAACTATAGGGTGGCAGAGGTGGCAAAATGCCACGGGCCCCTAGTTCTACGGGGCCCCGAACTGGCTTGCTATAGAGCACAGAAGGGACGCTGATGCACTTCTTTATATTGAGGAATTTGCCGCGGGCCCCAGACGTTATAGTTACGCCACTGCCCCAACCCGAAAACTTTCGACACTTCATAACACATAATTTGCGACAATAGTTACGGAAAAATTATAAAATTGCTTATAATTAGGAACTTGTTATATTCACGTATTACAGGCGACGCACAACCTTTGCAAAAATAAAATAATAATTGTTCAGAAAATAAAATTTTACTAATCAAAAGAAAATAGGAGCCACTTTGATATCTACAATAAAATAAATACACAAATAAAGTCTAGGGTGCATTGGGGTAAATTCGAAATTGGGGGAATTTCGAAACTCGTGGTTATCCACTAAACGGGGAACAATTCCATAATCTGGCAACGCTTGTCTAGAAGCCAAAGACATAGGAGCTTCTAGGTAAGCGTTGCTAGATTATGTAGGTAATTGTTTGGAAATTCCCCCAATTTCGAATTTACCCCAATGCACTATATATATACAGTAGACAGAGCCTAAAGTAACAAGACCTAAAGGCCACGTTTAGCATGATTGTGGGCGTGGGTAAAATGAAAATACAAAACAATTTAGTATTTATACAATACAATACAACTAGTTAAATTGTATTGTTTTAATTTATACTTAAATTTTACTGACGAAACTAAAGTGGCATTTTTTTTTTCTTTTGAATAGTGTTCAGTATATTTAGTAACACTTGATCCGTCTTGCTATTTTGTTACTTAGTATCTTAAACATTTTTCAATCACAGACTACTGTCGTCAGTAAATACTATTATAAAGCCTCAGTACAAGCACACTTGGTATTCACAGCTCTTTCGTTGAAAGAAAACTTTGAGAGGAAAATAAGTTTCCGATCCACACTGGGCCAGCAGTGGGGAACAACGCTGAAGATGATAATTGACGCAGCGCACGCGCAGGGCCGTCTTAAACTAGGCTGGGGCTCGGGCACAAAAGAATTTGGGGCCCTTTTGAATAGTAAAAAAAGCGAATTATAATAACAAAATGTTTTGAGAATAAATGTGTGAGAGAAATTGTCGGTCCTACGGGGCCCCCTGAGAATGGGGGGTCTGGGCACGGGGCCCGTGCGCCTTTATGGTGAAGACGGTATTGCGTACGCGCAGCACTCGACTTATGCCGACATTAGCGAAAAGAATAAAGAAAATCAGGGTTAAAGTGTTACTAAACATACAAACCTTAAGCTAGATCATAGAAATAATAACTATATATATAATGGAATCACTATGTACCTACAGTAGGTAAGTATAGTAAGGCATGATTTTGTTTTAACATTTCCTTTTTAAATGGCACAGGTCACCAATTGACTTATTAAGCGTTTATTAGTTTACATTAGTGAGTTATTGACATGATTATATTAATTATACATCTTAACGCTACATACAAAATGTTAGGGAAGAATCCAGTATACTTGCGTAGGTATAAAAATGGCGCCCGACAGCAAACATATGACAATTCAATTTAGTGTCACATGACATACAGGGTGAAGTACAAGTGAATCGAGATATAGTTTTCTAAGTCCATTTGCAACTAAAGCTTGGCAACTTTCTATTTGGCGTCGTGTTGCGGATTTTCAATGGTACTAATTTATTTTACTAGCAACGAGTGAGTACTTTGACAGCAGACACTGAATGTCACAAAAAACAAATCACAATATTCCAGAGATTTTATAAATTGTAACTTGCTGTTATAAAAACTGAAGTATGTATAGTAGTATATAGGTGAAAAGCTTAATTAAATGACCTGTTGTATGTGTGAGTTATGTGTGCGAATAACGCTTGCGTTATGTATGTGCCAGTCTTATGGAACTAAATCGAGAAACCTGACTTCGATTCGCTTTAAATTTCATCCTGTATGCGTCATATATTTCCAGTCAGACTCTAGTAGTAGAAAAAACCGTCCAGTAAAAAAAATGCTTCCTTTAATTTACACCTTCATTGGTCTTAACTTATTTTAAACAGACACAGACCACGTTTCAATGATATCAAGATGCAAAAATAAAGGTAACGTTTTGCTACAGACAACGTTTTTTTCAACACTTAACCTTTTAATAACGGCCAAGAGGTTAATTTTTTAACCTTTCAGCCGTTAGTAAAAGGGTTAAATAGCTTAGCTAAGTAAATTCGATTTGCCCTCAGTAACGGACGAATTAAATTCGCTTGAGGCAATATAGGTTCTTTGTATCACTGCATCGGAAGTAGAACTGAGAAACACGGTTAACTTTAACTTCATTACATAGCTTTATAACGGAACCGCAGTTTCGAATTGTGTGGGCAATAACGAATAAGAAAATCAATTTCTCCCTTTTGACAACCGGTTACCAAATGGGAAAAGTTATTTTTTTTCATTTAACAACCAGTTGCCAAACGGGAAAATCTAATTTTACATTTGACAACCAGCAACACAGTTGGAAACTACGCCGGCTTTTCAAATACTGTTACCGTGTACCCAATTAAACGTTCTTTGTGTAAATTTATTCAAAATATTATCATTTCTCCACCTACATAAGTTCAACACTTTGTTCACACACATCTAGTATTTAAGTAAAATCCTTAACTGTTCCATAGACATCGCACGCAGTCAGCGTGAAACGGCTATCTCCATTCAGTTGCGTGCTCTCTTTCTCGCCCACCAAATTCCCATACTTCCTTCTCACACACTGGTCCTCTAACGAATAACCTACCCTTACTTACTTACTAACATATCCATGAACTAAAACCAAGTACGTTGCTGTTTCGCGAGCATGCGTACACTACAGCTAAAATATACACGTGTCCCTCACACATAGCTGTCTTGCACGTGCGATCGCGGATCAGCAAGGTATTTGATTCTATTAAACCTAACGCCTGATCCAATCAATTAAATAACGTTTCCAAGCTCTACAGGCGACACCAAAACCTCCCAATCAAAAAACTTCAAGCTTTAACCTCTTGAGTTTTCAACTCCATCTTCCTTCTCCTTCTATGTATGAGAGGCACGAACCCCCACAAACAGCCACCCCCCACCAGGATAAAGCCGAGAGTAACAAACAATGACTTATAAGAGTGCGTGTACTCGAACCAAAAGCCACATATCGGGGGGCCTATTAGCTGCAAAATGCCGTTCATAAAAAGACTTATTCCATATGAGGACATAAGACGTTCCGTACCTAACATCTCCGTCATAACCAGAGCTGTAACACCCGTGTTTATGCCCGACGCAAGCCCAAACACAGAACAAAAGACGCTGATCCCAACATAACTCGTGAACAAAGGCAACGCAGCCAAACTCATACCAGACATGAGCAAGCCAAAAATAAAGAAGTACCGCTTAGGTGTCGACACTACGTCCGATATCGCAGAACCGCCTATCCGACCCACAAGGTCCAAAGCCGATATGATCGACAGCAAATACGCACCTAAGCTCTTATCAAAACCGCACTCTTTCGCATAAGACGGCACTAATATTATAAAGTTTGTGTACGAAATAGCCGATGTACAATTGGAGAACAGTATCACCAAGTATATAGGGTCTTTGAGGAGTTGTATATCAAAATACTTGTTAGGTTCCTTCTTGGTTGCATCCTCTTTAGGCTTCTTTCTGCAACCACAGCAGTAAGTTATAGGTGCCAGGCTACCCGTCACCGACTTCAAGCTAAACTGACTGGCGAACTCGCTCGGCTTCTCAAATGCTGACAGCGTCGAACCGTGGAAAGGCGTCGACATGTATTGAAAGCTAGATGTCGAAGGACTACGTTTAGGCGTCTTAGGTACAGTCAGCTTCTTGCCAAAGGCTTCTGTGGAGTTGACTCTGCTGGCTTTCCCTTCGGGCACGGACTCTAATAAAGAAGGATTGCTAGGCATAGTGGATACTTTACTTGATATGTGCTGCAAGCCATGTTTTGACGGAACAGGGGTGGATATCTTCCTGTACCTTTCTTCTTGGATCCTGGTGTTAACCAAAGCGGCGCTTGCTGATCTGTAGAACTCGTTCTTCTCATCTATGGTGACGTGAGAAGGGTTTTTATAGATGGGAGGGGAGCCATTTGTGAAGCGGTCTCCTGTGGGGGTGTTGTCTTCTGAGGTGAGGAGTAACTTCGGATGTGCTGGTTCTTCGAGCTCGCAAGGCTCTTCTTCCACAAACGGCTCCAGCTGAAAAGAAAGTAGATTAAAGAGGGTGTTACTAAGTAAACGATCATCGTGTCGCCCTCGTGAGGTTGGCTCCATTGGCTCGTATAAAGAAAGAAAAGATAGAAAGAAGAAAGAAAATATATTTATTCGGTCACATTATTACAGTATAATAAACTTAACCAGTGCTAAATGGAGCAAAACGAACACACAAAGGGAAGCTGGCTCAGCACTATGTCACGAATTGAGTGTGAGAGGAAGTTGGAGTGTGAATGCACTCTTTAGACTTAGCAAACTGTTTTATAATATGTTTATAACGTTATTGTCACTGTCTACTCATCTTACGTTAAAAGCCTTCGTATCGAACACCACTCTTTTTATTTCCCTATACACACGTTTTTATATCCACTTAAATTCATCACGAAGGGAGTGGAATATGCTCCCATCGAGTCTCCGGACAGATACAAGCTAGGGCTCTTCAAGACCAGAGTGAGGCTGTTCCTGAACCAGCGAGCTACACCGTCAGCTTCGTCTGCACTTTCCATCGGGTGATATAGAGGTTTATTGTCTAACTCACTCGCAATCGCCATCGTATTCATTTTGACAGTTCTTGTATGAATGTGACAGCTAGCTAATTCCGAAGCCAATTGTCAGCCCATACATTAACTGTCAAAATGAACACAAATAAGGATTTTAATGAAATACCGTACACCTCAAGACTCGTAACAAGGGTTGCCAAGGGTTGTACTATATTATATAGTATCGTGCTATATTTCAGTCTATTGTACTATATGTTATAGAAAAATAATATAGTACGTATAATACTACATTTTCATCGGTAATTCAGTTTTCGCGCTTTTTTTATTGAACTGTGACTGGAACGCGCCCACAACGCAGCGTTGAGAATTTCAAATCGAAACACATTCACGTCTTCGGTTTGGTTTTAGTTTTGGTCTCATGGAAAAGCAAATAATTACTAAAGATAAATGTGTACTAGGTATTTGTTCCTTCACTTTCCCATTAGTACTATATTTTTTTCAATGTTTTGAAAAAATACTATTTTACCTTCAAAAAAACCAACTACTCGTAACGGGGATTTCGTACGTTTTTTTTATTCAGTGAAGGCAAACGAGCAAATGGGTCAGCTGATAAGCGAGCACCACACCCCATGGACTTCATTCACATTATTGATCTTCGCCGGTATATGCAAGTTTCAAAAAGCAATACGAAAAGCAATACAAAATTTAGCACTTAAATTCCCAAAACTTAAAGAGTTGCTAGCCAGGATTCGAACCTACAACGCTCTGCTTGAGAGAACACTTATCACCGTTAAAAAAAACAACAACAATTAATTTAAAAATAATTCTTTTATTATGTACAAAATACAATTTAATCTAACTACTCGAGAGTTTAGCCCGAAAAGTGACGTTCGAAACACGCCATTTCTTGGTCAAGCTCAACATCAATTAACAATCTAAAAAGTTTAATAACATTAAAATATTTGTTTATAATACATGTTAAAATGTTGCGCGGCATAAGTCCATTTATAAACTATCAAATGTTTACAAAATCGCTGACAACATTCACACAAACTATTATCTCGACAGGTACTCGTCAAGCAAGGTAACTCGAGGGCAGACAAACCAACGGGACTCTGGATTAAAAGTAACTAAATAACGAAGTTAGGAATAACGACTAAAACGATACTTGATTTCATTAAAAAAGTAATTAATACCATACTCTTTTTTTTTCAATTAACCAGCAATCATACCGTATAAATATGATTTTTAAAAAATTACACACAAAATATGTGCTTTGTAATGTTTGTAGAATGGTAACACTGTAATTAAAAATAAAAAAATACCCTAGCATACAATTAGTCAATATTCTCTTTGTTTTAATTACTTGAATGTTGTTTTCTTCAAGTAAATAGCGCACTTTTCCTTGAAATCTTTTTCGTTTTCACCACTACATATCCGCTCACATATTGATAATACCTAATATATATAACTAAAACATACCAAAGGAATGCTAAACATATTAATGAGACACAATAACATATATCATAATTGAATATATCCAATTCAAACCCGTATTTAGAGTGCCCAAATAGGGAGTTCTAAACACGCAATAATTTCTATAAAAAATATATCAAAAATAAAAAATTATACAAGTCAAAAAAGTAAATCATGAAAAAAAAAAACTATACTAACAAAATGTAACCTTTTCGACGCCAACGACGTCCATTGTTTCAATGCAAAAGCAACCTCCGTTCAATTGGGTTTAGGTTCAACTTAAGGCATTGCAATAAAGACGTCTGGCGTATAGGGGACGTCTCTTGTATTTGACGTGGCGGTGAAAAGGTTAATACAAATTGAATACGAATAATACAGTTACACACACGGTCAATATCAAATAATACGAAACACTACAATTTCACAACCCGGTTATATAAAGAGAATATCCCGACACAAGAAAACTAATCATTATTACACATAAACGTATAACTCACGTATAAAAAGTCGAGTGATGCTCGACATGTACATGTATGTATGTGTGTCTACATTTGACAGTAATAAAAATGACGATGAAAACGAGGGTAGTTGTGCGCCGCTGTCAGTTGCGTCGAGCAGCCGCGCGAACAGAGCGCTGGCGCGCAGTGTTCGTTTCGCTGCCGCCGGGGCGAGCGCTCCAGGAAGAAGGACTACGAAATAGTGCGAAACATGTCGAGCATCACTCGACTTTTTATACGTGAGTTATCCGTTTATGTGTAATAATGATTAAGTCTCACGGTAGTTTCATGTTGAAAACTAACCATTTCCATCAAATCAATAAAAATATATTTTAACCAACAATCATCAGTTCGAAACTAGCAAAAGGTACAAAAATTACTAGATACAATTGGTTTTAAAGGGAGAACGCGTTTGGTTGAATTTGTAGTTACCAAACGGGAATTCCTGTTACGCAACCAATAATGAAACCACACGTTGAATTTAGAATGCGTCGTACGTAATCGATTTCGACCGCAATTAAAACGAATGTAAATTCTATATTCAACAATATTGGCAAGAAATAACGATAGAGCTATAGAAAAATACTTATTTAAGTAAATTCATAAATTTATTAAAATATAAGAGCGAATTCCAAAAAAAAGTCCGCATGAGCATTTTTTTCAGAATTTGAATGTTGTGTGTTTTTTTTTACTCAGAATCGCTTGCCCTACCGATTGCCATACAAGAAAAAATGTGTCCCAGATTTCACTACGGACTTTTTTAAATAAACTTTTTTTCTTTCTTTCTTTACATATATTAAAAAAGTGACGAACCGGAATGGAAATTGTGGGACACATTTTTTTCTTGTATAAGGATCGAAAAACCCAAAATAGTTAAACTGAAAAAATGACTTTTTTTTCGGAAAACGCTCATAAAACAAGATTATTGCTTCTCATACAGCCTTAACCAATGAGTACAGCAATCGTTCATAATAATTAATAATATAACGTCTTTTAATTTCAAAAGGTTAAATAACCGTTTATATTTTAATTTGAATCGTTGATCACTCATCGAGTCAAGATATAAAACGTCAGCCGCTCGAAAGTGTCGGCAAAACGGTTGTCAAAGTCGCATTGAGAGCTGTATTGACAACCGATGCGAAAACTTTCAAAACATTCAAAAATAATACAAATGTAAGGCTTCTTGTAACCAGAATACTGTCTCAATTATTCCGGTACATTTCAGCAGTTTAGGGTCAGAGGGGCTACTCCAAAATTCGATTTTTGAAGTTCGTTTCGTTCCGTTCCGCTCACACTAATAGTCATTAATTTGAGATTGAAAGGGACGGTATGACACGAAGTTCGAAAATCGAATTTCGGAGTATAAGGCCAGTTTCGCTGTAAATGTGTAATTTTTTTTATTATTTTCCTTTTTCAAAAAAAATGCTTACGTTGTATTCAAACTAAGTATTTTTTTATATTTGTTTCGCGTCCTTACGCGTCCGTCACATTCAGCTATGAGGTTTACTTAAATGTGCTATGTTAAACGTGAAAGTTTGTCAATTATATAAGCTCTTTGTGATTTGTTTATGAGTCATGTATGACTGTTTGTTCCAATTCTTTCTGCCAAGTTTCTTGCGGCGCATTCTTCTTGGCAATGATGGTCTTTCCGAATGCGCTGGTAGTTTCAAAAAGACATGTAAACTAGCCCTTGGCGGCCAATTTGCAAAATAAATTTTTCATTTTCATTTTCATTTTCCAATAAATAAATAGATACACTTGTCAGTAACTTCCATGCTGGTCTGGGAGTAAAGAAAAAACATAGAATGTACCAGCTGCTTTTCTTCCCGAGCAGATGGTAAAAGCCCATCGAGGGAATGGGCGAAAATCTTAGGAATCGTCTAATAGGCGATGCGGCTAGCAACCCATCACTATTTTGATTCCCCTTTCTACCTATAACGCCCACAATCATGCTAAACGTGGCCTTAAGGTTTTGTTACCTTAGGCTCTGTCTACCCCGTAGGGGATAAAGACGTGATATATGTATGTATGTATGTATGTATGCACTTGTCAGTGTCCAAAGTGTACAGCGTGTAAGGGGTGACACAATTTTGAATCTAAAACTACGATGAAAACTGTACAGAAGTGTTCCATCAACCCAACCGCCTGCAGAAATTTCTGGAATAACTGGACCTTGTAAATGATCAAGTTAACAATGGTAACAATCCATTAATAATGGGCATAAACTCGTGACTGACGTCATATCTAGAGTACATAATTGTTTGGTGTAATGCTCGAGAGTTTGGTCTAAACAGAATTCATACTGCAACCGACTCTTCAAGAAAATATAAAACAAACCTAACCTAACCTAATCTACATAGTCTAAATTTCGAGCAAACTAGCATTCGACCAAACAATTATTCGATCAAACGAAAGGCTTCCCCTAGATGGTAGGTATAAAATGATCAATCAGGCCGGCAGCCTATTGGGAATGGATGATTATTTTAAAAGTGCTTGGTGATTTTTCTATTGATAGGAATAACCATTCTTAGCTACGGAAAAAAGTTTCAGATTTTTCTGTCGAGCCATATATTTTATAAAAATAAAAACATTTTACTCAGTCACTCGGCGGGGTCTATACGGCAGTAAGCAGTACGCCAATGACATATCAAATTAAAAAAAAAATGCTGCTTGAATCTGTGGTACACAATGACATTTTGTTACTGACATTGATTAATAGCACCGCACTCGGAAGCTAAAACAAGCAAAAACAACGGCTAAGTGGCGCCGTCTGTAGATTGTTGTTGGTACTAAACCACCTATTTGGGATTTCATTAAAATTACCATAAATTTCTCATAATTACTTTCAGTAGTGTTTTTGATTCGGAGTAGAAATAACCCAATAATTCCAAAATCTGAGAAAAAAATACATATTATGGTCAATTTTATTGAAATTCCCCATGTTTGGTTAGTAACACGAACAATCTACAGGCGGCGCCACTTAGCCGTTGCTTCTTTTAGCTACAAATGCCATCGTGTACCACAGATTCAAGCAGCATTTTTTTTTTAAATTTGATATGTCATTGGCGTACTGCTTACCGCCGTATAGACCCCGCCGAGTGACTGAGTAAAATGTTTTTATTTTTATAAAATATATGGCTCGACGGAAAAATCTGAAACTTTTTTCCGTAGCTAAGTATGGTTATTCCTATCAATAGAAAAATCACCAAGCTCTTTCAAAATAATCATCCATTCCCAATTGGACATGTGTGCGACAATCTATCTTCTATATGGGCCACTCACACACGTATGATCTTCCTCTCTACCCGCATCACGTTTCTACAGCGCATACTAAAATTATTAAATAACTAAGTAAAATCTTGTACAATTTAAAATATAAATAAAAAAAGCTCTGTTACCGGAAGCCTCGATTAGGGTAACTTTATAATTCTATTCATAGAGAGTAAAAATAAATTCTTTTTTTTAAACTAAATCGGACTTTTTTTAACTTTATGCGAAACGTTTGGCAAAACCAACAACCGTCGTATAACCATTTAATATTATAAAGATCCAACGTACATTAAAACATTTACCTGAATTTTAAACCTAGCTGTAAATTCCAAATATAACATCAAATTTGATCTTTACGACATTAAAAAATGGCAACACTCGATTTTTAAGTCTCAACAGTAATATCTCGTTAAAAATCACCATAGAGTAAATCAACAAATAGAGTGCGAATTTCATACAATTTTTGTATTAAAAATCGTCAAGCCACTGCGGCGATTGCTACCCTCTCAACGTCGAGCAGGACACTAGAGCTGAGCAAGCAATATCATAAATTTCTAAAAGACACTGAAAAACGAACCCGGATCCTCGTCATTCCGTGACGCGTGCTATACCCCTACACCACCCATAGCAGGTGGGTAAGCCTTCGAATTTTTCTATCCGTTACTAGCTGTCACGTGACCTTGTTACTATGTGTATTTTTGTCGCCAAGCGTCATCTGTTTGAATGATGTGTCTGTACGACACAAAAACTCCCCTGGAACATCTACTACTCACCAGGGACGAGAGAAGGCGCTGTTTTAATATTTAATATTAAAAATGAGAATAAAAATGACGACCGGATAGCCTAGTGGTTAGTGACCCTGACTATAAAGCTAGAGGTCCTGGGTTCGAATCCCGGTAGGGGCAGACAGTTGTATGATGAATAGGAATGCTTGTGCCCGAGTCCTGGATGTTGTATGTATTTATCTACATTATATAAGTATGTTTATCCATTGCCTGATACCCATAGTACAAGCTTTGCTTAGTTTGGGGCTGGATCAATTGGTGTAATTTGTCCCAAGATATTTATTTATTTAAATCACTTGTATTGCAGAACCCACTCTATAGGTTAATGCCTCTATGAAAATCACTAACACTTAAACCGCAACCTTGTTTTCCAATCGCCTCTTCCTTCTGTTAACAATAGGCATCAGCAGCCAGAGCGCCGCCCCGCCAATATAAATAAAACCAAACGTCAAAAACATATGCATATAATTACCGTCTATTTCAAACCACAAACCACATATAGGCGGCCCCACCAACTGCAACAAGCCGTTCACAAACAAACTAATACCATAAGTGGACATGAGTCTATCAACACCCAATATCTCGGCCATAACTAAAGTGGTAGTCGCATTGTTAACACCAGAAGCTAACCCAAACAACGCACAGACAATGCTGATAGATATATAAGTTTCTAAAAACGGTATAGTCGCCAATGTTATGCCAGAGAAAAACAGTCCACCAACAAAGTAAAACGTTTTAGGCATGAAATTCAAATCGCACAAGGCGGAGCCACCTATACGACCGACGAGATCCAGCGCCGAGACCGTACTGAGCAAATACGCGCCGCGCGCCTTATCGAAACCTATGTTCTGCGCGTGAGAGGGTAGCAAAATAATAAAATTCGTACACGATATAGCAACAGTGCTGCTTGACAAAAGTATTATCAAATAAGTAGGGTCAGACAGGAGGCTTATGTCGAAGAATTTGTTAGGCTCAGCTTTCTCTTTCTTCTTGCAACAGAAGCAGCAGTAAGCGACATCGGCTACGCTCTCAGTCACGGACTTCAAAGAGAACTGGGATGCGAACTCGTTGGGCTGATCGAAGGCTGACAGCGTGGAGCCGTGGAACGGCGTGTGTACGTACGCGAAACTGGAGGTAGACATGTTTCTTTTGGGGCCCGCGGTGCTCAATCTTCGACCAAACGTCTCTTGGGAACCTAGTTTTTTAACGTCAACTGCGTCTAAAGCTATAGAGGCCGAGCTATACGTCGTTTTAGGTATAGGTCTGGTGTAAGACAATTTTCTTTTGGACATGTTTTGCCTCAAGTTTTGCGAGGACGGCGAGGTCACGCAATTCTGGCTGTTGTGTATGCGCGAGTTTGACAGGTTAAGGTTCTTCTCCGAGTTCTCCTTGTTGAGTTTAGCGTCGGACATGCCGTTTTCTATCTTCTCATTGGTGAGTATCCTCGGTATGGTGGGGGTCATTCTGAACGTTTCTATTGGTTCTTCCTCTTCGAAGAGTATGTCATCCTGGAAGAATAGTTTACAATATAATTTAAATCCACTGGTTATAAGCAAGCTAGTTACGTAACTGCTTTACTACGGTCGCGTGTGGTTGCGAGTTGTCTAGTAAGATTAATGAATTGCATTTAATAGTGTCTTACGGAAATTATAACGTTGGTAATAGTAGCGTATAGTCAACCAAGTAAACTATCATTTTTATTAGTTCCCGACTAACAAAAATGACATCAGTAAAAAGCTAATAAGATCGATTGTTATATTGACTTGTATTTGGTGAACTACGCTAAAATTACCTAACCAACATGTGCACTGCTAAACCTCAAAGAATAATTAAACAGCAATTTTGATTTTATAAAATATATCTAAATGTTCTCAACTCAACATATTAAATTTTTGCAGAGTAGCAGAGCAGCATAGTACAGTACCCGGCCAAAAAGATTGCACATCGATCTTCTCGGCTAATTTCGGCTACGTAGAGCGTCATCTAGCTCTCACTTACGCGATGCCAATTGTCTCTTTGTAAAGACCGAAGTGCAATCATCATGGGCGGATACCGTAAGACTATATTCTTTAGTACTAATTACTAACACATTCAAAATACTAGCTAAAATGATTATATCATCATTTCATACCCTCTAAATACTTAGTAAATCAAAAATAAATTACTAAAAGTATTATTGCATATTTCGCAACCAGTTGCGAAAAAGGAAAATGCTCTAAATCGATAATTTAACTATATCTGTGGAGTCTTGTGTTCGTGTCTACTAAAACGAAGGTATACAACGTAACTTTACAACTCAGAACGCGCGCTGCATGCCAACTATGAACAGCTCATTTAATGACCAAAGCGGCATACTCAAAGTCCTGCATACGTAACTCAAATTCGATTTTCATATAGTGCTGTTCCGCTTACACTTATAGCCATTAATTTGAGAGTGAGAGGGACGGTGTGATACGAACTTCGAAAATAGAATTTCAGAGTAACCCCCTGCACTAGTGCCACAGTCAATTGTATTGTGTGACAGGGTGTCCCATAAAGTACGACAAACTTGAAAGGGGAAAGAGGCTGGCAGATCATATACTGAATCAACTAAATATAGAAATATGACCTTGGTAAAGCCTGACCACTATCTATTTGAACTTCGTCATGTTGCGGATTTTCAGAGGTACAAACTTATTTTAACTAGCATCGAATATTTTTGAAAACAGACGTTGCAAGTCATCGTACGTCACCGATGTAAACAAGAAGAAAAATATTTCGAAATTATAAAAGGTTCTAAAAAAATTTTTACATCAAAAAATACGAAAGATTGCATAACATTCTAATAAAAAATAATAAAATTTAAAAAAATGCAAATACAGAAATATTACTTCCGTATCTGATTTCTTAGACGATGAATTGTAACCCGTACAGTTACCTAATTACCTACCTGTTAGTTGTTATTGTACTACTATTACTATTCCTAGGTTATTAATATCATACCCTAAAAATATCCGCGCCTAATTTTTTAACACCTTTTATTTTATTGAATCACGCGTTACAACAAACAAAAAACATCTATCTCGCTACTCCACTACTCTGATCATATACCGCATTGATATTATTCTGTTATTTTCTAGACTAATCATAAACTGTAATAGACTACAAGCCCATGGAAAAAAAAACATGTGAAATGAACCAGCGTGAATGAAGCTTAGAAGGCTGTTACTATATCATAAAATAACTCTGAGCGCTATGCCGTCATTTCTGAGCGGTACAGGTATGGAATTTCTCAGGTACAAGTGAGGAATTACGACTAATTATTAATTTACGGCGTTTTTATAGCTTATAGATGATTAAAAATAAATGTCGAAACACCTAGTGCCGCTTTAAAGTGGTGGTGACGGAAGTTAGTGCAATTTTTTTTTTCAATGTATGAGAAAAAATCTGTACCGCTCAGAAATGACGGCATAGCGCTCAGAATTATTTTATGATATAGGAACAGCCTTCTAAGCGTGTTTCACGCTGGTTTATTTCACATGTTTTTTTTGTCCATGGGCTTGTAGTCTATAATTAAATGTTATAATCTAATCACTTCACTTCGCTGTTAACCAGTTCTTAATAGTCTTTATAACCCCCAACGCAAAAAGAGGGGAGTTTGCCGTCAACGTCTTTGGCTTCTAAACGGATGGACCGATTTCGAAAGTCATTGCCCTTGCGGTGGTTCTTGACCATACACATACATACATACACAAATCACGTCTTTATCCCTTACAGGGTAGACAGAGCCTAAGGTAACAGGTACCTATAGGCCACATTTAGCAAGATTGTGGGCGTATAGGTGAAAAATGGAATCAAAATAACATGATTCCTATGATTTTCGCCGATTCCTTCGATGGGCTTTTATCATGCGCGGGTAGAGAAGCAACTGGTACATTCTATGTTTTTTCTTTGCTCCCAGACCAGCATGTTCTTGACCATGGTTGGTAAAAATCGGTCCAACAGTTTGCAGCCATTTTCCAAAATGATGTCAAGCATATCACGTTGCCCTGTAGTTTGCGTGAGGGGTTTTTTCAAATTTATAAATTCAAAAAAAAGTTATTTATTCACATTAGCATTACCGACTAGTGATTTTGAAAATGAAACTACGGCCGCTTAATGGGTGTTAGTTAAAAAGTGTGATTAAAATTGGAAAATTAAAGTGATAATAAAACAGAAGGCACAGTCACAACTTGGGAGCTAAATCAAATCAGAAACCAATTCAACTCTCACTTCTGATCAAGATATTGTAGATCCAACGTTCCGACAGAGGTCACCTCAATCATACACATAACATCCTTATCCCTTACGAGGTAGACAGAGTCTAGAGCAACAAGACCTGAAGGCCACGTCTCGCATGATTGTGGGCATATAGGTAAAAAAAGGAATCAAAATAGTGATGGATTGGTAGCCCGCATCGCCTATAACTTAGTGAAACTCTGATAATACTTAGATTAAAAGGCCTTTAGGTCTCGCTACCTTGGGCTCTGTCTACCCCGTAAGGGATCACGTGATTTATGTATGTATGTTCACAAATACACACAATACGATTAGCAATGGCACTACAAGCAGATGCAGTCTGCAATAGTTGTCTGCTTTCCTCAGTAATTTTCATTGACAGTCATACCAACTATGATGTTATCCAAATCGCAGTCGCGTGCACTTCATAAAAACAAAAAGACACAGACTGCCCTGCTGTAATTGCCATCTGTTTTCGGATATTTGAGGTGGTTAATCACTTACGTCATAATTAACCGACTTGACAACAAAATCAACAAGCAGCCTTTTTCTGGTAAGTTAGGTAGTGTAGGAATAGGTTCTGCTAGTTTTGTACTGGCTGCATTGAGACTTAGTTCAAGTTCCGTATATCGAACACTCGTTCGATATTTTAAAATATTTTAACATATTTTAATTTACTTTTTTTTTGTCAGACATGTCTCAAAACTCTGTGCACGCCACTGCCAAATCGTCATGATAATGAAATGACTCTCGAAAATCGTTACTTCGCGTCAATCCATCGCAGTTGACCTCTATCGGAACGACAAAACGCGTGGTGCCAGTTCAGACGCTTTAATACCACGAATGTCGGTAGCGTAACATTCGTTGTTTTAATGTCACATTTATAATGTAAGTAGCGAAGGGAGAGCTACCACCACCGCCCTTAGTAATTAAATATTCATAAAGAAACATGCAGCAAATTATTTTTCACACCTCTCATTCAGAAAAGTAAGCTTTGCAACCTGTCGAGAGGAAACAAAGTGCAACTTTTCTGTTCAAGGCTTTTTTGCAAATGCAATTATTTGAAGTTGATAATTGTAAAACCATGCCATTTTCTATGCTTCTTGCAAGTTTTTTAATGTTCTGTGTGAAAAGTTGTATGAGCCACTCGGGAGCAAAATTATTTTCATCTTCGGCGTTAACACTTGAATTCTTCTTTACGCTGTGAATTCAATGTAGCGCCCTCGCCGTAAATACATCATTTTGCTCCCTAGTGACACAAATAACTATAGCCACATCCAACGCCTTTTATGGTTTATAACTGACGAGTCTCAATTCGTAACCAATCAATGCTAGAGCAGAAGTGGGCAACCTCATTATATTCAAGATCTACAGTAGGTATTACGATCAGCCTTTACTTTAGGACAAATGGACCACTTTACTTTCCTAATCCGTGATAATAGTGAGGTCTAGCAATCAATGCAAGCTCCTTCCGGCACTTTGGAAACCAAAAGTTCGAAACCAGTTGAGAAAACAGAATTATTTTTCTTTTTCGGAAACCTGGTTTCGAATGAAGAAAATTCTGTTGTCTAAACTGGTTTCGAACCTTTGGTGTCCAAATTGGCCTAAGGGATGCAAGCCACACTCCGTTGAACATTTTCTATTTATACAGTCAATGCCAAGCCGTATCCGTCCGATCCGCGGATGCTGACTCTGAGAGAAGTGAAACACGTGTACGGACTAGTTTTTGTTTTGGTGGTGGTCCTGATTGTGATTTTGGTTTTGATTATTACATTCTCTAAAGCATTGGCTGCATGAATAGAAAATTTAACGAGAGTATCGCGGAGTATCAAAGTAAAGGCATGCGCCATTTATTTTACTCATACATAAAGAAATACTTATAAAAATGTGCTTTTCTGTACCAATGCCGATTAGATAGACTGGTCAATCGATTAAAATGGTTGACCACTCCTGCTCTCAAGTAACAAAAAAAAACTAAAGTTCTGAAGGATGAAGAAAGCCACCAATGAATTTTAAAATAGCAACACAAGGCATCGACTTTTAACATAATGACATGATACTCTATTATATTTAAGCGTGGTCTTAATTCACGCTATAGGAGCTTATAGCCCGAATTATAATTTAATAAATTCTTCAAAATCGAATTATAATACGACACTTCCATTAAAAAAATAAAATCGTAATTGTTTCGAGTTTGTGTGGGAAAGTTGTACATGATACGCTCAAACGATCATAACTGGTTACCAACAAGGAACAGTTGTCAAAACCCTGCTTAGTTTCTAAATTTTCAATTAAATCCTAATTTTATATTCCGTAAAAAAGGGTATCATGTCATTACAGTTTAGGCCAAACAATATACCATGCAACATATACGTCCAGGACAACACATAGACGTGTATACATACATATAGAATATAAATGGATTGCTTACTTTAATGTGTCGCCGATCCCGTAAAAGGCGAGGTTTCATTTTCAAAAAACACTTCAAAAACACAATTTGAAAAAAAAGTTCAACATAGAAGCTGTATTCCCGATGTGTTCCCGCAAAAATATTGCAATTCCAAATGCCCTGGAAGCAAACTTTTGTCAGCAAAAAAAAAAACAACCAAAACCAGGGCTTTTTTATAGCAAGCTTTTACGCGGTTTATAAACAAAAAGGATGATTTTACTCTGTATACTATTACTACAAATCGTAATAACACAGGCGACGAGTTTTTCAACTTATTATACCGATCGGCTTATAAATAATAGGTAAAAAAATCTGTAAAGCGAAAGTTTCTCTTGTTCCTCATACGTAACCATACTTAACATTCCTTTACTCCATTACCATTATTTTATTCCCAAAAAAACCTGGGACAATACTTTTATCAAATTCTAATATAAAAGAAATATTTCTTGGTAGCAATCACTTTCACCATCTCTCTCTAAACAGCGAAAGACAGATAGAAATAGATGTTAAATATCATTGTGACAGCGCTCCATACGCTACAAGACACTTGTCTCCAATTGGGCATGGCAAGGCAACTTCTACTCCGAAATAATTCTCCTACTAGATAACCAGTTACCAAACGCGGTTGTCAACGAGGAACACAAGTAAAATTCATACAAGTCACCATAACCTGCGCCAATAAAGAAATTCAGCATTAATTTAGAGCATTATTATTATTTAAAAGCAAACAGCTTTCCAGCTGAACCTTCTGAAAAAAAAACTTTAACAGCGCAGTTTACATCTAAGCGCCATCTATATTCAATTCTGCGAAGTAACTCGCCGCAAAGTTAGGTTAGGTTAGGTTAGGGTCACTGACCTGCGGATTGTCTTCCTCCTCCTCTGGCTCCTTGTACTTTCGGACCATATGCTCTTCGACGGGCTGGAAGAGTAACGCTGCCGCCCATGTGTTCAGCATTATACCGCCCAGGATCAGAACAGCGCCCCTGACGGAGGAAAAAGGAAGTTAGAGCTTAAGGTAAATATAAGATTTAAGCGAATAGTTAAGTGTTGGAGGACATAAGATATCAAAATACTGATTTAGTCGAGAGAAGCATTTATTGACATTAAATCACTTAGAGAGGCTAATCAGGGAATGTCGAGAAATCTAAAACATAGAAATATAGAAAAATCTGTGCTCCATTCAAGATAGAATTAGACAGAATGAAAAATTGTACTATAATGACCACTTCTGACCATAACGGCGTCTTTAGTCTCCAAACATAGAATTACAAAATAAAATATCGAACATTAAAATACTTTCACCCAATTTATCAACCAATAATTTTAGCGTCTTTCATATTTTATTATTTGGTATATGTTTCGACCCGTCTATCATTATCAAATTCCCGATAATGATCCCGTAGACTCAGTGGTTTGCATGTGAAATAGTTGTGTTAAACTTTGATAATGATCCCGTAGAGGAATCGAAACGCGTCAGTGTCTGTGTGGTGTAAGGGATAATTAAGTTTGTGCGATTTATATGTGTTTAATGTGGCAGTAGTGGAGGGAGGGGTTGCATGAAAAACATATATATTTCACACAGGCTTGGTTATCTTGCACGTGAGTAGCGGAGTAGCAAGGTAACTATTTTTTGTTCATTGAAATGGACCTCCGCAAAGAAACGCCTGATTCAATAAAATATACAAAGTGACCAAAAATTTGACACACCGAACTATTTCTATGGTGTACCGAACCATTTGCAAGACTTGCATGCTTCAAACTTTATGACGACTGTACTCGTTCCCGGAACATATCCTACTAAGTGTATCTCTTCGTTTTCTTCCTCTCTAATCTTGAATCTGTTGGCAAGTTAACTTATATCTGTCTACAAAACACAATACACAAATCAGGTCTTTATCCCTTACGGGGTAGACAGAGCCTAAGGTGACAAGATCTACAGGCCACTTTTAGCAAGATTGTGGGGCTAGGTACCTATAGATGGAAAATAGAATCAAAATAGTAATGGGTTGCTAGCCGCATCGCCTATAACATGATTCCTATGATTTTCGCCCATTCCCTCGATGGGCTTTGGGAAAGCAACTGGTACTTTCTATATGTTTTTTCTTTGCTCCCAGACCAGCATGGAAGTCTTTCTATGTTGTGGTAATAAATGTTTCTATTTTATTTTATAACTAGTTGACCCGGCGAACTTTGTTCCGCCTTAAATTTGAAAAATTCCTAAGTGCATCTTTATACTAATCAAGGAATGTGTAGGCATGCTAAATTTAATGTCTGTAGCTTTATTAGTACAACATTTCGGAATTTTCCAATCCCGTGGGGAAATCGGGATAAAAAGTATCCTATGTCCGTCTCCTGGTTCTAAGCTACCTCCCTACCAATTTTCAGCCAAATCGGTTCGGCCGTTTTCGAGTTATAAATAGTGTAACTAACACGACTTTCTTTTATATATATAGATGTAACACCTAGACAGTTTCTCTCCACTCACTTGTATCCATAGCTCTCCAGCAAGTACCGCAGCACCGGCGGCAGTATGATGGATCCGAACGCGGAGCCCGACATGCAGATCCCGTTGGCGAGCCCGCGCAGCCGCACGAAATACGACGTAACTATGTACACGGTCGGCGGGAACGCGAGCCCTGCGCCCGCGCCGACCAGCGCCCCAAAGCTTGATGATAAAAAAAATGTTTTAAAAAAATTGCTGAAAAATTTTTGTACAACAGTTAATATTACAATTGTACACATAACAACCAAAAGCCGTGGTAGCCTAGTGGGGTGTGTAATGATCGATATAAAAATATTTAATATATTTTCTATCGATATATCAACATTTGATATAATTTCAAAGGATATAATCACTCATTGTGTATAATAAACGTTTGGTATAATTTTAAAATATATACATTTATTTCGTATATTTATCGTTCGGTATAACGCTTATTTCTTATAACGATTATATGGTATAACGCTCATTTCATATACAAAATAGCAGTTCGTTTTTGTTGGGGGACGCAGTTCAAACCTAACCTAACCTACTTTTTGATAAAAATAACGTTATACCATAAGTTCATTATAGGAAATAAGCATTATACTTAAAGAATGTTATATTAAATGATATTATATCAAACGATCATTATAAGAAATGATAATTATGTCATATGTAAATATATTAAGTGTTGTAATATGATTTAATAATTATATCAAATGAGCGTTATTGCTACTAATATTATACCAAAAATTTTTATAGCCATCGTTACGCACCCAGCCTAGTGGTTTGACCAGAGGCCTTACAAGCAGTGTTGTTGCAGTGGCGTAACTATAACGTCTGGGGCCCGTGGCAAATTCGTCAGATGGGGCTCCTTCCTCAATATAAACAAGTGCATCAGCGTCCCTTCTGTGCTCTAAGCCAAGCCAGTCCGGGGCCCCGTAGAGCTAGGGGCCCGTGGCATTTTGCCACCCCAGCCACCCTATAGTTACGCCACTGGGCCGTTGGTTCGAACCCCGGGGTCGCAACTCCGAGCTTTCGGAATTTACGTGCGAAATTAGATTTGAAAACAACGTGAAGGAAACCTGCACACACCTGCGAAGCAATTCAATGGTGTGTGTGAAGTTCCCAAGCCGCACTGGGCCCAGCAGTGGGACATATATAGGCTGGAGACGATATATACTGCCCGTTTGCCAGAAAAACGTGTTATTTTATCTCATACAAAATCGCCATTTCAGCTCAGATTCTGACCTTAGTAATATTCATAACCTCACTAAGATATATTTCAATGTGTTCCATCCACAGCCTCTTAAGAAAAATGGATCTAGCTTGGTATAATTTCTGAGACAACATGTGTGTTTCATGTATAATATATTATGTATTTCATTTGTATTGTGTTGTAAATTTTTTATGTGTTTTAGTTTTATCTTTCTTTTCTTGTCTCTCTTACTCAATGCCTTAGTGCCACACTGTTATATTGTGTAGGATATTTTATAAATAAATAAATTACTTAGTATATTAATATATATTCTAAATTGCACCACCTGCTCAGTCTTGTTCTGTTCTCCAATCCATTATGGTTGCCTGGTAGAGATCGCTCAGTAGCGAGGCCGCCTATTGTTACCTTGTAATATTCTGTATACCTTTTTTCTGTTTTGGTTGTTATATGTGGTGTTCAATAAAGAGTTATTTTATTGTATTGTATACGTATTTCCAAGCTTTGCAAATACAGCACCGCCCTACTTCTTTTGAACTCTGGTCAGCCTTACCTGAAGTAGAGGTAGCTAATGGAGAAGGCCCAGCTGCTGAAGATCATGCCGAAGGCAGCCAGGCTGCCCCCGATGAGGGTCACGGTGCGGTACGACCATTTGACGGACAGGATCGAGGATATTGGACCTGGAAGGAGAGCATATCGCCCAGTTAATAGAGAACAGTATACATTCGGCTAGCGGAGTAACAAAGGTGTTGATGATATGATGATATACCGATCGAGCTACCATACATAGAATCGAGTAGCTAGTTATACGATGACCTTAAAGAAATTGAAGCGGCCAGATACATTCATTACCTCCCTGGACGCAGTCGGTTAAGCTTGCTGGCTAGTGTCAGAACATCTGCCGACCGGCGCGTGGAACTGCGCGGCCGTTCGAAATGCCGAGGACCCTCATTCGCCTTCGATCCAGCGACACAGGGACCCGATTTTTGAAAGCACATCACTCGAACCGGTATAAATCAGCTTCTATCTCCAAAACTATAGCTCTTATCAAAGTTTTGACTAGTTTACAAGATTAACGAGAGCTGTTATTGTCTTATACGCTACTCGTATTCCAAATTCAGCACTAATTTTCACCACTTTCGAGTGGTATTTTCACACATGTGCTTTCAAAAATCGGGCCCCAGAGCTCTCGTGAACCAGCCCCCTTGCTGCAGTCGATCCTCAAATCCAACTCCCAACTTAATATCCTTATACAGTTTCTTACGTTGTAAATATTCCATTCCCTTTTGATCTTTATTATACGTTGGTGTTCCTATCCTGTGTTATTGTTCTACGTCTACGGAGCCTCAGGAGGCGCATGTACAAAATGGCAAATGATGTATTGCCTCATAATGAAGCAAAGCTAAAGTTATTGATGATATTGATGTACATACCTAAACTGCTGTAGAGGAAGTAGCAGAGCGCCACTATGCCGCTAGAAGCGGAGGCGCTCGACTGGAACACGTCGTTGAACTCGACCAGCAGAACGCCAAAGGACTTGATCGTGCCGGGGATGAGGATGTTCACCAACGTCGCTCCTGGAATAAACGAGACACCAGGTTAAATCACCTTCAGATCACAGTAACAGTGTTATTAATTCTGAAACTCAAAGAAATTAACCATAAATTAAAAAAAATTAAAAGCCCCCCTTCCCCACACAATCAAATTGTGGGGAGTGCCACAATAGAGAGATCTCTCCAGTGGCGTAACTATAGGGTGGCAGGGGTGGCAAAATGCCAGGGACCCCTAGCTCTACGGGGCCCCCAACTGACTTGGTTTAGAGCACAGAAGGGACGCTAATGCACTTCTTTATACTGAGGAAGGAGCCCCATCTGATGAATTTGCTGGGGGCCCCAGACGTTATAGTTACGCCACTGGATCTCTCTCCAGGCAGATGTTATGCCTGGGGACCGAAATCCGAAGGATGAGTTGAAAGTTATATTCATGCAGCCGCATTGAGAAGCTTCGTTAGGGGGATGTGGAACCATGTGACAGCTGTCATTGGAACTGGCGCTAGCTACTCGTGCGTCGTAGTAATGTAGAGGCCAACTAGGTGGCGCTAGGGTCGCCACAAAATTGAAGCACAAGTCACAGTTGTTACCGACGCTGCACCAACCTAGGCTGCTGCAGAGGAAGTCCTTTTTTTATTAGTTATTTTAATGTTAATTTTAAATATCTTTTGGAACCGTGTTGCATGTTATTTTATAAGTTGTTTTTACTTTTGTTAATTACCAATGCTGTTTTGGGCCATGTATGTTTTGTGGTGATTAAAGTTTTTATCTATCTATCTATCTATCTATAAGTAGCAGTACAATTATACCCAGAACCTAGTGCAACAAGAAAAAATAAAGAAGTGACAAGCCAGACGAATAAACTAGTTGTGTATAGTGTTCCTCCTTCCATGCTTGTCTGGAAGTAAAGAAAAAACATAGAATGTACCGACCGGGTGCTTCTCTTCCCGCGCAAATGGTAAACGACCATCGGGAGAATAGGCGAAAATCGGAGGAATCATGTTACTAACAAATTGTGGGTCCCAGTTACCCCAATTAAGAAATTTATTATTATTATTAATTAACTATTTATCATTAGGTAACCCTTAGTTTAATATGTGATAAAAATGCTGTTTTCTAACTTTGTACAGAAAATAATACTCCCTGTATCAATTAATATTTAATCATAGACTCTATCTTTTGCCTAAGATACAGGGTACTCTCGTATCCTAGTTTAGGCATTTAATTTAATTACTCTACGCACAGTTTATAATATACTTTCGTTGTAAGCGCAGGCACACTTGTTTTATGTCGAGTCATTAGTTTAGTTCTTAACTTTGTTGTGTACTTACTAATACATAGATAGACATAATATAGTGCTTACTAACCATTCATAATTTATTTGTACAATTGATTATTTTAATAAATAATTTGAATTTGAATTTGAATTATTATTATAGGCGATGCGGCTAGCAACCTATCACTATTTCGATTCCCCTTTCCACCTACACCCACACAATCATGCTAAACGTGGCCTTCAGGTCTTGTTACCCTACGCTCCAACCCCGTATGGGCTAAAGACGTCATCTATGTATGTATCGTTTCCGGGATTACCTACGAGAACGGACCAGCCCCACCGGCCGTCCGGCGGCACCATCTCCCAGTCCCGCTCCGGCGCCGGGCCGATCGTGAACCGGCCGCCGCCCACCGCCGGGCTCTCATCCTCCGGCAGCTTGACTGTGGACAAGGCAACACACAAAATTAGATACACGATACTAGCTGGTTCTACAGTGGCGTAACTATAGGGTGGCAGGGGTGGCAAAATGCCAGGGGCCCCTAGCTCTACGGGGCCACGAGCTGGCTTGGTTTAGAGCACAGAAGGGACGCTGATGCACTTCTTTATATTGAGGAAGGAGCCCCATCTGACGAATTCGCCACGGGCCCTAGACGTTATAGTTACGCCACTGCTGATCTATTAATTCCCCCTTCTACCTATTTCTTCCATGCTGGTTAAACACACGCCCACAATCTCGCTAAACGTGGCCTTTAGGTCTTGTTACCTTAGGCACTGTCTATCCCGCAAGGGATAAACACGTGATTTACGTATGTATGTATGTATGTATGGATTGCTAGCCGCATCGCCTATAGCATGATTCCTATGACGTTCACCCAAATCCTCAAAAAAAAAATTTACGAGCACTTGCCCGCATTTTAGTCTGCATAGAATTTGTTTATCGCTATCCCGCAGGAATTACGAAATTTTCCGGGATAAAAAGTAGCCTATGTGTTATTCCAGACTATAATCTATGTTCCAAATTTCATCCAGCCGTTCTGGCGTGAAAGAGTAACAAACATACATCCATCCTTACCAACTTTCGCGCTTATAATCCTATAGTAGGATTCTACAGCATACTGAAGGCAATTCCAGTAGGTGCTTTGTGCATGACGTATTCGTTCCACACCGTACGTATTCGCCTAGGCATCGAGCCAAGTTTCAGGAACCGACATAACGGGTCTTTGAAGTCTGCAATGCCAATCCGGGAACCTCATTAAGGTTATGCCAGTCTGTCTGCCTCATTGTATTCTTAACCTCAATTCAGATACCATCAAATGAATCAAGAATTTCTACTTCTTTAAATTTGTAAGCGACACTGAAAATTAGAACACAAAACTATGCCTTACATTTTAATGCAGACCATTTTTTTCTTACATTTCGTTCTATGGGTTCATTCCTTGAGTGTTTTTTCCCTACAAACCTTTGGACCAACGAAAATGTACGGCATGTAAAAAAATGTTATCTATGCATAAAATACTTTCAAAATAAATTAATTTCATATTGTTTCAAATCACCCCCCGGACCACGGAAAAAGAGGGGGTTGCAACCCTCGATTTTGTCCCCTTGTCGCACAATTTTTGTACGGCGTTGCGGAATAATGGATTAGAAGCTGTATTGAAACAGTATGAAACTGATGCCGTACAGAATCAAATGACCAAATTTACCCTGGAAATTGTCAGAAAATCAAAAGAAAATATCGACTTTATGGCTCACCATTTTTTTACGGCACTGCGCGCTTTCTTATTATTTTTCATGGATCTATCGATGGTAAAAATGCCGTACATAATCATATGACCAAAATGTACTCACTCTACCTGCACTTTTGAATTCTCAACAGCACCCAGTTGGACAGCTTACAAGTGACGGCATAGTGCTGAATCTTATTATTTTATGCTCTTATATCGTCCTATATACGTCACCTGGTGGTTCATATGACCCACATTTTTTGTCCACATGAACATTATTCCCAGAATTAAAATATTTTGGGTTTTTCTTACTCAGAACCGTTTACCCTTTTTTTTAACGGTGAGGAAATCTTTACGGATGCCCTAGGCACGGGGATGCCTAGGGTTATGTGGGACTCCCCGAAGGGGTATATCCAAACTAAAAACTCTCCGGCGTTGCCTCAATCCGGTGCGACGGGGACGCAGTGGGATGCCACTAGGGTTTCACCACAGACGCCCCCCCGGTGGCCCCGGCTTTCGCAAGAACCGCGCCAAGAAGGGGAGGGCCCGTACGCTGGGCCCATCTTCCCTCAGACAATGAGAATCGTTTACCCTATCGATTCGCATACAAGAAAGTGTCGGATGGGATAGGTACGTACGCTGCCATACATTTTTCATCATTCTTGGAAACCGAAAATCCCCAAAACTGCAGTCAAGCTATTAATACGCAAGACTCACAATAAAACAACCTTGATACCGTCTCCAGCTCAATCCATAGTGTGCCTCGCGCGGCAAGCATAGGGTTGACTTTTGACATGGCTAATTAAGGAAACATAGGTCTTTGTAACGGCGACCTTCCATTTGGCACATGGCCAAGACTGGAGGCCGCGTGTATGACTCTTGGACAAAGTTAAAACAAACAAACACAGCTGTTGTTGGGTTAAATCAGTTACATCCACGCTGGTTTGGGAGCAGAGGAAAACATAGAACGGACCAGCCGCTTTTCTTCCCGCGCAGATGGTAAATATCGAGGGAATAGGCGAAAATCTGAATGAATGTGATGTATTTTGTAACTTGTGTGTGTATGTATATATTTATATACTATGTAGTATATTTTATTTATTGTGTATTAATTTATCGTATTTATCTATTAACTATTATTATTACTTAACTACTATTAATATTTAACTACACGTTTATTATTATCACTTCACTACATAGTATAAAACAAAGTAGCTTACCGCTGTCTGTCTGTCTTGTCCGTATGTATGCTTATAACTTTAAAACTACGCAACGGATTACGATGCGGCTTTTTTAAATAGATAGAGTGATTCAAGTGGAAGGTTTATATGTATAATTCTACGCAGACGAAATCAGGGCAGAAGCTAGTTAATTAAATAAATGAAAGTCATTTGAAGTTGCATAGTTTTTTTGTCAAAATGAGTAATTTTTAAAAATCTAAATGAAACAAAGTGCTATTTTTTTTTTGCAAAGGAGCTTAGTTCACAGTGTTCACAGAGTTGGGCAAAAATTATCTATTTACGAAAAACCTGGAAGATAACTAAATCAACTTTTATTTGAAGTAACTAAATAATCCGCCATTTGTTATTTTGAATTTATCTAGATCAGTTTCATTTTTATCTAGATAAAGTTTATTGCACCTGTCTCTACTGGCATCAGAATTAGTTTCCCCAAACCCAATTCTTTCCACAATCACACAACACACTTGTCTGTCTCACAGTTTTTTTTAACAAACTCATAAACCACACGAAGATGCAGTTCCGATACTAGCGTGCTACTGCCCAATTTGACGCATCCTCGAGGCTCCTTCAACACGCAAATCACCTCTTATACCTAACGGCGGAAGGGCGAAATTGGGTGTCGATGAAGGTTCACGAACCTTCGTTTCGAGAATACCAGTACGTGCTAAAAACGTCATAATAGAGATACGTAGATACATACATACATACAGGTCGATTCACAAGAGCTGGCACGAATGGATTGAACGAAGCAATGTAAAAAAAAATGCAACACTGAAAATTAGAACATAGAAAAATTCGGAAATTAAAGCTATGGCTGGGAATCGAATCCGGATCCTCGTCACTCCGTGACGCGTGCTATACCTCTACATCCATAGCACGTGGATTCAAACAGATGACGCTTGGCGACAAAAAATCGCATAGTAACAAGGTAAAGTGACAGCTAGTAACAGATAGAAAAATTCGAAGGCTCACCCACCTGCTATCGGCCACAGTATATATATATAAGCTAAAGCAGTAAGGAAACTACGAACAAATCGGTTGAAACGAAACACGCACACAGGCGCGCGCTTTACACGGCCCCTAAGGGGACCTCGTCCACTCCGCTCAGGCTCAGGTCCCCTTAGGGGCCGTGTAAAGCGCGCGCCTGTGTGCGTGTTTCGTTTCAACCGATTTGTTCGTAGGTTCCTTACTGCTTTAGCTTATATATACAGGGTGTTAGGTAATGAGTGGATAATCCTTGAACTGTGGATAGAGGGCACTTAGGACGTTATAATAAAGCTAAAATAGGTTTAGTAAAAGTGGCACGGTTTCGGAGATATTCGGACTTTTAGGTTTTTTTCGAAAATGAACACCCTTGTTCAATGTTTTGATCATAGCACCATTTTAAACTAACTTTTTCAATTTTTTATTTTTGCTCAATATTCTTGAGTACTTGTATTTTCAGATAGGCATTACTATTTTTGTGAGACTACATGGTATTTTTTTTAAAAAAATCGCAAACTTAATTTTTGCCTTTTCAATCGTACATTGATCGAATTTTCAGCTCTCACGGTGAAAAAAAAATACACTACAGCCTAGTTGCCAATAAGCTTAAAAACATGCCGGTTTAGTGACAATTTAAAAATGGTAATTATCTTTTGAATTTAAATTCAAAATGATAAAATAATAAAAAAAAATTCACGCTCACCCACATTTTTCCCGATTTACTTTTTGTATCACGGGCGTAGAACTCAAAATTTTTTGTTGCAAAAATAACATTATTGGCCACTTATTTAAATGCAAATGGCATTTAAATAATTCCAAATTTAAAAAACATGCTGACTGCCTTTTGTTTTTTTTTCTACTTCGATTTTGAATTTCGCTATTATTGCATAATGAATGGTGAAATTGTGCCTTGGAACTCACCATAAATGTAATGCATTTGGGCATATTCTATCAGTGTGTATTATATTCGAAGCAATATTAAAGTAAAAAACTTCAACACAACGATCTAAACGCAAAATTAACCATTCATTACGCAATAATAATTAGCGAAATTCAAAATCGAAGTAGAAAAAAAAACAAAAGGCAGTTGGCATGTTTTTTAGTTTTGGAATTATTTAAATGCCATTTGCATCTAAATAAGTGGCCAATAATGTTATTTTTGCAACAAAAAATTTTGAGTTCTACGCCCGTGATACAAAAAGTAAATCGGGAAAAATGTGGGTGAGCGTGATTTTTTTTTTTATTATTTTATCATTTTGAATTTAAATTCAAAAGATAATTACCATTTTTAAATTGTCAATAAACCGGCATGTTTTTAAGCTTATTGGCAACTAGGCGGTAGTGTATTTTTTTTTCACCGTGAGAGCTGAAAATTCGATCAATGTACGATTGAAAAGGCAAAAATTAAGTTTGCGATTTTTTTTAAAAAAATCCCATGTAGTTTCACAAAAATATTAATGCCTATCTGAAAATACAAGTACTCAAGAATATTGAGCAAACATAAAAAAAATGAAAAAGTTAGTTTAAAATTGTGCTATGATCAAAACATTGAACAAGGGTGTTCATTTTCGAAAAAAACCTAAAAGTCCGAATATCTCGGAAACCGTGCCACTTTTACTAAACCTATTTTAGCTTTATTATAACGTCCTAAGTGCCCTCTATCCATAGTTCAAGGATTATCCACTCATTACCTAACACCCTGTATACTGTGTATCGGTGGTGTAGGGGTATAGCACGCGTCACGGAATGACGAGGATCCGGGTTCGATTCCCGGCCATAGCTTTACTTTTCGGATTGTTCTGTTCTAATTTTCGGTGTCGTTTAGAAATTTAAAAAGCCCTGTAAATGTTTTTCAGGATTTTTGAATCATAGTTGACAATCTACACTAATATTATAAATGCAAAAGTGTGCCTGTCTGTCTGTTACCTTCGCAGACAGCTGAACCAATTTAGTTGAAATTTGGCATTAAGATATTTTCAAATCTGGAGATGGGCATATGTAAGTACGTATGTATAACTCTTTATTCTACATAAAACAAAAGAAAAAGATGAATACAGGACAACACACATGCACAAAGGCGAACTTATCCCTAAAAGGGATCTCTTCCAGTTAACCTTTGAACGATTGACAGGACATTAGTATTAAGCAAGAGTAGACACACAGAAAAAGGAAAAGAGCCGATAAAAACCTAATATAATCCTAAATGTCTAAATTTTAAATAATGTAAGATATAATAATAAACTACACATATTAGATAAATACGATAAACTAATACACAATAAATAAAATATACTACATAATATATAAATATATACATACAAATATATGTTACATATATAAGTTAGTTTATCCCAGAAAATTGCACGATTCCCGCGTAGATACAGGGATTTTTTTATATTAAAGCCGACAAACGGGCAAGCGGTCCACCTGATGTTAAGTGATCACCACTGGGACTGCTGGTGCCTGGTGCGTTGTCAAAAAAGCAAAAAAGGTGTGTCTTATTGAGCACTGCCCATTTCATTTCAAATGACTTTCTGCCAAGTTTCTTGCGGCGCATTCTTCTTGGCAATGTTGGTCATAGGGAGACCGAGGCCAGTTGAGACAGAGGTGAGTCGATACAAAGCCGATTTCTCTGAACTGTGACAGTTTATCGGGCTGGTAACTTCGCTAATTCGTTGCTCTTTCTACACTCCACAGTTTGTGTGAAGTTGTGACCTCGCTAACTGTCATAGGTGCAGAGAAAGGCTTTGTATCAACTCAGCTGTCTCAACTCGCCTCGGTCGCCCCTAAAAGAGCCCTTGGCGGCCAATTTGCAAAAATAAATTTTCATTTTCATTCAGCCAGCTGTCGTCAACAATTGCCTATTGACAGTACAGCCAGTACAGTTCTAGCTAAACCACATTGTGACACAAGCCTTGTGTACACGCCATTTTCCAGAAATCTGCTTGTTTGACGGCAAACATTGCCAATAACCGGTTACAAGCGGTTGTTGACAGTTGAAATGACTAGACACCTACTAGCCCTAAATAATATAATGAAATGAAATGAAACTATTTAATTCGCAAGAATCTACATACATTATGTCACCTCTTTATCCCTTACGAGGTAGACAGAGCCTTTTTTTTTTATGGTGTGGAAAATGCGCCTTATGCATCCGGCCCGGTACGGGGTTACCGAGGGTATCTGGGGCTCTCCCGAGGCGTCAGGCATACCCAGTAAAAAACACACGGATTCCCTAATTTGGCACTATTGTAGGACACCACGGGAGAACTTTCGTGAACCGCGATGCCCTACGGGCCCACCCCGGGATGGGGCTACCTCCCTGCGACACCTGTGCAATGCAGGATTGGGAATTCTCGCCCTCCCCCGCAGGTGCCGCTGGATTTTTTACAGAGGTTTTCTCCTCACAGTCACTGTTGCGACCCACGGCCTCAGCATTCGGAACGCCAAGGTTACGCGTAGCCACGACAGGCACCCTAAGGCGCCTCCGTCACAGGTAGACAGAGCCTAAGGTAACAAGACCTAAAGACCACGTTTAGTTTTATTGTTGGGTGTATGGATAGAAAGGGGAATCAAAATAGTGATGGGTTGCTTATGTATAACATGATACCTAAGACTTTCGCCCATTCCCGCGATGGACTTTTACCATCCGCGCGGAAAGAGAAGCAACTGGTACATTCTATGTTTTTTCTTTGCTCCCAGACCAGCATGGAAGAACATACATGGGTTATTTTATAAAAAATTTACACGTGTCAGAGGAAGGTACGTGTCATGTATGCTCTGCCAAAATTTTGCATGCAAATTTATTATTAACTAGCCTTCCGTCCGCAGCTTCGTCCGCGATAAATTAATTTTCCCGTAGGAAAAGGTATTTTCCCGCGGTAAAAAGTAGCCTATGTCACTCAGTGATAATGTAGCTTTCTAACGGCAAAAGAATTTTTAAAATCGGTCCAGTAGTTTCGGAGCCTATTCAATGCAAACAAACAAACAAACAATAAAAATTTTCCTCTTTATAATATTAGTATAGATAAGTCTTTCTACATACATATATACATAAATGACGTCTTTATCCTTATGGGCTAGACAGAGCCTAAGCTAACAAGACCTAAAGGCCACATTTAGCATGATTTTAGGCGTATGGATGGAATAGGAATCAAGTAGTGATCTTTATAATTAATGAAGTATTTTTATTTTATATTAATTACTAGAGTTTGCCCGCGACTCCGTCTGCGCAGACGCATTTCGCTATCCCACGGGAACTATGCGATGGTCCGGGATAAATAAACAAATAAATCCTTCCCCGGGACTGAAACTGTGTGTACCAAATTTCTGTTCCAAAAACTGTTCAGTGGTTTTGACGTGAAAGCGTAACAGACAGACAGGCAGAAAGGGGTTAACTTTCGCATTTATAATATAAGTAGGAATAAATTAAAATTTCAGTAGTGAATTTTGCATCAGTAAATCGTTGCATCTTTTTTTTAGAATGTTAGCCTTTGTCTGAAAGTTTATTACTCTTGAATAAGACTTTGCAGGCGGATGTGTGTTTACAATTTAAGTTTCCATTAAAAACAAATATGTCATATTAAATTGCTTTAAAAAAAATTACACAAAATGTCAAAAAAGTGACCCTTTTTCATTACAAAAAAATATGGCGCTGGTGATCCTGATTCTGGAAAACCCAACACAAGTATCTGCTAATATCTATAAGAAGGAAAATATAAAAAAACAGATTATTTGGTATATGGTATATTCCCACGGTATCGGGATTTACATACATTATCACGTCTTTATCCCTTACGGGGTAGACAGCCTAAGGTAACAAAACTATGTGTTTTTTTTTAATTTAAATTAGCAGAATGTGTACGTATAAAATTAAAACCGATGAGACTAGCACGTAGTACCTTTTCAGCATCCGCATACGAGGGGTATAAAAGCTAAAATACTCACTCTTCAGCTTCTTATACCTAGGTTTTCCCTGTTTCGTATTCATTTTAATCTATGACAACTATAAAATAAAACTAATTAACACTTAACCGATTATAATATCACAATTTCAATTAATTAAAAGATGGAGGGACATTATTTTTTCAACAGTCGCTCGCGCACTACACACCGAAAGACAGGTAAAAATGTCGACTACCCACATTTTAGTTTGAGAAAAAAAGTTTAAAGCGCCCTGTAAACGATCAAATTGTTTTTCAAACTTTACGTGTTTGTCAAACAATTTGATAGTGTACAGCTGTGTTTGAGGCGTTTGTCAAACAATCTACGTGTTTGATGCGTTTGATGAAAATTTGGATTGATGTCGAGTTTGACAAACAGGTTTGAACGTGTACGGCGGTGTTTGTCAAACAAGATCTCGGTAGAAGGAGTTTGACAAACAAATTTGTCAAGCAAATTTGACCGTTTGCGCAGGGCGCTTTAACAAATTTGTTTGATATTTGATTTGATCGTTTACGCTTATGTTTGATGAAAACGTGAAGTTTGACAGACATGTTTGTCAAACAAATTTGATCGTTTACAGGGCGCTTAAGACCATGGTTGACATAGGCTGAGAAATGGCGACAGAAATTTTGCAGTCATCTGTACTAGTATGGCGGTTCTTCAGGGGTCTAACTACTAAATAACAAAAAAGGGAAATGATGGTCATAGCGCTGGCACCGGCGGCCCAGTCGCGTGGGTTAATCGAACGTGTCAGATAAATACTGTCGAACGACTTGTTCCAAAAAATTCATGTATTTTCCGATAGTCGATGAAAAAAGAATGCGGTAGCGTGTCATACTTCTCCGGCGTGACTTACAGCCCACCATACCGACGCAAATACAACAATTAAAAAAAAAACAATAATTTGTACCAGGCTAATTTTTTCCATCCATGCTGGTCTGGGAGCAAAGAAAAAACATAGAATGTGCCAGTTGCTTCTCTTTCCGCGCAGATGGTAAAAGCCCATCGAGGGAATGGGCGAAAATCATAGGAATCATGTTATAGGCGATACGGCTAGCAACCCATCACTATTTTGATTCCCCTTTCCACCTATACGCCCACAATCATGGTAAACGCAGCCTTTAGGTCTTGTTACCTTATTCTCTGTCTACCCCGTAAGGGATAAAGACTTAATTTATGTATGTATTTATAAAGCCAAATAGTGCCTCACCTTTCTTGGAAGACTTGACAGACACGAGCCCTCCATCCTCCTGCGCCGGCACTACCAGCACCTGATTCCCCTCCAACAGCTTCTCCTCCGCCTCGTCAATCCCCTCGTGCGCAGGCCGCGGCACCGCCATTTTGTCTACGCTTCACAAGATGGCCGACAGTCGAGCATGCCGCACGTCGCTCGTACGATGGAATGTTTTATTGTTGCATAATACTACATAGCATGTATATTCAGTCTTTTGGTTGGCTGGCGTTGATAATTCTGTAACAAAAGAAGAATTGTATTAGCTTCATATCTAATCCACTCTCATCCACTCGAAAGGTTGACTGGAAAAGATCCCTCAAAGGGATAAATCTGCTTTTGTGCATGTACCTCAGCGTTTGTCAATTATATTTAAATGAACAAAAAAATTTACCGTGCTACTCCACTACTCATAGCTGAGTAATTTAGAAAATTTTTGGTCAATGAAATGGACCTCTGCAAAGTAACGCCTGATTCAATAAAAATAAAGAGTTTACATACATACATATTTACATATTTCCATATCTGAGAGGAGGCCTGTGCCCAGCTGTGGGTCTTGTATATAGCATATAGTCTATATGATATAAAATCCAGAGGGTCGGTTTATGAAATATATTTTTTAAGTTTTTTTTATTGCATTTAATAACTTAGACATCTGCAACTATTATAACCATCATTGTTTTTGTAACTCTAACCAAATACCAAATCATATAGGAATCATGTTATAGGTGATGCGGCCAGCAACCCATCACTATTTTGATTCCCCTTTCCACCTATACGCCTACAATCATGCTAAACGTGGCCTTTGGGTCTTGTTACCTCAGGCTTTGTCTACCCCGTAAGGGATATAGACGTGATTTGTGTATGAATTGAGTATGTAATATAATAGCTATTAACATTAGAATTAAGAATTCGTTTTAACTGTACCCCGCGGAAACTACACCATTTTTAGAAGCAAAAACTATAAGTGTACCATAAACGTCATCATAATCCGTCTAACCGTTTCGCATGAAAGATTATGACACAGACTCATACTCAATAACAAGGAAAACCAGTAGTAGAACACGTGATTTTCCTTCTAAGCACGCATGCGCGATGGAGGTGTGTCTCGGCACGTGATCGCTCCCGCAAGTGGGGGAAGGTTAGCTCTATACCACTGTTACAACTAAGATGGACCTTGTACAGCAGGGTTTCTTAAAGTGGGGTCCATAGGCCACTGAGGGGTCCGTAAAACATGTGCCGGGGGTCTGTGACACAGTTAACCTTTAACATATTTACTTAGAACTAAACAGATAAAGTAATAGTATTAATGCACTAGAAATCAGAGCGTAAAGAAGTATAGAAGTTGTATCACTGAAATGAAAATGAAAATGAAAATTTATTTTTGCAAATTGGCCGCCAAGGGCTCTTTTAATATTGGTCCAGTCATTATAGCAAGTTCACCTCGGAATTCGAGATACCCGGCTGTAAATCGGTAAATACTTGTATATTGACACCCTAAAAGTTGTCTCAAAACCTACATATGGTAGGGTGTGCGCAACTATTAAATTTCAAGGTCAAAGGTCACAAAAATCGGTTTTTTGCGCTTTTTTTGTAAATATCTCATTTCCTATGGGTTTTTGCTATTTGTTATTATTGACGATATTGTAGAATACAAAATTCCCTACAAATTTTGTTTAAATTTTTTTTTTATACGGTGAACCGTTTTCGAGATAGAGGGCGGAGAGCGCGCGGTCACAGCACTTCAGGTCAACCGGTGCCTCCGGTCGAAAACGCGCCATATATTATATAGTTGATGAACTATCGATATATCAATTATATTATATTTTATCATTTTTTTTCCTAACCTATCCACTTTTTATTCAGTACTAGCTGACCCGGCGAACTTTGTTCCGCCTTAAATTTGAAAAATTCCAGTGGTTTGGGCTGTGCTATCCCGCGGGAACTATGCAATTTTCCGGGATAAAAACTATCCTATGTCCTTTCCCGGGACTCAAACTATCTGTATACCAAATTTCAACTAAATCGGCCCAGCGGTTTAAGCGTGAAAAGGTAACAGACAGAGTTACTTTCGCATTTATACACTTTTTATTCAGTATTAATTAACAACACTTACCTGCCCATGGAATTGCAGAACTGTTAATGAAAATATCGGAATTATATTTGAATTTTAACCTAATTAATATTAGTAACTTCATACATGATTAAAAAAAACAAATAAATTATGAATTAATCTTTTTATTAATCTCCGCCCTCTATCTCGAAAACGATTCACCGTATAAAAAAAATTTTTGAACAAAATTTGTAGGGAATTTTGTGTTCTACAATATTGTCAATAATAACAAATAGCAAAAACCCGTAGGAAATGAGATATTTACAAAAAAAAGCGCAAAAAACCGATTTTTGTGACCTTTGACCTTGAAATTTAATAGTTGCGCACACCCTACCATATGTAGGTTTTGAGACAACTTTTAGGGTGTCAATATACAAGTATTTACAGACTTACAGCTGGGTATCTCGAATTCCGAGATTCTTACCTAATCTAACCTTAAATGACTGGGCCATATGTCTTTTTGAAACTACCAGCGCATTCTGAAAGACCATCATTGCCAAGAAGAATGCGCCGCAAGAAACTTGGCAGAAAGTCAGAATAAGGAATAGTGTGATAAGGGAACGTGCTGGTGTGAAAGAGGATATAGCGACTAGAGAAAAAAGTATGCTTAGTTGGTTTGGCCACGTAGAGCGGATGGATGAAAGGACTAACTAGACAGATCTATATGGGGAGTGTGAATGGTTGCGTTGGGAGGGGAAGGCCTAGACGGACGTTCCGAGACCAAATAGGAGACGTTTTGGAAAAAGGTCGGGTCAGGAGTACCCGAAACCGACGAGCATGTATGAAGAGATTGATGAATGTGGATGAAGCGAAAGAAGTATATCAGGATCGTAGCAAGTGGAGCAAAGTAGTCTCTGCCTACCCCTGTGGAAAAGAGGCGTGACGGTATGTATGTATGTATATTTACTAAGTGTTTTTTTACAAGCTTTATATTAACTTGCAACGTATGTATGTATGTTTGTCCGGGTGGAATCTTGCGACTCAATTTTGAAGCAGATATCTTCATCCGATTTTGCTATAATAAGCCTAAGCTTATCTAAATAACGGTCCATGGACTTTTTGAAATTCTGGAAGTGGTCATAGAATGTACCAGTTGCTTCTCTTGCCGGCAGATGGTAAAAGCCCATCGATGGCATAGGCGAAAATCATAGGAATCATGTTATAGGCGACCCACTATTTAGATTCCATTTTTTTGCCATCTATTCGCCCACAATCTTGCTAAACGTGGCATCGGTCTTGCCACCTTAGGTGGTCTACCCCGTAAGGGATAAAGACGTGATTTGTTTATATGTGTAGGTATACCCCGTGAATCCTGCATATTGGTTTGTATAGCCGCAGAAAGCATTGTCTCCCAGACGATACACCATAATTCGTCTGTAGTAGACGCAAAGTTTATATTTATTGGTGAAAACTGAACTGCATGAAAATCCTTTTAGCGGCTGTCGACTCTATCGCTAAGACGTGGTGGATGACTTCCTGTGTACTGTGGAGCAGCTCTCGTAGCACTATCTAAATCGGACGACGTATTAAGTACGGATCACGATGCGTCCTAAACAAACTCTAGTTGCTTAACGCCTAAATACTTTAAATAGAAATGCAAATGTATAACTTTAATACTTTACTTCATGCTGGTCTGGGAGCAAAGAAAAAACATTGAATGTGCCAAGTTGCTTCTCTTCCCACGCAGATGGTAAATGCCCATCGAGGGACTGGGCGAAAATCATAGGAATCATGTTATAGGCGATGCGGCTAGCAACCCATCACTATTTTGATTCCGTTTTTTGCCATCTATACGCCCACAATCATGCTAAACGTGGCCCTATAGGTGTTGTTACCTTAGGCTCTGTCTACCCCGTAAGGGATAAAGACGTGATTTGTGTTAAAAAAATATTTTTTTATTTAACTCTGATCATATGAAACGTTACAATATACCAGGGAAACAGTTTAGTTCCTGGTTCAAGCAGATCTGCCCTCAAGTTCTAAAACAAAACCCGAATCAAATCGAACAAGTGTTCGATTTATAAAACTTGAGCACAAACACGAACCAACCAGTCCGTAAACCAGCCAGTCCGTAGACCTATAATAACTATCCTAACAGTACCGTGGTTTGTTTGCCGACTCGTCAGAAACATAATTCGCATCGCTACGGATCAAATGTCAACTAACACACTCCGATTACAAGACTCCTGTTACTCTTATCAAGATGGCGGCCCCACGTTCACATCAACACACGAAAACAACTTGTAACAATGTGTGGCAAAACATACACACATACATAAATCACATCTATCCCTTACGGCGTAGACAAAGCCTAAGGTAAAGACCTAAAGGCCACGTTTAGGATGGTTGTGGGCGTATAGGTGGACAGGGAAATCAAAATGGTGATGGGTTACTAGTCGCACCGCCTATAACATGATTCCTGAGATTTTCGCCCATTCCCTCGATGGACTTTATATTATAACTAGCGACCCGCCCCGGCTTCGCACGGTATATTATGCATGTATTATACATATAAACCTTCCTCTTGAATCACTCTATCTATTAAAAAAAACCGCATCCAAATCCGTTGTGTGGTTTTGAAGATATAAGCATACATAGGGACACGGGGACAGAAAAAGCGACTTTATTTTATACTATGTATTGATTGATGATTATACCCGAAAAAAAAAGGTTTGCTGTCAATTTGTTACCGCCACCTACTTAAACTGTCTCCAACTTATTTCTCTCTTATTGGGTGTCTAGTAGACAGGGCCGTCTTAAACTAGGCGGGGGCCCTTCGGCACAAGAATTTGGGGCCCTTTTAGTAAAAAAAGCGTAATGTGGCCGACAAAAATGTTTTGAGAGAAATTATCGGTCCTCCGGGGCCCCCTGAGAACGGGGGCCTGGGGACGGGCCCCGTGCCCTTATGGTGAAGACAGTATTGCTGGTAGAGATTGCTATTAAGCGATAAGACCGCATATTTGTATTCTTTGTTCTTTGTTTCTGTATTGTTTTGTAACTACTAATTTGTTGTGTTCAATAAAGACTACCGTGAGATTAACACATTTTTAACAAAAACAGGTAAATCACGTAAAAGCAAGCAGAGCGTTAGCGCGTAGTGTTTCCTCGCGACCGCCAAGGCCAACGCTCCTGGAGGAAGGACGTCGCAATAGTCCGAAACATCGAGCAATTCTGAGTTATCCGTTTTCGTTAACAACATAACACATGGGGTGCGAGTCGGGTTACCTCCGCGTGTTGCTGCGGTTCGTTTTTGGATCCGTCCGAGGGAAAGAGCAGTGCTTGGTCCGATGCACCCTGGGTTAATGATTTCCTGGCGGTCGAGGGGTATCATTATCCGTTGGCTAAGAGCCCGACAGGCAGGGAGGGGTCTTTTGACCGTGTTCTACCGTACAACGTTGCCGACATTTTTTCACAAGATTTATTTATTAGTTTGACATTGGCGAAATCATCGCATCGATAGGGCCATATCTTCACTACATATTATAAAATAAAGTCGCTTTTTCTGTCCTCATGTCCCGATGTATGCTTATATCTTCAAAACTAACACAACGGATTTTCATGCGGTTTTTTTTAATAGATAGTGTGATTCAAGAGGAAGGTTTATATGTATAATACATTCATAATATACCGTGCGAAGCCGGGGCGGGTCGCTAGTATTATTATATTTAAAAAAAAAAGAACATGTAAGTTAATATTTGGTATGCGAAGTATTACGCCGCGAGCGTAGCGTAGGTCGGGCGCGCCGAGGCACCGACATCTTTCCTCCAAACCATTTCTTTTGCAGTCAGTTAAAAATTAACAGTTAACGATGTGGAACAAAAGGAAGTGTTACCAACCCGGCACAAGGCCTCAAGCAATCATCAGCATGAACAATTGATTCTGCACAGCAAATGGCGTCGCAAATCCGCCATTTTATCTGTGCTACCTTGACAGCAGTCGTTGAATGTCATAATTCACGATGCGCTTGGCATGCAAACATAACCTGACCCGTTCTCTGACTGGTATTACTCTGAGCCACGAGTCTAATGTTTTTGGTCCTGGTTGACAAATCACTACATGGTATAAAACAAAGTCGCTTTCTCTGTCCCTATGTCCCTATGTCTCTATATCCCTATGTCCCTATGTATGCTTATATCTTCAAAACTACACAACGGATTTTGATGCGGTTTTTTTTAATAGATAGAGTGATTCAAGAGGAAGGTTTTTATGTATAATTTTGAGCAGACGAAGTCGCGGGCAGAAGCTAGTAAATAAATAAATAAATATTGCGGGAACAATTCACACAAACTGACCTAGGCCCAATCAATGTAAGCACTAGTAAGGCTTGTGTTATGGGTACTAGACAGCAATATACATACTTATATAGAGAAACTGGCTAGTGCCCGCGACTTCGTCTGCGTAGAATTATACATATAAACTTTCCTCTTGAATCACTTTATCTACTAAAAAAAACCGCGCCAAAATCCGTTGCGTAGTTTTAAAGATCTAAGCATACATAGGGACAGATAGACAGACAGCGGAAAGCGATAAATAGATAGAAACATCCACGGACCTTGCACGAGGTCATTATCACCCGCAAAAACACTTAACAACTAATAAAAGTAACAAAGTAAATATGTATACAAAGCTTTAAAAGATATATTAAGAAGTCCACAGGTGCTATCCGACAGTATATCGAGATATATATACCTATACCTACCTAGTAACCGCATCTAACTGCGTAACAACCCAGCGTGTTTTGAACGTCACGCCGCGTGAGTAGAGAAATAGAGAATTGGCATTGTTCATTTTTTTTAGTATACTCCAATTCGAAAACCATTTCGAGGAAAACCATCAATTATCCGATTTATCTTGTCCGATTTCAAAAATACTTTATGATTGCAGATATTTTTGTAAAAGTACTTTGAACCTTTGTTTGATCGAACGACCGGGTTTTTAGACAGAATCCAGCATCGAATGTTTGCCACAAAAATGAAAAAAAAAGTTTGGCTACGGCAACTGTCACGTGTCACTGTCAAATCTACAAAACCATAGACAAAGCCGTTTTTTTATAGCCAGCCGAACGAAAGCGATTGGGATTCTGTCTAAATTCACGAATTATCAAACAGCGAAAAAATATTTACTATTAATTAACAAAGCTACGTAAAAGCATAATATTCAAATTGATTGCTTGAAATAGTCCATTTTATCAAATAAAGGTGTTAAACGCACAGCTTAAAAAAAATGAACAATGCCAATTGAGAGGTATTACCCGATAGTAAAAGTATTAAACCAACGTGTTGAACAATAAGTAATTCCCGTTAATTAATTATCTATCAACAGTATTGACTTCCACAATAAATACTGCGATAACAATAGGTAATAACATGATGTATGTTTGCTAATCACCTCCAGAGCTACACCGACCGCTTAATTGAGTCCTCGCCCACGCGGCACAGGAGCGCGGGGTAGAACGACAAAGGGGACCTCTCTCGGTGCGGGCGGGTAGTGCGCCTGCCGGCCGCACCTCTCTCAGCCCCCGCGGTTGTCCCACCCCGCGCCCTGCACCGCGCGGGCGAGGACTCATGTAAGTGGTCAGTCTATAGCAGGGTTCGCCGCTGACGGATACGCCAAGAACATGATGATGGTGCGTGCAGTTGCAGATCAGATACATTAAAAATTGAAATGATGATTGATTGATTGACAACGACTACATTGTCAGTGGCTTAAGTACGCGTTCAGATATTTTTGAACACCTCGACAGCTCCAATGTAACCTAATAGTAAATGTACTTAAATATATGTACGTTACCAAGACATCAAAAACATCTATGCACATACAACATTATGCCACAAACAATAAGGTCGGTGACACATATATTTGACATGATTTCTGTATCCATATTTATGCCCTCGACTGTACTGGACCTTTATCTAAATATACTAGCTTCTGCCCGCGACTTCGTCTGCGTAGAATTATACATAAAAACCTTCCTCTTGAATCACTCTATCTATGAAAAAAAACCGCATCAAGATCCGTTTTGTAGTTTTGAAAATATAAGCATACATAGGGACTTATAGGGACAGAGAAAGCGACTTTGTTTTATACTATGTAGTAATAGTGAAGTGATATAACTCAAAGGTGACTGACTGACTGACTGACATAGTGATCTACCAACGCACAGCCCAAACCACTGGACAGATCGGGCTGAAATTTGGCATGCGGGTAGATGTTATGACGTAGGCATCCGCTAAGAAAGGATTTTGATCAATTCTACCCCCAAGGGGATAAAATAGGGGATGAAAGTTTGTATGAAACTTTGTCAATTTTAAACAGATCGGGCTGAGACTTTGCATGCATAAAGCTACTATGATTTGCAAAGGTCGTAGCTGGCTAGAGACGCGACGTTAATAATTATTGCAGAATATACTATCCACATCAGTTCTCAAGTCTAATTCTACGCGGACGAAGTCGCGAGCAGAAGCTAGTCTTATATACAACATCTCTTAAAATATTCTGGACTATTTCAGCAGATGCTTCGATTAGTTTGACTGAATAAACCAGCAAAGATTTATCATTAACATTTCTGATAGTGACACCCAATGGTCACCAGAGTAGAGGTACATCTAAAAGAAGACGGCGGGACAATCTGCAGCTGGGTCTGAATTCAACTGGCGAGAGCGTGACATCGTCAGAGACGGTTGGAGGGAAGCCTTTAATAACACGCAATGGTCAACAGAGCAGAGGCAGACCAATTAGGAGATGGGAGGGCAATTTGGAGCCGAGTTAGAACTCAATTGACAAACACATGGCATGTTCAGAGACGGTTGGAAGGAAGCCTTTGAATAGCAGTGGCTTAACGATCACCAGAGCCGAGGCAGACCAAAAAGATGGCGGGACAATTTGGAGCCGAGTTTAAACTCGTTTGAGGACATGGCACAGCCAGAGACAGCTGGAGGAAAGGCTTATGAACGGCATTGGTTTGTCAGGGTTACCAGAGCAAAGGCAAACCAGAAATGAGATGAGCGGACGAGAGAGAGATTAAACTTGATTCATGACAACATGGCAATGCCAGAGACAGTTGGAGTAAAGCCTATGAACGGCAGTGGCACGTAATGGTCACCGGAGCAGAGCCAGAACAAAAAGAAGACAAGGGGATGATTTAAAGGAGGTTTTGCCCTTCCACGCTGGTTTGGGAGCAAAGAAAAAACGTTGAATGTACCAGTTGCTTCTCGTTTTGCGCAGATGGTGAAAATCCATCGAGGGAATGGGCCAAAATCTTAGGAATCATGTTATATTTAGGCGACAGTCATGCTAAACGTGGCCTTTACGCCCTGTTACGCCAAGCTCTCTCTACCCAAGTAAGAGATCAAAGAGGGATCCCGGGGTAGTCGTGGGGCGTCGCGGTGACACCGAGTGCTCCCGTAACGCCTCACATACGACTGAATAGGGAATCCGTGTGGTTTTTAGTGAGTATGCCTGCCGTCGCGGGAGAGCCCCACATACCCCCGGTAAACCCGTACCGGGCAGATGCATAAGGCGCATTTTCCACACCATAAAAAAAAAAAGTAAGAGATCAAGCAAGACGTAGTTTAAGTATGTAAAAATGTATTTGAACTCGTATGACGAAAGTATGGCGTTTCTAGAGGCCCATTCTTCTTGGAGATGTTGGTATTTGTGAAAGCGCTCTGGTAGTATCAAGGAACGTAAACGACTGACAATCAACAACAAATAAGAAAAAGAGAACAAATAATAGTCTTCTAAAAAAATGCTCACCGTGTTCTGGAGAAACCAAGGCTGCGGTCACCAATAATGTGAATCTTGTTGCCACATATTAAATTATATTTTTAATCTAAAAATAAATACCTATAGATACCTACCGCAAATCACTTGAGTGACACGCCTCCGCCACGTAGGCATTACACCAGGGGACCACTGTAAAATATTTTGCGTCACTCCAGCAAAGATGTTTTTGCGTTGAAAAATAACGTCTACGATACGAAGACGTACGGAGATGACAGATATCGTCTACTATATTTATGTTTTGTTTACCATATCCATCCTTTTCTAACTATGTCAGTTTCACTCAGCCCCCTAATGGCCAGATAGTTTTGCGGGTCTACTCCTAAATTTTAAATTAGAATTTCACATCATGCTTTCTCTCTCACTCCCATCATCAAACACTATTAATGTCAGCGAGACAGCACGATAAGAAATTCAAATTTCTACTCTCAAAGCACTAGTCCTAGTAAATAATGTTCTTTACAGTCTTTACACCTCCTACAGAAGACAAACGAGAATGTACAATTTTTAGTTAATTGTACATTTGTCATTTAACAATGTTTTATAGTTTATCGTTTATTGTAACCATAGTATTTTACAGCTGTTAATAACTAGTAAGCAGGTACATTTAGTTTCATATGGGCTCTGGTCGGGCGTGGCAATGTCACATGTATTGACAAAGAATATTTTTAACATTAGGCACAGTTAAATTTAAGAAGGAAGCTCTTCCATGCTGGTCTCGGAGTACAGAAAAAAACAAAGTTGTGCAGCCCGTGACCTGACCTCATAGAATGCCATTCGGATTTGGCCTTGCTGTCTCACTCTTATGGATTTGATATTTGAATCGGCCGATAGTACCCGAAGCCGAATGGCATAGCTCACGTGACCATTCAAAAACCTAATGAGGCTACAATTTTCGCAGTTGTCACTCGGTATATAATTGCGTACGGATGATGTAATAATACGTTATCATAAGCTTTATGTATATCTACTAGTACTGATCGAAATAAAAACAATCTTAACATGCCATAACACCTGACTCTTGCTGTCTGTTACTATGTGTAGTATCTGTTTCCTTAAATTTGTACAATAAAGCATTTCCTTACTTACTTATATTATCACTAGCTGTTGCCCGCGACTCCGTCCGCGCAGAATTCGCTTATCGCTATCCCGCTAGTCTCATGCAAAGACTCGGCCCGATCGGTTTAAAATTGACAAAGTTTCATACAAACTTTCATCCCCTATTTTATCCCCTTGGGGGTAGAATTGATCAAAATCCTTTCTTAGCGGATGCCTACGTCATAACATCTACCTGCATGCCAAACTTCAGCCCGGTCCGTCCAGTGGTTTGGGCTGTGCGTTGATGGATCACTATGTCAGTCAGTCAGTCAACTTTGAGTTATATATATTTATAGATAGAATAGATTCACTACCTATAGAAAAAACATAGAAAGTATCAGTTCCTCTTCTTCCCGCGCAGATTAGAAATCATATAGAAGACGGCTAACAAATCCATCACTATTCTGATTCCCCTTTCCACCTACACGCGGCCTTTAGGAGTTGTTCCCGCAGGATAAACGCACAAAGGCGAACTTATCCCTAAAAGGGATTTCTTTAGTTACCTTTGAACTATTGACAGGACAGGTATGAAGCAAGAGTAGACACAAAGAAAAAGTAAAAGAACCGATCGAAATCTAAAATAATCCCAAGTGCCTAGATTTCACAGTTTTAAAAGTTTTTATTTTATCTCAATTTTAAATTCAAAATTAAGCGACCTCTGAAGTGGAAACCTTTAAAAATATAAGATATATGGAAGCATTCGTCAACTACAATTTAAAAAAGAACACACAAAATCACGTTCGTCCGCCCAGGATCGTCTCCGCAGGAGGGAACTCTTCAACGGTTGGTCCGATTGACATGAAATTTGGCACACGTAATGTAGGACGGATGACAATGCAAGCAAAGTCAGCAAATACGCTTCTCTCGTCCCTGGCGAGCAGTAGATGTTCCACGGGAGTTTGTAATCGTGTCGTACAGACACACCATTCAAACAGATGACGCTTAGCGACAAAAAATCGCATAGTAACAAGGGCACGTGACAGCTAGTAACAGATAGAAAAATTCGAAGGCTTACCCACCTGCTACGGGTGGTGTAGGGGTATAGCACGCGTCACGGAATGACGAGGATCCGGGTTCGATTCCCGGCCATAGTTTTACTTTTCGGATTTTTCTGTGTTCTAATATTCAGTGTCGTTTAGAAATTTTAATAAGCTTCCATCAAAAGTGAAACTTTTAGGTTACGTTATTCTTTTGAGGTAAAACCCAGAAAACTTTCAAAAATTGCCAAAACACCGAACGCATTCGGCACGCACCAAAACATCTAGCGGTAAATTATATTTATGCGTCCATTGAACCCGCGGCCAAATTACTATGCAGCACTAGAATAATATCACCTTGTCTCAGCAAAAAACTAGTTTGAATTTTCTTTAAGGAGCGACCGTACCGCCGCGTTTTCTCACCGTTTTTTCATATATTTTGTTGCGTAAACGCACCGGTGTGGTCGCACCTTTACCACGAGAGCAGGCCCCTATATCACAGCGGCACCTGCGGGGGAGGGCGGGAGTTCCCAATCCTGCATTGCACAGGTGTCGCAGGAAGGTAGCCCCATCCCGGGGTGGGCCCGTAGTGCATCGCGGTTCACGAAAGTTCTCCCGTGGTGTCCTACAATAGTGCCAAATTAGGGAATCCGTGTGTTTTTTACTGGGTATGCCTGACGCCTCGGGAGAGCCCCAGATACACCTGGTAACCCCGTACCGGGCCGGATGCATAAATTCAAATTAAATTCAAAATTCAAATTATCTTTATTTCGCATAAAATGTGGTGTATTACAATGATCTCATAAGTACATAATTTGTCTCACACATTTCTCCAGTATCTGGCAAGCAAAATTAAAAATTAAAGTTTGTGTCTAATAAAATGTCAATGTTAAAGAAATGAAATTTAACAGAACAAAGTGAAACAATAACGAAATCATTCAGATATTTAAAATGTTTTAAATAATGTAACCACAACACTTATACTACACATGTAAATATTTAAGAACTACATAAGGCGCATTTTCCACACCATAAAAAAAAAGGCCCCTATATCACCAACTTGACAATTGTCGGTGACAAGTGTCAATTCAAATTGCAATGCGTGGCCACGCCACAGCGGTTTGAGACAGGTCAGACAAAAAAAAGGCTTTTACCATATGCGCGGGAAGAGAAGCAACTGGTACATTCTGTTTTTTTTTACTCCCAGACCAGCATTATCCAACCTAATGCTAAGGTCACCCACCTTCCAGTATCGCATTAATAAGTCCCATCTGTTTATCTCTAATGACGGCCACAGGAACTGGAGAACCATTAGCCAAATTAGCCGGTCGTTCTGAAACTAAATGCCTATTCCTAGCCGCCCTAATTGCTTCCTCAGCAGTTAAGACCACTGAGGAATTATTTCATAACTATCAATCTATCAATCAATGGCATTATCGTCTAATGCAGACGACTCATGGCGTATCGTCCGGGAGACAACGCTTTCTGTGGGAATAAAGTGCCTACCAATGCCATTTTCCGGGATAAAAAGTAGCCTATGTGTGTATACGTGTTTGTGTTTGGCTTGACACTATTCCTTAGTATATTGTATTTCTCCTTGTTTTATATCTACGTGTATCGAATGTGTAAATAAATCGCTCTCTCTCTCTATGTGTTAATCTAGTGTACCAGCTATCTCCGTTCCAAATTTGAACCAAATTCGTCCAATCGTTACAGCGTGAAGAAGGAACAAGCAAACACAACACCCTCACATCCTCAACTTTCGCATATATAAAAATAGTAAGATACCTATACCTATTTGTGTATCGTTCCGTGAGTCACAGACGGTTCTGGCAGAATATCAGTGCTGCAGGTGTCTAACACCTCAGCATAATGCCGACCTGCTGAGCCAGCGACCGTTTCACTTTTGCGTAGACCACACTCATTAAATACTCTGATGATCTATTTTCACGTCTGTGTTCTGTTACATTTTTGTAGAGTATGCTCTAATAGCTTCTGCCCGCGACTTAAATGCCTTTCGGCTTGCCTTCACGCCCCTGGCCTTCTGAATCTTCTGATATACTTGACGCCACGCCACTCGTAGTTTAAATCAGTGCTGCAGGTGTCTAACACCTCAGCGTAATGCTGAGCCAGCGACCGTTTCACATTTGCGAAGACAAACACAACGCTGATGATCTATTTTTCATGTCTGTTTTTTTTTCTATAAAATTGTGTATATCTCATCACTACATAGTATAAAACAAAGTCGCTTTCTCGGTCCCCATGTCCCTATGTCCCTTTGTATGCTTATATCTTCAAAATTAGACAACGGATTTTGATGTGGTTTTATTTAATAGATAGAGTGATTCAAGAGGAAGGTTTTTATGTATAACTCTACGCAGACGAAGTCGCGGGCAGAAGCTAGTTCTCTTATATTTGTGTGTCTTGCAAAAAGGAATAAATGTCTTCTATCTTTTTTTCTTTCATTCTTTCTATATGATTTCAATTGCGAACGCAAATCACAAAGCCGTCTAGTTGGTACAATCGTGATCAACTGCAACGAAACAAAACTTTTCCATAACATTCGTAACTAATTACAAATAGTATGAGGTGATTATATCACGATCCAGATAAGAGCAGCGATGGGCTCGCCGGGTTAATGACCTTGGATACTGTTTTTTCTGATAAAACAAAACGCGTATGATTTTTTTACGTCGCTAACTTGTTTGCAGTGGCGTGGCGTCCATAGAACTTGATTCCCACCGGCTTGCCTACTTTAAGGCAGTTGGGCGCTTTTATTGTGCAGAATAAGAGGAAAAGGCTACTTAAATTCCCTTCGGCTTGCCTTCTGACATACTTGACGCCACGCCACTGATATATAGGTACCTATGTATACCTACAGCTAATGCTAGCCAAAATACAGACTGATGAGATAATTATCTGGTAAAATAATTAACAAAAACTAAGATAAGACAAACAAGACGTGGATAATTAGTACAATAAACGTTTTATCAAGTAATATAATGCACGTATTTAGATGGAAATTGAGATAAGCCCGCCTAATTTTAACTCGCGATAGTAATAGCCAAGCGAATTAGCTCGTTGAAGTGGCAATGGGCAGGGCATATAGCACGAAGACCAGATGGTCTTTGGGGCCTAAAAGTTCTCGAGTGGAGACCGCGCGGCAAGCGCAGCATAGGACGTCCACCAACGAGGACGGACCTGTAGGCTTATTACCTAACTCGCTCGCAATCGCCATCGTGTTCATTTTGACAGTTCTTGTATGAATGTGACAGCTAGCTGATTCCGATGCCAATTGTCAGCCCATACGTGAACTGTCAAAATGAACAAGATGGCGATTGCGAGCGAGTCAGGTAATAAGCCTACTGGTTCAAGTCGCGGGTTCACAGTGGGCGCAAGCCGCTTCCAACCGAGCCAACTGGAGGTCTATGGGGGAGGCCTATGTCCAGCAGTGGACGTCCTATGACTGATACGAAGATGATAGTAATCTTGATCAACGCTAACCACCAGCAACGCATATATGCTCGTGATTTGAACGTCACCCCGCGTGTTTTGTGGGTGATAGGTTCATCTGGATCTGTATCGCCATCTCCTGCTGCCAAGCAGTGTTTGCGCTGTGTCCCAAGTTCCAACGCGGACAGGACAGCCGGTAATAAAAGCTTTTCTGCTGATTTACTTGCATTGTCATCCGTCCTACATACGTGTACCAAATTCCAAGTCAATCGAACCAACCGTTGAAGAGTTCCCTCCTGCCAGGGTCACTAGAACTCCTCTACCAGATTATTGTATTATCATCCAACTTCCTCAAGTGTGCAAATTTCAGCTCAATCGGTTGAAGATATCTGCTTCAAATTTGACTTACAGGATTCCACCCGGACATGGCAAGTTAAATACAAGCTTATGAGGTGTTCCCTCTTACACCTCTTAGGCTGGCAGTGGTGATTGATCATTGATCATTTACACGCCCTTAGTACCCGGCCACCGGCATTGCATCTTGGACTCATTTAAACTTAACGACGCACTGTGAGTTTAACGATCATCTATTTGAAGACGTGACATCATTTGCTTGTAAGCTATTTCGGCATCCCAGCTCCTCATAATAATTAAACCATTGTCGGCCTTGACGACTAATTATAATGTTTATAGTCAACTAGCCTCGAGCCGTGGCACGGCACCCGCTCAATCCGACCCGCTCAGTATTCTTCAGAAACCTCATAATGCTACGCACACTTATCGACTTCGGAACGGCAACGCCTCGCCTCGGCATAGCTAGCAGTGCGTGGGCAACTCGCCGTCACCGCGCTTACGTCGAATCGCCGCCGCGGGGACGGCGCGCGGACCTCGGGTGGTTCCCCCGCGGGCGTCAGGCGAACGCCCACCGCTTGCCTCTCCGACATCGCCTACCGTCGACGTTGACCAGTCGCCGGCTCGCGGTAAGCGCACTGTAGTTGCGCGGACGCCTCGAAGCGTATAGTTGACGGCGAACCGATGAGGCGGTGCCGAACGGTTATGTCTGCGACAACTTTTAGACGTGGCTGTTAATATTCCAGGATTTTCCTAACTCCTTTGGAATTTCTGATCTACTTATTGCTATATTCTGTATAGCTGACGTCCGGGATAAATCTATGTCCTTCCCCGGGACTGAAACTACATCTGTAGTACAGATTTTGTACCAAATTTAATTAAAATCAGCTCAGTGGTTTAGACGTTTTTTAACCCCCGTCGCAAAAGGAGGTGTTATAAGTCTGACGTCGATGTCTGTCTGTGTATCTATCTGCGGCAACGTTGCTCTCAAGCGGATGGACCGATTTTGATCCAGTTTTTCTCATTCGAAAGCCACTTTCTTTGCGGCGGTTCCCAACCATGTTAGGTAAAAATCAATTCAGCCGTTTCAGCGTTATTATTTATTATTATTATGAGCCTATTGTGTCCCACTTCTAAGCAAAGGCCTCCCCCCAACGCTTCCACTGCTCTCGGTCTGCTGCGGTACGTGTCCAGATCCAGACCCTTAAGGCGTCCCAACCCGTCCCGCCATCGCCGTCTAGGTCTGCCGGGCCGCTTTGAGTTAGTGGGACTCCAATTTAGTGGTTGTCTTGGCCCATAACTCATCCGGCACACGGCAAACATGACCAGCCCAGTCCCATTTCAGCTTTGCCGCCTTACCAACGTCTGTGACTCGAGTCATGGAGCGCAGGTCAGCGTTCCGGATTCGATCCACTAGTTTTACACCTAGCATGCTGCGTTCCACGGCTCGCTGGCAAACCGATCTTGGACTTGAAAGCCTCGGGGCATCAGCGTGTTTTTGACGTGACAACGTCTTATAAATTGGTTTGCCGGGTGACACTTCAAGAAACTGCGTTACGCTCCGCTCACGTTATGCGCTCACAATGAGAGCGAGTGAGAGGCATGGTTAGCCCGCCTAAGAGCGAGAGAGACAGACATAAAAAGTGAAAGGCACGCGTCCCTTCCACTCGAGCACAGTTAGCCCGCCTAAGAGCGAGAGAGACAGAGCGAGAGAGAGAGAGTGAGAGAGATAGGCATTCACACCGGTTCATGTCTTGCGCTTCTTCCTACTATACGAATGAATATTCACATTAAAATTATTTTACCACTCAAAGTCGTTGTCACGTAAAACTTTCGCCCGTATACCGACTTTACAGGCAACCGGTTTTTTTTTAACGTATGGTTTTCCCCACTAAGAATTCCACGAGTTTCATCATTATTTACGAGGTGTAAGCCACCAGTAATTTCTCCATCAGAGCAATAAACGACGGCTGGCATTCGTGAGCTGATAACAGCTATCAGTGTCAAGCGGAAGTGTAAACAAACACTAATGGCGACTCGGTTGACAACAACATGATCTATACTATACCACAGTATATATATATAAGCTAAAGCAGTAAGGAAACTACGAACAAATCGGTTGAAACGAAACACGCACTCAGGCGCGCGCTTTACACGGCCCCTAAGCGGACCTCGTCCACTCCGCTCAGGCTCAGGTCCCCTTAGGGGCCGTGTAAAGCGCGCGCCTGTGTGCGTGTTTCGTTTCAACCGATTTGTTCGTAGTTTCCTTACTGCTTTAGCTTATATATATACTGTGACTATACCTACATATATCATAATAAAATAAAGCTGAAGAGAGTGGAAGATATTTAAAAAAAACTTTGGCTGGGGATACTTAGAACCGATAACAGAACACGTTCCAACAGTTTTTAGAATAGTTACCTGCTATGGGTGGTGTAGGGGTATAGCACGCGTCACGGAATAACGAGGATCCGGGTTCGATTCCCGGCCATAGCTTTACTTTTCGGATTTTTCTATGTGTTCTAATTTTCACTGACATTTAGAAATTTAGTTTTTAGAATTTTTCAGTTTTTAGAGTTTATCTGTTTGTCTGTATGTATATTTGCGAGCGCATCACGTGAAAAGGGCTGAACGTATTTTGATGCAATCTTTACTAACCTGTTGAGAAAATCACCGGCCAGGCTACTGTTTGTTTATATCGGAAAATCGCGTGTTCCCGCGGGATGGCGATAAGCGAATTCTCCGCAGACGGAGTCGCGAGCAACATATAGTTTGTGAATAAACTTAAAACCTATCTCACACAACAAAATCAAACAAACAATTTCGGCCTAACAATTTTCGACATAAAAAACTATCGACCAAAGTTTATTACGCCAAAAAAATGTGCCGAAATATCAGGCATAGAATTTTAGACCAACAGATATAGATCTCATGGCCTGCAGTTTGCAGATTTCTTTACTTTTATTCGGTACAAGTCTCCTACTTGTTCTGCTACTTGTAGCAGGACTTGTGTTGTAGGAGACTGCTGTCTTGACAGGAGATCGAACTGCCGCCCGATGCGGCGCAGTAACAGTAGAATAAACGTGTAAACAAAGTATACCAGTGACTGAAAGGTTCGTCAAACTAACAGAGCTATTTAGATGATGAATAGAAGGATAATAAGTGCTTGAATTATGACCCAAGGAGGCATTACCCTACGGCAGGTCAGTACCAACAACCTACTTGCGAGAGGAACGCATCTAAAGAAGCGTGACACCCGACTTCGGGTGTTACAATGATAAGACAGTATAACCGTTATAAGTAATAACAACAAACAAACTTGCCCAGACAATAAACAACAAACAAAGACACAATCAGGGGCGCCGACTTTTAGAAAACCTCGTGGGTGCTCATGCTTATTTCAATGTACGCTAAACGGGTCGTCAGGTAATGAAAAAACACCTATCCCTAAAATTCTATCCCTAAAAGTCTATTCTCAGGGGTGCTCGGCACCCACTGTTTATTTCTCATGGGTGCTCGAGCCCCCGAGCACCCACGGAGTCGGCGCCCCTGGACACAATTCCAATTAATTGCATCCATCAAATGTAACTGGCCGTTAATTACGAGGGTGCGTGTACACTGGCAAAACTATTCCGGGATTCCTTCAGTTTCATCATCATTTTTGCCATCTGTACGCCCACAATCTTGCTAATCGTGGCCTAAGTCTTGCCACATTAGGCTCTGTCTACTCCGTAAGGGACAAAGACGTGATTTGTGTATGTATGTATGATACACAAATAGTAAACCATGGCTATGACGCCATCTTGAAGCAATGTCTGGCTATAAATGTATTTATTAACATTTTATTGCCTGGTCTTTAGTACTCTGGAACATCACTTAAGCTTTAATGAATTATTAAATAGGCGACTGGAGAAGACATGTATTTCGTTTGATGCTTTTTGTATCGTTTAAGTCGTGAAATTTCTGTAGGGACACACTTTGTGGCCTTACGCCAGGTCAGCTCATATCCCAGTACATTCGCACTGGAATATGAGTTGACTAAGCAGTTTGCACTTGGGCCAACGGGCCCACATTATGGCCAGTCATTCGCGGAGCTTACTGGAGGACGTACACGCCCCAGACTTAAGTTAGCGGTGCTCACTGTGAACATTGTAATTTAGTTATACAATCTTACGTTTATTATACTTACTTTAGAAGATTAAAGTATTTCATTTAACCTCCACGCAACCACTCCCTAAACTTCTATGCTGGTCTGGGAGCAAAGAAAAAACATAGAATGTCCCAGTTGCTTCTCTACCCGCGAAGATGGTAAAATAAAAGCCCATCGAATGGGCGAAAATCATAGAAATCATGTTATAGGCGATGCGGCTGGCGACCCATCACTATTTTGATTCCATTTTCCACCTATACGCCCACAGTCATGCAAAACGTGGCCTTTAGCTCTTGTCACCTTAGGCTCTGTCTACCCCGTAAGGGATATAGACGTGATTTATCTATGTATGTATGTAAATCGTGAAAATAATCCATATTATAATACTGTAAATGCGAATGTAACTGTCTGTCTGTCTGTTTTTGGTTAAGTGTGGTGACGAAAGATCTTCACGGCTAGCACGACAGCACACGAGAGCTGTATCGCGCGCAAGATAGACTACCTATCTCTCTCTAGAAGGAAATGAAAGATAACATTTAATTATTATTATTATACTAGCTGACCCGGCGAACTTTGTTCCGCCTTAAATTTGAAAAATTCCTTTGTAAGTGCATCTTTATACTAATCAAGGAATAATGTGTAGGCATGCTAAATTTAATGTCTGTAGCCTTATTAGTACAACATTTCGGAACTTTCCAATCCCGTGGGAAAATCGGGATAAAAAGTATCCTATGTTCGTCTCCTGGTCCTAAGCTACCTCCCTACCAATTTTCAGCCAAATCGGTTCAGCCGTTCTCGAGTTATAAATAGTGTAACTAACACGACTTTCTTTTATATATATAGATTAGCCCAATTGAGTCTCCTACTGCTGGGCAATTATAACAATCCTACTAATATTATAAACACGAAAGTTTGTAAGTATGGATGGATGCTTGTTACTCTTTCACACCAGAACGGCTGGACAGATCTGGAACATAGATAGATTATAGTCTGGAATAACATAGGCTACCTTCTATCCTGGAAAATTGCGTAATTCCTGCGGGACAGCAATAAACGAATTGTATGCAGACGAAGTTGCGGGCGACAGCTAGTAAATTAATAATTTTAAAAACCTCCCCACGCATAAATCAAGTGAGTAAAATTATACGTAAAAAAAAGCAATTTTACACCAATTTCGAAAAGAAATGTTATTCTTCAAACTACTGAACCACCGCAAGGGAATCTCACACAAACACACACACACACACACACACACACACACACACGCGCACACACGCACGCACACACGCACGCAGCTCTCGCGCGCGGTCGCGCTAACCGTGCGGCTGCAACTCCATAGTTGGTAGTCTATGACGTCATGTTTATTCCTTTTGGGTGTAAATCCTCCCCGCTGCTGTCTAGTCACGTAGTGCTATCAATTCGACAGTATCAAGTTCCGGCGGACAAGGTCCATTGTTTTAAACGCAAATGTGTCGTACCTATGTAGATCATTTTGATCTCTTCGACTGTTTATCGACTTCTGATTTTGACAGATCCATACACGTCACCGTGTAAGGGCAGGTCGGGTGTCGTCAAGCGGCACCAGCGGGGGAGGGCGGGTCTTCCCAAACCTGCATTGCACAGGTGCCGCAAAGATGGAACCCCATCCCGGGGTGGTCGTGGGGCGTCGCGGTGACACAGAGTGCTCCCGTAACGCCTCACATTCGACTGAATAGGGAATCCGTGTGGTTTTAAGTGGGTATGCCTGCCGTCGCGGGAGAGCCCCACATACCCCCGGTAAACCCGTACCGGGCGGATGCATAAGGCGCATTTTCCACACCATAAAAAAAAAGGTCGGGTGTCGTCGATCCGGCAACCAGATCGTGTGAAAAGGCTCTTATGTATTTGTAACAGGGCACGTCTAGACCAGTCCATAAATTATCGTCTAGAATCTAGATAATGTTCTTACTTGGTTATTCAAGGCCAGAAAAACAGATACGGAATAAAGAGATCATATAAGTTTATGCGGATGGGGAAGCATTGTGTGATATGGTTGTATAATTATGTATGACTAGTGAGGTAACTCTGCTGTCTAGTCTAGACTAGACTTTAGTCTGTAATCCTGTAATATATCCTTAATTTCCTGCGATTACATACATACAAAATATTTTTGTTCATACATACAAAAATCATGTCTTTATCCCTTACGTGGTAGACACAGCCTAAAGATAACAAGAACTAACCTAAAGACCCAGGAAATCCAACAAACAACTACAAATAAAACTCAGAAATAATTGTGCAATATTGAAATTGTTTGAGTTCTACTTAAACCTGCTGTAGATATGACACCTGTCAGTTGCACTTTTGCTCTGGCAACACTGTACTTAAAAATGATTTTTGTAACAAGCACTGTGTGGAAAAAATAAAGGGGTGCGAGTCGGGTTACCTCCACGTGTGGTCAAGAGCTGCGGTTCGTTTTTGGATCCGCCCGGAGGGAAGAGCAGTGCTTGGTCCGGTGCACCCTGGGCATCGGCTAATGATTTCCTGGCAGTTTCTGAGGGATATCATTGACCGTTGGCTAAGAGACCTACAGGGGGGACGTCTTTGACCACTACCGTACAATGTTGCCGACATTTTGTCACAAGATTTTTTAATTATATTTTTGTTACTTTGACATTGGCAAAATTGTCGTCGCTATAACGACTTAATACGCCACAAATAAGAAGAAGAAAAAGAAAATTTCTAATTATAATAAAGACAACAGTTTTTATTGAACATACATACCGTCACGCCTCTTTCCCACAGGGGTAGGCAGAGACTACTTTGTTCCACTTGCTACGATCCCGACATATATCTTTCGCTTCATCCACAGTCATCAATCTCTTCGTACATGCTCGTCGGTTTCGGGTACTCCTGACCTGACCTTTTTCCAAAACGTCTCCTATTTGGTCTCGGAACGTCCGTCTAGGCCTTCCCCTCCCAACGTAACCATTCACACTCCCCATATAGATCTGTTTAGTTAGTCTACTTTCATCCATCCGCTCTATATGCCCAAACCAACTAAGCATACTTTTTTCTATCCTAGTCACTATATATATTTATTGATGAAATAATATAAAAATAACAAACCAAAATAGATCTCCCACTAAACTTGCTCATGCCAGCGAGCTTTCATAATCGTAACGTAACATATTAAAAATGCTTAGGGCCGATTTTTCAATCCTCAGATAAGCATTTAACTGACAGATACCCATAGAGTTATTCGTAGAATAGGGCTTATCTGACGATTGAAAAATCGGCCCTTACTTATCTAAATTTTCCACTCACACTGATTCACTCTAATTACGAACGAGTGCACGGCCATATGGCATCTTTAAAAGTGGGTGTGTCCCCGCATGACAACAAAAATAACTTCTAAACCATTCGCATAAGGCACCAAATCAAGCGATTCACCACACGAGTCATATGATCAGTTCCGCTTTCAAGTAAAATTGGTCATTATTTTGTTTAAGTAGGGTTTAAATTGTACCGCTGTATGCACCACAAACGAACACTGTCGAACGATACAGTGGAACAATAAAGAACATATAAACGTGACCTATGTTAACCTAGCTATGTATTAACATATTGTAGTCTGTACAATACACTGAGGAGGTTAGGTTGATATTGAAATAAGAAATATAGAGATGGACACATCTGAAAGTCTGTAGGCTTATTACCTAACTCGCTCGCAATCGCCATCGTGTTCATTTTGACAGTTCTTGCAGTGGCGTAGCTAGGTAACCTAGGGCCCTGCCCGGCTAGCACAAGAACGCACGAAAGTCGCGTCGCGCGCCAGAAAAACTACCCGTCTCTTTCTAAAACGAACAGTAAGAAAAAGACGGGCAATCTATCTCGCGCGCGACACGACTTGTGCGCTCTCGTGCTAGACGTGCTGGTGCAAATAAAAAAATGCGGCCCCACTACTATCTAAACTGGTTACGCTTTAATAATAATAGTTCAATCGAGATTTTCTGGTAAGGATTCGAGGGCCCTCTGAGCTTGAGGGCTCCGGGGCACTGCCCCGCCTAGTCCCTTGGTAGCTACGCCACTGAGTTCTTGTATGAAAGTGCAAAAAAAACAGATCAAACCAGTGGCGTAAGTATAGGGTGGCAGGAGTAGCAAAATGGACCCCACGGACCCCTAGCTCTACGGGGCCTCGAACTGGCTTGGCTTAGAGCACAGTAGGGACGCTGATGCACTTCTTTATATTGAGGAAGGAGCCTCATCTGACGAATTTGCCGCGGGCCCCAAACGTTATAGTTACGCCACTGCCAAAGATGCACTACAAATTAAATTTAATGCCATGTTATATGATAGAAGTTTCTGGTTCTGCCGATTCCAACTCATCATCATCATCATCATCATCATCATCAGCAAAATAATTATTTGATGCAGTAATGAAAGCTAGACGCGATCCCTTTTACTATCTGCGCGGGTAGAGAAGCAACTGGTACATTCTATGTTTTTTCTTTGCTCCCAGACCAGCATGGAAAAGTTATAGCTGATTAATACAAATAACCAAAAAACGCTACCCCCGTACCATTGAACCAATTGATTGGTACCCTCTCACAGTAAATACCATAGTGACGTTACATTGAATTGACAAGGAATAACATGTGACGTTTAGTGTGACAACGTTCTACGGTGGGTCAGGAATCAATGGTACTGTACCATCAGCGGTCAATGTTCAGTAATGACGACAATTGCGCCAACAAGCCCCAATTGATCGGCGCACGCGCAGAATTACTGTAAACGGTTGTTTACACTACAACACTCATTGGAAAATTGTTTTGCACAAGACGAATTGCGCAAGACATCGGAATATCTTCATTCTGTCAACTTCTTTCAAAAAACAACACGTTTTTGAAAAACAGCGTCTTCTCTCATCCCTGGTGATTCCCGTAAAAATTTAACTTTTTCTATCCGACAAGGAAAGAAAACGAGCAAACGGGTCACCTGATGGTAAGCGAGCACCACCACCCATGGACACGCTCTCATGTAATCAAAGGTTAACTGGTAGACATCCCTTGATAAGTTCGCCTTTGTGCATTTTTTTTTTTTGTGATTTGTATCTAAATTTCTAAACGACACTGAAAATTAGAACACATGGAAAAATCCTAAAAGTAAAGCTATGGCCGGGAATCGACCCGGATCCTCGTCATTCCGTGACGCGTGCACCCCTACACCACCCATAGCAGGTGGGTAAGCCTTCGATTTTTTCCTGTTACTAACTGTCACGTGATTTGTATCTGTTTATTTATATTTATACAATAACTAGATTCTGCCCGCGACTTCGTCTGCGTAGAATTATACATAAAAACTTTCCTCTTGAATCACTCTATCTATTAAAAAAACCGCATCAAATACCGTTGTGTAGTTTTGAAGATATAAGCATACATAGGGACATAGGGACAGATAAAGCTACTTTGTTTTATACTATGTAGTGATAGTGATAGTGAAGTGAAGCATTTACTTTTTTACGTTTTGGAAAAAGGTCAGGTCAGGAGTACCCGAAACCGACGAGCATGCGTGAAGAGATTGATGAGTGTGGACGAAGCTAAAGAAGTGTGTCAGGATCGTAGTAAGTGGAACAAAGTAGTCTCCGCCTACTCCTGTGGGAAAGAGGCGTGACGGTATGTACGTATGTAAGCATTTACTTACTTGCGTCTAGGTATTTTTTGACCTAGTGCATCGCATAGCATAGCGTAAATAGAAATCCTATTGCCCTTGGCTTACTTCTTACACGGCTGATTAAATCTACTGATATGAACGTATCTAAATATATATAACTCAAAGGTGACTGACTGACTGTCTGACATAGTGATCTATCAACGCACAGCCCAAACCACTGGACGGATCGGGCTGAAATTTGGCATGCAGGTAGATGTTATGACGCAGGCATCCGCTAAGAAAGGATTTTGATCAATTCTATCCCCAAGGGGATAAAATAGGGGATGAAAGTTTGTATGAAACTTTGTCAATTTTAAACCGATCGGGCTGAGACTTTGCATAAAGCTACTATGACGTAGGCATCCTCTAAGAACGGATTGCGTAATTTCTGCGGGATAGCGATAAACGAATTCTATGCAGACGAAGTTGCGGGCAACAGCTAGTCTATACATATAATAAATCAGTAGAAAGTTCGTGTCTGTACATTAAATAAATTCATCAATAATAGAGTGCTAACGATTAGGGAAGAGTAATAAAACACAAAAAAGTATGTATGTACGTACATACATACTTTTTCATTCATTTACCTATGTCTGTGTTCGCTAATCACCGAAACTGTTGGACACTATATGGGTGTTGTGCAGATACGCAGTATTTACCAGTGCAAGTCACGTGGTTTTGCACTATGGGTGTTGTGTAGATACGCAGTATTTACCAGTGCTAGTTACGTGGTTTTGCACTATGGGTGTTGTGCAGATACGCAGTATTTACCAGTGCTAGTTACGTGGTTTTGCGCTATGGGCGTTGTGTAGATACGCAGTCAGTGGCGGATTAAAGGTCCAGAGCGCCCTAGGCAATCACTTTATCGGCGCCCCTGTACCGGCTATAAATGGCCATCATAATACTATTAATTTTAACTAGTTTTAGCATATTTATTTAAAATTTCTGAGCTCGCGCGCCCCTCGTAACTACGCGCCCCTAGGCACGTGCCTAGTTTGCCTTATGGGTAATCCGCCTCTGTACGCAGTCAGTGTTTACCAGTGCTAGTTACGTGGTTTTGCACTATGGGTGTTGTGCAGATTCGCAGTATTTACCAGTGCACTATCCCCGACGAATCGTATGAAATAAGGTCCTTGACATTGAAGCTGTAGAGACCAGCTAGCTGCATTTATAATACACGGAACGAGCGACAAGCAATGAAGTAAACAAGTTACTGATACATTGTTGCTTAAGGTTAAAAACCTACATAGTTACATATATTTACAGCTATATATCTTACTATAATACAACAAGGTAGGTGATATGATAGGTTTTTTATACACACATCCATAAATAAATAACGTCTTTATCCCTTACGGGGTAGACAGAGCCTAAGGTAACAAGACCTAATGGCCACGTTTAGCATTTAGCAAAGTAGTGATGGGTTGCTAGCCGTACTTGCGCGGGAAGAGAAGCACCTGGTACATTCTGTGTTTTTTCTTTGCTCCCAGACCAGCATGGATGGACACACGACTGTGGCAAACAAGCGTACGATCCGCCTGATGGTAAGCGAATACCGCAGCCTACAGACGCTTACAAGTCCAAGGAATCGGCATGCGTGCGGCCGACCCTTTAAAAATCATAACACTCCTTTTTTAAACAACCTCATAATGTGGTCCTCCGAGAAAACAGAAATACATATAGAAATAAGTAATCTGTGAGCTCATAGCATGCCATTCGGGTTTGTCTTGTCTCCCTCACTCGGCCAGTGAGTGACACAAGAATGTGACAACAATTTTCCCACCGGAAAAAAGGCTCTGTCTACCCCGTAAGGGATAACGACGTGATTTATGTATATATTACAAGTATTTCAAATCATTAGACCCATTATACAAGAACCACAAATTTAAAAGAACAAAGAAATTATATTCAAAGCTGCGCAGGCGCACACCATACATGGGAAGTAATAATCCATCATTACAACATACACTTAGTATGTTTATACTATGCCGTTGTGTGAACTGACATTTAACACCTAAGCGACAACTTTATTTGCCACCATCACAGTATATATATAAGCTAAAGCAGTAAGGAACCTACGAACAAATCGGTTGAAACGAAACACGCACACAGGCGCGCGCTTTACACGGCCCCTAAGCGGACCTCGTCCACTCCGCACAGGCTCAGGTTCCCTTAGGGGCCGTGTAAAGCGCGCGCCTGTGTGCGTGTTTCGTTTCAACCGATTTGTTCGTAGGTTCCTTACTGCTTTAGCTTATATATATACTGTGCCATCATCGAGGACTTAGGGGTCATTCAAGTATTACGTAAGCGCTTGAGGGGGGCGGGGGGTCTTTGCTTTGCTTATTTTTGATGACATGGTGGGTGGGGGGGTCGATATGGTGATTACGTCAGCAGTTTCGATTCGAACTGCTGCTCACGAATCAATAAAAAACGGAATCCATTAAAAGAAAAATGCATATACATAGGTACCAATGAGTAAGCATGGGAGGGGGGGGTAAGAGGTTTGCTTACTTTTGCTGACAGGGGGAAGGGGGGGGGGGGTAAATAATTGTAAAAAATCTGCTTACGTAATACTTGAATGGCCCCTTAGGGTAAACCAGGGAGTTATTGCCCACTGATAATGATTGCCCACTTTAAGAAAAACATTGCCAGATTCTTCCATGCTGGTCTGGGAGTAAAGAAAAAACATAGAATTTACCTGTTGCTTCTCTTCCCGCGCAGATGGTAAAAGCCCACCGAGGGAATGGGCGAAAATCATAGCAATCATGTTATAGGCGATGAGGCTAGCAACGTAGCAACCCATCACTATTTTGATTAATGTAATTTCGCAGTTTTTGATGTAAATTACGTGAAATGTCTAAACGACACTGAAAATTAGAACACAGAAAAGTCCGGGTATCGAACCCGGGTCCTCGTCATTCCGTGACGCGTGCTAAACCCCTACATCACCCATAGCAGGTGGGTAAGCCTTCGAATTTTTCTATTTGTTACTAGCTGCCGCGTGACCTTGTTACTAAGCGAATTTTTGTCGCCAAGCGTCATCTGTTTGAATGATGTGTCTGTAAATTACGTGTTAAATTTTTAATCGTAACGGTCATTTTTGAACCAAAATTTAAATATATCTAGTTATTGCCCAGCCAATAGCCAAAGATCAGTGGCGTAACTATAGGGTGGCAGGAGTGGCAAAATGCCAGGGGCCCCTAGCTCTACGGGGCCCCGAACTGGCTTGGTTTAGAGCACAGAAGGGACGCTTATGCACTTCTTTATATTGAGGAAGGAGCCCCGCCCCATCTGACGAATTTGCCACGGTCCCCAGACGTTATAGTTACGCCACTGCCAAAGATGCACTACAAATTAAATTTAATGCCATGTTATATGACAGAAGTTTCTGGTTCTGCCGATTCCAACTCATCATCATCATCATCATCATCATCATCATCATCATCAGCAAAATAGTTATTTGATGCAGTAATGAAAGCTAGACGCGATCCCTTTTAATTTATTAAGAACTATAAGTTGCTGGGCAATTACATTAAGTTTTAATTTAAAACTTGAAATTCTATGCGAGAATTTATTAGGTCATAAGAAAATAACAACACACAGTGTGTAACTGTGTTTTTAACCGACTTCAAAAAAAGGAGGAGGTTCTCAATTCGTCTGTATTTTTTTTTTTTTTTTTTTTTTTTATGTTTGTTACCTCATAACTTTCGACTGAGTGAAGCGATTTTAATGATTCTTTTTTTATTTGAAAGCTGGTGCTTCCCGTGTGGTCCCATTTCAATTTGGTCCAGTTCTGACAATGTCACCCATGAGAAAACCATATAAGTCTGAAATTAGCGTGAAGTATCATCATCATCATCATCAGCCTATGTTAGTCCACCGCTGGACATAGGCCTCCCCTAATGAGCGCCATAGCGCCCTGTCTTTAGCTTGACGCATCCAGCATCTGCCTGCAGTCTTTCGCAGATCGTCATCCCACCTGGCCGGAGGGCGTCCTACACTACGTTTGCCAAGTCGCGGTCTCCACTCAAGAACACAGAAGAGCGTTAAGTATGTGTGCGGCAAATCGTTCGTTTCATTTAAACGGCGCTGTCATATGAGCAGCACGTTTAGTAGGTCTACCCATATTCAGAAAAAAATGTTAGTGTACTTCAGATTCACTAAAAATCAAAAAATAAACAAAAATTTTAACAAAAAAAAAACCGACTTCACGAAAAGAATCTATTCCAAAACAAACTATTACGCACTAAAAAGAAAAAAATAATTGCATATTCTTCTACAACTTAATAATCAACTTACTTTTTCTACCTATCCATATATAGGTACGATCTAATGTTGTTACAATTATTGTTATTTTTGTAGTCGGTGTCAGCCAAGGAAACACTACAAATACCCAACAATAATAATACGAGAATACTTTAACAAATACTTTTTCACAAATTAACTTTTATACACAAGCACATCTCACCTATAACTATGTATGTAGTTACAAGCCTACGTAGGCTGACACCGACTCCAGAAATAACAATAATTGTAACAACATTAGATCGATTTGACAATAAATGATATCTATCTATCTATCTATCTATCGTACCTATATATGGATAGGTAGAAAAAGTAAGTTGATTATTAAGTTGTAGAAGAATATGCAATTATTTTTTTCTTTTTAGTGCGTAATAGTTTGTTTTGGAATAGATTCTTTTCGTGAAGTCGGTTTTTTTTTTGTTAAAATTTTTGTTTTTTTTATTTTGGAAGCAGAAGTAAAAATGTCTCAAGTGGGCAACAGCTATGTGGTTTACCCTAATACTTGTTAAATAAGTTGAGTATCGCTTGAGGGATATTTTTGGTTGGTTTTTGAGGTAAAGTATGAGTAAGTGAGATTTCTGACTTATATGTTATTTTATCCTTCCTGCCAACCAGTTAGGCTGTCTTGTAATTTTAAATAATGTTAATTTGTTTAATTATTCTTCTGCTTATGACATATTGCTGTGTGTGTGGAGTAAGAAAGCCGGTAAAATTACTGGCACAAGAGGTATTCTATCCTAGCCCACTAGGCTGGCAACATATCTGCAATCCTCTAGGGTTGCAGGTGTCCGTGCTCGCTTACCATCAGGTGACCCACTTGCTTGTTTGTCTTCCTTGTTGTATAAAAAAGATATTGGACAATAAATAGTGAATAAACATGTTAAGAATCATAATTACTTTTAATTAATTAACATTAGTCTACAATAATAAAATTACTTAATTTAGGTTGTCAATTAAATGCATATTTAAATTAGTTTAATTGTTTTCTGGAATGTATGGTACACTTTAATGTAAGTCAATTAATTAGGCGATAAGACCGCCTATTGTCTACCTTGTTCTTTGTTTCTGTATTGTTTTTTCAATAAAGAGCATTTGTATTGTATTGTATTGTTAATTATGCTATTACCACCTAAAGACTACCAGTACAGTAGCTTGTATCAAAGTATACTTATTAGTTTTTACTCTCTGTCTACCACATAAGGGACAAAGATGTGATTTACATGTGTGTGAGTGTGTGTGTGTGTGTAAACAAGAAGCTTGTTTTTGGTGGTGGTATGACACCCTTTGTGTGCGAATATGACTCAGACTGTTTTTAAACTTACTGCCTCACTCATAAACTGACAAATATATTTCTAATCATACATTAGTGATGAATTAATTTATGCAGTCTTGTTAGTGAGTCAATTAGCTAACTAGTGACCCTTTGTCTCAATTACCTACTCATGACTTTTTGTCATTTAATAAACTTCACCAGAGGTACATGTAGAGGACAAACTTAACATGATCTGATTTCAACCCATTTCAAGTGGTTGCATTGATTTCAAGCATGTGTATAGGTGTAATAGTTACTTTGTAATGTAGAATTCAATTGTTAGCAGGATTTTCCTCAAAAATACTCTTTGGACCTATAATAATATTTGACTAACACTTTGGCTGCATGGTTTCAAACCTTTGCCTTTTCCATTGCAGAGAGAACATAAAAACATTACATCATTATCTGAACTGACCATTTTTTGGAATGGTTAAGAAATAAGCATAACCTAACCCAATATTAGCCACAGATTTAGGTTTGTAGCAAACTGAGCTTAGCTGTTTTTAAAACACAATGGTTTGCATATAAAGTGTTGTCATATTGTTTTTTTTTTTTAAAAAACAATGCATTTGGTCAAATGACTAGGTCCCTTACTACCTTAGTAGGCAAGAATATGTTTGAAATTAGAATTAATTCTGTCCACAAGGAAATATAAACTTATGGCCTTCAAACCCTACACCTATGACATGAATCAAGTGTTTTAATTTTGTCAAGTTGTTTTTACTAAAATGAGTCAATCACTGTAAGTATAGCACAGAAGGAACCTAACTAAATTCGTTCTATGTGATACATTGTTAAACCTTTGTCAATCAAAATAAAAATATTATTGTAACTTAATACCTTTAGGATACTCTTTTCAGTATCCAGACACCCAGTTTTATGGGTGACTTATTAATTTTGATGGCTAACAATTACTTTTAAATGCCGAATAGATGACCATTCATTCATGGAAGCATGTAGTTAGCAACACAAAGATATGTGCCGTCATTTGAGCGCAGTGACAACAAAGAGCGGAAACCAAAACAAACCATCAAAAACCAACTAACACAGTAAGAGATTATTCCACATTTGACTCAAGATAATAAAGTAATAATAATTAATTATATTTAAGTACTCACTGATATGTATTGAGTTTTTTAACAAAACAAAATCCACGATCAAAGTGCAAAAAAAAACATGACACCACAACACAGGAATTAAATATATCTTGTTCACTAGCACTTAACACGCGCGATTTTAGAAATGGAGTGTTCCGTTCTGTTCGCTGTACCGTAAGCTAGGGACTCGACACCCCCGCACCATACCATAGCTTGACGATGAATGAACTACGACCAAGCGCGTAAGCGAGACGATCTGAATCTGGAATTGTCATTCGTATTCGTAGTACTCCGGACAACGACCTTTCGCTAATTAATAACAAATAATAATGCCTCATCAAATTATAAACGAAGCTTCCTCATATAATAACACAGTACCGATGAGGAATTCATTATTATTTTAACGCCCCGAATCTCGGTCAGCTGTTTTTGAAATACATTATAATAGGCGCAAATCTGCCATTTTGAATTGATTCATACATAACTTTTTTTTAGTGCTGCCAGACCAAAAATTTTTGACATGGTTTAAGAAGACGTATCTTTTTGCAAATAACTCATCGATATTTATGTTATAATAATTAGACTTTAAGTACATTAATTTGGTGTATCTGCGTTGCGTACTAAACAAATTGAAGGTTTTTTTGTATGTATTAAAGGTAAATACTCTAATTAATGAGCTGGGTCTATTATTAAAATCTATAGTGAAGCGAAAATAAATTGCATTGGCATTTTCTATAGTAAATTCACGGTTTCATTCAACACTTTCAACTTATGGCGCCATTCAATTTTTACTTCTACATTCAGTTTTACTTCTACATTCAGTTCATTCTGTATTCATGAAGGAAAAAACAAGAACTGCGATGTTTATAAACAATGTTATCCGCAATTCACTTGTAGTTTTAGATTTAGAACAACTTCAGCAGTATGATGAGTGAAATCATGGGACGTTCTCATTTAGTAATGCTGAGTTTCTTTTGTATTTTGATAACATTAAATTATTTCAATATGTCGTTTGCTGATTCGAGAGAAAATTATGGTTATACCATGCCGGATTACGGTTTTGAGTGGACCAAAAAATCAAATTTAAGGAATAGTTTGTCAAACAAATTTGCACTGAAAAAGCTGAGTGAAACAAGAGTTCGCAAACTTAAAGAACGTATAGAAAACGACACGGAATATTACGACGATATACCACACTTTAAAATTAGTGTATCTGAGAATGTTAAGAAAAATTCTATTCAATTTGAAGATGATTTCAAAAATATCATGCAAATGGAGGGTGTTACGTATATTTATAAACGGGATTTGTATTGGAGAACCTGGCGAGAGGTGACATATCCCAATAGTAGTAGTAAGAATGTAGTTTGTTACAAGTGTCAAAATATTATAAATTATACCGAAAATAATTGTACTGTTTGCCATCCAGGTGGATATTGGGTAAGAATTTTTGAACTTACTTGTTTCTCGCATGAGCTTACGATTAGTTTTTTTAACATGATTAATTATTGGATATCACTAGTTCATTCGAAATTTAATGTTCTAAAGGGGCTTCTAAACGGGCCATGTTTTGCTGCAATTTGTGGCTGCACTATCGGCAACTAATTTCCCGGCCATCACAAAAATATTTTATTGCAACTGATGGCCGAGCAATGTATGGCTGGGCAATGTGTGCATTTATGTCTGCAATAGTATGGCTCATGATGCAGACGCTTTAAACGGGCTACACAAACCGGCAACAATGGCTGACGAGATAACACTTGTGGCGGCAGATTATCTTATTTTAAAAAAGAAGCAAAAGAAAAACGAGAGGTTGTGGATTAGACCTTATTTAAATAGGCGTGAAACTTTGGATAATTTGAGTCTAGAAGTAAGCCTTGATAGTAAATTATTTAAAAACTTTACGAGAATGTCAAAGGGTGATTTCGACTTTCTTTTAAATAAAATAGGACCAAATATTAAAAAAAAAGATACAAATATGAGGACAGCAAATTGTATATTCCGGTTTTTATATCCCACAACTCAGGGTGTAAATGTACTTCATTAATGAAGTCAATAGTTATCTCATTAGACCACGTAGAAGTCATTTTTGCAGCATACCCTCGATAAATAACAATAACAACTCATGCAGCTGATCGCAAAGCACTGAACATAGCATCACGGCGTCATTCACAGCAAACTTCATGTCATGTCGCGTAGAAAAAGATACACTGTGTCATAAACCAAGAGAGCGACTGAAACAGCAATAGAACTGGCCGAGCAATATTGCAGTAAAATCGATCGCCTAGCGATCGTCCGGCAACCCATCGGGGCAATATCGGCCATAAGTGTCAATACGAAACATGTTTGGCTATATGGCCGGGACATTACTGCAATATTGCGTAGTCTGGCTGGTATTGCCTGCAATGTTGCCGGGCCACTGTGTTGCAGCCACAAATTGCAGCAAAACATGGCCCGTTTAGAAGCCCCTTTACAGGCAATTGAAGACGAACCGCCATTATGTTCCTTCGAAATATTTTCCTTCACAGGCAAAAATCAATTATGCATTGGAAATTTTTGGGAATTAAAAAATGGGAATTCAAGTTCATGTCCAACCTCGACTACTTTTGAAGAGCTTTCACAATGTGATAATCCGATAATAACTAAGGTGCGCGTATCTCCGAACTACTCGACATTGGTTTCCGAGCGTGCCTCAACTGTCATTTGTCAAGGGCGGGAAGAATGCGAATTTTCCACGTTTTACAAAGTGAGAAGCTATAATAAGTACAAATTATCATAATTTGTTAGAAATATAATGTTATTTTGATAAATATTTAACTAGACATGAGTTTCAAATTATAGCTACTGATAGTTTTACTGTGGTTTGCAGTTCGTGATCTTTGACTGATTATGATTGGAAATATCGAAGTAGGTGCTTAATTTAATTTTTTTGTTTACCGGTTCAGTATTAGTAGGTTCAGTATTAATTAAGGCTGTTTAGCAGCGTGGTATCACTGACCTTTTGAATGAAACTAATTGTCGAACTGTGCTTTTCAGATGGACTCCGACATAATAATATTCAGAATAATAAATTCATCCAACGACGTGATTTACTCAAGATTAATGAAAACTGGCGAAAATTACGCCTGTACAGACGACTGCGGCCATTTTGATTTTGACACGATGACCTTAACGCGAAATGAGAACCATGTCATTTTAAATTTATTAAAAGATTACACGCGTAAGAGAAAGCGCGATAACTCTTACCCAGTTTATAATAACGCCAAAAATACGAGGAAAGAATCAAATAATGCTTTGAGACAAAGTTTATTCCATAAAACGCATAAATATCTCTTAGAACAACCATTCACCACTGAAAAATATCGTCTGATAAAAGCAACTCTGTCATTTTGTAACAAAATGGTTTCGAGCGAAGTCGACAAAGATTATGATTATGATGGTGCATAAAACTTTGAAAAGTTTATTAGGCAGGGTAAAGGATTGGGGAAAGAGAAACATTGTTCTATTTCTTTCCAAGTTTACTCTGAAATCTTAGATAGACGTTTTTCTTTCCCCCGTGACATAATCTTATTTAAAATCTCCACCGATCGGGCAGCGGCGTAGTAAATTTTACGATGTGTTTAAGGAAAAACCTATGCAGTTCTTATTTTTCATATTAACACGTTATTTACGAGCGAAACCGTTTGCATTCGCGAGAAGACGTGGCCTCATACTGTGAAATTCGATTTTCGAAGTTCTTTTGGTGCCATCCCGCTCATACTAATAGTCATTAATGTAGAGTGCGAGGGACGGTACGACGCGAACTTCGAAAATCGGATTGCGGAATAGCCCCCCTAAAATTCCATTACTAGATGTAGGTAACATCAGCCGCTCAAAAGTATACCGGTAAAAGAGTCACAACCTCTGTGACAGCACTTTTCAGCGCAAATCAACGTTTAAAAAAAATACTACACAGCCAATGTCATTACTCTAGTGTAAATTACTAAAGCATAGAAGACGCTTTGGTTTCCTTAACACATTGTAAATTGCACTGTCTCGCTTTGGTGTAAACTTAAGTATTAAATATACATTACACAGTAAATAATTCCTCGAAGAAGTATACTAACTACATTTAATACCTATTGTTTCATGCAAATTGTAAACCATTATAAATTACACTATGAATAGTAAGGCGTTTTAAAACAAGGCACATAGTTAATTATTGTACAGGATTTTTCTTAGTTTTAATTACTAAATTATTAATATGTATGCTTCTTTATTTTGCATGTAAGTATGACAGTACACAACACAAAAACTCTGGATACAGTGGTTTGTTAGATATATTGCTGTTTATAAACTACTATAATATATACTAACATGGTTCAAATATAAATTTACCATTGTATAACTTGTTTTGTAAGCAAAAAAAAATAACATGCATTACTACTACCATTAAAACAATATATATTTTCAAGGCACTTATTTCGAAAGAAAGTAGGTACTTGTAAAACTAGATTTAAATGAATAAAAGGACTATTTGACTAATACTAAATTTCATATTTTCGGAAGATCTCCTTCAAGGGCAAACATGTTTATTACGGAGATGTTCCCCGCACTGCGACTCTCCTGGTCGCCAGATGCGCCCGCGCAGCAACCGCGGGGAGACCTTCCTAAAAGATAGACTAGACTAGACAGCACAGCTAACACAAGAGCGTGAGATAGCCTACCTGTCTCTTTCTACAACAAATAGTAAGAAAAGGACAATGTATCTTGCACACTTGTGCAAGCCGTTCAGATTATTCTTGTCCTGACTATTAATCTAAGTCAAAGTATTTAATTTCTAGTTTTACAAATCAAGCCTCGCAAAGTAATACTTAATATACTATGAGTAAGTGAAGATTTTCTTAATTTTAAACTTACACAATTTACTATGTCAACACGTTAATATTGTATAATTCAATTCCCTGTCTTGATTTTTAACCCAATATAAAAAAACAAATGTCTATGCTGTACAAACCCAGAAATAAAAGGTAGATTCAGTATTAGAAAACGAAAAATGATAGAAATGCTACAATATTTTGCAATCCCATCCCAGCATCTCTTTTTCATTTGCTCTTACTGTACCTACCTACTTGTATATTGCACATGCTTATTTTAGTCTAAACCCTCGCAATACCCCATTGCAACCCATGACAGGGTGGGATGAAATTACTATGCCAACTCACAAGAGATGGCAAAAAACTTTATACTATAAAAAGGAATTGCTTGCATGATAAGAAAAACATTATTCTAAGATATAAAATGGAAGACTCATGTTTGAGCACAATTTATAACAATTGCAAGATAAATAGTTGCTGATGCATAAAAATCACAACCACAAGCTTACAATTTTGTTTGTAGTTTTTTATCAACACAAATGTTTAAACATTATTTCTTTACAACCCAGGGACACTTGGATATAGGATGGAATCCTCGAACCACCAAGCAAGATTGGCAACATTATCAAATCTGCATACACTGACTGGCAACATTACACAAGCTGTCTAACTTTTAAATGAAGAGTGTTCTCCATGTAAATGGACTTGGCTCAAAGCACTCAACATCCAGATCACAAAATCTTAAAAAAAACTGTCTAACTTTTAAGGAGTTTTCCAAGATGTGGTTCCCATTTCAGTCTCTATAAAACTGTCATATAATGGTATCAGGTACAAGGGCTAAGAAGTTCCATTATTATTTCGCGGCTTGACTAAATTTCTGTAAACTTTACGCCTGGCTTTCTTACCACATACATGGTTGACCATCTGATAATGTCTGTGGAACTGTCTCTTACATTCCTTGCATTTGAACTTACGAAAATCTAAATGTGTCTCCCTTATATGATTTACCAGACTTTTCTTCAGCATCTCCTTCTTGCAATAGTCACATACTACTTTTGAATAGTGATTTATGGAGTATGTTGAACTTAGATCTTGTGTTTTACATTGATTTTCTACTGAATCATTAACTTCCTGTTTGAGACATTTTTTTATCACAATCACATTGTTATTGACCTTAGTCATTTCCACACATTCTTTTGAGTCTTTCACGTTTTCCACCCAGGTCTCGTTTAGGGTTCTTTTTAGATGCACTTCTTCTCTGGCTTGAAAATTATAATGTGTTTTTCTAATGTGATATTTCAGGAGTCTCGCTTCGCAGTAAGTGACACCGCAAGCCATGCATCTGAACTTCAAGTCACTCCGCTGTTGTAAGGAATCGTCGTGAATCTTCAAATGATATATCAAGCTAGTTTTGGCAAGGAAACTACGGTCGCAGTAGTCGCAGGAATAAGATTTACGATTGGAAGGCTTCACAGCGTGTGTCCTAACGTGTTGTATGAACGCGTCTTTTCTAAAAAACTGTTTGAAGCAACTGCTGCACTCAAAACGTGATTTTATAACTTTATGCTTGTATAAATGACATTTGAATTTATATGCATTTCCTTTTACCATTTTATCACAGATTTCGCAATACTTTACAGAATTATTAGTCATGCGTTCGATGGGTTTGATTTTGCTTTTATTCATGTTAAATAAACAAACTGAAAATGATGTGGAGAACTTAAAAATCAACGTAAATAAAGAAAAAAAACAATAATTCACTTTCACACCATGAGTATTTTCATTTTTTTGACATTTGTTTGACACTACACTAGACGTCTGATCTGAGCTGGGCAATTATTTTTTTATTGTTCAAGTTATTAGTATAAACGCTCAAAATATTGGCAGATAGCATAAATCTTGTGCCCTTTGTTTTTTTTTATAAAGCTAACTTACATGTATATACCATGAAAATTTTGCCAATATTTAAATGAAAGCAGTAAAATTAGTTTAATTAAAATTAATTATTGAAGATTTCTTGACATCTGCCTTAGTTACTGACCTGAGTAAGAGTAAACATGCATACAATAAAAACAGAAGTCCCTGGAGGTCAAAGCGTGGGTGACTGGGTGCGCTGAGGATTTGAGCCAGTAAAACAAATAAAACATGCGCTATGTGCTAATCAGTCGAATGTGTTACAAAAGCAAGACACTCGTCAATTTTTAAGACATCGTGAACATGACTGTAATGTTACAAAACATACGACAGCCTTTTAACAGAAAATTACAGCGACAGGGTTCTAACTCAATCCAGCGTGACAAGTCGTGTGAGATACCTTTACAATACGCATTTCGGTTTTAGAAGGTGTCTGAGCGACGAACTCCGCCTGTGTTATTATGAATTTCTGCTATATTGCCCACCAGCTGAGTTAAAATAATGCTTGATTAAGTCAAATTAAATGTAAATGTGTTTTAACCCGTTGAACTACGAGTCGAAAGGTATATTCTCGATTCACCCTTACACTGAATTCTACAACGACTATTCTCGATTTTTCAAAGGTTAGTGGTTTATATGCTCATAAAACTTATTTACTTGTGGAAAATTGTTCGACGTTTTGACTTTTTGTCATTAAACTTTAATATCATAGTGACACAATAGATGTACATTTATTACGTATTACATGCTTAGCAATGTGGCACTACCTACTATAAGGTTTATGTCTTAGCCAGTGCTATTTTGAGATCAATATTTTTAAAACTACTCATTTACACAATCATACCAAAGTTGAAACTTAGTAATAGCTATAATCATGTAAACACAGTTTTTTACATACAGTTAATGTTTACCAAGTATGAGTGGCATGTCTTTTACATCACTATGATGTAACATAGCCATGGACTTTACATCTTTAAGAATCTGGAGTAGTAAGACCACTTTAAAGCTGCAAAACCTCAAGTTAATTGTCTATTAAGTTAAAAATTTACTTACTAAGAACTGAGAACATTCTGCAATTTATGATTCCAAGATAACATTTTTAAGGAAGTATGATGATTCATAACAATTTCATAATAATTCCTTATCTAATGTTTTGAATGGTTTTGCTGTCAATTTGTGGTTATTATCTTAAAAGAACCGATGTTGAAGAAACTTACTGAGCACCATTTTGGAAAAAACAAACCCATGTTGCTTAGAATCCAACCAATGAATATTTAGAAATATCCAGTTATTTTCACTTAAATTTTGCACATTTACTAAATATTTTTTTTTCTGCTTTATCTTAAATATCATAAATTCTGCCTTAACTTGAATAACTATGTAGTTGGAAGATATTCCTTTGCTACACTAAGTCTCAATTTCATTTGTACGGTTCAACATCAAAGACTACTTGCATCATGAATGTCAGTCTGTTTTTTTTTCTAATGTACTATCTGTCATAAAAAATGGTAAAGCACAGACTGACTATACTGTTGCTAGTAGTGTAACAATTACGGGGCAGGATGCATAAAATGCCACAGGCCTCTTGGTCCATGGGCCTCTGAACTGGGTTAGCCTAGACCACAGAAGGGACATTGGTGCGCTTCTTTATCTTGAGGAAGGATGTTCATCTGATGCGCTGAACATTATTATTATTATACCACTGACAGTAGCTGTGCTTGTCATAGCTTTCCGTTATTTTTCACTATTGTCTCAAGTAACCCTGTCTGTACAAATGAGCTAAGCTTCTTAAAGTCTTGTATGTTCCTAAATAAATAAATAAATATCTTGGGACCATTCAACAGTCCGAAACTAAGCAAAACTTGTGATATGGGTACTAGACGGATAGATATACTTAAATAGATAAATATATATATTTCATGTTGAAAGATAAATATATACTTAAATATACGTTAAACATCCAAGACTCATGAACAAACATACATCTCAATCAACAAAAATTATTTACTTTGCTACTGCGCTATTTACACTACTTATGTGCAAGATAACCAATGTTTTTCGAACAAACTTCCTCATGCAAAACATAAATATTTCTCAATATTTTATGTCAACGAACTTTCTTATTTTTCATACATGATATCTATGTACCCCAACTGGGGATCGAACTTGGGACCTCAAGATTCATAGTCAGGTTCTCTAACCACTAGTCTATCTATTCAAGTATCATCTATAATATTAAAATTACACTGTTCCAGTTCACCAACCATGTCTTCGAAGCAATCCACGAGCAAGGACTCGAGGATAGCCAAAAAAGAGGTCATGGTCACCCGACACAAGTCAGCCCAGATGAAGCGCCAACTACGAGTCAAAGACCGAAGCATGAAACACGTTACGGACCTCCTGAAGAGCCCTACAAGAGAAACCCAGGCCAACCAGCCAACAAACATGCATAAGGACAACCAGAAATCGAAGACACCACCAAAACTTAAGCAATCGTTGCTTAAAAGTGTGGAAAAGGTGCAGAAGTTGCCAGAGAAAGTGTTTAAACTGTCTAAAATGCTGCGGAAGAAGGTGGCTCTGGTGGAAGATGTCGAGTTCTACCCAAACAAAAGGAAGAGGACGTTGGATGTGAAGAAGGTGGTGCTGAAGCCAAACCATGAGCTCCAGATGGTTGCCAGCATCGTGGGGTCTGTTAAGAGGAAATGCGGAGTGCCTCATAAAGGTATGGCTTTCAAACACACATCTTAAGTGCTCAGAGATCATTCATGTATTGAATTTCATAGATGCTTACACATTTTTGAGCAGTATAATTATGTAAATGCTTTATTCATGGCTGTTTCAAATGGTTGCCATTGCAGTTCAAAGAGGCAACGCGGCCAGCATAAAAGAAAGAAGCAAGACATTTTATTCCTTTTTGCAATACACGCAAATATAAGAGAATATACACAATTTTATAGAAAATAAACAAAAAAAAACAGAAATGAAAAATAGATCATCAGCATTGTGTCTGTCTTAATGGGAACCTTTGAACCAGGCATGAAACAGGGGGATTTTTTAGGTTAATTTTTAATCATTTTTAACTTACTTTACTTTAAATCAACTTTCCTAGTTTTGGTGTTCTTTATTGTTATTTAGTTCCTAATAGTTTGTATATTAATAAATTCATTTGAATGCTTTATTGTATGTATGAAGATAAAGTATCAAACACAATTGGTTACTTTGGGCTCTGTCTACCCCGTAAGGGATACACGTGATTTATGTATGTATGTATGTATGTACAATTGACAAAAAATAAAAGAGCTTCATGTATAAGGCGAACTTATGCATTAAAGGGATTTTGTGGGTGAGAGGAGCGTTTTATTAGGGACAGACAAAGAGTTTAAAATTACAAATTTCGAAAGCAACATAGTACTTAATTATTATTATTTCTGCGTGTTTGTACCCGAATCCTTAATGTTATTTGTGTTTGAGGAGATTTTTATCTATATACATAAATATATTGTTTAGCATTGTTTACTTTGGGACTGGATCTCTTTGTGTAAATAGGGAATGTTCATGATATTTTTGTCTTTAATTTAAAGCACATTTATGTAATAAATATAATAAAATATATTTCAAATAACTATAAAAAGAATAAAAATTCTTCCATGCTGGTCTGGGAGTAAAAAAAAAAAACATAGAATGTACCAGTTGCTTCTCCTCCCGCGCAGATGGTAAAAGTCCATCGAGGGAATGGGCGTAGGAATCATATAGGCGATGCGGCTAGCTACCCATCACTATTTTGATTCCCCTTTCCACCTATATATCTATACGCCCACAATCATGCTAAGCGTGGCCTTTGGGTCTTGTCACCTTAGGCTCTGTCTACCCCGTAAGGGAGAAAGACGTGATTTATGTATGTATGTATGTATGTATGTATAAAAATAATCGAGACAAGACCTACAGGCCACGTTTTGCAAGACACTTAGGGCGTAGAGGTGGAAAGTGGAATCAAAATAGTGATGGGTTGCCAGCCGCATGACCTATAACATGATTCCTGTGATTTTCGCCCATTTCCTCAATGGGTTTTTACCATATACGCGGGAAGAGAAGCATCTGGTACATTCTATGTTTTTTCTTTGCTCCCAGACCAGGGAGCGTTCAAGTATTACGTAACGCAATTATTGAAGATTTTTGACCCTCCCTCCCCCCCTTGTAACGCGCCGTAACGTTTTTCTGTACCCCCCCCCCCTGCCCCTCTAAACGTTACGTAACACTCCAGTGACCATTTTTACCCAAGTGTCAAAATTTATGTTGCGCAAAGTACAAGAAAGTCGCTATAATATCCTTGTTATAGTTTTAATCGCCTTGGCGGTAATAATATTAAATAACACAAGAGATGTTTAACCCGCAATACATGCGTAGTTTGTTAACTTGGCAGTTTTAATTCCATATTTTTTTATTAAAAAAGAAAACGTTACGTAACGTGTTGTAAGAAAGCCGTGTAACGCATCGTAACGTTTTACGATACCCCCCTCCCCCCCAAATTGCGTTACGTAATACTTGAACGCCCCCCCAGCATGGAAGCAAATTGTCACATGTCACCCACAATTGTCGCGTTGGTGGAACAGGAGCTAGGTACCTTAATTAATAAATATAAATTGTCATTTCAGCCACATCGAAGATTGCTGCCCCGGAGGCCACCAGCCCGGAGTACTGTCCGTTGACGATGGCCGAAGTCATCAGCATCATGGAAGAAGACCTGACAGACGAGGACCTGATGGAGATCCTGACCTGCCCCAGCCCGGTGTGGTGGGAAGATGGACCCAGTGAAGAGTATATAGAAGGTGAGAGCATAATGAATTAATGATAAATACTGAGTCAGGCTTCCCGCTGAGGTCTTCCCATCGAGTTACGACCTGGGTGCCTTTAAGAGGCGAGTGTACAATTTTCTGCAGGGCCGACAACGCACTGGCATCGCGTAAAGCGCTGCGGGTGTCTATGGACAGTGGTGATCATTTACCATCAGGTGATCCACTAGTTCGCTTGTCTGGCCTCTCTAACATAAAAAAGGTCGCTTAAGCGCAGTACCCCACCGACAGTGGCGTAACTATAGGGTGGCAGGGGTGGCAAAATACCACGGGCCTCTAGCTCTATGGGGCCCCGAACTGGCTTGATTTAGAAGACAGAAGGGCAGTGGCGTAACTATAACGTCTGGGGCCCGTGGCTTATTCGTCAGATGGGGTCCTTCCACAATATAAAGAAGTGCATCGGCGTCCCTTCTGTGCTCTAAACCAAGCCAGTTCGGGGCCCCGTAGAGCTAGGGGCCCCTGGCATTTTGCCACCCCTGCCACCTTATATTTACGCCACTGCAGAAGGGACGCTGATGCATTTCTTTATATTGAGGAAGGCGCCCCATCTGACGAATTTGCCGCGGGCCCCAGACGTTATAGTTACGCCACTGCCCACCGAATGGCGTTAGCGGGGAAAAACCGCGTGTTATTGGCCCCAAATACTACGAGCACCTACCCTCCGATCTTAAAAATTAACAAAGTGACGAAACATCTGAGCGTCGACTGAAAGTCGTGTTGTTAAAAAATACATTTTATTCTGTGAACGAGTTTCTGGATGTGACATTTTTATTTATTTATTTAATTGCATTGTTTATTCCGTTAATTTTGTCATTGTATTATTATATTAAATTAACCCTTTGGTTTCTTTGTTTATAAGCAGTGACGATCCCTAGTGGAGAATTAATTTAATTTTACCTTGTTTTATTATTATTTTTTTGCTATTTTCGTAATATTCAATTGATTTGTATTATTTAATTTAATTTAATTTCCTCTTGACGACTACAATCTAAATTCTCCTAACTTGATAATGTACAATTTATGATGTAATTTTTATTGAATGAATAAATAATCGAAATCTAAATCTAAATCATGATTCCTAAGATTTTCGCCTGTTCCCTCGATGGGCTTTTACCATTTGCGCGGGAAGAGAAGCAGCTGATACATTCTATGTTTTTTCTTTGACCAGCATGGAATTTTAGGAGTGCAAAGCCAAATTGGCAAAATGTTCGTCTGTCTGTACAACAATTACACTTAACTCAGGAACTGACAGAAGTGTCAAATGTAAAGATGTTAATGTATTATTTGGCATTTCAGAGGCAGTATTCAGAAGAACACCAGAGCCTCCACCGAAACTGAAAAAACAAGAAGCTGTTGTAAGTATGGAAGTCGTAGCTGAAGAAGAAAAGAAAGAAGGCATGAACATAATGAATCTGAACAAGAAAAGTGAAAAATTCCTCAAAAAACGATCAAAACTAGAAGGTTTGTTAAGTAACATTAAGAATAAGAATGATAGTAATATATCAAGTGTAAATAGTAATAAAGATAAAGCAGTTTCGTGTTCTAGAAATGTTTTTAACGAAGATTTAGTGGTTATATGTTCTAATTATCGCAATGATAATAAAAGCGATAGTAAAAGTAATAATAAAAATGAGAATAAAGAAAGACGGAGGACGGAATCAGAATCTGACAGTGACGATGTAATATTTCACGATAGCAGCATGAATGAGGATGAGTTACTAAAAAGTTTGGAAAACATTGAGATACCTATAGCTAATACTAAAGTAAACAGTAAAACAGATGTCATAGTCATAGATGATGACGATGATGATGTATTAGAAATAACAGGTGACGTTGGCATGGATAAATCAAAGGATAATGAAATTGAAGAAAACAGCGTAAAAGATGAACGAAAAAAGTTAAATGACAAATTGGATGTACCAAAAAATATGCCGGTTTTGATCAAATTTGAAAACAGACAAGTAGCTTCGCCGAAATCGTTTGATAGTTGTAGTTCGAAAGTCAGTGCTTCTAGCCAAGATGTAGATTCGATATCAGATACGAATGTAAAGTTTATTCTGGACGAAGAAATGGACGAAATCAAAATGACTAATAATGTGAGTGGTAATGAGAAAGCCGTTGCAATAAAAATAGAAGACGTCAATAATATTAAACAGGAATCAAGCAAAGAATCTAGTTTGACGAATATGTCAGCGTGCAGAATTGTTGGTGAAACAAGCGATACAAAATCACAGATAAAAAATGTTGATGCAAAAGAAACTGGCAGTCAAGATGAAAAGTCGGCTAAAATAAATGACTATTACAAGAAATGCAAGAAGCTTTATCAGAAGAAAGACAAAACTGATATAAATAAGAACGAACTTATCAATAGAGTTAATGAAGACAGTGACGCTACGAAATTCGTATTCTGCGAATCTTGCTTGCCTAAGACTAAAAAGGTGTCGGATGAGAAAAACATGAAATACTGCCTGAAGTGCTCGTCCATATTTGATTCTGACGATTGTTTTTATTGTTTGGAAAAATCTAAATGCAACGTTTTTTCTTGTTTGCCTTGTAAAAGTAAATTCTGCTGCCAAGTTCTGTTTAAAGCGCATTGCGCGCAAAACCATACGCAAAATAGTAGTGAAAAATAATCCTTTTGTGTAACATACATACCGTCACGCCTCTTTCCCACAGTAGTAGGCAGATACATTGTTCCACCTGCTGCGATCCTGACATACTTTCGCTTCATCCACACACATCAATCTTTTGGCAGGATTCGAACCCGGGCCGCTTGTTTCGCAGGTCACTACCAACTAAGCCAACCATGTATGTCTGTTATTTTATAAAATAGTCTTTTAGTAACTTATAGTTCCTATATTACGGGTTGTATTGAATTGTGTTGTGATTCCGTTGCTTGTTTAGAATATTTGTTTGCTCAATAAACTTAATATTTGTAAATATACATACACAAATGACGTCTTTATCCCTTACGGAGAGACTGAGCATTTTTTTTAACGTGTGGAAAATGCACCTTATGCATTCCCGCGCTCGGGGCAGCAACGGGCGTATGACGGGCTCTGGGGGCGTTCAAGTATTACGTAAGCGCTTGAGGGGGGCGGGGGGGTCTTTGCTTTGCTTATTTTTGATGACATGGGGGGTGGGGGGGTCGATATGGTGATTACGTCAGCAGTTTCGATTCGAACTGCTGCTCACGAATCAATAAAAAACAGAATCCATTAAAAGAGAAATGCATATAGGTACCAATGATTACGTAAGCATGGGAGGGGGGGGGGGGGGGGGGGTAAGAGGTTTGCTTACTTTGGCTGACAAGGGGTAGGGGGGGGGGGGTAAGTAATTGTAAAAAAATCTGCTTACGTAATACTTGAATGGCCCCTCTCCAGCTCGCCGCTGCCTTCCCTATGGAAGGAGGGGAGAGGCCTACCGTCTAAAAACCGACACGATCCCTCCTGGCCATGAAATGTGGGCGTTACGGGAGCACTATGGTGTCACCGCGACGCCCACTGGCCGCCCCGGGATGGGGCAGATGGCAACGGCACCGTTGAGTGCGGGTTCCAGATTCCCCGCCCTCCCCCGCCGGTGACCGTTTGATTTTTTATAGAGGTTGACTCCTCGCAGCCACGGGATGACTGAGCCTAAGGTAACAAGACCTAACCACGTTAGGGGGCGTCCATTAATTACGTGAGGTATTCAGGGGGGGGAGGGGGTCGAGCCGAATCTTACTAAATCTCATTTGGGGGAGAGGGGGGGTCTTGGCAAATATCACGAAATTTTTTTTTAGCGGAAAATGGCGTAAAACTGCGTGAAAATGAAGTTAAATTAAAGTTGAATTAATAATTAAAATGACAGAAATATTTGCAAATACTAGTCCTTGCTAGTCTTAAAAAAGTAATTAAACAAATTGTGTTATATTTTTTAATAAATCCAATACTTTTATACCCAAAGTACAAGTTTTTTTAAAATCTCACGTGAGATCGGGGTAGGGGGGAGGGGGTCGAGAAAAATCTTACGACATCTCACCAAGAGGGGTGGGGGGTCAAAAAATCCTTAAAAATGCCTCACGTAATTAATGGACGCCCCCTTAAGCATGATTGTGGGCGTATAGGTGGAAAGGGGAATCAATATAGTGATGGGTTACTATCGCCTATAACATGATTCCTAAGATTTTGTAAATATTGTATTGCCTTATAGATGTGTATAACATTAAGGTAGTCTCGATAACTTGCAAGTGATGTGCTTCCAAAAATAGAGTTCTAGATTTTTTTGCACGTGGGACGGATATAGCGTAGTAATAGTAAATAATAGTGAGGTAACTTGGCCGTGTGGCCTAGAAAGTGTACTTACCCTTTACATTTCCAAAATGATAATATTTAATTTTTTCCGAATAAAAAAAGCGTCCTCGATTTACCATTTTATTTTTTCGTCTTTGTGACGGCTCGTACGTGAATAACAAAAGGAGAACAAAATTTCTTTTGGAAAAAATAGTAAAATAAGAGGATCAACTGTTTCTTGTTTTTCTGTCCCATCAGCGAGGGGACAAATATGTATAGTAGCTTGTTAGAAAATATGTATCATTATACTAACATACCTACTATACTAACAGGGCCAACAACGCACTGGCATCGCGTAAAGCGCTGCGGGTGTCTATGGACAGTGATCATTTAACATCAGGTGACCCACTAGTTCGTTTGTCTGGCCTCTAAAAAAAAGAATGTTTAGTACATGACCAAATATTGTATCGATGAAAAACTTAAGTAAATGCTCTGTTGTGTGTAGTAGTGTACAGAACTGTTATGGGACAAGTCATTTTACTAATTTGGAACGTGTAGCGGTGCGGTCGAACGGAACTCGAATTAAAATGCGTTCACTCGTTAAACGACAGTCTTTTAATAATTATAAGCACAATATTGTATATTTACAGATTTTAGTCAGGATTAACAGTTTTACACGAGGTACCAAAATATGCGTCTTACAAGAGCAAATATGGCTGAAGCAAGAGAGAGCGGGGGGGAAGGGAAAACTTGTCCTATTGGATGTCGCGTTGGTGCGCGAATTTGGCGCGCGCGGCGAGAGCGCGCCACATAACCGTCGCCTAAGCCTAGGTTGCTTCGGCAGTCTGTCAACTGCTGCCTAGCTGAGCCACTAGATGGCGCTATAAACGTCAATTTGTCTATCTCACAGACATCACATGTATTTGTTTTTGCTCTGTGGTCTATCTATTCGCACACATTGCTCACACATACAACAGGTCATTTAGTTAAGTTTTTCACCAATAGAGGCTTATAACTGCCGCGAAAATACAGTCATGTTTGGCGAATTTTAAAGCTATGAACTAACGTTTTAAAGTGAACGAGGAGAACGTTATCATAGCAAAGTGTGACAAGAAAAGTTGAACCGAGGTACGGTCAAGTGCAAAAATAAGTATCGATACGAACTTCTCAAAAATATGCAAGTAGCAGAGCTTGCACTGCTGTGTTCCGGTGTGGAGAGTAAAGCCGGGGAAATTACGGGCACAAGAGGCATTTCATCTTAGTCCTCTAGGTTGGCAACGTATCTGCAATCCCTCCGGGGTTGCGGGTGTCTATGGGCAGTGGTGATCACTTACCATCAGGTCACCCACTTGCTCGTTTGCCTTCCTATTCACATTAAAAAAAAAAAAATGTCCCACGACCTTATTACGACGGTGTAAGTGTATGGTACTTATTTTTGAAACTTTGGCTAGGTACATATTATTACACTTGACTGTACACCCTTTTTTTGTAAACGCTTTACTATGCAGTGCAGAGCGAGGTAGCAACGTTCCTCTCAACTTTAATCCACAGGCTCCAGTTTTCACCTTGACAGCGAGACAAGGAAGTGAGCTCACTATATGAAATTATTACGGTATAATAATTTAGTAGAAACCGAGTGTATGCAGTTAGTTATATAAGTCTATATATAATGGTACTAGCTGTTGCCCGCAACTTCGTCTGCATAGAATTCGTTTATCGCTATCCCGCAGGAATTACGAAATTTTCCGGGATAAAAAGTACCCTATGTGTTATTCCAGACTATAATCTATCTATGTTCCAAATTTCATCCAGATCTGTCCAGCCGTTCTGGCGTGAAAGAGTAACAAACATCCAAACATCCATACTCACAAACTTTCACATTTATAATAGTAGGAAGTAGGATAGTACGCAGATCTAAGTATCAGTATTAATGTACATAGCGTAGAATGTAACTACATATAGTCATTCGCTCGTTTAGCAATATGAATAAACGAATTGCCAAGTCACATAGTTTTTTTCTACTCCTGTACCAGCACCACTATAAGAACACTCATACTGTCTATTCCCTCTAAAAGCACATGTTGGCTTATGTCGCTCTAAAAGTGCTCTCTGCCAGCCATAGACTGCCAGACCTAGGTAAAACTTACACGATCAACACTAAATTTACGATGAAAATGCATGGCTACCAACTTAACAAATTATTTCATTCATATAGTTTTTTATAGAACTAAAACTTTCTGAACTAAATGCATACCTAGCTGCCAACAGAACAAACAAGATTTTTTAATAACGTCACTGGCAAGTTGCTAAATGCGCCAAGAACGCAAGGCTATAAAAAAGTAAACTTTATCGCTATCCCGCAGGAACTACGAAATTTTTTCGGAATAAAAGTAGCCTATGTGTTATTCCAGACCATCTCTATTCCAAATTCCATCCAGATCTGTTAAGCCGTACTGGCGTGAAAGAGTAACAAACATCCATACATCCTCACAAACTTTCGCATTTAACATTAGTAAATTAATTGATTTTTGTTTCTCCTGACCAAATTCGCAGAATCCCGAAAAAACAATCCCATGTAGCGACCCCAGCGCCACCTAGTTGGCCTCTACATAACTACTACGACGCACGAGTAGCTAGCGCCAGTTCTAATGACAGCTGTCACATCGTTCCACATCCCGCTAACAAAGCTTCTCAATGCGGCTGCATAAATACAACTTTCATCCTTCGGACTTCGGTCCCCAGGCATAACATCTGCCTGGAGAGAGATCTCTATTCTGGCCTCTCCCCACACCCTTCAATAGCTCACTGGTCTACAGTGGGTTTGTTGCCCTAGATATGAAAGTGATTTTGGGTCTATTTATGCACATGATTCATGAAACTATCAATGATTTTGTAAGATTTAGTTACTCAGATTTTTTTAAAAATCTTTATTTTCATTTTACATTACAAAAATCGAAAAACGAGAAACAAAATAACGGATATATTCATAATGTCAGTTATGTTTTTAGAAATTAGGATACATCGAAGTAAATAAAGAGGAAAATGTCGAAAATATAATTTTATATTTCCATAAAACGCCTTTTATGAGCTTTTCAGCAGTAATAATTGTTCAAAATATAAGATATGCCGAAATCATGAAAATACGAGCACATTGAGAACTTTCATGAATATATTCGTAATCTGGGCACTTGAAAACGTTAAAATTTTCGATGATATCCAGGGCAACAAAAAAAAAAGTTTTTTTTTGTAGAGCTGTGTAGTCATTCCGTCTGACTACCTTGTTACAAGGTGAAATAAAAGACCAATTGTTGAACAGTTTATGTACTGGGCAGGAAGCGGTGCTTGCACTGCTTGCCGTAGAGCATGCCGAGGAGCTGCTTGTCCGCCGCGCTGAGCTCCGCCCGGTGCCCCATGCCGATCGTCCTCTGCCAGTAGAAGTCCTACAATCCAGGGAAACCAGAGTCAAAGACAGTACGGGTGACACCAGCCCCCAATTTCACCAGCTGGACAATTATCGGAGACAATTGACAATTCTATTTACATTAGGGTGACGGCACCAGTGTTGGACACTTTAAGCTGACATATACCAGTAATGGACACTTCATTCTTAATTTAAAAATGATATGGTTTTAAATTGACTGTTGTAAAATAAATGACTATGCCTTAGTGTCTTTTAAATGAGAGTTATTGTCCATTACTGGGTCATGCCCATTACTGGTCCCGTCACCCTACCTACACACATAAATCACGTCTTTATCCCTTGGGTATAGACTGGAGACTGCTGGAGTCGTAGATGGACTCCACCCACTCGCTCCAACTTCCTGCAGACTGGAGACGGTCTACCTGCAGAGGCAGCACAGTGTGCATGCCGGGCCGGCACTCGCCGCACAGGTAGTTGGCGGGCGCGTGCGACGCGCTGGTGAAGTCGTACGGGATGGACTCGACCCACGCGGCGCGCTCCATCTTCTCCAGGAGGTGTTCCTGTCCTGGTTAATTAAAAGCACGTTGTTTACTGTGTGAGCATACTAGGTACGCAACCGCGCCTAATCTAATCTACACTAATATTATAAAGAGGAAAAATTTGATTGTTTGTTTGTTTGTTTGCATTGAATAGGCTCCGAAACTACTGGACAGATTTCAAAAATTCTTTTGCCGTTAGAAAGCTACATTATCACTGAGTGACATAGGCTACTCTTTACCGCGGGCGAAGCTGCGGACGGAAGGCTAGTTTGACATAATTTTGAAAAAAATCATGGTTCAAGTCACAGAAATCACGTCCTTTATCCCTATACCCTTCGTTGCGAATACAGCATCCAAGATCCTCTGCCGCTGCTTTTCTAGCCGTTATGAGCTCTGTCCCATTAGCCAACCTGTCTGCCTGCTCATTACCTATCACTCCTACATGAGATGGTATCCACTGCAAGATTATCTCATTTTGCTTAGAGTGCAAAGAATGTACAAGTTTTAATATATCATAGGCTTCCCAATCTTACAGACAGTGTTTCACCTAGGTTGCAGTCTGTGTGCCACCTAATGTTACAGTCAGTGGTACAGCTTGTGTCACCAGTGTTGCAGATAGTGTCATCATAGCCAGTATTAGAGCCAGTGTCACCCAGTGTTACAGCCAGTATCACCCAGTGTAGCCAGTGTCACCCAGTGTTACAGTCAGTGTCACCCAGTGTTACAGCCAGTGTCACCCAGTGTTACAGTCAGTGTTACCCAGTGTTACAGCCAGTGTTACTCAGTGTCACCCAGCCCAGTGTTACAGCCAGTGTCACCCAGTGCTACAGCCAGTGTTACTCAGTGTTACCCAGTGTTGCAGCCAGTTTTACCTGTCTTGACCTGCGGCCAGTTGACCTGTAGGTAGTTGTCCCGGTCGTAGCGGTTGGACATCATGGGCACGCCGAGCGCGCGCAGCAGGTTGACCAGCGCGTGCGCCGCGTGCCCCGGCGCGCCGTGCACCATCGCGTGCAGATTCACAGTCTACACACAATACTATAGATATATAATGCCATACGTTGTAGCGGCAGCATCATCATCGCTGAAAATTTCAACTGTCTGGCTATCATGGTCCCTGAGATACAGCGTGACAGACAGACAGATAGATCCCGTTTTCACCCTTTTGGTACGGAACCCTAACTACTACGCACTAGAGCCTTCCCATGACATCTTAATGCGATTCAATTCCGATTCAATTTAAAGTTTTGACATTTTTGGCACTGGTTCGGAATTGAATCGTATTAGGGCGTCATGGAAAGACCACTACCTGATTGCCCTCCTTGACGCCAAGCGCGGGCCACTCCTCGCCCTCCTTCCCGAAGACCAGCAGGTTGTTGGGCGCCAGCGCCTCCGAGGAGCCTGTCTCATGGAAGACCACGCACGAGCCCAGCTCGATCTGCGTCATGGCGTACGTAAGCAACTTGTATTCTGGAGTGCTTCCTGGGTTAACATAAAGTATACATACATATATAGGTACATAAAATCACGTCTTTATCCCTTATGGGGTAGACAGGACTCAAAGGCCACGTATAGCATGATTGTGGGCGCATAGGTGGAAAGGGGAATCAAAATAGTGTTGAGTTGCTAGCCCATCGCCTATAACATGATTCCTACGATTTTCGCCGATTCCCTCGATGGTCTTTTACCATCTGCACGGGAAGAGAAGCAACTGGTACATGTGTCTTTTCTTTGCTCCCAGACCCCCCCCCCCCCTATCACATAAATAAACCCTCACTTACGTAAGTCGTTATCAACAGCGTACATAACAATGCCGAGGGGCCACAGCTTCTTTTCATAGTACTCCTCGTTCTGTGCACTCAGGCCTCCCTGCTCCTCGTCCCCCACCCGCCGCGAGGGGGCGCGCGAAGCGAGCGATGTGCATTCGGCGTTATAATGGGCGTTTATGTAGTTCCGGTCCTCTGTTTTGAGGAAGGTCGAGCGAGCTTTCGCTTGATCCTGTGAATTACATTTTGACTCTAGGGGCCTGATTTTTAAAAGCACATATGTGAAAATACCAGTGGCGTAACTATAACGTCTGGGGCCCGCGGCAAATTCGTCAGATGGGGTTCCTTCCTCAATATAAAGGAGTGCATCAGCGTCCCTTCTGTGCTCTAAACCAAGCCAGTTCGGGGCCCCGTAGAGCTAGGGGCCCCTGGCATTTTGCCACCCCTGCCACCCTATAGTTACGCCACTGGAAAATACCACTCGAAATTGGTGAAAAATTGTGCTGAATTTGAAATACGAGTAGCTTAGAAGACAATCACAGCTCTCATTAATCTTGTGAACTAGTCAAAACTTTGATTAGAACTGTAGTTTTGAAGATATAATCAGATTTATACCACTTTCGAGTGATGTGCTTTCAAAAATCGGGCCCTAGAGCGCTGGGTACTTAACGTCAAAAGTTTCTTCATCACGGCAACGGCCCAGAACTTTCGTCACGTAAAAATATATTTCGAACAATCGAATGAACCTGGGATTTTAAGGAGACGAAAGACTCAAAATCTTAAGTCTTTTACAAAGGTTATGGGCAGCTTTCCAAAACCAAAACCAAGCTAATTATTTTAAGCTCTAATGCGAGTGTTATAACAAATGTTTTGTACTAAATTGAAAAGTACGTACGTTTTTAAATGTCACAAGAACATACAGAACATAAAGATTGATTCTCGGCTAATTAGCTTCCTAGAGCGTTTCTCTCGCTCTAACTTACGTGACGCCTCTTTCCAAAGACCGAAGTGCTATCTTATGAGCGGGTACTGTAACTTGTTTGATTTTAACGGGCAAAATATTTTTTTCTATAGTAGCTGGGTAGATGTGAAAGATATCATTGTATTAGGACTCACTTGTTCTTCGAATAACTTCACTAAATCGTAACTGTTTACGACTGGCACTGGAAAACATTTACATAGTAAGGTACTGTTATGTATTGAGTAGCGGCATGCTTAATAAACGTCAGTGCATAGTTATTAAGACAGCAGTTGTTTCACTCGTCCGCTCCTTAAATATAACATTGGCGACGAGGATGGGATATTAATTCTGATAAATATTTTCTAGATGATTTATTAGCTTCAGTGGCGGATTTGCAGTCTCGGCCGCCCCTTTCTCAGTATCCACCATATAGACTACATAATGAAATTACTTTATGGCTAACTTTTTTTGACACGATTGGGGCCGCCCCTAAATCTAGCCGCCCTAGGCCCGGGCCTACCGGGCCTTAGGGTAAATCCGCCACTGATTAGCTTCCAACGTACTGACCGATATTTTATGTAGCTACATACAAGTAAATCGAAGACTCCTTCAGTACGTTATTTTAGCTTGTTCCCCGAATATAACCAAGTTACATAACCGGCACTGGCAAAACCAATGTAGGATGATTACACATACATACATACATACCGTCACGCCTCTTTCCCACAGGGGTAGGCAGAGACTACTTTATTCCACTTGCTACGATCCTGACATATTTCTTTCGCTTCATCCACAGTCATCAATCTCTTCATACATGCTCGCGGTTTCGGGTACTCCTGACCTGACCTTTTTCCAAAATGATGATTAATTGGATTAATTTAGGTTTAGGTGCGGCGGGGGTGGCCGAAGCCGCGAAAATGTTTGTTTTAATTTAGAAATAGTCTTTATTTTACCTTACAATGTCCTGGTTATGTAAAATAGTTATGTACAGGGAACACGCGCAGTGGCGTAACTATACCATCTGGGGACCGTGGCAAATTCTTTTGATGGGGCCCTATCAGTAAAAATCGTCACGTTCAGTTTAATTTTAATATCTTTAAGCTTGCGGCCTCTTGGACCGGGGCCCTCTTGGGTCGGGGGCCCCTGGAATTTTACCAGCCCTGCCACCCTATTGTTACGCCACTGAACACGCGGTTATTTTATCTACACTAATAAATAATCCTACTAATATTATAAACCCGAAAGTTTGTAAGTATGGATGGATGTTTGCTACGCTTTCACGCCAGAACAGCTGAACAGATCTGGATGAAATTTGGAACATAGGTAGATTATAGTCTGGAATAACATACACATGTTTGTCCCGGAAAATTGCGTAATTCCTGCGGGATAGCGATAAACAAATTCTATGCAGACGAAGTTGCGGGCAACAGCTATTAATATTATAAGGAGGAAATATTTGTTTGTTTGTTTGCATTGAATAGGCTCCGAAACTACTGGACCGATTTGAAAAATTCTTTCACCATTAGAACCGTAGGTACATTATGCCGGATAAACATAGATTATATTTCATTCTGCGGGACGAAGTCGCGGGCAACAGCTAGTACAACAATAAACTCACCTGTCTGATCGATGCTGGCCTTCAGCATATCAATAGTTATTCTCGCTATCTCCTTCTTATTTATGCATTTATAACCTATCGGCATCTCCTAAAACATTACTCTAATCTTAATCCACAAACGTAGACCGTCACTTCACCGTCACTTGAGTCTAAATGGAACCTTGTCACACTTAGTGAGACAGGTGCTTGCGATTTTAAATACTTTGTTCAAACGTTAGTTCTGAGCAAAGCTCGGACCATCATCATGACAAGCCAGAAGACTTCCACTGTTGAACAAAGGCCTCCCCCCCCCCCTTCAGGCTTGGTCAGGCACATGGCGTGACGCTGGCTTGAAATGACGTGGCTTTAAATACATGCTAAAGCGATTAACGATCAAATTGTTTGTTAGTGTACAGCTGTTTGAGGCGTTTGTCAAACAATCTAATAATGAAAACGTGAAGTTTGACAAACAAATTGTCAAGCAAATTTGACCGTTAACAGGGCGCTATACAGGTTAGCGATTTCAAACAGACTGCGTCCCGCTGTCATCGCGCCCCCTTGCGTCCACGCGGCGCGGGCGCAGCGCTAATACTCTTTTTCACATACGTGCTTTCAAAATCGAGCCCCAGGTCATTTAGGGGAGACCGAGGCGAGTTGAGACAGAGGTGAGTTGATACAAAGCCTTTTTCTCTGCACTTATGACAGTTAGCGAGGTCACAACTTCACACAAACTGTGGAGTGTAGAAAGAGCGACGAATTAGCGAAGTTACCAGCCCGATAAACAGTCACAGTTCAGAGAAATCGGCTTTGTATCAACTCACCTCTGTCTCAACTCGCCTCGGTCTCCCCTACTTAAGATTTTCAAGCTGGTTTATCACCTGTAGTATCACTATACTTACGACAACGTTGCCGGTATAGTTGTAGTACTCGGGCGGGCAATTCTTCTGCTTGTTGGGGTTGCTCACATACAATATTTTGTCCTTGTTGCTCACGCTGTAGTTCAACGGGGTGTTGAAAAACTTTATACATATCTCCTTTTCTAGTGTCTCGAACGCCGATATTATCTCGTCTTGGGAATGTATGTCTAACGATACAAAATGACTTCGTTAACCTTTTTGACGCTAATGACAATGGCAATGGCATATAGCGTACATTACTTCGATGCAAAAGCAACCTTCGTCCAATTGGGTTTAGGTTCAACTTAAGGCATCGCAATAATAACGTCTCTTGTATCTGACGTGGCGGTGAAAAGGTTAAAAACGTATTTTAGCTGAATTACATACATCATATACGTGCCTATATATATATATAGTACAGTCGGCATCTACACACAGTTTTTTTTATACGACAAGGATTTACAAACACCATTAATCTTAGTAAATAAATAAAGGGTCTTTTATTCTTGTCAGTTTTGAGTAATTTTTTCATACAATACATATCAGAAAATCTATCAATAATAGTCGGAAAATTAAAGTAACAACTGTTTGGACAAAATTAATGAGTCGTTTTAAAAAAAAAACCCTATTTATGGCTTAATTACAACAAAAACTAATTGATTCCTCCTTGTAAAGACCTTCACATCTTTATTCCATCGCAACAAGGTTAAAAACGTCGTTATACTTAACGTTTAGCAACATCGTGAGCGTATAGGTGGAAAATGGAATCAAAATAGCCATGGGTTGCTAGCCGCATCGCCTATAACGTGATTCCTATTATTTCCGCCCATTCCCTCGATAGTATTTTACCACGCGCGGGTAGAGAAGCAACTGGTACATTCTATGTTTTTTCTTTGCTCCCAGACCAGCACGGAAGACAACTAGTAACATTATAAATAGTCTTACCATAATCTTTCTGATTAATTGCGTAATGCACCACTCCCTTGGGCCACAGCATACATCCACCAAAATCAAAATACACGAAACACAGCAGAACTAAAACACGCATATTTCTCCAATAACTAAAATATAAGCAAGCCTACGCAAGATATAGCAACATACGACGGTATGTGACTTTATATACCATTTTACGACACAGAAATAATTGGAAAATCGTTTCGTATCCAATTCTATTTTTATCTATACGCAGGTTTCAAGTAAAACTTGATGCACGTCTAGAATATTTAATATTCGGTATCAAATACATTTTAATATATAATCACAGATTTTTTTTATGACTAGCGTTTTAATACAAAATTTACCTACCTAAATTAATATCTTACCTTTTACTCAGTCTTATTTTTGTAGACTACAAAATTGATTATATAATTTATTCATACTATCAATGTATACATATGGCTGCTATGTACAAACGAGAATTAGGATTTTTGTATAATTAACCTATTTCTTTAAGCATAATCAACAGAATATCGAACTAAGAACTCATTTAACTTCATAATTCTGTCTATAAACATACATAAAAAATATAATAAAACTGTCGAAATAATCTGTACATTAAAAAGGTTTAGATTAAACCCAGGATTCTGTGTGTTCGTTCACTTTAATCTACGAAACTCCTGAACGTATTATCGATGCGTTTACAAAGATTGATCAAGCTTACCTTGGAGTAACAATAATAATATATCGGGAAGAAAAGTTACAAAAAAAAACAATACCCAATTTGTCAGTAGGTATTAAAATAGTGAAATCTGCACAAACGACGAACTTTATAACATAATATGTCGGTCTAATACATACCGTCTGCTTTACGGTCCTTCATTATTGGAGTGCCATTGGATCTACATACATGTCATTAACTCAATCCAATATTATTGAGTGTATGAAAACAAATGCAAAGTAACAGCCATCCATACATAAATATCAAACACTTTCGAAGCTTGCATGTGTCATAAAACATAGTATAACGTTAGGCGCTAAAACAACTGAGACATGACCGAAAAACAAGACATCTCAAATACCAGCATACGTGAAGAATATACCTATCTCGCTTTGACGCGCGTATTACATAGCTCCTCGTGTCGCCAATCTATTACTTAACATTCTATATCTATGTATGACACATAACTTTGGTCAGACTGAAAATTGAACAGAATAATGAGAAACAGAGTAAACTCCAACCATTTTGACGTGACAACGTCTTATAAATTGGTTTGCCGGGTGACACTTCAAGAAACTGCGTTACGCTCCGCTCACGTTATGCGCTCACAATGAGAGCGAGTGAGAGGCATGGTTAGCCCGCCTAAGAGCGAGAGAGACAGACATAAAAAGTGAAAGGCACGCGTCCCTTCCACTCGAGCACAGTTAGCCCGCCTAAGAGCGAGAGAGACAGAGCGAGAGAGAGAGAGAGTGAGAGAGATAGGCATACACACCGGTTCATGTCTTGCGCTTCTTCCTACTATACGAATGAATATTCACATTAAAATTATTTTACCACTCAAAGTCGTTGTCACGTAAAACTTTCGCCCGTATACCGACTTTACAGGCAACCGGTTTTTTTCGATAATCCTTATTACTTGTAGTAACTTCACAAAAACTACTATAGCTTAAAAACTAAATACAATCTTCTTTCTTCAGGTACAATAAAATAAAACGCCGTAGTTTTTTCACCATATTTTAGTCAAATATACTTAATAACTAAAAACACTCGACAATGTTCCATGCTTAATTAAAATTGTCCTTTTTACTACGAGAATGACATGCTGCAGAAAATGAATTTAACAATTATTTTTTTTAGTACTGCGCCTCCTCAATGAAATGACATTTATTCTTGGTACCAGGCATTGGGGTGCGAGTCGGGTTACCTCCGCGTGTGGTCAATTCGGTTCGTTATTGGATCCGTCCGAGGGGAAAAAGCGTTACTTAGTCCGGTGCACCCTGGGCAACGGCTAATGATTACCTGGTAGATTCCGAGGGACATCATTATCCGTCGGCTAAGAGCCCGACAGGAGGTATTTTGACAACACAACGTTGCCGACATTTTTGTCACAAGATTTTAAAATACTGTATTTTATTACTTTGACATTGGCGAACTCATCGCATCGATCGATGGGGCCATATTAAAAAAAGAAGAAATAGGAACCCCATCGGCCTTAGCTAACAGACCACAAGACCATAGCGGGGGAGGCCTAGGTTCAGGAGTCCGTTTTTTGGCTGATGCTATTCGGACCGAGCGCGACGACAGCGCCACGTGACAGGCGGCCATTATGGACAATATTGTCACCGCTGTCAAACCAGAAGTAAATATTGTGAAAAATATTAATGAAATCTTGTGTTATTGTAACATAGTAATTCACCATAACTTTTCAATTTAATACTTGTATCAAATGATAACGTACTTTAAGTAAAATTTTAGAGGTTATGCAACTTACTTTTTTTTTCTTACCGCAAATATCCACTTATTTCTTTGGTCTCGTTTCCACCATGGTCTTGGAAATTGGTAAAATTTACAGTCGCTATTCTTCTTGGTGTTATTACAATTCACAACAATACATCTTACCAGGACCATATTTTATTCTCAAAAACGATTAGAAAATGTTTACTGCAATATGGATTTGACAGCTCAAGTCAGCGACAAAAATGTCAATTTTAGCCGTAGCGAGCGCTGTGATCGTTTAGGCTACCCCCTCCACCCGCTTTGCACTCTACCAATATGGGTTACGACAAATAATAATAAAGCATGTCATCCTCACATATCAAACACTTCACATGTAAATAAAATTGAACCTGCACAGACTCTGAGACAGCGAGGATATGATGGGCCCGTAGCCCTGCGCGTTGTCGTATAACTCGAACAGGGGCGCCGCCACAAGCTTGTAGTTCTTGGGTACAGCGAAGAGGGCACGGTCCTGCAACTGGACCAGGAAGAGGCGCTTGTGCTCCTTCGGTTTGGTTATGTGAGGCGGCACGTACGGGTACTGCGGGGGCTCGAAGTTAGGGCGCCACCAGTTGCCTGAAATATGATAGGTGGGGGTTGATAATGATCTAAATGTAGTGTACCTTTCATGCTGGTCTGGGAGCAAAGGAAAAACATAGAATGTACCAGTTGCTTCTCTACCCGCGCATGGTAAAAGCCCATTGAGTGAATGGGTGAAAATCATAGCAATCATGTTATAGGCGATGAGGCTAGCAACCCGTCACTATTTTGATTCCATTTTCCACCTGTACGCCCACAATCTTGCTAAATGTGGCCTGTAGGTACCTGTTACCTTAGGCTCTGTCTACCCCGTAAGGGATGAAGACGTGATTTGTGTATGTAGTGACTTAACTACATATGATAAAACAAAGTCCTCTGCCGCGACTGTCTGTCTGCAATAAACTCAAAAACTATGCAGTTTTCACCAATAGATAGATTCACGTCACGAAGAAGGTTTATGTTTTTTTATTTTTATTTCATTTGTAACTAGCGACCCGCCCCGGCTTCGCACGGTATATTATGCATGTATTATACATATAAACCTTCCTCTTGAATCACTCTATCTATTAAAAAAAACCGCATCAAAATCCGTTGTTTAGTTTTGAAGATATAAGCTTACATAGGGACATAGGGACAGAGAAAGCGACTTTGTTTTATACTATGTAGTGATAGCGATGATGATGATAGTGATACTATAAGTACTCAAGACGGTAAATCTGATTTAAAATATCATATTTTTATTAAAATACATTTGGATAAAAAATAAATAAATTAAATATCATGGGACAAATTACTAAAACTATGGTCATGGAAAAGACTGCATTCTCGTCTGATAATTGCTTCGCTGATGGCTTTCCGATGAAACAAATATAGACAAATTAATTCCTCACCAATAGTGTCTTCTATTAACCACTCCTGCTTGACTCCGTCTTGCCTGCCAAGTGTCTCGGTCAGTAATCTCTTCAGACCTTCAATTTCATCCTGGAAACCAAAAAAATAATCACAGATGAATAAGAAATTCAATTAAATTAGCCTTGATTCACACATACAATAATATAACTAGCTGTTTCTCGCAACTTTGTCTGCAAAGAATTCATTCAAAAATTAATAATTTATAGAGATGGGCCGAGTACTCCTTTGATACTCGGTACTCTGCGTACTCGGCGGGTTTTTTGATACTCGTACTCGGCCGAATAACTCGGTTATTAGATAACGAGTATACATACTTTGTTTAAGAAAAGCAATATATTTATATTTATTTACTATGACGCGCAACGTGACGTGTTTGTTTGCAAACAATCAAGTGACTAGTAGTTGAAAGGCGTGGGCGGGGTGAGGGGTGTATCAACGCGAGCCGACGTCTTGACCGGCGCAAACCTGTTTGTACTTGTTTACGCGCACGAAATGCAAATTTGATTGAACCGAGTTACTCGGCCGAGTACTCGGTTGAAAAAAAATTGAGCCGAGTAAAACTCGGTACTCGTTACTCGGCAAAAGTGTTACTCGGCGCATCTCTAAATAATTTATTTTTGCATATTGGCCGCCAAGTGCCCTTTTACATGTCTTTTTTTGAACTACCAGCGCATTCGGAACGACCATCATTGCCAAGAAGAATGCGCCGCAAGAAACTTGGCATTGTTATTTTTTTCAAAATAAAATACATTAAGCTACTACAATACTTAAATTCTACTTAAATTAATTACATTTATTATAGGGATGTATAAGGTCCCTGAGCCTTAAATTATATTAGTCTATAGTAGAGATGTTTGATTACATTTATTGTTATCCTGCGGGAACTACGCAATTTTCCGGGATAAAAAGTAGTCAATGGGCAAGTTTAAGAAAAAAAAAATTCACACCCTTTTTTCTCGAAGTATACAACTGCTTGTGATTCAGATCAAAACTGTCATCAAAGTTGTACAATTTGAGAAAAAGGGTGAGTGCACGTTGTTACAGACTATAATCAGTGTCAAATATGATCCAGATCTGTCCTGCCATTCTCTCGTGAGAGATTAACAAACATCCATACATCCATACTCCCAAACTTTCGCATTTATAAATATCATTCTGAGAGGAGGCCTGTGTCCAGCAGTGGGACATATATAGGCTGGAAATAATGATGATGGTGATGAAAACAATAATTAAAAACAATATGACTATTGTGACTTCTGTTTGCCTTTTATAGGCAAAGGCTTCTTCCAACTTTCAATAACAGCCTATTGTTTTCTACGTAAATATATTGTTTAAAACCCTGTGATGACACATGTGGAATGTCCATTCAGGGTATTCCATAAAGATTACCAAATACGTAATGTATCTTAGAATTGTTATGGAACATTCCAGCAGGTATAGGCAGTGGTGTGCACAGAGATTTGCAGAAAAAATGCTGCTTGTTTATTTTGTTTGTCTAGTTGGTTATTTTTAGCAATGACATCTAATTATTTAATATTTAATGATAAATTCTTCACTTTTATAATATTTTGGACAATTGGCATTGTTCATTTTTTTTAAGCTGTGCTTTTAACACCTTTATTTGATAAAATGGACTATTTCAAGCAACTAATTTGAATATTATGCTTTTACGTAGCTTTGTTAATTAATAATAAATATTTTTTCGCTGTTTGATAATTCGTGAATTTAGACAGAATCCCAATCGCCTTTGTTCGGCTGGCTATAAAAAAAACGGCTTTGTCTATGGTTTTGTTAGACTTGACAGTGACACGTGACAGTTGCCATAGCCAAACTTTTTTTTTTCATTTTTGTGGCAAACATTCGATGCTGGATTCTGTCTAAAAACCCGGTCGTTCGGTCAAACAAAGGTTCAAAGTACTTTTACAAAAATATCTGCAATCATAAAGTATTTTTTTTTTTTTTTTTTTTTATGTGAATAGGAAGGCAAACGAGCAAGTGGGTCACCTGATGGTAAGTGATCACCACTGCCCATAGACACCCGCAACCCCGGAGGGATTGCAGATGCGTTGCCAACCTAGAGGATTAAGATGAAATGCCTCTTGTGCCCGTAATTTCCCCGGCTGTCTTACTCTCCACTCTCATATTTTTGAAATCGGACAAGATAAATTGGATAATTGATGGTTTTCCTCGAAATGGTTTTCGAATTGGAGCATACTAAAAAAAATGAACAAGGCCAATTGACTTTGACTTTGATTTTATTGTATTGTAATTTTAATGTTGATGTTAAGTCCATCAAAAATGTGTGTACACCTGAAATGGTAGGGTTTAGTGAAACATTTTTGTACAACCATATTTGTATCTGTAACCTGAATTCCACACACAATAAATGATTATGATTATGATTAAATGTATGCAGTGGCGTGCCTAGACATTTTCGAGGTGTAAGCATAATCTCTTGCCTGTTTACCACCCTATTAAAAAAAAAAAAAAAAAACTCCAGTACACTGGAGTTTTATTTTCACTTAAAATTTACCTTATTATTTCAGTCGTTTACTTAGTATTACTTGTTACTGCAACGTACGTTACTACTCTGATGTTAATTAATTAAAACAAAAAAAAATAAGGAAAAAGATTTAAAAATATCGGAATCGAACGCGGGTCACCAGCTTCGCAGTCGGCTTTCTTACCGCCGAGCTGTCATGATGGACACTGGGGCGCGCGAAATTTTGCTACACTACAACTAACCGTAAACAATAAGAAAACAACATTTTATTAACCTAAATTTAAATCATTGGTGAGTGAATTTGAAACACTCATCAATGATTATTCAGGAAAAGCGGGCCTGTTACTTGTGCATTCGACGGAAAGAACTCACAGTAAAATATTATGCAAAGGACAAATCAAGTTGTCAATAAAAATTAGTACGGCTATTCAACTAAGTTTAACGTGAAATTGTCGGGTTGCAGTTTGTTGCCAACTAAAAGTTAAGTAGGTACAGCTAGTTACTTTTAATTACTTTTAATGTGTAATCTAACTAATCTACCAAAAATACTCAGATATACCTACCACTTTCGCCACGAACTAACTTTCACAAACACACAACACAAGGACAAGGCCATTCCATGAGTTAGTACCTACTTAAAGCACACAATATTTAGTAAATTGGAACGCTAATTAATTCATGAGCTAAGCAAATATCATAAGAAGCTTTAACAGAATGAAAATATTAAAACATATGATCACGATCAAAAGAAATCAACAAAAAACTTCACCAATCAAATACTCCGAACATTACGAGTTTTAGCAAATGAAATCCTAAAATGGCCGCATTTCACCCTATAATACGAGGTCTTTTCGCGCATGCGTAAAGTGCTGCATGGTGATTGGCTGAAACGAAATTCCCTTTGGAGGCAATCATAACTTGACCCGTTCTATCCTAAATAGTCATATGGGGTTAGGTGTCTTGACGTTTGGTCAATTTAGGGTCAACGCACGTAGACCGACCAGTACGAGACACCTGACTCCGTATACTGTCTACGACCGAACGGTTCATGAATGCTAGGTACTGCGGCAGGAGTTGCATGCATGTGTTGTACACAAAATACGTCCGTAACATGTAAGTGTACTGTCTGTGTCGCGTGTTCGACGCTAGATTACATACGCAAATTGTGTTCACACATGCATGACTTTAGGCGGCGGGATGAAGTGCCTAAGCTGTCGTAGTATGAACCTTTCGTCAGTTTTAGCGCAGGAGCGGAGTGCGCGTAAATTTAAATTGCTCCGCATTCTGAACTATTGTCACCATTTTGTTTTTATTAAAATATTAATGAATGTTAAATTATAATTTAAGAAGCCATTAGTATATATTATGACCTGGAAGCAAAGAACAAGCTCTGCTTATGTGCTTCTAAGGATTGCCCGCCATTGAATGTATGTAATGTATGTGTGTATGTACATATGTAATTAACCAGATCTGTCTTTTTGTCTGTACAAAGTGCACGCAACTGGGTATAGGTGAAAAACTTAAGCAAATGACCTATTGTATGTGTGAGTAATTTGTGGGATTACCAGTGGCTCTGCATCTAGCATGCAGATTTTTAAAATCCATTTTAAATGTCCCACATGGGAGTCGTATTCGACTCTTGTATTTGATGTGACGGGTAAAAGGTTAAGGTCCATATAGTTGAGACGTTAAAACACCCGCTAGTGTTTGTATAGCACTAGCAGGTGTATAGATCAACAGTGTTTTGTTACCTCTCCAGGGTTTAACTCCCCTCCGGGCAGCTTGAAGAAGGCAGTTCCTAGCTGCAGTAGCAGCACATGCGGCAGACCATGCTCATGAACTAGGAGCACACCTTCAACTGATCTGAAATAACAATTTATTGTTTATTAGTGTTACTTTTTAAAATATTCCCATTTAAATTGGATAAAATTGGTATGTTTTAGATCAGATGCAAGAAATAACCAAGTGTACATTTTTGATGAAATCCATGCCTAAGTTTTTCAGATAAATTTAAATTTGAGATACAAAATTAGTCTCAAAATTGTGTTCCGAGTACTTTTAAGATTAATTGAGATTGTATAAACTTGTGGATGAAAAAGCAGACATGCTCTGCTGCTACTAAATTTGAAATCAAACATGTATCAATTTAGGTGTTCCGTTAATCTCTTTTCTTCTACTAAATCACTGCCATTCCACACGACTTCCCATTTTTCTACTCGTTGAATGTGAGCAGACTTGTGATACTTTGAACTACAAGTCTGTCAGTTCGTGAGACAAAACCAAATGGCATTCTAAGAGCTCATGGACTGTAACTTTGCTGTTCAAACTGAACTGGAATGTAGCACTGAGAGGTTATAATTACGGACTGTAATGAAATCCTGCTTTGACTAAACATTTTTAGTACCAACTAATCACTCGTAATCAAATAATGATTCTCACCTCCGCATTCCAATTTTCACAAATTCCTCACGCATCCTCTGGAACCTAGCCGGCACCGAAGCATCCTTCTCGAAAAGTGGCTCCTTGGTGCCAAACGTGTAGTTAGTCAGCGGGTACAGGTTTATCGTCCTGTTCAGCGTCAAGTTGTTATTGTTCTGGCTATTCTGATGCTGAACACCGGGCCGTACAGGCCAAGGCTTATTGCCAGGAGCACCTTGAACTGCCGCCATTTTCTGTGCTTTTAAACAACTATTAACCGCAAAATATAGGACACGGGCTTGATAACACAATGCAGTGGTTACTATGGCTGATTTCAGAGAAATATCACTGAGAAACTAACTGCTAGGTAACGAAATCACAACGTGAAGCTAACAAGCCAAACAAGCAGCGGCCATTATAATATTTTTTTTTAAAGTCTATAGTCTATGCTCAAACACTAGGGATGTTGTGCTTTCATTAATCAATAGTGCTTCTTGCTGCAAGTTGATTAACCGGTAACTTTTGTAAGCTTTGGTTAAAAATGGAAAAACGCTTCCAGTAGTTGGTTTGACATTGACACTGACATGTCATGAGATGACTGACTTTGACTTGTTGGGTTTCTTTTCGAAAAAGTTTTAGTGAATGTTTTCGCTAATTAATTAGTTGAAATGTCGCAGCAATTGGAATTATTGACGGAGAGTCCGTCACAATGGTCTACAATATCCAACGTTACGCCGGATATACAGAGAAAAGAAATCAAACCATTTGTAGCTTGTAAGTTGCAACCCACTTTTTCAAAAATCAACATAAATTTTACAAATATTCACATCTCTTACAAAACTCCTGCAATTGAAATGAAACGAATTAGTCCCAAAGTTCTTAAAAATGTACGTTTAATTTCTAGTCCATCAGAAAAATTAAAAACAATGTCTCAAATTTGTTTTTAACAAAACAGACCATTTGTACCTATAGATTTTTGAAGCAAAACTTTTACAACTTGTTTCCAGTGGCTCTCAAAGAGTTAGAAGGCAAACCAGACAGCAGAACATCAAGTTTAATGAATGCTGACAAATTTGCCGCTGTCAGAGAAATTGTCAGACATGTGGCCCGGTCCCGGTCTGCTACCAAGGAGCCGTGGGCACACGAAGATATGAAATTATTTTTAGAAAGTTTACGGTAAGAATTTAAAATGTATGTATAGTCCATCAATCATGCCAAATGTGGTTTTTGGTCTTGTACCTTAGGCTATGTCTACCCTGTAAGGCAGTCATACTCAACCTGCGGCCCGCGGGCCATTATTGTTTACCATCAGACGACTTGTTTTTACCCTGTATAAAAAAAACTTTTTTTTCAGATTGTCACCCGATTGCATATCAGAGCTAGCAACACTGCTCTGCACAGAGCAACTGTATACAAATATACCCATGCACTTGAAGACGAAGCCTGGTCTTGTTAGCTTGCAGTGGAAAATTGACATGTCTCTCAGGTATTTTGATATTTATACAACTGACCAAAATCCCTTCCAGCCCCTTGCATATATATTGAAATAGATTTCATAAAGATGTTTCGGCGCACACATTATTTCTGGACCTGTTGTTCCAATAAACAAATGGTAACATATTTTTTATTAGGGTCAATCAACTTTGGGACTTAGCTTACACAATAGTCGTGGGTTGTTAGCCGCATCGCCAATAACATGACTCCTAAGATTCTCGCCCATTCCCTCGATGGGCTTTTAACATCTGTGCGGGAAGAGAAGCGACTGGCACATTCACATTTTTCTTTGATCCCAAACCAGCATGGAAGGCATTTCTAATCAGTGTTGTTATGGATATCATATCTGTAACCGAAACTATCGGATATCCGAAATAAAAAAATATCCGTAACCGTAACCGAATCCGATATAAAAGTTTTGGATACTTTCGGATAGGGCAGAGTCTAACTAAATACTACTTAGTAAATATGACACGTCGACAAGTTTTTGTTTTCGCCCGGCTGGCAGACCAGCCGCGCGCGCGTTTAGTCGAATTGTATTTCATTTTCCAGTTCCTTAAAAATTTAATATCCGTAACCGAAACTATTGGATAATCCGAAATAATTTAATATCCATAACCATAACCGAAACCGATATTACATATATTTTACCAATATCCATATCAATATCCGGATTCGAAATATCCGTAACATCCCTGTTTCTAATGTATCTGTAAGGTTTGTTGCGTTTCGATGAAACTTAATTTCCCTTTAAACTTTCCAGTCAAGCCAATATGGAAGAAGACGCAACGGCGGACCAGAGAAAAGAAATCAACCATAGAGACACCCATGTCATACTAGTTCTAAAACTGACGGATGGACAGACAAACACATATAGGCTGTCTATAAATAAGTTCCACGAATTAAGGTTCACCGTAGCGAGTGCATTGAAGAGCATGATCGTGCTGGAGAGGAGGAAATGTATGAGGAAAGACTGACACATGTTTTCATCGGGGTAGGTGTCGCTACTTGTCTGTGGAAAGTTTCCAAAAATGCAAAATTTTCTGAAAAGTTAATTGGAAAGTTTCAGAAAATCTTCAAATTTCTTGTGATATTTTCTAGAAATTTCCGAAAATTTTCCGTTTTTTTTCTGGATCTTTCCGGAAATTCCACATGGCGACACCTGTCAAGATGGACTTAGATCAATGAATAGGTATCGTTGTTCATTATTTGACCCTTTTAAGGTTAAAAATGCGTGATTTTAGTGTTCAGTTTTAAGTAAGTTAGGTAGAAAATTTTACGCCAATTCACATTCCTTGTTTTAAAGTGCGCTATGGTGAAGGAAAACATCGTGAGGTGCCTGTAGGTCTGCGAAGCAATTCAATGGTGACATACATACATATATCACGTCTTTATCCCTTACAGGGTAGACAGAGCCTAAGTTAACAAAACCTTAAGGCCACGTTAACATGATTAAGGGCGTATAGGTGGAAAGGGAAATCAAAATAGTGATAGCTAGCATCGCCTATAACATGATTCCTAAGACTTTCGCCCATTCCCTCGATGGGCTTTTACCGGCGCGGGAAGAGAAGCAACTGGTGAATTCTATGTTTTTTCTTTACTCCCAGAAGAAATTATTAATTATTATGTATTTAGTAATATGTATATTGATATAGCGTCTTATTTGCTATATTTGCAATAAAAATCTTTTATTAATAGCAAATTGTCTAAAGTTTTCTTGTTTTTTAATAGATGAATAGATTTTTAGATTATAATAGTATAGTATCAGTAGTATATTGACGCCTACGAATAATAATAAGTCAAGAAGCGTAACTAAGCCCGAAAAAACACTCCACGCGAAGTGGACCGCAGAGGGTGGGACATTGAGAGCTGTTTGTGGAGCAGAGATGCAAAATGCTTCAAAATATTTATAATAACTAGCTGTTGCCCGCGGCTTCGCTCCCATTTTTTTTTCTTCTAGATTTCAATATGAAAAATAGATAGTAGCCGATTCTCAGACCTACTGAATACGCATATAAAATTTGGTAAGAATCGGTCAAGCCGTTTCGGAGGAGTACGAGAACGAACATTGTGACACGAGAATTTTATATATAAGATAAAATTGTAGGTATTTTTGGATCTAGAGTACGAAATCTTTGTTTTAATTTTCAGTACTACTGTGTGGTAGTGTTTATAATATAATAATTTAATTTACCTGCTATGGGTGATGAGGATCCGGGTTCGATTCCGGCCATAGCTTTACTGTTCGGATTTTTCTGTTCTAGGTTTCTGTAGTTTAGAAATAGAAAATAATTGTATTTTAAAAATACTGTAGTTAGGCTACTTATTCAGACCAAATAAATATTGAAGACGGAGTTATGCGAACGGCAAAGTTAGTAGTTCAAACGTTTCGCCGCCACGTCAAACAAGAGACGTCTCCCATACAATACAATGGGGACTGTCGTTTCGCTCACCAGCTGGCGCCACTGTCGACTAAGCTCCAGAGCAGGGATGTAACGGAGGTAGTTTTATCGGAACCGAAGGCGGACTCGGAGTTTTTAAATTTGCTTTATCGGAGTCAGAATCGGACTCGGAGGCAGGGTCGGATAATTGACGAGACTGCACGTAGTGGGAGTCGGGGGGTTCCCCGCGCGACATGTATGAACCTGTTCATAACAGTCGACACAGGCCGCCGCCGCTATGTTATGCTTCGACCTCCGATTAAAACCTTCGATTTAAAAGTGTCGGAGCCGAAGGTGTAATAATAATCGGAAGTTCCGACTTAACGGAACCGGAGACGAAGCTCCGTAACATCCCTGGTCCAGAGGTATAGCTGTCAAAGGCGACTTTATAAGATCGGCGCCGAAACAAAGTTTTATATCTTGAATCTCATTAAGTTTATTAATTATAAATAACTATCATCATATCGAGTAGCTATGCTACAGGTGCAGTTCCGTTTTGTTCGAAAAAAAAAACCGCTTTCAAAGCGTTCACATTCATCGCCAAATAATCCATGTTTGCGATAATTTCACGAAGATCACTTTTCAACAGGTACATACATACACAAATCACGTTTATATCCCTTACGGGGTAGACAGAGCCCAAGGTAACAAGACGTAAATCCACGTTTAGCTTGATTGTAGGCGTATAGGTGGAGAAAGGAATCAAAATAGTGACGGGTTGTTAGCATCGCCTATAACATGATTCCTAAGAACTTCGACCATCGATGCAAAAGAAAAACATAGAATGTGCCAGTTGCTTCTCGTCCCGCGCAGATAGTAAAAGCCCATCGAGGGAATAGGCGAAATTCTTAGGAATCACGCTATAGGCGATGCGGCTAGCAACCCATCACTATTTTGATTCCCCTTTCCACCTAGTCGCCTCCAATCATGCTAAACGTGGCCTTTAGGTCTTGTTAACGCTCTGTCTACCCCGTAAGGGATATAGACGTGATATGTGTATGTATGTATGTATAAAAATTAAACAGGCTTAATTTGTCGTTCGTAGAACTACGCCTTTACCTTTGTCGGAAGCTTGTTATGAAATCATGGTGCGTTCGCATTTAAATAATATAGAGTTTATTTTCATTAATAAAAACACAAGTTGACTAAAAAACTTTTATTTCCCTCTCCCTTCCACATATTGTACTTCTCCACATTATATATCTACGTTTCTAATATGTGTAAATAAATCTCTCCCTCTCTCTCTCTCTCTCTTCAAGTCTCGTGGCTTGCTTGAATTTCGTTGGTCGAGTCGTCATGCTTCTGTAATAAATATTACAATTTTATTATTAGGTTTTCATGACAAGTTAAGTAATATAAAATTCTCAATGGGAATTTCAAACATACATGAAATTAACAAAAATGAAGTAAGGTAAGCTTTCGAATTTTTCTATCTGTTACTAGCTGTCATGTCATGACCTTGTTACTATGCGAATGTTTGTCGCTAAGCGTCATCTGTTTGAATGATGTGTGTGTGTGATATATTTTCACACAGGCTTGTTTATCTTGCACGGGAGTAGCGGAGTAGCAAGGTAAATATTTTTTGTTCATTGAAATGGACCTCCGCAAAGTAACGCCTGATTCAATAAAATAACATGAAATTATACAACATCCAATTACAAAAAAAAACAACATTTTTAGGTGTCAACGTGAAAAAATCTAAAAAGCACTTGATTTTTGAATTGGCACGGCGATTCCCTGACTCGTATAATAGAAGGCCTCGCGCGTGCTCGGCCTTCTAGCGCATACTCGTCCGGCGGTGATGTACTATACCTTATGCTTCGTAGACGGAGCGTAAACGCCACAACATCCCTCCGAAATATCGGCGTGAGAGCGTATATGCTTCGCGAGGACATATTTACGCTGAAAAGATAGCTTTCTATTACTTCAATGGTCATATCACCAACATCTGTAACATACTTAATTTGTAATGTACCCGGCCGACCGAGCTTTGCCCTGTATTTTTTTTAATTCACATTTTTGACGAGGCCTTGGTGACACCGGGTGATCCTCAAGGAATTTTTTTTTGGTACATAAATAAATCACGTCTTTATCCCTTACGGGGTAAACAGAGCCTAAGGTAACAAAACCTAACGCAACGCATCTGCAATCCCTCCGGGGTTGCGGGTGTCTATGGGCAGTGGTGATCACTTACCATCAGGTGACCCACTTGCTCGTTTGCCTTCCTATTCATATAAAAAAATAAAAAAAAAACCTAAAGGCCACGTTTAGCATCATTGTGGGTGTATAGGTGGAAATGGGAATCAAAATAGTGATGGGTCGCTAGGCGCATCGGCTATAGCATGATTCCTAAGACTTTCGCCCATTCCCTCGATGGGCTTTTACTATCTGCGCGGGACGAGAAGCAACTGGTACATTCTATGTTTTTCCTTTGCTCCCAGACCAGCATGGAAGTATATGTGTGTATGTACGTAAACTCTTTATTGTGCAAAATAAACAAGAGAAATACAATTGACAAACACTGAGATACATGCACAAAGGCGGACTTATCCCTTTAAGGGATCTCTTCCAGTCAACCTTTGAGTGGATGAAAGGAGTGTTATATTAGGGATAAATGTATATATGTATATATATATATATATATATATATATATATATATATACAAGAATTGCCAGCGCCGCCGCACCACCAGCGCCGCCGCGCCGCCCGCGCCCCCCGCGCAGCTCGCGCCCGGGGACTCCACTTGCCAGCGCCGCCGCACCACCAGCGCCGCCGCGCCGCCCGCGCCCCCCGCGCAGCTCGCGCCCGGGGACTCCACTTGCCAGCGCCGCCGCACCACCAGCGCCGCCGCGCCGCCCGCGCCCCCCGCGCAGCTCGCGCCCGGGGACTCCACTTGCCAGCGCCGCCGCACCACCAGCGCCGCCGCGCCGCCCGCGCCCCCCGCGCAGCTCGCGCCCGGGGACTCCACTTGCCAGCGCCGCCGCACCACCAGCGCCGCCGCGCCGCCCGCGCCCCCCGCGCAGCTCGCGCCCGGGGACTCCACTTGCCAGCGCCGCCGCACCACCAGCGCCGCCGCGCCGCCCGCGCCCCCCGCGCAGCTCGCGCCCGGGGACTCCACTTGCCAGCGCCGCCGCACCACCAGCGCCGCCGCGCCGCCCGCGCCCCCCGCGCAGCTCGCGCCCGGGGACTCCACTTGCCAGCGCCGCCGCACCACCAGCGCCGCCGCGCCGCCCGCGCCCCCCGCGCAGCTCGCGCCCGGGGACTCCACTTGCCAGCGCCGCCGCACCACCAGCGCCGCCGCGCCGCCCGCGCCCCCCGCGCAGCTCGCGCCCGGGGACTCCACTTAGAATCACGCAGCAGCAGCGAGCGCACGCAACATTATTTTATTTCTTTTTAACGGGTCCAAGAACGCTCATTTGTACCTTTTTAAACATTATAATCCTATTCAGTACTCGCTGGTATTATTTCTACACTCGTTTCAAGGTATTAGATATAGATAGATAGATAGATAAGTAATTCTTATAATTTCTTTTAATATGAAGCCTCCAACTATTATCATGAAATTTTGTAAGCAGGTGGTATCGGGGACCAAAAAAAACCGGCAAGTTAGAATGTAAGTTTTAACATCGTACTTTTTCAGCTCCACACTTACGCTAAACTCCTTGTGGCACACGTCGCAGCTGAGCGCGTCCCGCTTGTGGGCGCGCCGCTCGTGGGAGCGCACACTCTCGCGGCTGCTGTACAGTTTGCCGCAGAGCGAGCACGCGTGCGTCTTGGCTGCCCCGTGCGCGGCAGTCTGGTGGGCCAGCACCGAGGACGGCGCTATGAAGCGCTCCGAGCACTGCGAGCATTTGTACCTGGCAACAACAAGTGAAATGTAAACTAAACATTTATTTAAATAACCCCCTACGCAAAAAAGACCAATAACTACATACATACACACACACAAATCATTTTTTCACGTTGTTTATTGTGTGTGAGCATACAAGGTACGCAACCGCGCCTTAATTTGACATAATTTTGAAAAAATCATGGTTTAAGCCTCATCGTCGTTTTAAAGTCCTAAAAATCACGCATACACGCACACATACACAAATCACGTCTTTATCCGTGACGGGGTAGACAGAGCCCAAAGTAAGACCTACAGGCCACGTTTAGCAAGACTATAGGCGTATTGTGGGAAGTGGAAAAAATCGAGGGTTGCACTTTTGAATTCTCACCAGCACCCAGTTGGACAGCTTACAAGTGACGGCATAGTGCTGAATCTTATTATTTTATGCTCTTATATCGTCCTATATACGTCACCTGGTGGTTCATATGGCCCACGTTTTTTGTACGTGGGCCTGTAGTCTATAAATTTTGGTGTTGAATCCGTAGAGATAAGGGGTTAATATTTTTATACATATTATATACACAATGGCATGCATCATTAATGTGGAGGAATTTCGTTGTTTTAAAATGGAACACTGGGCCAGCAGTGGGTAAGTGGGCTGATTACATAGAAACTTACTTGTACGTAGACGGGTCTCGATGCTTCTTCGCCCTTTTGAAGTGTAATTTTAAATTGTCCTGCAAGAAAATAATCATATTTTTTTGTTGAGTTATTTTCAGAACGTTCCTATGTAACAAAATATTTCGAAAAAAAAACTGGTCCGGGGCTACGGGCCTATTGCGGACTCGAAATTTCACACGCACCATTGAATAGCTTCGCGGATGCGTGCAGTTTTCCTCACGATGTTTTCCTTCACCGAAAAGCTAATTAAATTTCAAATGTAATTTCGTACATAACTAATTTCTATATCCTACTAATATTGGCAGAGTGCAAAGCGGGTAGAGGGGGTAGCCTAAACGATCACAGCGCTCGCTACGGCTAAAATTGTCATTTTTGTCGCTGACTTGAGCTGTCAAATCCATATTGCAGTAAACATTTTCTAATCGTTTTTGAGATAAAAATATGGTCCTGGCAAGATGTGTTGTTGTGAATTGTAATAACACCAAGAAGAATAGCGACTGTAAATTTTACCAATTTCCAAGACCATGGTGGAAACGAGACCAAAGAAATAAGTGGATATTTGCCGTAAGAAAAAAAAAGTAAGTTACCTAACCTCTAAAATTTTACTTAAAGTATTATCATTTTGATACAAGTATTAAATTGAAAAGTTACGGTGAATTGTAATATAGTAAAATAACACAAGATTTCATTAATATTTTTCACAATATTTACTTCTTGTTTGACAGCGGTGACAATATTGTCCATAATGGCCGCCTGTCACGTGGCGCTGTCGTCGCGCACGGTCCCAATAGACGCGAAAGTTTGTAAGTATGGATGGATGTTTGTTACTCTTTCACGTAAAAACTACTGAATGGATCTGGATAAAATTTGGAACGGAGATAGCTAATACCACATAGGCTATTTTTTATCCCAGAAAATTGCATAGTTCCCGCGGGATAGCGAAAAACTAGTGTATAAATAAAAATGAATGTTGCTAAGCTCAAAACGCGACAATCGCTGGTCTAATAAGGCTAATTTATTTATTTTATTTATTTATTTATTTTATTTGGGGCATCAACAGCAATACAGTACATTGTAATGAGACTTAGGTACTAAACAAAAAGCCAATGACAGATGACCACAGAAATACAGTTAAGCGAAGCATACTTAAAACTAACACAGAAACAAAAAAAAATCAAGCTAAAAAACTATATTGTTAGTGAGTGAGTCCACGGACATTGTGTGTGTGTGTGTATGCATGTATACTTGTTTTACTCCAAAGTCGAATCACCTATTTATAATAAAACATTTTTGCTTATTTATTCAACCACCTCTGATCCTCCAAATACTAATACGATAGCACCACGATCTAGCAATTTTTGATTAAGAACATTCGAATACGATTTTTTAGTGTCGCTTTACTACAGTCAAACAGGTCAACACTGTGGAAACGTTTGTTGTACTCCCTAAGGACGCGGACAAGAGGTGCTAATTTTTATTTCATATATTCCTGAAGTTCCACGAAAAGTTCTAATGGAGAAATAGAAATGGAACGGTGGCGAAACCACGGGAAACAGCTAGTTTGTAACATAGTATACGGACCGATCATAAAGTACGTCACAGCAATATCATCATTTTTAAAGCCCCCCCCCCCCCCCCTCCCCCTCGTCACACGGTTTACTATGAAGTCTGCGGCACAGTATATATATAAGCTAAAGCAGTAAGGAACCTACGAACAAATCGGTTGAAACGAAACACGCACTCAGGCGCGCGCTTTACACGGCCCCTAAGCGGACCTGAGCCTGAGCGGAGTGGACGAGGTCCGCTTAGGGGCCGTGTAAAGCGCGCGCCTGTGTGCGTGTTTCGTTTCAACCGATTTGTTCGTAGGTTCCTTACTGCTTTAGCTTATATATATACTGTGTCTGCGGTTACTTTGTTCGTGTTTCACCAATTTCCAGACCCCCCCCCTCCTAAATGCGTGACGTACTTCATGGATGGCCCCATACTTACTAGAGATTTAAAGGTGATGTCACACTCGACGCAGTAGTGGTCGCGGTGCGAGTGAACACGCATGTGCCGGTGTAAGAGGGACGGGTATATGAACTTCATGTTGCACTGCGGACAGTCGAAGCGCTGGCCGGGATCGTGGCGGCTGACAGAACAGAAACAAAGTACCATACACACATAAAGATAAAAAAAAATCTAAATGTCAGTGAAAATTAGAACACATAGAAAAATCCGAAAAGTAAAGCTATGGACGGGAATCGAACCCGGATCCTCGTCATTCCGTGACGCGTGCTATACCCCTACACCCATAGCAGGTAAAGATAAAGATAATTTATTCATAAATGTTTCACAAAATTATAACTAAGAACAAAGTTTCCTTATAAATCTAAGTTAACAACTCATATGCCTGAACTAGGAAATCCTGTGTTTCAGGCTATAAGAAAGAGCTAAACAAAATGGCTATTAAATAATTAAACAATCATCAGGGAAAAATAAGTAAACATGACAAAAATATAAAGAAATAAATAAATTAAAACTATGATTAGGTATTATCTTATAAAATCTTAAAAAATTAAATCCAATAAAAATAAAGGTTACAAAGATAATCTACTTCACAACTAATAATAAATTCTCTGTATCTTCGTATACATACATATCACGTCTTTATCCCATACGGGGTAGACAGAGCTTAAGGTAACAAAACTTTAAGGCCGCGTTTAGCATGATTAAGGGCGTATAGGTGGAAAGCGAAATCAAAATAGTGATGGGTTGCTAGCCGCATCGCCTATAACATGATTCCTAAGACTTTCGCCCATACCCTCGATGGGCTTTTACCGGCGCGGGAAGAGAAACAACTGGTACATTCTATGTTTTTTTCTTTGCTCCCAGACCAGCATGGAAGAAAAGATAGACTATAGTCTGGAATAACCCACAGGCTACTTTTTATCCCGGAAAAATGCATAATTCCCGCGGGATAGCGATAACGAATTCTATGCAGACGAAGTTGCGGGCAACAGCTGATTTATTATAAAAATGTACTCATTCCATGCTGGTCTGGGAGCAAAGAAAAAACATAGAATGTACCAATTGCTTCTCTACCCGCGCAGATGGTAAAAGCCCATCGAGGGAACAGGCGAAAATCATAGGAATCATGTTATACAACCCATCACTATTTTGATTCCATTTTCCACCTATACGTCCATAATCTTGCTAAATGTGGCCTAATGGTACCCGTTACCTTAGGCTCTGTCTACCCCGTAAGGGATAAAGACGTGACTTGTGTGTGTGTGGATACTCACGAGGCGTGCATTCTGAGCGTGTGCATGCTGGAGAATCCGACCCCGCATATGCTGCACGTCAACGTTTTCCCTGTTTTATGCGTTTTCACGTGGCGCTGCATCACAGTGCGGGTCCTACAACAAATACTCTGTGTGTAAACAAGCGAGCTTCGCTACATAGAATAAAACAAAGTCGCTTTCTCTGTCCCCATGTCCCTATGTCCCTATGCCCCTTTGTATGCTTACATCTTCAAAACTACACAACGGATTTTGATGCGGTTTTTTTTAATAGATAGAGTGATTCAAGAGGAAGGTTTTTATGTATAATTCTACGCAGGCGAAGTCGCGGGCAGAAGCTAGTGATTAATAATATAATAATAATAATATCTTGGGACAATTGACACCAATTGACCTAGCCCAAAACTAAGCAAAGCTTGTACTATGGGCACCAGGCAACGGATAAACATACTTATATAGATAAATACATATTAAACATCCAAGACTCGAGAACAAACATTCGTATTTTTCATACAAATATCTGCCCCGACCGGGGATCGAAGCCGGGACCTCAAGCTTCATAGTCAGGTTCTCTAACCACTAGGCTATCCGGTCGTCAAAATCAAATTAATTTAAATAGTTAAATAGTTCGTAGAACAAGATTTTCTATATGTTCACTATGTGAACAAGTGTTTAGACTTCGCTTGTTCACAGTACGAACAAGATATTCCTGTATTGTATGTTCACTATGTGAACAAGCGTTCAAACTTAACAGGTTCACATTATGAACAAGACATTCTTACGCGTTCACTGTGTGAACAAGAGTTTAAACTTGTAAAATACATTTTTTGTTTTGGCTAACCTGCATTTAACCTTCGGGCTTCATACGAAGTGATCGTGAAAACGAACCTTAAATCAATGTAACATAACTTGTTCACAGTGTGAACAAGATATTCCTACATGTTCACTACCTGAACAAGCGTTCATACTACATGACGTCACCAGGGCTAGCCCCTCGTCCTAGCGTAAGTATTCGCCGACTAGGTGGCGCTAGGATCGCTAAAAGGTCATGCTTGGACGAAACAACACAGTCTGACAATCGCAACACAAAAGATCGACCACACGAAGTTAAGTACAAAGATTCCCGATAGATGTCGCTACAAGTATCAATCAACAATCAGTGTGCAACCAAATAAGTTAATTTATCCTAAAACGAACACGCTTGTGTATCGCAGAAACTGTTTTCCAATGGCAACAATACGGATATTTAACAAGCTGCCTAGGAACATAGCTGAGTTGCCCCAAAGCAAATTCAGACTTAAATTATTTCAATGGCTTAAGGACAAAGCATTTTATTCAATCAAAGAGTACTTAAAATAACTTTGTAAAATGTGCTAATTCAAACTACCAAAAACCACTTTATAAAATAAGTTAATGTTTGCATGCCAATTTATTTGGTTAGACGTGTCGCCGGTCATCAACACTAAATACTCGATCACTTTTTTTACCATGTCTAAAGCAAAATAAATTATTTCATTTCATTTCAATTTACGAGGCGATGGTTAATAATAGAACTTTTATTCTACTTCGTCACGCACCTGCCAAATGTCAATCCCTATTTTATTTCTGTTGTCACCCCACAACCAGCACAACAACTTAACCTTCACTTGTTCACAGTATGAACAAGATTTTCCACGCTCACGACGTAAACGCGTTCAAAATTCACTTGTTCGCAATATGAACCGTTCAAACTTCACTTGTTCACAGTATGAACGAGACCTACGTGTTCACTATGTGAACAAGCGTTCAAACTCCGCTTGTTCACAATATGAACAAGTATTGACGTGTTCACTGACTTGGAGGTGAAGCTGCATTGGTCGCAGCTGTAGAGCGCGGCGTCATGCGTGTGCTCTATGGAGTAGTGCTCCAGGAGGTGCTGCCGGGAGATGCGCACAGCCCCGCACACTTTGCACTTGTATCTGAAATTATGGTTTGTTTCATTTAAGCTGACGAAAAGTACTTAAAACCGACGTCTATTGTTCAATTGTTAACTTCAAGTGGGGTTGTAAAACCATTAGCGTTAAGTCCAGAGTATACCGTGAACAAACACTCTTGATAGTTTAGATGTTGTTGGTCGGTGTTAGACTAGACGACGTGCGTTTCTAAAATAATAATTAAAAGGGTCCAGTTCAGGTAATAAACAATAATCAATAGGAGGGGATACTTTCTAGGCGTAAGTACAATATTTTGTTAGTGTCTAACTGGCTTTCGCTCTTTTAGTATGTACATGTGTTATATTTGCAAAAATAGTCTCTTTTTTACAACCTGGCTATGTGTAATATGAATATGTGTTGATTTTTGTGTAAGTATTAATAATCATATTTTAAATAAAATTTAAAATCTTTCATTTCAAAGATCAAGAAGGGTTGAGCTACTCCAGTGCACGTGCCATACTGCGGTCAGTTTTTTTACGTCTCTTTGTTATTTTTTCCTTTCATATTCAGCAACAAAAGAAGTTGTAAAATCCCGCGTTAATTGCATTTTCGTCATTTTAAAAGAAACAAACTATACATAGAACTATCAAATGAATCAAGAATCAGTGGCGTAACTATAGGGTGGCAGGGGTGGCAAAGTGCCACGGGCCCCTAGCTAGAGCCCCGAACCGGCTTGGTTTAGAGCACAGAAGGGACGCTGATGCTCTTTATATTGAGGAAGGAGCCCGTGACGTATTTGCCGCGGGCCCCAGACGTTATAGTTACGCCACCGTTAAGAATTTCTATTTCTTGATTTTTTATGTTTACTTTAACGGTTTTACCGTTAGAAATTAAATTTCTTAATGTCACTGAAAATTGGAATACATAGAAAAATCCGAAAAGTAAAGCTATGGCCGGGAATCGAACCCGGGTCCTCGTCAATAGCATCTGCCCGGAGAGAGCTCTCTATTGTGGCACTCCCCACAAGTGAAATAAAACAAAGTATATACAGAAAACGATTAAAAAGCTATCTCGAAATGGTTTTCGATTTACTATAAAAAAAAATCATTTATTATTTGTATAAAGAGTTATACATACATACATACAAAAAATAGATTACCTCGTAGTGTGCGACTTCATATGTCCCCTCAGAGAAACGGCGCTCGGACAGTACTGGGTGCATATGTCACATCTCAGCGTTCCATGCTCCTATAATAAGTTAGATAAATAATATTACATTGTGCACCGAGGGCGGTAAGAAGGAATAAGAATAAGAATAAGAAAACTTTATTGACTGATATATACAAACAGAATATTACATAATATGGGTACTTATTCCAACCAGCCAAATGGCCGCCACTCAGCTATGTGTCACGATAATATCCAGGATAATATCGTGACGCTGATTTTCAGTGACGCCAGTTACACAGTTACGGAGGTGGCTGTCACCAGGCACACATCCCAGTTCATACTGGTTTACGAAATCACCCGATACCCATACCTTATACAAGAATTATGATTACAATTTTATCATTTAAATCAGCTCTCAGCAGAAGGGGATTGCTAACGTTCATCGTCATAATCGAAAACGTTTAAAACGAGGGTAGTTGTGCGCCGCTCTCAGTTGCGCCGAACAGCCGCGCGAACATAGCGCTGGCGCGCAGTGTTCGTTTCGCTGCCGCCGGGGCGAGCGCTCCAGGAAGAAGGACTACGAAATAGTCCGAAACATGTCTTTTTATACGTGAGTTATCTGTTTATGTGTAATTATAATATCTAATTTACCTGAGAATGCTTCTTCATATGGCTGTCTATGACATCTTTGAAGTTGAAACCTTTCGCGCACATCTCGCACTTGTACACAGATCTCTGGTATTTGTCGCTTTTGCATTTCTCCACCATTTCTTGTAAAACCTGAAACAATAAGATAATAGTAGATTAACGCCGAGGCAGTGGCGTAACTATAGGGTGGCAGGGGTGGCAAAATGCCAGGGGCCCCTAGCTCTACGGGGCCACGAACTGGCTTGGTTTAGAGCACAGAAGGTACGCTGATGCACTTCTTTATATTGAGGAAGGAGCCCCATCTGACGAATTTGCCGCGGGCCCCAGACGTTATAGTTACGCCAATGCGCCGAGGCCTGGGAAGTAGCCAATTGCTGGATGAGCAACTTGTTTAAAAACACGAACCGCAGGTGAGTGTTTTTTAAAGTTACCAATCCAGCAATTGCTCTTCCAGCTGAGGCAGATATGTTTTTCTCAAACATTGGGAGGAAATGAAAATTAATTTTGCACTAAAATCCCTCGCAACTTAGGTGGTTTTCATGTTCCCGCCTTTTTTCTTGTTTTTTTTATGTCATCTGTCACTGCAAGCTATTTGAGACATTGATAAAAACGTTAGACTCGAACAAAACGCGCACTCCTTGGTATGACATTGTTCTACATTATTAAAAAGAGTAAAGAAAAAACATAGAATGTACCAGTTGCTTCTCGTCCCGCGCAGATGGTAAAAGCCCGTCGAGGGAATGGGCGAAATTCTTAGGAATCATGTTATAGGCGATGCGGCTAGCAACCCATCACTGTTTTATTTATTTATTTATGAAATATCTTACACAACATTACAGTGAGACACTAAGGCATTTGATTCCTTTTTCCACCTATAAGCCCAAAATCATGCTAAACGTGGCCTTTAGGTCTTCAGGTCTTCAGGCTCTGTCTACCCAGTAAGGGATAAAGACGTGATATAATGTATGTATGATACCCGATTCCTTTTAATGGTATAGATAGAGCCACATTTTGATGCTGTCTGATTTGTAAATATTTACTAAAAGTACTTAGGTTTTAACGCAAATATAAACTAAAGCTACTTTAAAAATAACTTAACAAAAATAAAACTTATGTCAAAAAACACTCCACCACAATTCCCACCTTGTCGCCCTAGGCTCCGTCTACCCCGTAATGGATCAAGACGCGATTAATATGACTGTATACATACGGGTGCGCAAAATGTACTAAGATAATAAACACTAATTATAACATCACCTGTTCTTTACTAAGTTTGATGACCTCATATTCATTTGTTTCTTGCACCATCCGGGAGCTGAACCCCTCCTTCAGTTGCCTCTTCATTTCGTTCTTACTCTTCGATACCCCCGAGTCTTGGATCCCTTGGTTACTCAATTTATTTCGCTAAAAAATACAGAGAAGAACGGTGGCGTAACTATAACGTCTGGGGCCCGCGGCAAATTCGTCACATGGGGCTCCTTCCTCAATATAAAGAAGTGCATCAGCGTCCCTTCTGTACTCTAAACCAACTCAGTTCGGGGCCCCGTAGAGCTAGGGGCCCCTGGCATTTTGCCAACCCTGCCACCCTATAGTTACGCCACTGGAGAAGAATCATTTACTTGAAATAAGTAAATTTTTAGATAGATAGATAGATTGGATAGAATTATTTGTCACCTTTTTAAAAATACAATACATTTAAATGTCAAACATAACTACCTAATTCACGAAATGATTGTCAATTGTAATAAAATAATAATAATAATAACTAAAATTAAATTAAAACAAAATAACAACAAACAAAAATAAAACTATATGAAATGTCAATGTAGATTCACAGAAAGATCGTCATGAGTGCTTAAAAAGAGAAAATTAGACTTTCGGTCTTGCTACTAATGCAACCACAAGCTGGTTCTGTCTACCCCGTATGGGGCCGTCCATTAATCATGTGATGTTTTTTAGCACTTTCAAACAATAGTAATAAAAAAACTCACCAGTTTTTTCTTTTTCTTTTTAACTTTAACGTCTATTTCCTCCTTAACCCCCTTCAACATGACCAGAGGGACATCATCATCATCATGTCTGTCTACGTCATCATAATGTGATACTACCCCATCACAATATTTGTCTGTCTCGTCATCATTTTTGTATGTGCCATCATAATGTTTAAACTCGTCGAAATCATAATTTGGTGTCACTTCTATCTCAGGGCCTAGATAGTGGATTTGTGGCAGAGTAGTCATAAAGTTGTGATGTAGTTTATGCTTGGATAGTTGGAATATGTGGTCCTGAAAAGTATTTAGTAATTAAATTAAAGTTATGTTAGATTATGCATGTGATGTTTTTACGGTCTCCAAAAAAAATATCACAAAATATCACAGTGATTTTTTAAGAGATATCACATCACATACATTTAATTTTAGACAATTTATTTATTACAGAAAAACATGATTTTGGTGCTAGCAGGGTTAAGTTAAAAAATATCACAACTTTTTTGTTGAGTTATTGAGTTTATTAATGAAAAAAAAAACAAAAGGGGAACTAAAAACAAATTAAACTATGACTTAATTAAAAATTATTTTATTGTAAGATTAGTTTTTGTTTAGTTTTTAATTTAATCAGTTTAATTTGTTTTTAATTCCCCTTTTGTATTTTTTTTCATTAATAAACTTTTCTTAATGTCTTGCCTATGTTATAATGAAATTGAAACCATACCTCTTCCAGCAGATTGTTGATGATTTCATTGCTTCTCTGACATTGTTTGATGAAACTTTCAAATTTATGGAACATGTAACGGCAGATGTAGCAAATTTTCATGATGGTGTTTGTACTTTCAACCTAAAAAAAAAAAAAAAAGAAAAAAGTATTCACTCCTATACTTCCTGCCATTCAGGGTTGAGACCTACCATCTTCATCATAAGGGCACACGGGGCCCCCCATGGCCCCCATTCTCAGGGGGCCCCGATTGACCAACAATTTCTCTCACACATTTATTCTCAAAACATTTTTTTCGGGCACATTACGCTTTTTTTACTTTCCAAAAGGGCCCCAAATTCTTGTGTGCCTTAGGGCCCCAGCCTAGTTTCAGGCAGCCCTGGTCCTTGAGAGACCGGAGACCTTGGGTCCGTGGGGTCCAAGCGTGCATATATTTATCAAGGAAATGTCTAAGAGGCTGATCGACTGCAATGGAGACCAGAGCTGGCAGCTTCCTTGCACAGCGAATTAGTATTGCAATGCAACGGGGAGCTGCCAGCATCTTTGACTCAATGCCGTGGGGACTAAGTTTTTAGATTTATTTTAGTTTTAGTTCTTTTAATTTATCTTGTATAACATTTATATTTTTATGTAATGTCATTTTATCTAGTCATAGGTTTTAATTTAATCAAATGCATAAACGACTAGCTGTTGACCGTGTGCAATAAGTTTAGTGTTTTCTTAAGGTATAAAAAGTTGCAAGAATCTAGCCTCTAATCTCCTCGCCAAATAGAACCGGCACCGATTTTGCAAGTAAAAGTAACAGAAAAGACATGCAGATACTGTTTTACCACTTATAAATCAACGAGTCACTTTGCTATTAGCTCTAAACGAGATATTCAATAAATGCAAATTGTAATTATTACCTTAACGTGATTTTTAAAAGCCGATATTTCCTCCGGAGTCATTGTGGAATGGTCGTTACTTATCTGTAAGCAACCACGGCAAGTGTATTTAGCGTCTGCTACAAAAAATTCGTTCATTTTCGTGTTAAATTTTGAAATAAAATAATAAATATTAGATCAAAACAATATGCAGCTGTTCTGAAGCTTGTGTGTGTTCCAATTCACTAATTTCTATTTCGAAGTTTCGAAACCGTATAGAGTCTGTAAACTAAATAAAAGTTAAATCTTACTCGAGGTCTTTAATTTATTTATCGTTTTTATTAGTTAAGGTTCCAGTAATCTAGCATCGAAGTGATTGATCGATGTAGACGCTTTATATAAATTTACAAAATAAATGAAATCAACAGAAGACATTATTACATGTAACAAAGCAGTAGCAAGTGGAACGCAACTCAACTGCAGCTGTCAAAATTGACACCATCTCGTTTAAATACTGCATTGGGATCATTTTGGGATAAATGTTGTTTCGTTTGGTTCTCTTTTTGTAATCGTTCCATCTTTTAAATTTCTTAACGAAAAGTACACTGAAAAGACGGCTAACCGGCTAAGACGGTTACTTTTTATCCAAAATAGACCGCAAAACCTAATAAGTAATTTAGGAGATATGAGGGCACAAACGAACATACATTACCTGTCAACATCATAACCCTCCTACACTCTACACCCTCCTTTGGATTAGCCGTAATCGGGTAAAAACCTTTATGGTGCTCTCCCACTCGCACATCAAGTGTTCAATATGAGTGTGAGTGGGATGGTATGATGCGATTTAAGTAGTTAACCCCCCCCCAGTCGTATTAAATTTGCTAACAGCTCGACGAGAGTAAATTGCACAAAGTAGTAGTGGTGTAAAAGTAACGAAAAAAAACGTACCCGCATGTATTCGTTACTTTAACAAATAGTACTCGTTACTATCGTATCGTTACGTTACTCGTTACTTCTTACATCTTACAGCATGCTATACTATGTTACGTTAGAGCAACGATTTGAGTCGTATTGCGTATGCGTACAGTACGACATTGCAATACATTACGCATCAATTATAATATAATGAAAAAGCAACAAATAAGTGTCAAAAATTATTTATTGACAATAAAATAATACAACATTCTAACGATAATCAACATAAAAGTAGTTTTGCTTTGAATGAAATTAAACATTAAAAAAAATAAAACATGTTTTAAACCAAATTGAAACAAGAACAAAAATCGTTCTTTGTAACGTACTTATGTTTTTAAATTCGGCGAAAAAGCGCGCATTCGTATTGCGTTTAACGTTTCAATTCAATACACACACGCGTCAACGGTACTTACTTGCGTGAACGGAAACAGTGAAGGTAAGCATACGAAAAGTGCGAGTAACGAAACGCATTCGTGAGTAACGTTTCGTTACTTCGCACTAGATGGCGCACCCGTTACTCAGTACCGAATACATACGGTTTCTCACAGCTCTACAAAGTAGTTTTGTAGGATAAAAAAACTTTCGTTAGGAGAACAGGAAAGAGTAAAAAGTTTTCGTTATAAAATAATATTATCAAATTAAACAAAAACGATATCCAATATCCAGTCACTTATATAATTATTTATTTACACTAAAATAAAGTAGATCACAATCCTTATAATCACGAAAAGCAATAAAATATAAAGGAATAATAATAAAAAACAAATCTTATTTACTAACTGCCATGATATTTTTTTAAATGTAGACCTTATTCCGATGATACTATCTCCAACACAATCCTGTGGAGTGGGTGGAAGTGGTACCATTTTTTTTATACTTTCCCAAAACAAAAAGCCACAGGAAACAATACCATAATGCTAGTAAACAGTCATTTTTTATAATTCACACAAACTAAAATTCCATGCACCATTATTATTGTGATAAAAAGGCCTGCAATATTAGCTGACATATTTTTACAAAAGCGTAAATCATTTTCGGCTGTGCCTGTCACTTGGATCTGAACATGAATTTAAAAAAAGTTTGTCTTGCTTGGCTCTAAATTAATTGTGTCAAGATTTTATCCCTTTAATACCAGTGTTACAAATCCTTATTAATAAAAAAACTTATTATCTGTGATGTCTAAATAAATATATAGTATCTAAGTAATTATAATTAGTTTTATTTCATTAACCAATACCAATACTGAAATCCATAACATTCACATTCTTAATTTTCGTATCATGTCATCCCTTTTGCACTTATACTGTTCATATTAGGAGAGTGAGAGACAGAGGCTGAAATACATGAAATTTAAAAATTGTATTATATTTATATAATACTACACTAGCAAAATTGTGATGTTTAAGGTGGATAAAATATTAATACCTACAGTAAAAATTAAAAATTCAGACAATGTTTCATCAGTCAATTTTTCAAGAAATATATTTATGTTAATACATATACAGCTATTCCTATTCAGGTCTCGTATCTCCTTTTCTCACATGATAAATAATATAATGCATTCTTTCAATCTTCCATGTTTTATCAAATATGGCGAAAAGTAATGCCAACATAAATTTTGTGTGGTGCAAATTACTTACAATATTAGTGTGGGGAAAGGCCACAATAGACATATCTCTCTCCAGGCAGATGTTATGCCTGTGGAGAGTCCAAAGGAATAAAGTTGGAGGTTGCATTTATGCATCCACGTCTAAAAAGATCGTTGGCGCGATGTAGAACATTGTCACGGCGCAGGAGCTGACTAGATGGCGCTAGTGTCGCTACATTAGGAAATAGTGAAATATGTGCAACCATTATCTTTTAAAGGCATGGCAGCAAATTGGTTTGACCAACAACTTTGCAAGCAGAGTGGCCTGTGTCTAACTTATTGACCACCCTAGTCTTCTCACATGCTAATGTCATCCATACTTACATGACGAACAGTCAACTCGAAATTAATATTTCTGCAATGAAATTAAAAATAAATTTAGTTCGTCGTTTGTTTTTCCCGTGGCGTGCGCCCGTCACTTCATTAGCAGTGTGGCAGCCAATGGTTAAGCCTGGACTTATATCGATTAAAAAAAAAAACTTTTTAAACTTACAAGATCAAGATATTTTTATAGGCTTCAAACTCTGCACGCTCTCAATCGTAATTTGCTTTTTGCCAGTCTTCTTTCGTTCCCTATTACAGACATGCCTTATGAAAAAGTATGATCTCTTAAAAGTTTTATTACAATTATTACACTCATGCCTACGCCCTTTCGAATGTTTCTCCTCCATATGTTTCTTAATGGTAACTTTTAAATACATTTTTTTGCATATGTGGCATTGCACCTTAATCCTAGATCTATTGTAAGTGGGATAAACAGTTGACAGATCAATTGTTTCTGTGTTGGTATCACTGACTTTTATTCCAGTGTTAGCATCTAATTTTCTCATAACCAGAGTGTTGTGGCCAGTCTTTTTTATTTCCATGACATTATTTGAATTCAGAACATTTTCGAACCACACTTGATTTATTCTTTTTAATTCACAGTAGGGCGTCTTTCCTTGGAGGTTGAAGTGGTATCTCCTTATATGATATGTTAGTTGAAACTGCTGGCTGAATGTTTTTTCACACACTTGACATTTGTGTTTCCAGGTTGCCTTGTAGCTGTAAAAGAAAAAAACTATGGGTTATTTTATAAGAAAATTAAAATAAAAGGTGGAAATGCTATTAAAAGTTCTTATAATCATTAATGAACTGTGAGATTACGTTTGAATTATCAATGATTAAGTTGCTACAAATTTCCTTTACTTTCCTTGGTAATGTTGCACTTTCCTGGGATAAAAAGTAGCTTAGTTTAAACAAGGATAGTTCTCTAGTAATTAAAGATCTTATTGATTCTTTTGTTTACTTTATTATATTTAGCATTGTATAGACCATTATTTGATTACTTATTAGATTCATAATGATCAAATAATTATCTTATATCTAGATCTTAGTCCCAGGATCATTAGTGTTTTATGTTATTTTTTATTATCTCACTTCTCGGGCTTTATTTACTCTGAACACACCTTTTAGGCACATTTACAGATTCAGGAGGCTTCATTTCATTAGCAACTTCATTAAATGTATCACTTGGAACTTGATTTGGATTATTAACTTCTACTTCTAAAGATCTGGATTTTAATCCCTTATCATTAATTAAGTTTGACTTATCTTCACTTGTTTCAATTATTGTGCACATATTTTTAAGTATTTTATAGCATTTATTAAAAATTTCCTGCTATTTTAAGTGTCAAAGTACAAAATCAATAACTTTTATGGCATGGCCACTTAGATTATAAAATTTTAAGATCAACACAAAACTAATAAAGTTTAACAGTTTGGTATTGATTTGAAGCCTAGACTACAAAACTATGCAGATTTCGAGCTGGCACTGAAATAAGTGTTCTTTGCCTGTTACTGAAATTAAAAGTAAAGTTGACATTTCACTGGAAGGTAATGTTGGTAGGACTGCTAGAATGCTATTTAATTTTTTATCGTAGGTTTAATAATTGGGGGTGTTATTTGAAATGGTTAATTACTTTTTTAGCGTACCTAGAATCTCCGTGTATCGCCATAGCGTGTGTCACCAGATTTCCTCGATTTCTGAACGATAGATTGCACCATTGGCACCTCAAACTATTATCGATTCCACAATGTTGAACGTGCTTTTTAACCGTAAATTTCGTAGAAAATATGTGATTACATTTGTCGCATATAAAATGGGTTTGAAGACTGCTTGTTAAGTCGTTGTTGTAGGCCATAATTACGAAATTACTGCACTACGATTTTCGAGAGAACGCTGTAGAAGCGAGCGATGTCTGCGGCGATAAAGAAAGTTATTGATTCAACCAAATGATAGGAGAGCACATATTTCTTGTAAAATATCAACCAAGGTCAAACTTCTGAACATTTTACATGATTATTTACATTTTCGTACAAAACACTATTGGTTGGATTGTTTGACATAAACATGCCATAATTTTTTTTTTTTTTTTAATTTATTTCTGGCGCTGGGTGCATAGCCCTTCAGCCGAATACAGAAAAATGAATGTTTACAATGTTAAACAAATCTTAACTTACACTAACCTATGAATACAAAATTCCTTAAATCTAAATTTAATCAAATTTTCTCCACTGAGTTTAATATAAATTTATAAATGGAATAAAAATAAACTTCATTAGACAGTAATTCCTGAGTGTGGCGGGGAACACTTAGCGAGTTTTCGATCGAAATGTCACTCAACTCCGCGACGAGCAGTAATCGCTGCATATTAAACGTCTCACATTTAAACATCACATGGGCGATATCCGCATTGGTGTCTGAACAATAATTGCATTTCTTGTCACTTACAATCTTAAGTCTGTTCAGATGTGCAGGAACCAAACAATGACCAAATCGGAGGCGATTAATGATGGTGAAAAACTTCCTGCCGTAGTACTTAAATCTATTATACCAGGGCTGCACTGGTAAGTCTTTTTGTATTTCCGCATACCACTTTCCTTTCGTTTCGGTTGTCTTGGTCCAGTATTGCTGCCACATTTTTCGTGCATTCGTGTTAAATAGCTGGTGAAAGTCCGTAAATGGCGTTTTCAAAATCTCCGTGTGATCTTCATCATGATCCTGCCGAGTTTTCAAATCCACAATCTCATTCCCACTTATGCCACTATGAGAGGGGACCCATACAAATTCTATGTGTTTACTTTGTTTTAACATTTCCAATATGTGTTTAATTTCGTATACAATATAATTCAATTTAAATGCAAAGTTACTGTTACATAAAGTGGATAAGACACTCTTGGAATCAGTAATTATTAGTATATTTACATTTCTTACATGGCTATGTACAAATTTCAAAGCAGTTAATATGGCATAACTTTCTGCCGTAAAAACACTACAATTATTTTCTAACTTAACACATTTAGAAAAGTTTTTTTGAGGGTCATAAAATGCTGCTTTAACATTGCACAAGCTTTTAGAGCCATCTGTGTAGATGGTGTAGAAATCAGATTTACTATCTAAAAATTCAAGAAAGTCAAACTTATTTTTAACAGTATCTAAATTACAATTAATATCTAGAAAATTGAGCAAAGAATAGTATGGACATTGGTAAATTGGCCATTTATCAGTGATATTGATGTTCCTTGTTTGGTTTTTAACACATGTCATAATATATGAAATTTCAGGCAAAACCCTGGAAACAAGTGTGTCTGCCGTGATATTAGAGATAGCAACTGACTGAGACATTTCTAAAGGATACAAAACCTTGTCGAGGACTATGCTATTATTTGAAGATAACTCCTTCAAACAAAATCTCTCGGCCAATTGCAAGCGTCGTAAGGATAATGGAGGTATGCAATTTTCGGTTTCCATCGAATTGATAGGAGTAGAGCACATGGCCCCACTTATTATCCTCAAACCCATGTTTTGTATCACATCAAGTTTTCTCAATAAAGTAGTACTCGCATTCATATAAGCAAGGCTGCTATAGTCAAAATGACTCCTGACAATGCTTTTATACAGCATACTTAATGTTTTAGGATCAGAACCCCAAAATGTTCCTGCCAAACATCTTAACACATTAATACTTCTCATGGCATTTTGACAAATGTGACTAATATGTAAATTAAATTTCAATTTATCGTCTATTATGACACCTAAGAATTTATGATGACTAACAATAGGAATAACATTACCACTATAGGTAAGTTGGACAGAAGATGGAGCTAGTGGATCTGTACTAAACACTAGAACAGAACTTTTTTCTGAACTGATTTCTAATTTTAAAATGTTGCTATAATACTGTTCTAATTGATTTAGTGCAGTGTTCATATTACTAACAGCTATATTTAAATTTTGATTTACACTGTATAAAAGCAAGTCGTCTGCAAATTGCAAGATTTTTATTTGTGAAGTGTCTAGAATATAATCAAGAATTTGAGATGTGTACAAATTATATAGCAGAGGTGACAGTGTTGCTCCCTGCATAGTCCCTTTATTTACAATCTTAGGTCCATGTAATTTATTGTTATATTTAACAAATAAAGTCCTATTGGACAAAAATTTATAAATCCATGTTAATGTTTTACTTGGTACACCTAAGCTGTGTAGCACCTTAATTAAGCACTGAATATTTACATTGTCAAATGCTCCTTTCACATCTAAGAAGGTGCACACAACATTAGAGTGACTGAGCTTTGCTTTTTTGATATCAGATATAAATGCTACAAAACTTTCAGAGCTACTCCTTCCCTTTCTGAATCCGAATTGTATGTTGGGTAGCTTACCCTGTGTTTCAGCAAAATAATCTAATCGTAATTTTAACATATTTTCAAAAAGTTTACCTAAACATGAAGATAAGGAGATTGGCCTATAAGAAGAAGCACTATTCACAGATTTATTTGGCTTTAAAATGGGGATGACACATTGGGTTTTCCATGACTCTGGTATAAGTAGATTATTCCAAAGTTTGTTGTAAATATTGAGCAATATCTTGAGCGCATTAGAATGTAAATTTTTAATCATCATGTATGGTATGTTGTCCATTCCTGGTGTTGTATCTTTCCTACTCTTAAGTGAAACAAGAAGTTCCTTCAGTGTAAAAGGTTCGTTAAGAAAAGAATTATTGTTACTTTCCACAGACTGGCCTAAAATATAATTTATGTAGTCTTCATCCATCTGTGAAGAATCTGCCAATTTATCTAAAAAACTTGGTATCCACTCATCATTTAGATGTCTGTTCTGTGATCTACCTATCCTCTTGAATTTTTTAATATACTTCCATATTCTAGCAACAGGGGTCATTCTATTAAAACTACTACACAGTTCATGCCATGAATTAATGCGTTCTTCCTTTAGTATTCTCTTTTTTTTAGCATCAAGTCTCTTATAATTTATAAAGTTAGGAATGGTTGGTGATTTTTTATACTCTTTAAGAGCGTCTTTGGAATGTTGAACAGCATCAGCACAGGTTTGATTCCACCAAGGAGCTGGTTTTCTTAACATTTGCAAAGTTTGTTTTGGTTTTTGCTTAGGGACAGTTTCATTTCTAATATCATACAGAATATTTACAAAATTATCATACAAATCAAGAGGCTGAGCATTTTCAACATCTAAGTGACAAAATTTGTTTTCAGACAGTGAATGAAATTTAGACCAATCTGCTTTATTATAAACATACCTTTCCTCCACAGGACGAACCTCATACACCGAAGGGCGCACGTTGACTTCTACCTGAGTTGGGTAGTGATAGCTACCCATTGGATCACCATGGACACGCCATTCACATAATGGTGCTAATGTGGGAGTAACAAATGTTATATCAATAGCAGACGCATTTCTATTAGGATACTGGACAGTGGTTGGACTACCATCATTCATAACCACAAAATCGAACTCATCTATGACTTTGTAAAGGGCATTCCCTCTACTATTATTAGCCTGGCAGCCAAACAATAAATGGTGTGCATTAAAATCTCCCATGACTAAACATGGTTGAGGAGTTTCTTGTAAGACTTTTTTCATCTTACTAGCATCAAACCTGCTGCTATTTGGTGGACAGTATACACATAAAACATGTAATTTACCTAGAGATGTCTCTACTGAGATACAAATATTCTGAATTGATTCACTAAAAGAAGTATTTACTATGTCATATTTTAAGTTTTGTTTAATTAATATACCAACACCATTGTGTGAATTTTTGGAATTTTTAAATATGAAATTATATGCTGGAAACCGAGGAACATTGCTACTACTTTTAAGCCAAGTCTCATTCAACAAACAAATGTCTATATCTTGATCAAGAAGAAATTTTGTCAGTAATGCTGTTTTACTCTGTAAGCTTTGTATGTTAAACTGTGCTATATGTAAATATCTATCCATGAATTAAAGTAAATTAGTTAACAATATTTCTTTTATTCTTGTGTTTGTAATGGGGACATTATCTTTATTGTTGCCTAAAGTAATAAGGGTTTTCACCAAGGCATTAATTATAATATCATTGCTGACTATCTGGTCAGCACTGAGTGTCTTATCAGGTTTGTTTACATTCTTATCATTTGTATTGGGTGGGGATTGAACATTTTTGGGAGATAGAGGAGGGAACGACTTGTTATTGAAATTAGGCGTACCAGTAACATCGGCATAGGATCGATTGAGATGTCTATTTTTCTTTTCTTGAATTTTCTTTTGCTTCACTGGACAATCTCTTGAGATGGCCAGGTGATTTCCGCTGCAGTTGATACATACAATTTCTTCCACCTCGCAATCTCTATACGAGTGTTGACCGGCGCACGATGAGCACATCTGCTGGCCTCTACATACCTTTGCAGAGTGGTTAAATTTCAAGCACTTGTAGCACTGTACGACAGGGGGGATGTACGTATGCACGGGATATCTGAAAAGCTGTATATATGCATACTGTGGTAGCACCGTGGTCGCAAAAGTCACCGCAATGGTGCCCAGCGGGGTAAGTTTCTGGTCTACTTTGCGCATAAAGCGTTTTACAGAAATAATTTCCTGGTCGCAGGATAAATTCTTGTAAATATCTTCATTCGACATGTTGGTAGGTACATGCCTTATTACCCCAGTTACTTCAGTGAGGTACGCTGGAATAAAAGCCTTCAGTTTATGACGGTTTAAAAAACTGTCCATCTTTAAAAAGTTATTTGCCGGAGCAGGCTTTTTGAAGGAAACTCCTATTTTGTAAGCGTTCACTCTGTGAACACCCACGATTCCTTTCACATTATCCGTGAAAAGTTTTGTCAGAGTCAATGGATTTTTATTGCCAACTTTTTCCTGTTCACTGGACTCCACAAATACAACACAGTCACCCGTGTGATTTTCAGAGAAAAGCCTCTTATAATTTGCTTTTGTGAACATTTTATAGCATACTTCTTTGTCCTTGTTGCGATTGTCCAATTTCCTTTTTTTTGCAATTTCGACGGGGTCTTCCCCGTCGCTATCTACACTCATGTTTCAAATTATTTACACCAAACTTATATTAAATTATTATACACTTTTAACTAGTTTTATTTACAAAATTCTTAGAAAATTTTCACGCAGAAAAATTTAAAACGCCCGCCTAGTTCGACTTCCCGCCAAAAAGTCCAACATGCCATAACAGCTGACTGGGTGGCTATTTAATGACTTAAATGTCCCGTAAACCATAAAAAGTACGCTTATTTTCCTTTGTCGTTCATCAAATTAGTCAAAAATCAGCATGAAAAATATATTTAGGACAAAAATAGCAAAAAGACCACTATTATTTATCATAAAAAAAATACATTTAAGAGACGATAATCGCATAAGTGCACATTGACTAATTTTCACTTTAGAGGAACATTATGTATCATGGCCACACCATAAGAGGAGTTTTTCTAGGTTTAATTAACTGGCCCTTTTTGGTAACATCACTAATTTTGCAGGAAAGTGCAGTTAGAGAAGTGTAGTATTGGCTTTACTTAAATTAAATGTTTATAAATATATATTTGACAATCGATTTTTTTTTCATTTACTCGAATGTGCCAAGGTCTGAGTGAGCAGTGTTTCTGTCCTGTGTTATTATATTATAGGTGTTTTTGTTGTGGTAAAGTGTACAAATATATTAAATATCAGTAAAAATTAAAATGCGTGTACACTAAAGAAATCAATATTGAGGCGTTTACATTTAAAGCCATGGGTAAGAATAAGATGATAGCAAAGAGTTGCCCGGAATGCAAAATGCAGGTTGGTGTGTTTTGTTTTTAACAATAAATAACATCCTACGTAAATGCTGCTTCTAGAATCATAATTATATTTTTATCACTTAATCCATTAACTACCGGATTGTGTCAAATGTGATAAATTGATTATATTATTGTTATTAATTATTAAATTTATACAACTAGATCCCCTTCAGTATTTTTTTATTGCTGTAATTTCTGATAGATTTTACTGGTTTACTTTGAGATGTATGTTAGCAAATTATAATAAAATCTGCATATGGCATAGAACTTTATTGAGATTACAAAGATCCATCATACATTACATCATACTTTTAATATTTATTTATGCCTATTTGGGGTCAGCCTCCTGATAATTTTTTCAAGATGGTTTTTGTGCCTGGGTATTATCTGCCGCCTATGCAGATCTTTTAATAAGGAATATCTAGATGGAGATCCATATTAGGTTCTTCTTAAATTTAAGAGCCCAGCTCTTATCAGTGGAGTAATTGTCGAAACACCCCCAAAATGGTTATGGAAGGTCTGTCTAGCCCAGTGGTTCTTAACCGGTGGTCCGCGGACCACTGGTGGTCCCTAGAAGCATCCAAAGTGGTACGCGGGGCCAATCAAATAAATAAATTAGATAATTGACAACCAGACACAGCGCGTGAAGGTGCCATCCCGTCTATTGGGACCGATCGAAGCCATACGTTAGATATTATGTAGTTACTAGGTGGTCCATGGCAAGACAGAAATTTTGATAAATGGTCCCTCATGTCTGAAAGGTTGAGAACCACTTCCCTTCCAATATCGCCATATAAATCTACATACATACATACATACCGTCACGCCTCTTTCCCACAGGGGTAGGCAGAGACTACTTTGATCCACTTGCTATGATCCTGACATATTTCTTTCGCTTCATCCACAGTCATCAATCTCTTCATACATGCTCGTCGGTTTCGGGTACTCCTGACCTGACCTTTTTCCAAAATGTCTCCTATTTGGTCTCGGAACGTCCGTCTAGGCCTTCCCCTCCCAACATAACCATTCATACTCCCCAGATAAATCTGTTTCCATATAAATCTTCTTTCATCAATTTCTACTAATATAATAAATACAAATTATTTATACAGGGTGTTTGGTAGCTTGCTAAGCTGAGTTTTTCGGAATTTATGTGCGAAATTACATTTATAATTTGCCATGAGCTTTTCAGTGAAGGAAACCTGCACACATCTGCGAAGCAATTCAATGGTGTGTGTGAAGTCCCCAATCCGCACTGGGCCCGCGTGGGAACTGTAGCCCCTCCAATAAATGGAGGAGGCCTATGCCATGAGGCACTCCGAACTAGGCGATAATCTATATAAATAAAAACTCGCTGAAACTCGAGAATGGCTGAATTGATTTGTCTAGTTTTAGTCTTGAAATATTCTTGGAAGCCTAGGGAAGGTTTAGACGGAGCGAAGCCGCGGGCAACAGCTAGTTTATAAAAAAAAGACTATACAATGTACAGAAATTGTAGCGAAACGGAATAAAAAGGGGCTATTCTAATGCAATGATTAATGTAGATCCCTTAGCACTTTGGAGCCGTCGTTATCCAGCTGACTTTCCCACCAGGTGGCGGTGGCGTCTAAGTCGTGCAAATGCGGCCACACTTTCTTCCTGGCGCGGCGCGCGGCGGACGCGCTACCGGCGGTGGAGGACCTGCGCCGGCGCACCGGCCGCGTGCGCCGCTCCCAGCCGCAGTTCTACGACTCGCAGGACTACCAGAAGGCTAAGAGACGGGTAATGGTAATAATAATAATAGCCCACACGCCCACAATCATGCTAAACGTGGTCTTTGGGTCTTGTTACCTTGGGCTCTGTCTACCCCGTAAGGGATAAAGACGTGATTTATGTATAATACTACGAATAATAATAAGTCAAGAAGAGTAACTAAGCCCGAAAAAACACTCCACGCGAAGTGAACCGCAGGGGGCGGGGCTTAAAATATGTACTGCGCGGCAAATTAGTTCGGCCGGGACGCTCGAGCCGTTATCGTGACGTTATCATAGTATTTTGGCGCTAATACATTAGAAAAATATGCCATCGTGTTGTGTGAAGAGGTGTAGAAGCCATTCAGATATGAAAAATATAGGACTCACCTTTCATATGTAAGTAAATAAATATTTTAGGACACCATACTTGACGACTCTGGATGCATGCGATCCACGCACCCTTCCCTTACCGCAAGTGGGCGGACACGATCACGACGCGCGGACTAATCGCGTGCAAGCATTGTCTATCGGAGTGACAGGTGTTACGTTTGCATTGCTGTTAGTTTGTGTGCGTAAGTGGAATGACAAACGAAGCGGCAACTGTTAGGGAATTACGCTTCTTGACTTATTATTATTCGTAGATGTAATATGTATGTATGTATGTAATAATAATTGAAAAAACATAGAATGTACCAGTTGCTGCTCTACCCGTGCAGATGGTAAAATCCCATCGAGGGAATGGGCGAAAATCTTAGGAATTATGTTATAGGCGATGCGGCTAGCTACCCATCACTAATTTGATTCCCGTTTCCACCTATACCCCCACAATTACGCTAGTCGTGGCCTTAGGCTGTCTACCCCGTAAGGGATAAAGACGTGATATATGTATGTATGTTTGTAAAATGAGAGCTGGCTCCTATTTGACCAATGTGACAATTGTCACTGACATGTGTAAATTCTGTGTACACACGGCAATATAATCAGGTAAGCACCTACGCACGCTCGCGCCGTATCTATCCTGCTTACCGAATAGCTTGTACATTACAAAGTCGACGAGAATCTACGCCGGTTTGCTCCATATTGAATAGGCATTGCAGTTCGAATTGTCACTTGTCAGCGACAATTGTCGAGATGGTGACATACGGGCCTGCTATAACAATACTTATTTGTCAACAGTCACCAAAGAAAAGATCACTGTCCAGGTCAATGGACGAGGAATACAAGAGAGAGAAAAATGAGTCAGGTATTTATTTTTTTCTATTTCCTCACAATGATACAATACAATAACTCTTTATTGAACACCACATATAACAACCAAAACAGAAAAAGGTATATGAAATATTACAAGGTAACAATAGGCGGCCTTATCGCTACAGAGCGATCTCTACCAGGCAACCATAATGGACTGGAGAACAGAACAGATCTGAGCAGGTGGTGCAATTTAGAACATATGTTAATATACTAAGTACTGAAATACATAATATATTATACATGAAACACACATTTACTATAAATGAAATGATCGAGAAAACCAGGCACTCTCTGGTCAGCTCGATTCTTCCTTCCATCCTCAACATCTTGATGGCTGGCAGTCAAGTATCGTGCGTTTTAAATGCAATTTCTTTCCTCGTACTACAAAGATCTCGAACCAACTTCCTGCTGCAACATTCCCTGAGCGGTACAATTTAGGGATCTTTAAAAAGCGAGCCTTCCTGTTCTTGAAAGGGCCGGCAACGCACCTGTGATTCCCCAAGTCTGATAGTGCTTAGATTTGGGGGGGGGGGGGGGGGGGGGGCAAATTTCGCGCGGAGACTGCGCGGCGCCCCGTCTTGTTACCTTAGGCTCTGTCTACCACGATGGGGAAGGATTTCTTACACTACGCCTGTTCTTTAGGTTTTTCAATGTGACGTAGGTATGCTATTTTTGGGGGGTTATGTCGTCTGTGACCCTCCCCCTCGGCCCGCGGCTGTATGTATGACGACCGGATAGCCTAGTGGTTAGTGACCCTGACTATGAAGCTAGAGATCCCGGGTTCGAATCCCGGTAGGGGCAGACTGTTGTATGATGAATACGAATGTTTGTGCCCGACTCATGGATGTTGTATGTATTTAATTATGTATTTATCTACATTATATAAGTATGTTTATCCGTTGCCTGGTACCCATTATACAAGCTTTGCTTAGTTTGGGGCTGAGTCAATTGGTGTAATTTGTCCCAAGATATTTATTTATTTTATTTTATTTGTATTTTGTGTCGTCAGCGACGGCGCGCGCGCGGCGCCGGCGGGCGCTCCGGCGGGCTGCGCGGTCGCCGCCGGCGGCCGGGGAGCGCGCGCGGGAGCCCACGCCGCAGCTCCGGCCCGCGCAGCTCGCGCGCTGCGAGCTCATCCTCGACGAGATCAACAGAAAGATGCGCGCCGTCACCTGGCAGCCGCCGCACCACGTGTAGTGCGGATACAGACAGTGGATGTACAAACTGATAATAGCTACGTTAACTGACAGCTCCATTAATGTCAGCTCTGTTAACTGGGAGCTCCGTTAACTGCAGCTCCGTTAATGACAGCTCCGTTAACTGACAGCACCGTTAACTGACAGCACCGTTAACTGACAGCTCCAAGACAAGATGCTGATCTCGGCCAATATTTGTCCAGATCTCAGTCTCGGCCAGAAACGTCGAGATTCAACCAGCAACCGTCGCCTTCTCTCGTCCCTGGTGAGCAGTAGATGTTCCATGGGAGTTTGTAATTGTGACGTACAGACACATTCAAACAGATGACGCTTAGCGACAAAAATTCGCATAGTAACATGGTCACGTGACAGCTAGTAACAGATAGTAAAATTCGAAGGCTTACCCACCTGCTATGGGTGGTGTAGGGGTATAGCACGCGTCACGGAATGACGAGAATCCGGGTTCGATTCCCGGCCATAGCTTTACTTTTCGGATTTTTCTATGTGTTCTAATTTTCACTGGCATTTAGAAATTTAGCAACCGTCGGTTACGACCATTTCAGTGAACACGAAAAATCGTAAAAGTAAAGCTATGGCCGGGAACCGAACCCGCCCTCGACAACCGTGATGCGTGCTATACATTGATGTAGCTGTATCTAGTGGATAGTGTACGATAATTGATTTAATTTTGAATATAATTTTATTAAATTAATTTAAATTGAAATATATGATGCTCAATGTGATTTTTCATGTTTAAATTTGTATTAGTTAACTCTAGTTTTTTAATTGTATAGAAATTTATTTTACGTTGACTAAACATTTCTCTGGTAAAAATAAAGCAAATAAACCTATTTTTTGTTTTTCATTCCATTAAAATAATTCCATTCAAATTTTAAGAATGACGGCTACGAGTATTTTAGTACACATTCTAGGACGTGACGCATTCTCATTTAAGACAATTTCATTCCATTAAAATAATACAATTCAATTTTTAAGAATGACGCTTACAAATGTATTTTAGTACACATTCTAGGACGTGATGCATTCTCATTTAAGACAATTTCATTCCATTAAAATAATTCAATTCAATTTTAAAGAATGACGCTTACAATGTATTTTAGTACACATTCTAGGACGTGACGCATTCTCATTTAAGACAATTTCATTACATTAAAATAATACAATTCAATTTTTAAGAATGACGCTTACATTGTATTTTAGTACACATTCTAGGACGTGACGCATTCTCATTCTAGACGATGACGCTTATCTTTTACTGTTCAGTATCCGCATGGCTTCTCTGTAGCCTGTCTCACTGGCCCCGTGGACAGTGCTGAAGCGGTTGAAATGCGTGGCCTCCCCGGCGAACAGCACGCGGGGCGCGCCGCCCGAGTCCGTCAGAGGAGCCTCGAGCCACGCGCGCGCGTCGGGGTACTGCGGTGTCAGCAGATTGTCGAAGCTGTAGCTGCCTAGGGTGTACGGATTTGTGTACCACGTCGACCTAAAAAATATTGCAATGACACACTTATAAATAACCATAAATTAAATTCTGCGCTGGTCTGGCTAAAGAAAAAACATACAATACAATACTAATAACTCTATTGAACACCACATATAACCAAAACAGAAAAAAGGTATACAGAATAGGTATTACAAGGTAACTATTGCCGGCCTTATCGCTACAGAGCGATCTCTACCACGGACTGGAGAAAAGAACAGATCTGAGCAGGTGGTGCAATTTAATGCTAGTTTATTATGTTTTACCAGTGCTACCATTTCTTGTTTTGGAGGAGCCGTGTCTGACAAGCAATCTCGGGTACTATCAAATGAATCAAGAATTTTTACTTCTTGATTTTTTATATTTAACTTAACGATTTTATTGTTAGAAATGAAATTTTTAAACTACACTGAATATTAGAACACAGAAAAATCCAAAAAGTAAAGCTATGGCCGGGAATTGAACCCGGATTTTCGTCATTCCGTGACGCGTGCTATACCCCTACACCCATAGCAGGTGGGTAAGCCTTCGAATTTTTCTATCTGTTACTAGCTGTCACGTGACCTTACTATGCGAATTTTTGTCGCTAAGCGTCATCTGTTTGAATGATGTGTCTGTACGACACAATTACAAACTCCCGTGGAACATCTACTGCTCACCAGGGACGAGAAGGCGCTGTTTTTCAAATGATAGGTGTACTACCCATGGTTTGCATGTGTAACAATTGTGTTCATTAAACTTTGATAATGATCCCGTAGAGGGATCGAAACGCGTCAGTGTTTGTGTGGTGTAAGGGATAATTAAGTTTGTGGGATTTGTGTTTTATTGGCAGCAGTGGAGGGAGGATTGCATGAAAAACATATATTTCACACAGGCTTGGTTATCTTGCACGTGAGTAGCGGAGTAGCAAGGTAAATTTTTTTGTTCATTGAAATGGACCTCCGCAAAGTAACGCCTGATTCAATAAAATATTGATTTTTTATGTTTACTTTTACGGACATCACTGAAAATTAGAACACAGAAAAATCCGAAAAGTAAAGCTATGGACGGGAATCGAACCCGGATCCTCGTCATTCCGTGACAAGTTAGAAATTTACAAGCCATCTCATTTGCTTAACAGGAGACTTCCACCTTAATATTGTTTGTAACTGGACTATTCATGCTGGTCTGGGAGCAAAGAAAAAACATAGAATGTACCAGTTGCTTCTCTACCCGCGCAGATGGTAAAAGACCATCGAGGGAATGGGCGAAACTTATAGGAATCATGTTATAGGCGATGAGGCTAGCGACCCATCACTATTTTGATTCCACTTTCCACCTATACACCCTCAATCTTGCTAATTGTGGCCTGTAGGTACCTGTTACCTTAGGCTCTGTCTACCCCGTAAGGGATAAAGACGTGATTTGTGTGTGTGTGTGTGTGTGTGTGTGTGTGTGGACTATTCAGTCGTCTCTGCCGTCTCCCTCTCCATAAGCAGTTGCCATACCTGGTCATGGCGTCTGGTTGAGGCACTGTGATCCTCAGGTTGTCACCAACGAACCGCTGAAGGAGTTCCACGCACTTCGCCTTCACCACGTCGGCTGGTAATATTTCCACCTGAATGAAAATTTTTCTTTTTTAGCGTTCCGTACCTTCCATCGTCTTCCATGCTGGTCTGGGAGTAAGAACAGAATGTACCAGTTGCTTCTCTTCCCGCGCTGGTAAAGGCCCTTAGGAATCATGTCATATGCGATGCGGCTAACAACCCATCACTGTTATGATTCTCCTTTCCACCTACCCAAAATCATGCTAAACGTTATTGTTACCTTAGGCTCTGTCAACCCTCTAAGGGATAAAGATGTAGGGAGTGCCACAATAGAGAGATCTCTCTCCAGGCAGATGTTATGCCTGGGGACCGAAGTCCGAAGGAAGCGAGTTGAGAGTTGTATTTATGCAGCCGCATTGAGAAACTTCGTTAGCGGGATGTGGAACGATGTGACAGCTGTCATTAGAACTGGCGCTAGCTTACTTGTGTGTCGTAGTAGTTATGTAGAGGCCAACTAGGTGGCGCTAGGATCGCTACAAAGACGTGATTATGTATGTAAAAAGAAAAAAACGGAATTGTCCGTCCCGACTGTCAAGATTCTTTTTCTAAGACAGAGCCGAAGGAAACAAGACCTAAAGGCCACGTTTAGCATGATTAATACAAATACTTAGGTAGTAGATTGTTCAACAAGGGAGGAAAAGAACGAATATCACACGAGGTAACTTGGCACGTATGTATAAGAAAGGAATGTAAATAAATTAATAAAAATAATATTTGACTAGCATTATAAAATTTATAACTTTATTAATTAAGAAAAAAACATGGATATACCAATGCTTGGCTGAATGCGTATGTGTTCCATTGAACGCCAATGCCTTTATTTTTTTAAATTCATTTCTACCCTTGGGAAGAAAATAATAGATATCCTCCCGTATGTCAGATATGGTTTGCCTCACTTTCCGAGTATGAGAGATGAAAATTAATTTTCTGTTTAGATCCGTTTTACCGCTGTCTGTGTCAAATTAGATTACATTCCATTTACCTCTTTGGCGACATCTCCGCTGGTCCACATCGTGAGACAGTTCCTCGACCCCATGGGCCGACTCGCCCCAAAGATCCTGGTGGTCCAGTAGTCCTCCTGCCCCACTTTCTTCTTGTCCTCCCCCCTCCATATGAACCCGAAGTAAGACACATCATGGGGCCACCAGGGTCGGTCGAAGCTTAGGATAATTTTGTCCATAACGCCTATGCTTATTTTGTCGATGGCTGTCTGCTTTTCTTTGGGTAGGGGCGGTGAGAAAAGTGTGGAGTGGCTGTAAAAAAACGCGCCCGGTAAACGATCAAATTGTTTGTCAAACTTTACGTGTTTGTCAAACAATTTAGATAGATAGATAGATAGATAAAACGTTTATTTGGTACTGCCAACACACACAATCAAGATTACATAAAATATCAACATATCAAGCAAAAACTTAAAACTAGAACATTATCTTTGTTGTGTGCGCTACAGTAGCACAAAAGGGCCATGGCTCAGTGATCGTGTACGTGAATTTGATCGTGTACGGCTGTGTTTGAGGCGTTTGTCAAACAATCTACGTGTTTGATGCGTTTGATGAAAATCTGGATTGATGTCGAGTTTGACAAACAGTTTTGAACGTGTACGACGGTGTTTGTCAAACAAGCTCTCGGTAGAAGAAGTTTGACAAACAAGTTTGTCAAGCTAGTTTGACCGTTTGCGCGGGGCGCTGTAACAAATTTGTTTGATATTTGGTTTGATCGTTTACGCTTATGTTTGATGAAAACGTGAAGTTTGACAAGCAAGTTTGTCAAACAAGTTTGATCGTTTACGCTTATGTTTGATGAAAACGTGAAGTTTGACAAGCAAGTTTGTCAAACAAGTTTGATCGTTTACGGGGCGCTTAGGTCGCTTCGAGATGATTGTCTGCGCTTGAGTTGCGGGGGTAACATCTACATAAATACATACATAAATCACGTCTTTATCCCTTAAAGTAGACAGAACCTAAGGTAACAAGACCTAAAGACCACGTTTAGCATGATTGTGGGCGTATGGGGGCATTTTCAAAAAAATGTGTACCCTTTTTCCAACAAGATTACCTACCTACCTTAATTTCGTGTCAGTTTTGTGACGCCCCATATAAATCGTGTGAAAATAGTGTCGCAAAACTGACAAAAAACCAATGGACACTTTTTTTCTTTACAAAAATAAAGGTGCTAATAATTCTGATTCAGAAAAACCCAAAATGTCATCATTTTGGAAAAAAAAGTCAAGGGTACATGTTTTTTTGAAAATGCCCATGGATGAAAAGGGGAATCAAAACAGTGATGAGTTGCTAGCTATATCGCGTATATAACATGATCCCTAAGATTTTCGCCCAATCCCTCGATGGGCTTTTACCGTCTGCGCGGGAAGAGAAGCAAGAGGAGGAGGAGAGGAGGCGCGGTGAGAGGGGAGGTAACATCTTGATGGTTTATCATTCGGAAGCACTCATATTAAGTACTTAGGTAAGGTAATTTTGGGATTTTTTCAATATCTTCTCCCAATCTCGCGTGAGCCAAATAAAAGTGTACCTATGTTTTTGATCGAAAATCTTATGATCGATTCTCGCGACTTAATACTTCCTCCCCCCCCCCCCCCCCCCTAAATGCCTCAATTATGGATGCTTACCCCTGATGAATTTGCCTCTGGCATTAATACTAACTAGGCCTTCAGGACTCCAAGGGAGACAGTGACGATGACGTTATCAGCTTCGTACTCGCTCCCGTCTTTACAGGCGACCACCGCCTTCTGGTCGGGGCGCTGCGGAGCCACGATCCTCGCCACCTCCGCGCCCAGCTTCAGCTCTAAGTTGGGGAAGCCGGGACCGTTGTTGTACGTGTTCTAGAGACAAATTATTTTGACAATAAACACACCTATTACCACAGCGGATAGGTATTTAATAAAGCCCTCATTTTAGCTCGCTAAAAGTTTCCTAAGTGAAAAAGGGTCAAATGGTCACCCGCATAACTAAAAGATCACAAGTGATTCGCCAACTAAGAGGGTCAAGATGGAAGACCTCGCACCCAGTGGCGTACTATAGGGTGGCAGGGGTGGCAAAATGCCAGGGACCCCTAGCTCTACGGGCCCCCGAACTGGCTTGGTTTAGAGCACAGAAGGGACGCTGACGCACTTCTTTATATTGAGGAAGGAGCCCCATCTGACGAATTTGCCGCGGGCCCCACACGTTATAGTTACGCCACTGCTCGCACCAGTAACTTCACCAGTTTTTCTCGCACGGAACACAGCACAAGTTCTGCAGGATTAGTGAGTAAGTTGTTAGCCATCCTTATGGACCTTGCACGTAGTCCTATCAGGATCCATGCTGGTGGTCAAGTAGGTCATGACCACCCCTTTCGGCAGACGCAGATTCGAGAAAGGTAATTAATTCCCGCATTAAAAAAAATGGATATGGCAACACAGCATAGGACTAGATTACTAGGCTTATAGCTTAGCGCACTTGTTCGAACTTCGGTGTTCGGTAGCGGTAGTCAGGTGACCAGACCATCTCCTAATCTGAAGGCTGGATCCGCGGCTGTCTGCTTGCCCTAGCCTATCGACGCTATTCGTCAAAGACTAAACAGCATGACCCTAAACTTCAAACTCGATCCTTAGTTGAAAACAGCGCCATCTCTGCGACAGAAGCAACACTTACCAGTATGATCTCAAAGAAGGTCTTGTACCCGTAGCCATGCCAGCTGATCAGCTGCTCCCCCTCCAGCTCCTCAAACCGACTGATGGTGGTCACATCGTTCCAGTCATTAGAAGACTCATAGTTGTTGGTCAAAAGGTTGTTGAACTCCAAAAACTCCGTCACGAAGTCCTGATCCTTCAGGAGGTCCGGTTTGTGCTCCTTTATGTAATCTTTTATCCTGGGAATACATAAGACGTCTCTTATTCAAATTCAAATTAATTTATTTGTCAAAACATAGGCAAACATATACAGAGATCTTATGCGTATATTTAGGACCACTATGTCGCGCCGTGAGGCATTATACATAGCCAATATAATGGATGGCATGCATTTTTCGATTTTAATCTGCATTACATATTATATTATACACATACATACATAAATCACGACTATCCCTTACGGGGTAGACAGAGCCCAAGGTAAGAAGACCCCAAGACCACGTTTAGCATGATTGTGGGCGTATGTGGAAAGGGGAACCAAAATAGTGATGGGTAGCTAGCCGCATCGCCTATATGATTCCTATGCCCATTCCCTCGATGGGCTTTTACCATCTGCGCGGCAGGAGAAGCAACTGGTACATTCTATGTTTTTTTTTACTCCCAGAACAGCATGGAAGCATATGAAGCATATTATTCTACATGCAAATTTACAGTCTCCGCTAAATAATTTTGGATAGAATATGCTTTTTCGACTTAAGTTAAATAACATTTTTTTAAATTTAGGCGGACAACTGAAAGTATCCCCTACTTTTTGGAAACACATTTTTTAATGACTGCATCCTTTAATCCATGCTGGTCTGGGAGCAAAGAAAATACATAGAATGTACCAGTTGCTTCTCTTCCCGCGCGGATGGTAAAAGCCCATCGAGGGATTGAGCGAAAATCTTAGGGATCATGTTACATATATAGGCGATGTGGCTAACCCATCACTGTTTTGATTCCCTTTTCCATCCATGCGCCCACAATCATGCTAAACGTGGTCTTTTGGTCTTGTTTTAGACGCTGGTCAGTATGTATGTATCTTTTAATTGACTTAGCTTAGAGGATAATCTTTTTCAGAGCTCTAAGGGACCGAAGACCTACGTATTTGGCACGTTCCTTTTTTTATTTTATTTACGCGTTCCTGAGGAGAAGGTTCTTGACAGACGAAAGGACAGGCGAGCACAACAAAGTGATCCTATGAGGGATCCAACTTACTTCTTAGTAGCATACGTGCCCATAGGCTCGGGCTGGTCTGGGGGATGGTGAAAGCTGTCAACAGTCAGTTTCAACAGCTCATCAACTAGTTCGTTGTCTACTTCATCACCGTTGGAGCGGAACGATCTGATGGTGATGAACTGTGGAACAGGGATCACGTTGTACTTCGATGCAAGGTCGTACACGCAATTTTTTACGTCACCATGGATCCTGTCAAAAAGATTTTGTTAATATCCCAGAGTTAGAATATATAGTGACTAGGATAGAAAAAAGTACCTATGCTTAGTTGGTTTGGTCATGTAGAGCGGATGGATGAAAGTAGACTAACTAAACTGATCTATATGGAGAGCGTGAATGATTGCGTTGGGAGGGGAAGGGCTAGACGGACGTTCCGAGACCAAATAGGAGACGTTTTGGAAAATGGTCAGGTCAGGAGTACCCGAAACCGACGAGCATGTATGAAGAGATTGATGAATGTGGATGAAGCGAAAGAACTATGTCAGGATCTTATCAAGTGGAACAAAGTAATCTCTGCGTACCCCTGTGGGAAAGAGGCGTGACGGCAAGTATGTATGAATGTAAGGAGCCTTAAATTATGTTAATCTATAAATAAAGATGTATAGTCTCTACTAGTCAAAACAACAATAAAAATAATTCAAGTTCAGTGGAGGTATAAAACGCCTCCAACGTCAAATAAATTAATTGGAGATGTCTCCAATATCCAAGAGAAAGCCCCCCTAAAAGTGGCCAAATGAATGTCTTACGTACCACTCCGCGCCCAGCTCGACGAGTCCGTTGCCGAAGGGCACGGTGTGCACCCTCCCCCCTACCCTGTCCTGCGCCTCCAGCCCCAGCACGCGTCTGCCGGCCTTCGCCAGCGTGGTGGCCGCCGTCACACCCGCAGAGCCCAGCCCCACCACTATGGTGTCGTAGGACTGCATAACTCGTATCATATGTTGGACGTATTGGACTGTGGAAACGACATTTCATATTACATACACATACATACAGTCACGCCTCTTTCCCACAGGGGTAAGCAAAGACTACTTTGTTCCACTTGCTACGATCCTGACATACTTTCGCTTCATCCACATTCATCAATTTCATTCATCAACGTCGGTTTCGGGTGCTCCAGACCTGACCTTTTTCCAAAACGTCTCCTATTTGGTCTCGGAACGTCCGTCTAGGCCTTCCCCTCCCAACACAACCATCCACACTCCCCATATAGATCTGTTTAGTTAGTCTACTTTCATCCATCCGCTCTACGTGACCAAAGCAACTAAGCATACTTTTTTCTATCCTAGTCACTATATCCTCTTTCACACCAGCACATTCCCTTATCACACTATTCCTTATTCTATCTTTCAGTGATACACCTTCCATACTCCTTAACGCTCTCATTTCTACTGCATTTATTCTACTTTCATGCTTCTTTTGACATACCCAAGTTTCGATACCGTACATTAGTGCTGGAACAAGCACCCCTCTGTGTACAGCCAGACGCTCCTTCGACACGGATTTCATATTGTTTTAAGTATTTAGTTTATTTGTCAATTATTACTTTCATGCTGGTCTGGGAGCAAGGAAAAAACATATATATTATTTGTATACTAGCTTCCCCCCGCGACTTCGTCCGCGTAGAATTGGCTATTGACATGTGTATCGCTATCCCGCCGGAACTATGCAATTTTTAGAGATAAAAAGTAGCCTATGTTTTACTAGGGTACCTGCTATTGCTATCACCGTTCCAAATTTGATTGAGTTTTCAAAGTGTGTCAAAATGAAATTAATTTAAATCAAAATCACTAAGGAGTATTGATATCAACTTCGAAGCAAATCACCCTCTACCCCTCTACCTTTCTACCCCTTTTTAACCCACTATTTTGATTCCCCTTTCATATACGCTCAAAATTACGCTAAACGTGGCTACCCTAGGTTCTGTCTACACATGTGTAATGATGATGTGATTATAAACACGAAAGTTTATGAGGATGTATGAATGTATGGGTGTTTGTTACTTTTTCATGCCTAGACGGCTGAACTGGGTGAAACTGGCACAGAGATAGATTACAGCCTAGAATAGCGCAGGCTACTTTTTATTCAAGAAAATTGCTCAGAGTCCTCAAGAATGTGATAGATAGACGAAGTCGTTAGCAATTCTTTAAAATTATATTTCTTCTAAAATGTGCACCCTACCTGATGATGTCTTTATTTCTCTTTCAGAATTCCTTCATTACAGAAATAAATACACTTTATGTAACATAACGCACACTACACTATGTTGATAAAACAAAACAGATTCTTATATACATGTTAACTTGTCTATATGATAAGATAATATCAGCAATCAAATAATTATTTACATAACATTTCAAAATTTAATAACGCAATACTAAATGAGCTTGTAGCGAGCCTAGCGCCACCTAGTTGGTCTCTACATAACTACTACGACGCACGAGTAGCTATAGCGCCAGCTCTAATGACAGCTGTCACATCGTTCCACATCCCGCTAACGAAGTTTCTCAAAGTGGCACTCCCAAAAGGCGTATACCCGAACTAAAAACTCTCCGGCGTTGCCTCAGTCTGGTGTGTTGACGTTTTGATGTTATTAAGAAACCTAGACTAAGAGTTTGTAATTGTGTCGTACAGACACATCATTCAAACAGATGACGCTTGGCGACAAAAACGACAGTGACAGCTAGTAACAGATGGAAAAATTCGAAGGCTTACCCACCTGCTATGGGTGGTGTATAGGAAGGAGTATAGCACGGGTCACGGAATGACGAGGATCCGGGTTCGAGCTTTACTTTTTGGATTTTTCTGTGTAATTTTCAGTGGCGTTTAGAAATTTAACCAAACCTAACCTAATAAAGGTAAAGGCCTAATGAGTCGGATCATAATAATAACAAAACACAAACCACAATTATATTTGTATAAAACACAAACCACAATTATGACGACGCGGTTGGCCTAGTTGGTAGTGATCCTGCCTGCGAAGCAAGCGTCCCGGGTTCGAATCTTGGTAAGGGCATATATTTGTGTGATGAGCACGAATATTTGTTCCTGAGTCATGGATGTTTCTATCTATTTAAGTATGTATTTCTCTATATAAGTATGTATATCGTTGTCTAGTACCCATAACACAAGCCTTACTAGCGCTTACTTTGGGACTAGGTCAATTTGAGTGAATTGTTCCCTAATATTATTATTCTGTATATTTATTTTTGTCTCAAGTTAGGTTTTTACAATATTCATATAAAAAGTAATAAAACAATATTAATCTATACTAATATTATAAAGAGGAAAAATTTGATTGTTTGTTTCTTTGTTTGCATTGAATAGGCTCCGAAACTACTAGACCGATTTCAAAAATTCTTTTGCCGTTAGAAAGTTACATTATCACTGAGTGACATAGGCTACTTTTTACCGCGGGAAAATACCTTTTCCTACGGGAAAATTAATTCATCGCGGGCGAAGCTGCGGACGGAAGGCTAGTACAAAATATAAAAACATTATAAAAACCTAACCTAGGGTACCGCCGGCAGCGAGGCGAGGCATAAGCTACCGGTGGTCAGGGCGACAGAGAAAGGAACCTCCTGACATTCCTGATATTATTATTATTATTATATTATTATTATTATTTGTATTCTTATACTTAGTGGCTTGTCGCATTTACAAGGTCTGTCAAAATTGTTGCGGAATAATTCAACAGGTCGGTTAGTTTGACTGAACACCCATACAAACATTTTTGATTAAAATATTGTTTTATTTCTAAAGAAGTCGTTCAAATAAAAAAGTTTCAAATTACCTTCATGGAATTCTTTATTCATCAGCTGGGGCAATTTTTGTTTACTTTAACATAAACATAAAAACCTAAACCAAAAGTGAATTAACAATGCATTTGCTCGAAAAGTGGCTCTTTACATAGAAAGTGTGTTTTTTACACATGTTTGCTAAAGTACAATACAATACAATACAAGTACTCTTTATTGAACACCACAAATCAGTACAAAACAATACAAAAACAAAGAACCTGAAAAAAGTAACAAGTAAAAGAAGTACCTGTTTAAATTGGCCAAATGCCGTAAGGTTGCATTCAAATTAAAGTGTATAAATAATAAAACTAGAATGGCATATTTTCATTTAATTTTGCACAAAAATAAACCATATGACGCAACAAAGTGAATATTTATTAATTTATTAAGATTTTGTCACTCAACGTTTAACCTCGATTTTTTTTCTCACATAATGCATTGTAAAACGTTTTACGACACGTCCGGAAACTAGACAATTGGCATTGTTCATTTTTTTTAAGCTGTGCTTTTAACACCTTTATTTGATAAAATGGACTATTTCAAGCAACTACTTTGAATATTATGCTTTTACGTAGCTTTGTTAATTAATAATAAATATTTTTTCGCTGTTTGATAATTCGTGAATTTAGACAGAATCCCAATCGCCTTCGTTCGGGTGGCTATAAAAAAAACGGCTTTGTCTATGGTTTTGTAGATTTGACAGTGACACGTGACAGTTGCCGTAGCCAAACTTTTTTTTTCATTTTTGTGGCAAACATTCGATGCTGGATTCTGTCTAAAAACCGGGGTCGTTCGGTCAAACAAAGGTTCAAAGTACTTTTACAAAAATATCTGCAAACATAAAGTATTTTTGAAATCGGACAAGATAAATCGGATAATTGATGGTTTTCCTCGAAATGGTTTTCGAATTGGAGCATACTAAAAAAAATGAACAATGCCAATTCCCAACTCGCGCCGATTTAAAACACTCGCTTCGCTCGCGTAAGATCTCCGGCGTTCGTTGGAATTGCCTACATTCCGCACTTGTTTCGTAAAAACTATATCGCTACTAGTGATTCAGCAACCGCATAGCCTCCCTGTAGCCTGTCTCGCTCGCGCCGTGGACGGTGCCAGAGTGTATGACGTTGGTGGCCTCCCCGGCGAACAGCACGCGGGGCGCGCCAGCCGAGTCCGTTAGAGGAGCCCCGAGCCACTCACGCGCTTTGAGGTACTGCGGCGTTTCGAGATTATCGTAACTGTAGCTTCCTCGCGTAAAGGGGTTGGAGTACCAAGCGGTCCTAGAAGATACAAGTTTTTGTTAATTAATTTTTAATATTTTTTTTTTTATATGAATAGGAAGGCAAACGAGCAAGTGGGTCACCTGATGGTAAGTGATCACCACTGCCCATAGACACCCGCAACCCCGGAGGGATTACAGATGCGTTGCCAACCTAGAGGACTAAGATGCAATGCCTCTTGTGCCCGTAATTTCCCCGGCTGTCTTACTCTCCACACCGGAACACAGCAGTGCAAGCACTGCTACTTAGCGGCAGGATTAGCGAGTAAGATGGTGGTAGCGATCCGGACGGACCTTGCACAAGGCCCTACCACCCGCAATAATACAAGCTTTCCCATCCTACCATCAGTGGCGTAACTATAACGTCTGGGGCCCGCGGCAAATTCGTCAGATGCCTCCTTCCTCAATATAAAGAAGTGCATCAGCGTCCCTTCTGTGCTAAACCAAGCCAGTTCGGGGCCCCGTAGAGCTAGGGGCCCCTGGCATTTTGCCACCCTATAGTTACGCCACTGCCTACCATGCTGGTCTGGGAGCAAACAAAACATAGAAAGTACGAGCTTCTCTTCCCGCGCTGATGGTAAAAAGCCGTCGAGGGAATGGGCGAAAATTTTAGGAATCATGTTACCTATAGGCAAGCAACCCATCACTATTATCAACCTATACGCCATCATGCCAAACGCGGCCATTTAGGTCTTGTCACTTGAAGCTGTCTACCCCGTAAGGGACAAAGACGTGGTTTATATACGTATGTAATGACTGTACTTGCATCGTCATCCACCTTACTTATGTGTGCCAAATTTCAAGCTAATCCGACCACTAAAAGTCCTTCAAATTGATTTGCAAGATTTGACCCAAGCAACAACTCGTTTCAGCCAATTTCTCGAATCTACTTTTTTTTAATTAGCCGATTGCTTTGTCTCACTGCTGGGCAAAGGGCTCTCCTCTCGACTTCCACAACTCTCTTGTGACTATAGTTTGTTTCATTTTAAATGACGAAAAGTACTTAAAACCAACATCTATTGTTTAATTGTTATCTTCAAGTGGGGTTGTAAAATAATTATGCAGGTGTATCGGTAGGTACCTGTTTGTTCACGGTATACTTTGCGACTACCTGCAAAATGGTTTTACAACTCCACTTGAAGATAACAATTAAACAATAGATATTGGTTTGAAGTACTTTTCGTCATTTTAAATGAAACAAACTATACTTACAAGTACAAATTTAAAAGTAGCAATATTTGTCAAATGCCAACCACTGATTGGTGGATTGGGTCAGTGTTGCTAGTTTACACTTGCAATTATAACTCGAGAAACACATACATACCGTCACACCTCTTTCCCACAGGGGTAGCCAAAGACTACTTTGTTCCACTTGCTACGATCCTGACACAATTGTCAGCCCATACATGAACTGTCAAAATGAACACGATGGCGATTGCGAGCGAGCTAGGCAATAAGACTACAGTAGGCTTATTACCTAACTCGCTCGCAATCGCCATCGTGTTCATTTTGACAGTTCTTGTATGAATGTGACAGCTAGCTGATTCCGGTGCCAATTGTCAGCTCATACATGAACTGTCAAAATGAACATGATGGCGATTGCGAGCGAGTTAGGTAATAAGCCTACAGTTCTAAACAAATATGAAATACTGACCTAAGCATCGCCTTTGGCTCCGGCACGGTGATTTGCAGGTTCGTACCGAGGAACTTCTGCAACAGCTGAACGCACTTCGTCTTCAACTCGTCTTCTGGCAATTTTTCCACCTGGCAACAATACCATTCTTTAAGGTTGTCTCACACGTAAAGCGGGATTGTGGGTAAATGGATTTAAGTACGCGTAGTTTTAGACACACAGGCAGTGGCGTAATTATAACGTCTGGGGCCCGCGGCGAATTCGTCAGATGGGGCTCCTTCCTCAATATAAAGAAGTGCATCAGCGTCCCTTCTGTGCTCTAAGCCAAGCCAGTTCGGGGCCCCGTAGAGCTAGGGGCCCGTGGCATTTTGCCACCCCTGCCACCCTATAGTTACGCCACTGCACACAGGCGAGTAAAGTCGTCGAGCCGTAAGTAAGCGAACTTACTCGTTCGTCTACGTACATACATAAATCACGTCTTTATCCCTTACGCGTCGACAGAGCCTAGGTAACAAGACCTAAAGGCCACGTTTAGCATGATTGTGGGTGTAGGTGGATAGGGGAATCAAAACAGTGATGGGTTGTGAGTCGCATCGCCTATATAACATGATCCCTAAGATTTTCGCCCATTCCCTCGATGGGCTTTTACCATGTACAATGGTGCCTTGAAATCTCCTGGTTCAGGATATCCGATGCCGAGGAGTTTCACGGTGGAACACACGTACATAGACTGCCAAAATCTCCTTTTGGCTTCGCTGTAGTTGGGTAAAAAGTGTAAAATGACTGTTGGCGATGTAAATAGGTCTTTTATATTTCTCTTATTGTCTTTTATTCCTTTATTTGAAGTTGCTTTTGTTAATATCTTTTTTTCTTAAGTCACTGTCTGTCTTCTTAATACATTTTGTCACATCAGCTGCTTTGGTTTACTTTTCTGCTCCTAAAAGCCTAAAAGCTATCGAATCCTTTATAATGACTAACCTTTTTTGCAACATCTCCGCTGAACCACAATGTGAGGACATTACTCGCACCCATAGGCGTAGAGGCCATGGCCACCGGCGTAGTCCACTTGTCCTCTGCCGGCACCTTGTTTTTGTCGTCTTCTTTCCAAAGCATTCCGTAGAGCCCAACGTTGTTCTGGGGCCACCAGGGCTCATCAAAAGCCAGGATGACCTTGTCCAAGACCCCAAAGCTTATCTTTTCAATGGCAGTCAGCTTGTCCTTTGGCAGAGGAACGGAGAAGAGAGAAGAGTGTCTGGAGATGGTAAAAAATACAAATTCGGTAAGCGAATATAAATTAGCTTCCATGTTGGTCTGGGAGTAAAGAAAAAACATAGAATGTAGCAGTTGCTACTCCCGCGCAGATGGTAAAAGGCCATCGAGGGAATGGGCATAGGAATGATATAGGCGATGCGGCTAGCTACCCACCACTATTTTGATTCCCCTTTCCACCTATACGCCCACAATCATGCTGAAGCGTGGCCTTTGGGTCTTGTTACCTTAGGCTCTGTCCACCCCGTAAGGGAGAAAGACGTGATTTATGTATGTATGTATGTACAATATAAATTCAGTGCTCAAAAGCGCTCCTGTCTGTTACTTTGGATCCTTTTTAACCGACTTCAAAAATTCAAACAAAGGAGGTTCTCATTTAGTTCTGTAGGTATTTTGTGTATCCCATAATTATACATACATACACAAATCACGTCTACATCCCTTACGGGGTAGACAGAGCTTAAGGTGACAAGACCTAAAGGCCACGTTTACCATGACTGTGGGCGTGAGTGGAAAGGGGAATCAAAATCATGCTAAACGTGGCCTTTAGGTCTTGTTACCTTGGGCTGTCTACCATGTAAGGGATGCAGACCAGCATGGAAGAAATGGGCAATTTATGGGCCAAAATATAGCGCTTTTACTCACTTTTCCTTTAACACACCAATGGAGACAGTCACAATGACATTGTCCGCCTTGTAGAGGGTTCCGTCCGTGCACTCGACGACCACCGCTCCGTGGGGCTCCTGCGGGACCCTGATCTGCTTCACCTCTGAGCTCAGCTTGATCTCCAGATTGGACAGGCCGGGGCCGCCATTGTATTTGTTCTGAGGAAAACAAAACCAGTTAAGTGCGGGACTCGAGCATCGACAGTTCCCTGCAATTCGGCAAGTAAACTAATTAAATAAATATCTTGGGACAAATTACATCAATTGACCCAGCCCCAAACTAAGCAAAGCTTGTACTATGGGCACCAGGCAACGGATAAACATACTTATATAATGTAGATAAATACATACTCAAATACATACAACATCCGTGACTCGGACACAAGCATTCGTATTCATCATACAACTGTCTGCCCCTACCGGGATTCGAACCCAGGACCTCTAGCTTCATAGTCAGGGTCACTAACCACTAGACTATCCGGTCGTCAACTCGTCAAAAGTGAATTTAAAATCCAGTGTTTGCAGGGCCCTTTTTTATGGTGTGGAAAATGCGCCTTCAGCATCCGCCCGGCACGGGGTTACCGGGGGTATGTGGGGCTCTCCCGCGACGGCAGGCATAACGACTCCGCTAAAAACTACACGGATTCCCTATTCGGTCGTATGTGAGGCGTTACGGCACTCGGTGTCACCGCGACGCCTTCGACCAGCCCGGGATGGGGTTCCCTCTTCGCGGCACCTAAGCAATGCTGGTTTGGGAAATAGAGTTAGCAGGGCCCTGCCGCAGTGCGACATTTTGGTTACTTTAGCTACCTACATAAATAGATAAATTAAAAAAAAGTTTGATTTTTAGTATCATACTTCCATGCTGGTCTGGGAGTAAAGAAAAAACATAGAATGTACCCGTGGCTTCTCTTCCCGGGCAGATAGTAAAAGCCCATCGAGGGAATGGGCATAGGAATCATATTATAGGCGATGTGGCTAGCAACGCATCACTATTTTGATTCCCCTTTCCACTTATACGCCCACAATCATGCTAGACGTGGCCTGTAGGTCTTGTTACCTTAGGCTCTGTCTACCCTATCTATGTATGTATGGATGAACGTCATTCTGGCGAGGCTATTTGAATTGATACCAATTGATATAACATCTTATACACAAAACTATTGTAATAATAAATAATACATCACGTCTTTATCCCTTACGGGATAAACAGAGCCTAAGGTAACAAGACCTAAAGAACAAGCTTGTCGTAATTGTGTATAGTTGGAAAATGGAATTAAAATAGTGCTGGGTTGCTAACAGCATCGCCTATAACATGATTCCTAAGACTTTCGCCTATTCCCTCGATGGACTTTTACCATCTCCTTAGTAACAGGGTCCCACAGGGTTTTTACCCTTTGGGCACGGAATTAAAATGATATGTTAATATGTAAATTTCTAAAGACTTACCAGCATGATATCGAAGAAGGTCTTGTACCCGTTCCGGTGCCAGCTCATAGCCTGGTTCCCTTCCAGGTCTTCGGAAGTGCTGACGGTGCTCAGGTCGTTCCAATCGGTGACAGCGTTGTAGTTCGAGATGTACTGGTTCACGAAGTCCAGGGTCTGCGCGATGAAGGCCTGGTCTTTGAGGAGATCTGGCTTCTTCTCCGCTATAAATTCCATTAGTCTGGTAACAGAACATTATAAGTAATGTAGTTCCTTGCTGGTCTGGGAGCAAAGGAAAAACATAGAATGTACCAGTTGCTTCTCGTCCGCGCTGATAGTAAAAGGCCATCGAGGGAATGGGCGATAATCATGGAAACCATGTTATAGGCGATGAGGCTAGCAACCCGTCACGATTTTGATTACATTTTTCACCTATACGCCCACAATCTTGCTAAATGTGGCCTGTAGGTATCTGTTAACTTAGGCTCTGTCTATCCCATAAGGGATAAAGACGTGATTTGTGTATGTATGTATGTAGTTTCAAAAACCTGACAGCAAAAACATAAACATTTGTCGAAAAGAAGATAAACAAGCCGTGAGACTGGAACGACAGACTAACTAACATTATATTTCAACACGCGCAAAGGATTTTCAACCTTGGGCAGTGGCGTAACTACAACGTCTGGGGCCCGCGGCAAATTCGTCAGATGGGGCTCCTTCCTCAATATAAAGAAGTGCATCAGCGTCCCTTCTGTGCTCTAAACCAAGCCAGTTCGGGGGCCCGTAGACCTAGGGGTCCCTGGCCTTTTGCCACCCCTGCCACCCTACAGTAACGCCACTCTTGGGTTGGCAGGCCACATTTGTCTGACGGTACCTACGGCTACTCACTTCCTCTTGGTAAAGTCTCCCAACGGCTCTGCTGGATGAGGAGGTTGCTCATCGACAACCTTCAGACAGAACTGCAGAAGCTCCTCGACCAGGTCTACATCCACCTCTTTGCCGTCAGACCGGATCAGCTTCATGTCCATAGGTGTGGGCAGAACGGAGATGTTGTATTCAGTGGCCAAGTCGTACGTACGACTGTTCACAGTGCCATGGATCCTGGAATAGTCCATTTTTTTTAACCCCCGATGCTAAAAGAAGGGTTTTATACACACACATACATACACAAATCACGTCTTTATCCCTTACGGGGTAGACAGAGCCTAAGGTAACAAGACCTACAGGCCACATTTAGCAAAATTGTGGGCGTATAGGTGGAAAATGGAATCAAAATAGTGATGGGTTGCTAGCCTCATCGCCTATAACAAGATTCCTATGATTTTTGAAATAGCTCATCTAATGCCAATTCTAACGTCGAAAGAGTAGTTTGAGAGAGAAGAGTAGTGGGTAGTGTCGTAGTTTTTTTTTGACTTTTTTTTTTTTTTTTTTTTTTGAGATTTGATTTTCGTTTTTTTTTTTTCGTTTTTTTTTTTTTTTGTTTTTTTTTAGGGTTTTATAGGTTTGAGGTAGACGTCTCTCTCTGTGTGTGTAAATTTCAAAATGACACTGAAAATTAGAGCACTCGTCATTCCGCGACGCGTGCTATACCCCTACACCCATAGCAGGTGGGTAAGCCTTCGAATTTTTCTGTTACTAGCTGTCACGTGACCTTGTTACTATGCGAATTTTTGTTGCCAAGCGTCATCTGTTGTCTGTACGGGTACCTCCCATTTGTTCTATGGGACTGTGACGTCATAGAACTGTTAACATTTTTCTTTCCCAGCAGTTCCATGGTAGAACTATTGAAACAAAAAATGTGATATTTGTTCTATAAATGAAAATGAAAATGAAAATGAAAATTTATTTTTGCAAATTGGCCGCCAAGGGCTCTTTTACATGTCTTTTTGAAACTACCAGCACATTCGGAAAGACCATCATTGCCAAGAAGAATGCGCCGCAAGAAACTTGGGCAGAATAGAACCAAAAGCACCTCAAGATTGTGATGGGAAACTTGAGGTGCTTTTAGTTCTATAGAACAAATAGCACAATTACAAACTCCCGTGGAACATCTACTGCTGCCGAGAGAAGGCGCTGTCTTTCAAAATGATAGGTACTATCAAATGAATCAAATCTGTGGCGTCGTAGCTAGCGTTCAAAGGATGGACCGATGTCGAGTTCTGACGTTCCACTGAGGTAAGATGGGGGACAGTAGAAGGACATAGACATTTGTAGGATGCTCGCACGAAGGAATATTAACAATGTTTAGTTTCCTGTACTGCCACGCTGGTCTGGGAGCAAAGGAAAAACATAGAATGTACCAGTTGCTTCTCGTCCCGCGCTGATGGGAATGGACGAAATTTTCAGCCAGCCACTTTCTGATTCCTTTTTCCACCTACACACCTACAATCATGCTAAACGTGGCCTTTAGGTTTTGTTACCCCGGTTTTGTTACTCGTCTACTGTAGAGCTGCCTAGATGAGGCACTTAGTTTTGTACGAGTGATCGAGTTAAAAGTGTCCTTATTCAAACTGTTGTTGCGTAAGGCCTAAGCTACTATGAGTTAAAATGCAAATTCAAATAATATTTCAGATTTTATTCAGCTTGGTTAAACTATTATAAATAACAAGAAATATCCAAAAAGCGTTCAGGATCGTTCCTGGTCCAAGCTGATTTGAGACCCGTCGGAAGTTCCAAACAAAAGATTTAAAACATCGAACGTGTTCGATATATGGAACTTGAAATAAGTCTCATTAGCAGCCAGCAACAGAAACCTGCCAGTATAAAACTAGCAGAACCTATTCCTACACTACCCTGTAAGGGATTATCCCTTAGGAATTTAGCCGTGATTTGTGTGTGTATGACTGTATGTATTAAGTTCGAAGCTGTCCGTGAGACGGGGTAGGTTTTGGGTTAAAAGATCCTGTATTAGGCCGGCTTTTTATAATGAAATGGTAAACTTATCCTCACCACTCGGCTCCCTGCTCGACGAGTCCGTTACCGAAGGGCACGGTGTGCACCCTCCCCCCTACCCTGTCCTGCGCCTCCAGCCCCAGCACGCGTCTGCCGGCCTTCGCCAGCGTGGTGGCCGCCGTCACTCCCGCCGAGCCCAGCCCCACCACTATGGTGTCGTAGGACGCCGGCACAGGGCTGAAAACACATGGTTGCTTGAAGCGACTAGCGCCATCTACACATCGACTACGTAAGCTGCTACGATGCACGAGTAGCTAGCGGCAGTGATGTTACAATGCTCTACATCGCGCCAACGAAGTTTCTCAACGCGGTTGCATAAATATAGCTAGGTACACTAAAGATAAAGATAAAAGATAAAGATAATTTATTCATAAATGTTTTACAAATTTATAACTAAGAACAAAGTTTCCTTATAAAACTAAGTTAACAACTCATATGCCTGAACTAGGAAATCCTGTGTTTCAGGCTATAAGAGCCAAACAAAATGGCTATTAAATAATTAAACAATCACCAGGGAAAAATAAGTAAACATGACAAAAATATAAAGAAATAAATAAATTAAAACTATGATTAGGTATTATCTTATAAAATCTTAAAAAATTTAATCCAATAAAAATAAAGGTTACAAAGATAATCTACTTCACAACTAATAATAAATTCTCTGTATCTTCGTATGACATAGTTTGAAGTGATTCCAGGAGAATTTTCTTGCATTTATTGTAATTGTGGGGATAAATGGACGAAATTGCATTTAACTTATTATAAAGGAATGGTCCTAGGAAAACAAAGAATTTGTGTGTAAAAGCAAATTTGGGTCTTATTTTCTGATAGCAAACTATGTCCTTTCGTCTTTTAGCTATTAGTTCGGTGGTATAGGGTAGGGCTGCGTGCTGTTTAAGTACTATACTAATTATAAATAACTGTCGAACTGTTAGTACATTACACGACTTATACAGCAGGTTAGTAGGAAAAAGGAAAGGGACACTATCTGCCTTTGGACTTGACCACAGGCATAACATATTTTATTGAATCAGGCGTTACTTTGCGGAGGTCCATTTCAATGAACAAACATACACAGTAACAGTTGTGCTCATTAAACTTTGTTAATGATCCCGTGTAGAGGGATCGAAACGCGTCAGTGTTGGTGTGGTGTAAGGGATTTTGTGGGCTTTATGTGTGTTTTATTGCCAGTAGTGGAGGGAGGATTGCATGAAAAACATATATATTTCACACAGGCTTGGTTATCTTGCACGTGAGTAGCGGAGTAGCAAGGTATAGTAGATTGTTCAACAAGGGAGGAAAGGAACCAATATCACACGAGGTAACTTGGCACCCGTGACCCGAGCCTTGCGAGGGTACCAATATTTCGAGTGTGATATTGGTGTTTTTCCCGAGTTAAACACTCTACTTTTCATTTGGACTACAAGGAAAGTAATAAAATATACGTAAGTAGCTACATGAGAAAAAAAATGTATCCCGGAAATTGCGTAATACTTGCGGGATAGTGATAAACGAATTCTATGCAAACGAAGTTGCGGGCAACAGCTAGTAAAGAATATTTGTATTGTATTGTATTGTGTACCTGTTCGGCGGGGCGGCGGCGATCGCGCCAATCACGCAACACAACACAACCTGGAGTCCCGTCGCCATATTTTTGATAACTGGACAATTGGCACGACCTTTATATGCTTAACACTATCTATTGAACGGTCTCATGCAATGTTCACAATACCATTAAGAATAAAAAATGAAAATTAAATTAAATTCGGACCCTTAGTAGTCCCCATCACGCAGGCAGCATTCCCGCGTTGTATCACAATTGCGAGTGCTTGTGCGAGAAAGCTGCTGGCGCGAGAGTCTGTTGCCTCCCTCAGGCGAAGGGGACCTTACCTAAGGGTCCAAATTTATTTTAATTTTAGTTTTTTAGCTTAAGTTTTATGTTATTAAGTTATTTTCATGTAGCTTTAGTTTATTTTTTAATGAATGCTTTGTAATCATTTACAAAATAAAGTTCTCATTGAGAATAACCTCAAAATTTGAACATACATTTATTTACACACATTCGATACACGTAGATATAAAATAAGGAGAAATACCATATACTAAGGAATAGTAGATCGCATCTATGCTTACCACCGAGCGCGATTGTGATCAAACGTATGACTTTTTCGCATTAAAAAAAAATACTGTCCCTGGTTCTTTTTTGTTCAACGCCATTCACAATGTGACCCGTAGGCTTATTACCTAACTCGCTCGCAATCGCCATCGTGTTCATTTTGACAGTTCTTGTATGAATGTGACAGCTAGCTGATTCCGATGCCAATTGTCAGCCCATACGTGAACTGTCAAAATGAACACGATGGCGATTGCCAGCGAGTTAGGTAATAAGCCTACTGAGCAGTGATCTGTAATCTAAATCAGTAAAATCTAAAGTTGACTACGTGTGAAAATGAAAAGAGTCTTTAGCGTAATGGATTGTCTCTGGATCTAGGATTCTAATATGTATACAATACAATACAATAACTCTTTATTGAACACCACATATAACAACCAGAAACAGAAAAAAGGTATACAGAATATTACAAGGTAACAATCTGTAGGTTATCGCTACAGAGCGATCTCTACCAGTAATTATTATATTAGTAACTAGCTTCTGCCCGCGACTTCGTCTGCGTAGAATTACACATAAAAACCTTCCTCTTGAATCACTTTATCTATTAAAAAACCGCATCAAAATCCGTTGTGTAGTTTTGAAGATATACATAGGGACATAGGGACATAGGGACACAAGGACATAGGGACAGAGAAAGCGACTTTGTTTTATACTATGTAGTGATTAGCATTTACATATTTTTTAGGATAACTTACAAAAATCTATAAATCTGTACAGATTTAGCGATCGTGTGTATGACAAATCGTTGTAGATGATCGTTACAAGGCACCAAGTACCTATCCATTGAGTTTATGTATGCTAAGATATTCGTGGAAACTTTTAATTTTGCCAAAATGTTATGACACTTGGCATTTGGATAAAACAAGATTGTCTTATCACTGATGTTATTACCGTACCTATAATATTGAAAAATGTACGACTTAACTTTTTTTTTAATACTTTAGCACATGTTTGGGTAGGTTTGACAGTACGTCCATGGTCTGAGCACCCATAGGTCCCCCCCCTCCCATTTTTCATTCCACATTTTCAAAAAGCAAGATTGTTTTCAGCAGAAGTTTCCAGAAACTTTCACGTGAGTTTCCAGTAATTTTCCAACAGGAATTTTCCAAAAACTTTTTTTTTATTTTTTATATGAATAGGAAGGCAAACGAGCAAGTGGGTCACCTGATGGTAAGTGATCACCACTGCCCATAGACACCCGCAACCCCGGAGGGATTGCAGATGCGTTGCCAACCTAGAGGACTAAGATGAAATGCCTCTTGTGCCCGTAATTTCCCCGGCTGTCTTACTCTCCACACCGGAACACAGCATTGCAAGCACTGCTACTTAGCCGCAGGATTAGCGAGTAAGATGGTGGTAGCGATCCGGACGGACCTCGCACAAGGCCCTACCACCCGCAAATTTAGGTAAATATTAGTTATATATTCACGTTTTTTTGAATGCGTTTTCATCAGATAATCAGTTGATACAAATAATAATGTAGGCTGTGGATTTTTAACGTGATCGCATTAATTATTACATTGAAGTTTCTGAGAACATACATACATACACATACATAAATCACGTCTTTCTCCCTAACGTAGACAGAGCCTAAGGTGACAAGACCCCAAAGGCCACGCTTAGCATGATTGTGGGCGTATAGGTGGAAAGGGGAATCAACAGTGATGGGTAGCTAGCCGCATCGCCTATATCATTCCTATGCCCATTCCCTCGATGGGCTTTTACCTTATGCGCGGGAGGAGAAGCAACTGGTAAATTCTATGCTTTTCTTTACTCCCACACCAGCATGGAAGAACATTGCGTTAAGAAATTTCGCAACTTTGGTAATTTCTCCTTGGTGCCTTGCTGCAGCACCCATGAGCCCATGACCATGAGTCCAGTGTTTTTTGCAAATGCAATTTTTTGAAGTTGATAATTGTAAAACCACGCCATTTCCTGTGCTGGTAGCTCTTTAATTATATTCAGAATTCTTTAAATTTCTAAATGTCAGTGAAAATTAGAACACATAGAAAAATCCGAAAAGTAAAGCTATGGCCGGGAATCGAACCCGGATCCTCGTCATTCCGTGACGCGTGCTATACCCCTACACCACCCAAAGCTGGTCTTTCTTCAAGTTTTTTAATTTTCGGTGTGAAAATTTGTATGAGACACTCGGGAGCAAAATTATTTTCATCTTGGGCGTTAACACTTATCTACTTTCTGGATTATATTGTAGAATACTTCGCCAATTACTGGATTCAAGGTAGCACCCAGTGCCGGCGTTCCGACCACTTACACCCCGGGCAAGGATATTGTGGCGCCCGCATGAAACCAATCGAATACCAGTTTGCCGGAGGAAGCATCGCCCCCTGAAATTTGGCGCCCTGGGCCGTCGCCCTATCGCGCCCCCCCCCCCCCCCCCCTAACACCGGCACTGGTAGCACCCTTGTCCTAAATACATCATTTTGCTCCCTCGTGACATAAACAACTATTGTTCGTCAATAAATCTAAACATTATTTATTACTATGGATTAGTCTACATCAGTTTATAGGTCATTGCCGAGGTCACGTTGGATGGTATTCAACAATATAACCAAAGTTGTTAATGTTTAAGTGTCCTCGAACTAATTTAAACAAAACTCTAAAGTCAACTATACTACCAACATACAAAAAACACGACTAAGAACCACCGCAAAGAAACTGGCTTTCGAATGAAAAACCACATCGAAATCGGTCCATCCGCTTGCAAACTACGATGCCACAGACACACACACACACACACACACACATACACACACATATGCACATATTGACGTCAAACTTATAACGTTCTTCTTTTGTATTGGGGATTAAAAATGTTATTTCGATAAGACGTACGTGCCCTTTTTTACCAAAGTGTTGGTGACGAGTGATAAAACTGCTTAGGTACACACGGCAATATAATCAGGTAAGCACCTACGCACGCTCGCGCCGTATCTATCCTGCTTACCGAATAGCTTTGCTGTGTGTACATTACAAACTCAACGAGAATCAACGCCTCTTAATTGGCTTTATTGACCACGCATTGCAATTCGAATTGTCACTGAAACAACTGAAATGGGGGCCAGTAGGCTTATTGTCATTGTCTAACTCGCTCGCAATCGCACTCGTGTTCATTTTGACAGTTCTTGTATGAATGTGACAGCTAGCTGGTTCCGATGCCAATTGTCAGCCCATACATGAACTGTCAAAATGAACACGATGGCGATTGCGACCGAGTTAGGTAATAAGCCTACTGGGCCCAGATTTTTGAAAGCACGTCACTCGAAATTGGTATAAATCTGTTTATATCTTCAAAACAGCTCTAATCAAATTTTTGACTAGGTCACAAGATTAATGAGAGCCCGAAGTATGTTCTAAGCTCTAGTATTTCAAATTCAGCACAATTTTTCACCACTTTCGAGTAGTATTTTCACACATGTGCTTTCAAAAATCGGTCGCCTGGCCGTCAATTTCGAGAGTTCGACTTTAGCGACATGTTCACTATAGGAAGTTGGATGAGAGGTGATAGACCAAATACTTGGTATATCGTACCTACATGATTTTCAACCGTAGGGTGGCAGACCACATTATTATTTGGCTGGTAGTACAAGTGGCATAAAACCGTCCAGCAGATATTATATTAAATAAAGGTCGAACAGATTGTCCAGTTAATAACAAGATGGCGACGGGACTCCGGGTTGTGTTGTGTTGCGTAATTGGCGCGATTGCCGCCGCCCCGCCGAACAGGTACACATACACACACATGTCAGCTTTACTAAACAAGACAGGCTTATTACCTAACTCGCTCGCAATCGCTATCGCGTTCATTTTGACAGTTCTTGTGTGAATGTGACAGTTATTGGCATTGTTCATTTTTTTTAAGCTGTGCTTTTAACACCTTTATTTGATAAAATGGACTATTTCAAGCAACTAATTTGAATATTACGCTTTTACGTAGCTTTGTTAATTAATAATAAATATTTTTTCGCTGTTTGATAATTCGTGAATTTAGACAGAATCCCAATCGCCTTCGTTCGGCTGGCTATAAAAAAAACGGCTTTGTCTATGGTTTTGTTAGATTTGACAGTGACACGTGACAGTTGCCATAGCCAAACTTTTTTTTTCATGTTTGTGGCAAACATTCGATGCTGGATTCTGTCTAAAAACCCGGTCTGCAATCATAAAGTATTTTTGAAATCGGACAAGATAAATCGGATAATTGGTGGTTTTCCTCGAAATGGTTTTCGAATTGGAGCATACTAAAAAAAATGAACAATGCCAATTGTCAGCCCATACGTGAACTGTCAAAATGAACACGATGGCGATTGCGGGCGTTTAGCATGATTGTGGGTGTGTACGTGGAAAGGGGAATCAAGATAGTGATGGGGAGCTACCCGCATCGTCTATAACTTGATTTCCTCGATGGGATTTTATCATATGCGCGGGAAGAGAAGCAACTGGTACATTCTGTTTTTTTCTTTGCTCCCAGACCAGCACGATAGGAATATTATTTATTGAACACTAAACATCCACTTGGCTACACAAGTGATAATAAACGTTCCGTCTATGCGTATCGATGCCGACGTGTGAATGCGACAGTATTATTTGTATTTTCTCCGCTAGATCACGTGGCTTTTCGTAGGCTTGTTTCAACCCCATACAATTTATTGTCATTCCATTTTGTTAGAAACAGTTTATCAATAACCAATAATCATAACTATTTTTACAAAATATTTAATTATCTGGGAGCAAAAAAAATAATGTACCTACCAGCTGCTTTTCTTCCCGGGCAGATGGTAAAAGCCCATCGAACACTATTTTGATTCCCTTCCACCTTTACGCCCACCACCACGCTAAATTTGGCCCAGGCTCTGTCTACCCCGTAAGGGTTAGAGGTAATTAATGCGTAAGTGTGTCCGACGCATTTATCTCATGCAGTGCACAAAATCTGGAGAATGACCGCGACGATTCTCCAGATTTTGTGCGCTCCGTATAATAAAATCCCGTTTATTTCATTATGCTTGCGTATGAGGGGAGTGTCGTCATATAGATATCTCTCTCTAGGCAGATGTTATGCCTGAGGAAGTCCAAAGGAAGATAGTTGGGAGTTATATTTATGCATCCGTGTTGAGAAATTTCTTTGGCGTTTGTAACATCACTGTCGCTAGCTACTCGTGCGTCGTAGCAGTTTATGTAGTGGATGTGTAGGTGGCGCTAGCCGCTACAAGCAACCATGTGTTTTCAGCCTTTTATTTTATGGTGTGGAAAATGCACCTTATGCATCCGCCCGATACGGGTTTACCGGGGGTATGTGGGGCTCTCCCGCGACGGCAGGCATACCCACTAAAAACCACACGGACTCCCTATTCAGTCGTATCGATGGCAGCAAAGTAAAAGAAGACATCTACAAAATTGCAATTTTACGGGAGAGTACATCTAGTAAAAAATAGCTGTCATTTTGAGAGTTATGAAACAATTAACATGAAAATTTCTATGACGCTTTAAAATAACCTTTTTTATTGATTGTTTAACAGGTTTTATCGGTATGTTGTTAATTTACTGAAATAAAGTAGATATATTTTTCTACTTAAAAGAAACTTATATGTAGAGGAAGACATGTGGCTGATATCCGTTTATACGTTGTGATGAAAAAAACACCAATACCGTCAAAAATATCTAAAAATCTAAAACAATAATGTCCAGTTATACTTTTGAGAATATTTAATGAATTCCTAAGCATTATGCATATAGTATTTCTTCTTTTTTTGATCGAATTTTGTAGATGTCTTTATATACTTTGCATCTAACATTTTATACGTTCTGTTAAGTGGGATATCTACAGCTAATTTCCACCAATTTCTATCAATTAAATTAAGTAATTTTGTTTCCAAAACATGACAATGTTAATTATTTATTGAATCAGTAGGAAATACTCGGCTCAAGTGAATAAGTAACAAAAAAACATTTACCTTGCTAATTATAAAGTAATTGTTTTTTGTTCTCGTAAATTAAAAAAATAATATTTTATTTATTATTTTTATTCACAATATTCCTTTTACAACAAAACTATGATAAAAAAAACTCACGGCTTATGTTTTTTTTTAATTAAGCACTAAATTAAAGAAATCTTTGGTACCTAATCAATAACAGTTGACGATACAATATTAAAAAGAAAATATATTAAAACAAAATAATATGTATTTTATACTTAATAATTGTAACGCTATATTGCCTACTATTGCTAGTTACCTAATTCAAATAGGATAGTAAAGAGATCAAAATTTTAACCATTAGTTAGGTAGGTACAAAAAAAGAAGTTATTCGTCGAATTCGGCGCCATTAGTAACTTCTGTCTCTTCCATGGTGCTGCGATGCTTAATACTTTTGTAAAAATCATGGTATCTCGGTGGAATCAAATTTTGTTGACACAAAGACATTAAGTCATTGTATTTAGCCGTAGTAATCGGTAAAGTTTCGCCGTAGACTTTTACAAGTTCTTGAGTGTTATTGTTGACTTGGAAAACTCGTTTGCTTGTCCTCTTGGAACTATCAATACACATGGCTGAGCTGTCATTCAAATCGTATTTATAAAATATTTTATCCGCTTGTCTGTTTTCCACCACTATTTCGCGCACTTGATTCCATTTTACTTTATTCCCATTTTCATTTTTTACCCATTTGTGCTGATTAAGAGTCGACTTAAAATCAAAGATATCATTTTGGCTTATCTCCACAACTTCATAAGGCTGATTGTTTGTTTTACTCCAGCGTACACAGGTATACCACTCTTGGGGCGAGAAAATCATTTTAGTTTTGGAGGCTCGTTCGATTAATGCATGTACACTGTCACCCTCTTGCTGGGTATGACCCTTTTCTAAAAATCTGTGGCAAATGCGAACACCAAACATTTTGGCCACATGTAAATACATAGCAAAAACGATACGGTTGCGGTTTTGCCCTCCGCAATTATCAGACCATAAGCGTATATCCTTCACCCCCTCTTGGCTTTTTCTCTTTATATAATCGTATAGGCAACTGGCTACTTCATTTGACCCCCTTTTAGCTGTTATCTCATCCCACATGTAGCAAATAGCTTTTTTTATACCCATATCAAAGACGGTAAAGTTATAAACAGATAATTTTCTTTTGTAATAAAATGAACTAACTTCACCATGAGGAGTGTTCAGGATTTTTTGAAAATCAAATGTTGCAGCTGCGATAGTCGAAGAACTGCTCTGAGATTGTAGTTTGTCTTCAGTTTTCAACGATCTGGCTACATTTTTATTTTGAATGTGTTTGACGTACATCGTATTTTCATCTTGAGATTCATTTGGTGGATTATTTTTATTTGCAGTGCATAGGTCGCATTGATCTTTTTTTGGTACAAAAAAACTAACATTCATACGGGAATTAACAACGTCCCTATACTGTCTCAAAGTTTTGACAATCTCGGTGAGGTTATTTTCTTGCGCCCATGTATTGTACATTTTGAACATGATACTGAAGTTTAGTGAGTTATCCAAATACAGTTTATTAGTATCTTTGCGGGTATAGTGAGATTCTACTGGTTGAAAACTTTTAACATGATCATGATCATGATCATGATTTAATCATGATGAAAAACCTGTTGATTTATTATACTTATCCATTGCGCTCTGAATGAACTGGTTGCTTATACAAAGAGTATTTTTAAACATAACTTTACAAACTTTTACTACACTGTCATTCCCATTTGTTGATATTATGGGTAGCAAATAATGTACGCTCATATTACGTTTGGATTCATTATCGGTTGTGATTCTTTTTTTTGTGTGACGATTTGTATATTTGCCAATAAATTCCCACTGTTTAACATGATTGCCCAAACCCCAAAACAAATCAAAAACCTTTCTCCTATTCTCTTCAGTTAATTTTGTGCAACACTTAAATTTACAGTTTTCGCAAGGAAGCCGCATATCTTTTTGTTTTTGTTCTTTGCCATTCCGCGATAAGTGCTCTTTACCCAGGTTTAGCAACAATTTCCTTCTTGTATCGATCCATTTCTCTTTTCTGCATTTCCTTCTTTTCACTGTGACGTCAATCGTAAATTTACGTCTCTTTCTCCCAGACATAACTGACGATGAAGGTGAAGAGCACTCACTAGAAGCGCCGCTTGCTGATGATGTTGCACTAGCATCAGATGCTGAAATGGCTGGTGAAGTGATTTGTGGACTATATGATTCTATAACATCATCATCTTCAGAAATGGTATTCGGCATCTCCGACTCCGTGCCAAACAAAATGAACTGAGGAGGTGTGGGTGTAATAGAGCGTAGTTGTGGGCAAACAGTTAATTTAGATGGGCTAGCATTAGGCTCATGATGTATTTCAGCAGAAGTCGTAATATTATTCACGGTCGTTATAGCACTGTGTTGCTCATCATTATCAGCTAAGATCTGTTCAAGCGTATCATTTCCCAAAAGCGGTAAGCTGTAAGCAAAAGAAACTTAGTAAGTAGTTTAAGAATCCATTAAATAACGAATATAGTAAATTTAAAGTAGGCGGGTAGTTTTGCTAACCTGGATTTTTCTAAAGACCCCATATCTAAATTAGCGTACATCTCTGTTTGTAGGTAAATTAATTCATTTTCAGTATCTGAATCTGGAAAAAAAACAAGAATTATGGAACCAATACGTTAATGATAGTTTTTGTTTCTATATTTGAATAGAAATCTATTAATTTAATCATTAAACGAGAAATAATACATTTGTAAATTGAGACATATGCAAAAAGTACAACGTATACGCAGACAAGTGGCATATGTCCTTGTTTACTTCGGGTCGTAACCTCAAAATAAAATATTTTTTAACGGTTAAAATCTCATTTCTACTACTAATGTTTCAACACGTTCAACGATAAACCTTTTCATATAACATAACTATGTTACAGGTACTCACCTTCGCAAGTATTTTGCATTGTTTTCTTCAAATTTGTTAAATCTGAAATCTCATTTATTTCTTTCTGTACACCCTTTTGGGCCATATTTAAAAGTAATTTATTCCTTGAGGTACTCATTTTGTAGGAATTACTATTAATTTAAGGTTCCTAACTTCTTAAGCGATGTAAATTCAATAAAAAGCACGACAACATAACCGGTACTCACTAGAACATGCCAAGTGACTGATGACTTTGTTGACGTTTCAATCATCCGTCAAAGCCCCGAAGTAAAAGCGGGTAGATTCAAATGTCCGTTTCTACTGCGATGTTTTATTTAAATTGCGTATAGATGTCTTCATTTACGTGTCAAAATTTCGTCATTATTTTGAAATTCGCTTTTTTTTAAATACAGACTTGTAGGTAGGACTAAAATGAACTCGTTTTTGCAAAAAAAGCATTTTAGCAAAAAATGCAGATATCCGTATCTACTTTGCTACCATCGGTATGTGCGGCGTTACGGGAGCACTCGGTGTCACCGCGACGCCCTAGGGGTTCCCTTTTCGCGGCACCTATGCAATGCAGGTTTGGGAATTGTGTGTTTTCAGCCCTGTGCCGGCGTCCTACGACACCATAGTGGTGGGGCTGGGCTCGGCGGGAGTGACGGCGGCCACCACGCTGGCGAAGGCCGGCAGACGCGTGCTGGGGCTGGAGGCGCAGGACAGGGTAGGGGGGAGGGTGCACACCGTGCCCTTCGGCAACGGACTCGTCGAGCTTGGCGCGGAGTGGTAAGACATTCATTTGGCCACTTTTAAAGAGGCAAGCGCCCCGAATAACTTTCTAGGAACTCATCGCCTTCTTACCGGTTACGCTCGGCGAACTGTCATTTTGGCGACGCCGAATACTAATTTAAACGCTCTCCAAATGATTGGTGATATCGCTGGCGTCCCAATCCCGATAATCCCGAATAAAGGTCCAGATTTAACTTTACCCTCTGTCCTTATTACAGTTATTACTAAAGTGTGTAACTATCGTATGCGTCACGTCTTAAAATGAGCGTGACGCTTTCTGCGTCATGACCTAAAATGAATGACGCTATTTTGCGTCATGTTTAAAAATGATCACGCTTTTTAGGGAGAGTCGTACGTTTCACACAGAATAATATTAAATTTAAAAATTTTAAAACCCCTCGCATATTAATGCTGCGGTTTTAATGCGGTTGCGATTTTGTGAGGTTGTAGGTGGCAACCTCTGGATCTACTGAGGATTTTAAAAAATCTTTTACCAATTGTAAGCCATATTAGCCGTGAGTGGCATTAGCCATATACAATTCTTACCTTTTCTTCTTTCTCCTATTCTTCTTTACCATATACACTTAAACTGTTTTTTAGGATACACGGCACTGAAAACAGTCGCACATACGATCTAGCGACGAAGTACAACATCACAACGTTACCTACTCCAATGAATTTTAAGATGCTACGATCAAACGGGGAAGAGGCTGATGAAGAATTGATAGATGAGCTTTTAGAAAAATGTTTGAGCGTGGTTCAGGAGCAGGCTCCCGACCCACCAGAGCCGGTCGGCAACTTTACCATAAGGAAGTTAGTAAGAAACAGTTAATACAACCTATAGTCCCTACTTAATATTGTAAATGTGAAAGTATCTCTGTCTGTTGCGTTTTCACGCCTGAACCACTGAACCGATTTTAATGATATTTGGCACAGGGGTAGTTTCAGTACTGTCGTGGACATTGGACATAGGATAGTCTTTATGCCAGAAAAAATCATAGTTCCTGCGGGATAGCGATAAGCGAATTCTGCGCAGACGGAGTCGCGGGCAACCGTTAGTAGGTAGTTAATAAAGCATTTAGTAAGCAACGACTTTATTGCGTCGCCATTAACCGGAATGTTTATTGCAAAAGTTAACATTTAAAATTTCAAACGTGATCCGGTTCGAAGGACCAAAAATTGTAGACGGTAGAAACTAGTAAAATTGAACAATTTAAATTATATTTAAAATTCAACACGCAGCGCTGACAAGAGCAAAGTCACCACTCTCTTTTGTTTTAGTTTTCTTTTAGCGCTGCGTGCAATTATCTTTATTTGTGGCCAGTGCCAAAATGTGAAAATAGTTTGATAAAAAAGGTGGCTGCCTAAATAGGTGCGTCGCCTACAACTGCTAATTACCAAAGGCGTTGCCCGCGACTCCTGCGCAGAATTCACTTGTCGCTATCCCACGAGTACGGTGGGCTTTTCCGGGAAATTGGTTCAGTGGTTACAGCGTGATGATGTAATAGGCAGACACACACTTTCACATTTTTAATATTAGTATGGATTATACCAACCAGTTTTTCTAAAAACAGAACTATTGACCAAATTCAGTTGTAAATGAAATTGGAAATGATTTTCATAAATGTAGATGGGACCAACTTCGAAATCTTCGATCAAATATCAAAGAGACAACGAAATCAGTAGACACCCAGTGAAGATATCGACAAACAGACATACAAGAATGAAAGAAAGTCGTTCACCTACGATCAGATAGAGCTTGTCAATTAATGTTATTTCCAGAGTAACGGAGTACATTAGGGAAAATAAACCAGATCTCCTCAAAGACCAGGATTTCATAGAGCAGTTCTTCGAGTTCGCCAACTTGTATATAAACGGCTATGAAGCGTCAAACGATTGGAATGAAGTGACCACTGGTAGCCAATACGAAGAGTTGAAGGGCAACCAGGCGATGAGTTGGCATCGCCACGGATACAAGACCTTCTTCGACATCATGCTGGTAAGTATTTAGCAGCCATCATGAATGGCATACACAAATCACGTCTATACAACACCTTACAAAGACAGAGCCAGTGGCGTAACTATAACGTCTGGGGCCGCGGCAAATTCGTCAGATGGGGCTCCTTCCTCAATGTAAAGAAGTGCATCAGCGTCCCTTCTGTGCTCTAAACCAAGCCAGTTCGGGCCCCGTAGAGCTAGGGGCCCCTGGCATTTTGCCACCCCTGCCACCCTATAGTTACGCCACTGGACAGAGCCCAAGGTAACAAGACCTAAACTCCCTCAACTTATTAGTTCGGTGTGTTGTTTATTTCAGAACAAGTACAATAACGGCCCAGGTCTTGCCAATCTAGAGATAAAACTGAACACAGAAGTGACGCAGATCACGGCGCCACAGAATCCCGACGACAAAGTAGTCGTCAAGTGCAAAGATGGAAGCTCGTTTGAAGCGGATAATGTTATCGTCACAGTATCCCTTGGAGTGCTAAAAGAGAAGTAAGTATTTTGCGTGAATTACTGATCAGTAACGTCTTGAATGTCTTTTTAACTTCCGACGCAAAACTTATAACACCCAGTTTGAGGTCAATGTCTCTCTTTGTGTCGAAGGGACGGATTTGGATGTGTCGAAAGCCAGTTTCCTTGCGTGCGGGGTTCTATGTTTTGTAAAAATCGGTCCAGCAGTAAGATCAGCTCCCTTCCAAAATGACGTATGGCTATTTTTGACTGAAATTGAATTATTTTTTTAAGGGTTGCTTCTAAAACTATGAGTGTTTTATGCGGGCTGTTTCTTAAATTTTTAATAGAGTCATTAAACAAATAGACCTCACACTCACTTGGAAAACAAATGACGACAAGTGGACAATCAGCAAATTTCAAGGACCTTTAGTATTTTAACACAAGTTTAATGATGTTAATTAGAACGGTTGTTTTAGACACGCATCCCTCTTCTCTCCTGCCCTTCCCAAAAACAAGCAGACGGCCATTGAGAAAATAAGCATAGGGGTTATAGATAAAGTGATCCTGTCTTTTGACCATATTTGGTGGCCACAGAGCAACATATCCTTCTTTGGGTTTATATGGAAAGGAGAGGATAGAAGGAAAGTCTTGCAAGCAGACAGTTGGAGTTTAATGATATCTGGAGCGTCTCCACCGATGGCTGCGAGCAACGTACTGACGATGTGGATCAATGGAAATGCAGCCAGAGAGGTAAACTACACTGACGAGCAAAAATAATGGGTTCTCCATGCAAATTTGTATAAAAAGCGACCCGTTATTTTTGGTGAGCATATATGTATAAAGCGCTTCATTTGTGGTCTGTTTCTCGAAGCTACGAGTTACAATTTTGCAAGATTAGATTAGATTCATTTATTCCTACATACATATATACAGAGCCTAGGTAACAAGGCCTAATGGCCACGTTTAGCATAATTGTGGGCGTATTGGTGGAAAAGGGAATCAAAATAGTGATGGGTTAGCCGCATCGCCTATAACATGATTCCTATGATGGGCTCACCATTTGCACGGGAAGAGAAGCAACTGGTAAATTCTATGTTTTTCTTTACTCCCAGACCATCATGGATTTATTTCTATATGTAAATTAAATTATATTTTTATGTCAAAACATAGATAAGGTACAAACATACAAAAAAATAAAAATCAGAGTAAAATAACTGCATTGATCACAAACTCAACCATTGATTGGTTGTTTGGACTAATGTTGCTACCTAAATTTACATTTGTAAGCTTGTGACTTCGAAAAACAGGCTGATAAGAGTAAATCTAGATGAACAGTGAAGCAAATTTGTTTGTTTGGCCATGATACAACACAAAACGAGTACACTAGAAGTGCTTTCGCAAAACAATCAAATAAACAATCATGAAATCACATCACATCTTCAATATTTAAAAATACTTACCACATATATAACAGCGTCTTATACGACGTTACAAAATAGTAATTAAAATGTACCTACGCTAATCTTTTTTCACAGGTAGAAACGCTGCCAGAAGATGTGGTGATTACCAAAACTGTAGAACTGTTGCAGAGGTTCATCGGTGATAATATTGGACTGAAGGTGCCTCAACCGTCTGCGATGACAAGGTAACGAGCATCATCAATATCGTATACTTACAGTTAAAGCTGCTTCCATGCTGGTCTGGGATCAAGAAACAACAAAGAATGTATCAGTTGCTTCCAGTGGCGTAACTATAGGGTGGCAGGGGTGGCTAAATGCCACGGGCCCCGAGCTCTACGGGGCCCCGAGCTGGCTTGGTTTAGAGCACAGAAGGGGCGCTGATGCACTTCTTTATATTGAGGAAGGAGCCCCATCTGACGAATTTGCCGCGGGCCCCAGACGTTATAGTTACGCCACTGGTTGCTTCTCTTCTCGTGCAGAAAGGCCTATCTAGTGAATGGGCGAAAATAAATAAATAAATATCTTGGGACAAATTACACCAATTGACCCAGCCCCAAACTAAGCAAAGCTTGTACTATGGGCACCAGGCAACGGATAAACGTACTTATATAATGTAGATAAATACATACTTAAATACATACAACATCCATGACTCGGGCACAAACATTCGTATTCATCATACAACTGTCTGCCCCTACCGGGATTCGAACCCAGGATCTCTAGCTTCATAGTCAGGGTCACTAACCACTAGGCGATCCGGTCGTCGGAAATCTTAGGAATCATTATATTTTGATTCCCCTTTCCATCTTTACGCCCACAATCTTAAACGTGGCCTTTAAGTTTTGTGAACCAGGCTCTGTCTACAGACGTAATTAATTTGTATATGTATAGTATACTTACAATAACAAGATGGCGAATGCTATTCCCAAGACGCATTGGTTCCATCACTACATAGTATAAAACAAAGTTGCTTTCCGCTGTCTGTCCCTATGTCATGTTTAGATCTTTAAAACGGTAGTCGTTTTTTTAACAGATAGAGTGATTCAAGAGGAAGGTTTGTATGTATAATACACACTTAATATAGTAGAGAAACACTGATTGCACCCGTGCGAAGCCGGGCTGGGTCGCTAGTACAAAATAATCTATAACATAATGGAGTCTCAAATATTTAAATCTTGATTTTGCCACAGATCAACTTGGGGAACCAACCCGTTTACTCGCGGCAGCTACACTTTCGATAATCTCGAAACACCGCAGTACCCCGAGGCGCGCGCGTGGCTGACGGACTCGGCCGGCGCGCCCCGCGTGCTGTTCGCCGGGGAGGCCACCAACCCGAACCACTACAGCACGGTCCACGGCGCGAGCGAGACAGGCTACAGGGAGGCTATGCGGTTGCTGAGCAGTCAAAAATAAGCGTCACTGTCTAAAATGATAATGCGTCACGTCTTAAAATGAATCCTAAATTACACTTATAAGCGTCATTCTTAAAAACGCGAGTGAGCGTCATGTCATAAAATGTGTCATAAATTATCTTATACACCACACTTGTTTTTTTTCGATAACTTCGGCATGTTACTAGATGCATCCATAGAAACTAAGTGGTAGAATAGATTTCTAAATATTGCAAAAAAATGTTTTTTTCGGTACAGAACGAATTTAATATATAATTAGCTATTATTATTATTATAGCTTCACTTCCGGGGAAGGGCATGATGATAGTTTTAATCTCGGAAAATTGCCAAGTTTCAGAGGGATAGCAAAAAGCTAATTCTGCGCAAACGGAGCCGTGGGCAACATCTAGTAGTCATCGTACAACAAATTAAACGTGATTCTAATTCCTCTAACTGATGTGTAAATTCACTAATCAGTAGGCTTATTTCCTAACTCGCTCGCAATCGCCATCGTGTTCATTTTGACAGTTCATGTATGAATGTGAAAGCTAGCTGATTCCGATGCCAATTGTCAGCCCATACATGAACTGTCAAAATGATTATGATGGCGATTGCGAGCGAGTTAGGTAATAAGCCTACTGATTAGATAAGAACAATGATTATTAATTATGAGATTAGACAAATGTCAAGAAACCATTAGTTTGATAGTAATTTGTTGCCGAGGGTACCGACGTAGAGAAGTTTATCTGTTAAGTAATTACTGTTTTACAATTCCCTTAATATTAATACTATAAGGAAGATAAACGAGCAAGCGGATATATCTGACAGTAAGTAATCGTCTCATGCAACACTGGAGCATTAGAAATGCGTTGCCAGCCTAGAGGACTCAGAAGAAGTCGAAGAAGAAGTTTTAATACTAGGTACATAATATCATAATACTTCCATGCTGGTCTGGGAGCAAAGAAAAAACTTAGAATGTACCAGTTGCTTCTCTTCCCGCGCAGTAAAAGCCCATCGAGGGTATGGGCGAAATTCATAGGAATCATGTTATAGGCGATGCGGCTAGCAACCCATCACTATTTTGATTTCATTTTCCACCTATACGCTCACAAATCTTGCTAAACGTGGCCTGTAGGTTTTGTTACCTTAGGCTCGTCTACCCCGTAAGGGATAAAGACGTGATTTGTGTATGTATGTATGTATGTAATATTATAAAACAAAGTCCTCCGCCGCGTCTGTCTGTCTGTTCGCGATGAACCCAAAACTACTGAACGGATTTTCATGCGTTTGTTTGTTCGCGAAAATCTCAAAAACATCTGAACGGATTTTCATGCAGTTTTCACCTACAGATAGAGTGATTCATGAGGAAAAGTTATAATATGGTTGAAATATAACGATAATTTGTTGGAATTGTTAGGAAAAGTGTATACAAATTTTAATTCTGCGCGGACGAAGTCGCGGGCTTCAAGTACATAGGTATTTATAAAAACTTGTTTGTGTCTCTGTCTTTACATCAACTTGAACTTGGCGACAGTAAGTTTATAATTTCAGATAATTTCTAATCAGTCAAAGTTAATGTTTATTGTTGATTAAGATAACCTTTTTACATATTTTTATCTAGAATAATACTTGCATATTTTTATTATATTTTGATCTTTTGACCCAGCTGTCTGGCGTCGCGACGTTACCCAACGACTTGGACATAAATTTGACGGAGAAATTATGAAAATATCTATTTGATTACTATTGGTATAATTGAAAAATATTATTGATTACATTTTCCATGTTTGAATGTGTTACAAAATCAAAGATTTTTTTTCTCATTACACAGGATATATTCCAAACTTTAAATGTTACTAAACGAAAGTTAACTTCTGAACGAAAATGTTAAATGTCAATGTCATACGTCAACAATTGGATAAATAAATTCGCTTTTCCGTCGCAGATCACATCATTTTATCTGTTAAATATCACCTAAAATCTCGCATTATCTTCACTGACCTAGTAAATTATGTAATTACTATCATCGTGTAGACTTTTTATCATCTAACGAGGCAGTTTTCATTGAATAAAAGTGAGTACTTACTCCGATGTAACCTAATACGATTGCCGATACTAATTTCTATGTGTATTCTTATACTTTTCAGCCTGTTTTACTGTAGAACTCCTTACTAACAGACTTATAGATGCGCTAAGTAAGCATTTCTTTAGGGCTATCACATTAAATGCTTAATAATACCTAACCTATTGATATAGCGCATGCTATGTAGTAAGTGCGTATTTTATGTATTATTATTAAATTTAAGTGTTTCTTTTAGTCCTTCTTTACCTTGCATACGTTGTAAATTGCACCACCTAGTTGTATGTTAGTTACTACTTTTAAAAAAGGTCATTGTAGCATAACATAGTTGTTAAAATGCCTTATAATAAAATTGTAAGTGTGTTAATAAAATTAGTTTAACTTAATTAGGTGCGCGTATCCAATTATGATCTAATTATGTATAACCGGTGGCGGATTTACAAATTTTCAAGGTATAGGCTGAGTAGTGTTCTTGCCACCCTTGCTAAATTTGTTGCAGACTTCTATCTGTAAGACATCAGAAAACTGTTGTAGAAAAATCTTTTTGATTTCTGAGGTAAAAAAAAAAAAGCTCGTTCCCCAAATTTGCCGCCCCCAAAATCTGCCGCCCTAGGCTCGAGCCTACTCAGCCTTCTGGTAAATCCGCTACTGTGTATAACTATTGATTGGTTAAAGGCAAAGTTTCCGCTTTCCATATTTATACTAGCCATTGTGACAAGTGTGTGGGTATTGTATTTTTTTTTTTAATCTAATATTTTAACGAGGCTTGAGTGCACCAATGGTGACTATGTCAGCCTCATGGGAAACCACAGGTACCTAATTCAAACTCTGCCTTGCCCAGAGTCCGAGGCTCTGGAGCCAAAGACGTGTCTTACAAATTTATATAATAGTACTGCGTCATCTGACAAAGGGCAACTCAGGATCATATTAACACCTCCACTATACAATTTCATACCATCCAGATACCTTTTACGAATGTCTTTATTATGGTCACATTCCAACAGAAAATGAATAAGGTCCTCAGTTTTATTACAGTGAGCACACGAGGGTGATTGTATGTATTTTTTTTTTTAATGTATATATTTAAGAGGATTCATAATTGTAGATTATGTCAGTGCAATTTGTGTGTTTGTTGACTCAGTTTGTCAAACGGCAAGGTCTGACAATTACAGAAATTAAACAAGGGTTCTACCAACAAAATGTTTAACACTCGCTGTTGCCCGCAACTTCGTCTGCATTGAATTCGTTTATCGCTATCCTGCAGAAATTATGCAATTTTCCAGGATAAAAAGTAGCCTATGTGTCATTCCAAACTATAATCTATCTAGGGGCCATCCATAAATTACGTCACACGAATTTTAGGATTTTTGAACCCCTCCCCCGTCCTTGTCACAGGTTGTCACATTTTAAGAACCCCCTCCTCAAGTGACGTCACACATTTTTCAAATTAATGCATATATTTTAAAATAATCAAAAGCGGGCACTCGCCGACGACTTAAACCTATTTAAACACTTACTATTTAGAACTAGTAAAATTTGGTATTTCACAATCTAAATCAATAAATTTAAATGAACAAAAACTATTTACCCTTGCTACTCCGCTCACGTGCAAGATAACCAAGCCTGTCTGAAATATATATGTTTTTCATGCAACCCTATCCACTACTGCCAATAAAACACACATAAATTCCACAAACTTAATTATCCCTTACAACACACTAACACTGACGCGCTTCGATCCCTCTATGGGACCATTATCAAAGTTTAATGAGCACAACTGTTACACATGCAAACCAACGTTGTACTGAGTTTGTGTTTTCGGTCCGCAGGCCTAAAATGGCGCAGTCTTATGACACCATAGTCATCGGGCTGGGCTCAGCTGGTGTGACGGCGGCCACCACGCTGGTGAAGGCCGGCAGACGCGTGTTGGGCCTGGAGGCACAGGACAGGATAGGGGGGAGGGTGCACACCGTGCCGTTTGGCAACGGACTCGTCGAGCTGGGGGCAGAATGGTAAGAATTTTAAATCCATACTTTATTATACAATGTCTCTTTTAATTGTTCTGGAGTATTTCAACAGGTGGCTAGTTTACATACATAAATCACGTCTTTATCCCTTACGGGGTGGACAGAGCCTAAGGTAACAAGACCTAAAGACCACGTTTAGCATGATTGTGGGCGTATGGATGGAAAGGGGAATCAAAACAGTGATGGGTTGCTAGCTACATCGCCTATACAACATGATCCCTAAGACTTTCGCCGATTCCCTCGATGGGCTTCTACCATCTGCGCGGGAAGAGAAGCAACATACATTCTATGTTTTTTCTTTGCTCCCAGACCTACTTGGATGCAGCTAGTCTAGTTTGACTAAACGCCCGTACAAAGTTGTTTAATTTAAATTTTTGATTTAATATTTACCCCGGCCTTTGACGCGGTTCACTCTGAACAATCTTGATCAATCTTATACCTGTTTCGGAATATTTTAGGGGTTTCTTTATTTCGGGGTTTAGTTAGCGTCATGTTTCAAAATACTCGTGACGATTTATGCGTCACGTTGAAAAATACTCGTGACGATTTATGCGTCACGTTGAAAAATACTTGTGACGCTTTATGCGTCATGTTGAAAAATGAGCCTCTTTCTGGGCGTCATATTAGGAAACGCGTATGTAATGCAAAATCTCACTGCTCGTAATCTCCAGTGGACTGCAAGACGTATATAAGTGTCTACCAGTAGGGTTTCAAATTTAGCCTCATTCATAGTCAAGATACTTCCGATCGTCATTAAGTTATCCGGTCTTCAATAAGAAACACTGATAAAGTACATGGGTCACTCACGTAATTATAATAGAGGTATGCCTGACATGTTTTTAATCAGTTCGTGGTTTATTTTATTTAATCATAAGCTTCTAAATGTCAATGAAAATTAGAACACATAGAAAAATCCGAAAAGTAAAGCTATGGCCGGGAATCGAACCCGGATCCTCGTCATTCCGTGACGCGTGCTATACCCCTACACCACCCATAGCAGAATCATAAGCTGTGGGCCGTGACTTTGTCTGCGCAAAATTAAAATTTGTAGGCAACTTGACTTTACCCGAGACTTGCAACAATTATCGTTATATTTGAATTTATTTACACAAAACCTTGATTGATAAATTATATACGGTTTGACAACAAATATAATGCGCATCGGCAGTATTCGTTTGCGCAGAGAAGCGCAGACCAGTTTCCGATGGTAGCCGAACGTGTAAATAATCTATATTGAACTTTATTTGCAAGCGCAACTGGCAGAGTATTGCTTGCTTTGCATTCTTAGCTCTGTCCCGCTTACACGATTTTGCCATTGTTGGTACGAAATCGATCGACCAATAACAGCGCCAGTTTCCCGCGCTACTAAAATTGGTCTACTGCGCAGGTACATCGTGGAGCATTATTTTTGTTGTCAAACTGTACCTACCCCTTCGTGAAATTTGTTCAGTACTTTTTGGGTTTATCGTGAGCGAGACGCGGCGGAGGACTTCGTTTTATAATAGGGTGATGTGATAGTGATACGAGTGTTAGACACTTCATTCTTAAGGGGCCGTCCATAAAGCACGTCACACCAATGAGCTAATTTCTAGACCCCCCCCCCCCCTTGCCACACAATTTACAATGAAAATTGCAATTTTTTTTTGTGTGTCACAAATCGCCAGACAAAAATGTGTGACATACTTTATGGATGGCCCCTAATTTAATTTAGTATTTAATTTGTAGTGTTTTAGATATATTATATACAATAAAACACGGAGTACACGTAACAGTTTTAATCCTTATTTACAGACTGACATTTTCGGGTAGTTCGTAGACTTAGAACTACCCTCTATTTGTATACCTACACAATAAATTACTATCTCTTAGTTTCTTTTAAATGAGAGTTATTGTGCACTAGCTTATGCCCGCGACTTCGTCCGCGTAGATAAATCCCGTTTTTTTCCTTATCCCGTGGGAATTTCCAAAAATCCTGAAATTAGTTTCTTAGTTTTGTAATCACCTACTTTTGTATCAAATTTGAAGAGTCTAGTTATTATAGTTACTGAGATAGCGTCACTCGGAATCGAATATATAATTCCCGTTTTTTCCTTATCCCGTGGGAATTTCCAAAAATCCTTCCTTAGTGGATGCCTACATTGTATAATTATATTAAAAAAGTACATACATGTACCTACATTGATATAAACTTAGGCTACTTTAAAATAACTTAGTAAAGTAAGGTACATTGTATAAGGTATCTATGTGCAAAATTTCAAGTCTCTAAGTCCAGTGGTTTGGGCTGTGCTATCCCGCGGGAACTATGCAATTTTCCGGGATAAAAACTATCCTATGTCCTTTCCCGGGACTCAAACTATCTGTATACCAAATTTCAACTAAATCGGCCCAGCGGTTTAAGCGTGAAAAGGTAACAGACAGACAGAGTTACTTTTGCATTTATAATATTAAGTAAGGATTATGGGTCCTTTCCTTGTCCATTGCCCTATGTACTGATTATGTCTTTGTCTCACATTATTGTCTTTGTCCAACGGTTGTGTTTCATTTGTTTCCCAGGATCCATGGCGACCAAAAGAACTGCGTCTACGACCTGGCCACTAAGTTCAACATTCCCGCTGTAACCCAGGGTCTGAGGCTGAAGGCCTTCCGCTCCGACGGGGAGGAAGTCGACAACGCGCTGGTGTCGGAACTGCTCCAGTTCAGCATGCACATTGTCGACCATCCTCCCAATCAGCCAGAGTCGTTGGGCACTTTTATCACTAAGAAGTAAGTCAGTTTTTTTTTTATTTGGTAATTTATTAATATTTGCGGGTGGTAGGGCCTTTTGCAAGGTCCGTCCGGATCGCTACCACCATCTTACTCGCTAATCCTGCCGCTAAGTAGCAGTGTTCGCACTGCTGTGTTCCGGTGCGGAGAGTAAGACAGCCGGGGAAATTACGGGCACAAGAGGCATTTCATCTTAGTCCTCTAGGTTGGCAACGCATCTGCAATCCCATCGGGGTTGCGGGTGTCTATGGGCAGTGGTGATCACTTACCATCAGGTGACCCACTTGCTCGTTTGCCTTCCTATTCATATATATATAAAAAAAAAACTAATTAGAATTAAATAACAATAAAGAACACTAAAACTCGGAAAGTCGATTTAAAGTAAAGTAATTTTATTTTATTATTATTACTTCCATGCTGGTCTGGGAGCAAAGGAAAAACATAGAATGTACTAGGTGCATCTCGTCCCGCGCAGATGGTAAAAGCCCATCGAGGGAATGGGCGAGTCTTAGGAATCATGTTATAGGCGATGCGGCTAGCAACCCATCACTGTTTTGATTACCCTTTCCACCCGTATGCCCACAATTATGCTAAACATAGTCTTTAGGTCTTATTACCTTAAGCTCTCTCTACCCCGTAAGAGATAAAGACGTGATTTATGTATGTACTAGCTGTTGCCCGCAACATCGTCTGCATAGAATTCGTTTATCGCTATCTCGCAGGAATTACGCAATTTTCCGGGATAAAAAGTAGCCTATGTGTTATTCCAGACCATAATCTATCTATGTTCCAAATTTCATCCAGATCTATCCAGCCGTTTTGGCGTGAAAGAGTAACAAACATCCAAACATACTCACAAACTTTCACATTTATAATATTAGTAGGATAGTAGGATGTAACTAACCCAACCACTTGCTGAAATTCCGAAACAATTTTAAGATACCCTGCACATTGACATTTTCAATGACAAGATCTCTGTGATCCAGACTTCTAGAATACATAAAGGAGCACAAACCCGATCTCCTGAGCGATCAGGACTTCATAACCGAGTTCCTGGAGTTCAACAACCTACTGACCAACAACTACGAAGCCTCCAACGACTGGACCGACGTGACCACCATCAGTAGATACGAAGAGCTGGAGGGGGAGCAGCTCCTCAGCTGGCATGGGCACGGGTATCACACCTTCTTCCAAATCTTGCTGGTAAGTCTATGACATTAGTGTAAGGATACCAGGTGACTTGTTTCTTAGAAAAACATTCGTTGTATTGATTAGCTATAGAAATCTATTAACCCCCTTATTCATAAACGCTCTATTGGCAGAGTGCAAAGCGGGTGGAGGGGGTAGCCTAAACGATCACAGCGCTCGCTATGGCTAAAATTGTCATTTTTGTCGCTGACTTGAGCTGTCAAATCCATATTGCAGTAAACATTTTCTAATCGTTTTTGAGATAAAAATATGGTCCTGGTAAGATGTGTTGTTGTGAATTGTAATAACACCAAGAAGAATAGCGACTGTAAATTTTACCAATTTCCAAAGACCATGGTGGAAACGAGACCAAAGAAATAAGTGGATATTTGCCGTAAGAAAAAAAAAATAAGTTACCTAACCTCTAAAATTTTCACTGAAAACAACAATTTTAATGTTATTGGCAATAATGTTACTGACTACCATTGTCCAAAATTGTGTAATATAGTAAAATAACACAATATTTCATTAATATTTTTCACAATATTTACGTATTTCTTGTTTGACAGCGGTGACAATATTGTCCATAATGGCCGCCTATCACGTGGCGCTGTCGTCGCGCACGGTCCCATATAATCGTTTGTCCTTATCTGTGAAAGGTAAATGTCAAAGTGACAGATAAGGACAAACGATTGCTAAGTTAGCGGAAGGCTTTTATAAATAAGGGGGTTAGACCTGTTCCTAATTATTGTTAGGGATTATTTTAGGGAGTCTTCCATGCTGGTCTGGGAGCAAAGGAAAAACATAGAATGTACCAGTTGCTTCTCTTCCCGCGCATATGGTAAAAGCCCATTGAGGGAATGGACGAAAATAGGAATCATGTTATAGGACTTATAGGCGATGCGGCTAGCAACCCATCACTATTTACTATTATTCACTATTTGTATTTATTTACTATTTACTCAAAGGTTAACTGGTACAGATCCCTTATAGGGTTAAGTTCGCCTTTGTGCATATCTTTAAGGACTTTTTTGTGATTTGTCTCTGTTTCATTATATTTGTACAATAAAGCATTTACTTACTTACTTACTTACTATTTTGATTCCCCTTTCCACCTATACGCCCACAATCATGCTAAATGTGCCTAAATCACGTCTTTATCCCTCACGGGGTAGACAGAGCCTAAGGTAACAAGACCCATAGGCCACGTTAAGCGTGATGGTGAGGGTACAAGTTTAAAGAGGAATCAAAATAGTGATGACTTGCTAACCGCAACATGATTCCTAAGATTCTCGCCCGTTCTTTCGACGGGCTTTTACCATCTGCTGGGATAGAGAAGCAACTGGTACATCCTATGCTTTTCTTTGCTGCGAGGAATCCTAATAATTCTTCACTTTGTAGATTTTAATATTTGCCTCCAGAACACGTACAACAACTGTCCCGGCCTCCCCAACTTGGAGCTGAAGCTGGGCGCGGAGGTGGCGAGGATCGTGGCTCCGCAGCGCCCCGACCAGAAGGCGGTGGTCGCCTGTAAAGACGGGAGCGAGTACGAAGCTGATAACGTCATCGTCACTGTCTCCCTTGGAGTCCTGAAGGCCCAGTAAGTATTAATGCCAGAGGAAAAACATCAGGATACTTTCCACAATACTTGGTCTTTTAAAATTATTTCAGAATGTTCCAGCAGTTGGTTACGTTAGTTTGACTAACCGTGTAATTTTATTGAATCAGGCGTTACTTTGCGGAGGTCCATTTCAATGAACAAGAAATATTTACCTTGCTACTCCGCTACTCACGTGCAAGATAACCAAGCTTGCGCGAATATATACGTTTTTCTTGCAATCCCTCTCTCCACTACTGCCGCATAAAACATATAAGTCCCACAAACTTAATTATCCCTTACATCACAAAAACACTGACGCTTTTCGAACCCTCTGGAAACAGATCTATATGGGGAGTGTGAATGGTTGCGTTGGGAGGGGAAGGCCTAGACGGACGTTCCGAGACCAAATAGGAGACTTTTGGAAAAAGGTCAGGTCTAGAGTACTCGAAACCGACGAGCATGTACGAAGAGATTGATGAGTGTGGATGAAGCGAAAGAAGTATGTCAGGATCGTAGCAGGTGGAACAAAGTAGTCTCTGCCCTGTGGGAAAGAGGCGTGACGGTACATATGTATGTATGTACGTAGTTGACAAATGTTCCTGTTTCATCAAAAATTTAAATAAAAAAATATTTACATAAATCCAACCACCTGCTGAAATGTTGTAGATTGATTTTAAGACTGTATAAATTTACTAAATGACTAGCTGACCCGGCGAACTTTGTTCCGTCTTAAATTTGAAAAATTCCAGTGGTTTGGGCTGTGCTATCCCGCGGGAACTATGCAATTTTCCGGGACAAAAACTATCCTATGTCCTTTCCCGGGACTCAAACTATCTGTATACCAAATTTCAACTAAATCGGCCCAGCGGTTTAAACGTGAAAAGGTAACAGACAGACAGACAGACAGAGTTACTTTCGCATTTATAATATTAGTAAGGATAACTTTATCTTCAATTACAATAATAACACTAAGCGACTATGGTTACAGTGACTTGCATTGAGGTCTGCATCGCTTTTTAGCCACCATTGTCTCAATTTTTTTTACAGCCACTCTACACTTTTCTCACCGCCCCTACCCAAAGACAAGCAGACAGCGATAGAAAAAATAAGCATAGGCGTTATGGACAAAATTATCCTAAGCTTCGACAATCCTTGGTGGCCTACGAGTGGCGTGTCCTTCTTCGGGTTCATATGGAGGGGGGAGGACAAGAAGAAAGTGGGGCGGGAGGACTACTGGACCACCAGGATCTTCGGGGCGAGCCGGCCCATGGGGTCGAGGAACTGTCTCACGATGTGGACCAGCGGAAATGTTGCCAAGCAGGTGAATGATATAAATTATTATATTATATAACTAGCCGTTGCCCGCAACTTCGTTTGCATAGAATTCGTTTATCGCTATCCCGCGGGAATCACGCAATTTTCCGGGACAAAAAGTAGCCTATGTGTTATTCCAGACTATAATCTATCTATGTTCCAAATTTCATCCAGATCGGCCCAGTACTTTTTGAGCCTATTCATTACAAACATACAAACATACAAAAATAGGTACAAATCTTTCCTCTTTATAATATTAGTATAGATAAGGAATCCCACTTCTGAAATAAGGAACCTCTGGTTCCTAATAAAAGACCATTCAACGCATACAAGTACAATTTATAAGTGGTATTAGTACTATTTAACAGACAATGGAACAAATAACGGATTATATGCAGAGCCGTAGGCTGGCAGTCGTCTGACACATGGCAGCTACGCCACGTCAGACCGTCTACCAGCCAGCCACCTTTCAAGGAGGTTGCTTCCCGACAATATATATACATAAATGACTTCTTTATCCCTTACGTGGTAGAGAAAGCCTAAGGTAACAAGATCTAAAAGCCATTTTTAGTGTGATTGTGGGAGTATAGGGGAATCAAAATAGTCATGGATTGCTTTCCTCATCGCCTGTAACATGCGTAATATTTTCGCCCATTCCCTCGATGGGCTTTTAGTATTTGTATTGTATGTATTGTATTATTTTACAAAAATAAAGGAACAGCTATTACTAAACTGCGATGAAATTCCTTTTCAGTGAATGAGAAGAGCATTTAGTAATTGTATATGTTAATAGTAGATTATTGCCGAGGCCTGGGATATAGATGCTGGCGGGAAAAATTCCGAATCATTCCCGTTGAATACTTCGGAAGTATTCGGAAATATTCCGAAGCTTTGGGAATATTTCAACTGTCAAAAAAAAACCAGGAAAATCGACCTTACTACCTATTTCGCGCTTGGAAGTTGTAAAATAGATTAGTCTTCACGTTTTGCGCGCTCATAACATATCTGTTTACTAAAACATCATTGGTTCCAAAATAGCATTCGATTTCGAAATAAGTAGGTACCGACCTAAAAACAAAAGAATTAAAATCCTGTTAATCGCAGGCTAACATAATTATCTACCTATAAAAATATCAACATATACTTAATCAATTCCATTTATAATAAAATAAACATTTATTTTACTTACGTATGTGCCACTGAACAATAATTAACTCACCCACCACACCACAAACAAACACGTTTATTCCCATTGAATTATTCAGGCGAAATATTCCGCGGAAACATTCGATTGCGGGGTACGAATCTTTCTCGCGGGGCGAGGGAAAACTTCTCCGGGGAGCATCTCCCGTCTTACCGCACCCCGCACCGCCATTGCCTGCACGCACGACTCGAGGAGCGCAGCGGCGGCGACGATCGACGATCGATGCAAAATACGATTTTTCAGCAAAAAAAAAATCTTAATTAAATTCATTTTGAATAATTCTGATTTAAAGAAACTTTCCCAGAAGTATTCCGGAATAATTCAGAATTTTTCAGAAGTTTTGCAACTGTAGCCTGGGAAGTAACCAATTGCTGGATGAGTAACTTGTTTAAAAATACGAACCGCAGGTGAGTTTTTTAAAGTTACGAATCCAGCAATTACTCTTCCAGCTGAGGCAGATATAATGTTTTTCTCAAACATTGAGAGGAAATGAAAATGGACTAAACTTCCTCGCAAATTAGGTGGTTTTCACGTTCCTGCCTCTATTCTTAAGTTTTTCTTTTATATCATCTGCCACCGTAAGCTATTTGAGACATTGATAAAAACGTTATACTCGAACAAAACGCGCACTCCTCGGCCATCGAGTTGGCTGTTCGACATTGTTGTTCATTATTCCATAGTCTCTTTGACTTTTTTTAAAGTGAAAAACAAATGAAAAACAGTCCAGTAATCGGATTTACGGTCAGAAAATCGCGCCTGCAATGTTATTCGGCCGTCAACAAGGCCCTTCGTGTTCTGTTACTTAGAATACAATGACGACATTTACGACAATGTTTGAGAGAAGACTTATTTTAACAGGTGGAAACGTTACCAGAAGACGTGGTGAAGACGAAATGTGTGCAGCTCTTGCAGCACTTCATTGGTAACAATTTGAAGATCACGGTGCCACAGCCAAGTGCGATTATCAGGTGCGTATTACGCAAGGTCTCAGAATTATTCCAGAATACTTCAGGTTTCGGGGTTAGTGTGATGGAACAGTCCTGTACAAAGTTTACATCGTAGTTTTGGACTCAAAATTGAGTCACCCTTTTGGCACCGTATACTTTGAACATCGTCAAATAGCTAAGTAAAGTTTTTTGACATACGTACGTACACATATCACGTCTATATCCCTTACGGGGTAGACAGAACCTGAGGTAACAAGACCTAAAGGCCACGTTTAGCATGATTGAAGGCGACTAGGTGGAAAGGGGAATCAAAATAGTGATGGGTTGCTAGCCGCCTCGCCTATAACGTGATTCCTAAGAATTTCGCCTATTCCCTAGATGGGCTTTTACCATCTGCCCGGGAAGAGAAGCTACTGGTACATTCTATGTTTTTTTTTTCTCCCAGACCAGCATGGAAGACGAAGAAGTTTTTTGAAGAGTTGCAAATTTTTTTTTTTCGACAGTCGACGTCTTAATAATCGAGGAACTGCAGCTCTTTTATTTTTATTTCCTATTATTAATTAGAAATATTTTTAAAGTGGACCATTTGTGAGATTTAATAGCTGATAAGCTTCGTGCCTAGAACTAGCTTAGAATTAAAAAAAAACTACGTCACTGACAACTGACACTTTTACATTGTCAAAAAATAATACCGCGGTTCTGTTTGTTTGCGTTTCTGTATAATCAGTGTTAGAAGTATGTGCAAGTACTTATGTTTTTTTTTTTCAATTATTTATCATTCCCATTTTCCAATTATTAAGTTAAGATTAAGAACGCTTTCCGCTGTCTGTCTGTCTGTCCCTATGTATGCTTAGATTTTTAAAACTACGCAACGAATTTTGATGCGGTTTTTTTTAATACATAGAATGATTGAAAGGAAGATTTATATGTATAATTCTACGCAGACGAAGTCGCGGGCAGAAGCTAGTGGTTTCATAAAACCACACAATGTTTTTTTTTCTATTTTAGGTCGACGTGGCACACAAATCCATACACCCTGGGCAGCTACAGTTTTGACAATCTCGAAACGCCGCAGTACCCCGACGCGCGCGCGTGGCTCGGGGCTCCTCTGACGGACTCGGCCGGCGCGCCCCGCGTGCTGTTCGCCGGGGAGGCCACCAACCTGAACCACTACAGCACGGTCCACGGTGCGAGCGAGACAGGCTACAGGGAGGCTATGCGGTTACTCCCGAACACCAGTAAACTGTAAGCTGAAGCGTCATACTTGAAAATGTGTGACGCAATGCGTCATTTTGTACAACGCGTCCATTTAATCCGTGAGACGTGTTACCTGATGTAACGGTATGCGTCATCTTTGAAAATGAACGGAAATGAAGCGTCACTTTTGAAAATGATAAAGCGTCATCGGCTAAAATGATTGATATAAATATACTCGAGAGCCGGGTCACTTCCCATAGAAAGTTATATGAAAAGTGAGCCGGTTCTTTTGCCATGAAGTTACCTGCGAATATGCGAAGTGACATTTTGTTATAAAAAATACAAAAATTTAATTATTACCAAAAAAATACTGAATATTTCAAAATTGTTGACAAAAATAGTTTTGTATTTATTTTAGTCCATGTTTTACTTTTTTTATTATTATTTAATGACTAAATAATGTAATAGAAATTCTTAATATCAATTTACAAGAAATTAATGTTTGTGTTGTATGTGTTTGAAATATACTTGACTAGTCTTATTAAGGGAAAATGAAAATACCTTATTGCCAATCGTAATATTTAATATACTCAATTTTGTATATTTTATTAAATATAAAAACCATTGCTTGCCGTTATTAGGGTTTTGTAGAATAGTCAAATTAACATGACGTCTTAATGCGATTCAACTCCGATTCAGTTTAGGTTCGCTCGCTGTCATCCATACTAAACCTGTGGGCTTATTACCTAACTCGCTCGCAATCGCCATCTTGTTCATTTGGACAGTTCTTGTATGAATGTGACAGCTAGCTGATTCCGATGCCAATTGTCAGCCCATACATGAACTGTCAAAATGAACACGATGGCGATTGCGGCAGTTAGGTAATAAGCCTACTGAACTGAGTCGGAATTGAGTCGCATTAAGCCGTCATGGCAAGGCCCCAGAGCCCTTGTGAGATGTTCGTTATTTGAAATATTCGAATATCACTGATTTCAGTTTCATGTGTGAATAATGAATATTTTAATTTTAGAAACGCTATGAAATTTGTAAGTACTCTGTATTCTTGATTCATTTGATAGTACCTATCATTTGAAAAACAGCGCCTTCTCTCGTCCCTGGTGAGCAGTAGATGTTCCACGGGAGTTTGTAATTGTGTCGTACAGACACATCATTCAAACAGATGACGCTTAGCGACTAAAATTCGCATAGTTACAAAAGGTCACGTGACAGTTAGTAACAGGTAGAAAAATTCGGAGACTACCCACCTGCTATGGGTGGTGTAGGGGTATAGCACGCGTCACGGAATGACGAGGATCCGGGTTCGATTCCCGGACATAGCTTTACTTTTCGGATTTTTCTATGTGTTCTAATTTTCACTGACATTTAGATTTTTTTTTTTACTCTGTATTCGTTATTTACTTTTGTAACTCGTAGCTTAAAATATAAGTTGTTTAAAACTTCGATTTTTATTGCCTGTACGTTTTGTCAACACGGTACTACTGACATTTATTTTATACAAAATATTATTTAACAATTCCAGAATTAGCTTAGCCGGATGGCTAAGAAATTTCTTTGACCGCGCAGCACTCGAAATCGGCTGAACGGATTTTGATGCAACCTTTACTAATCTGTCGAGGAAATCCCCTAAAGGGTAGTCCCAAATTTAAAATTATCCTTTTCGACGGCAACGACACGTCGACCTATACATACGTCCATTTCCATGCAAAACCAACCTTCGTTCAATTGGGTTTAGGTTCTAGTGATGTAATGAATGTCATTTTTTAAACATTCGTGAATGCGAATGCAAATGTCTGCTACTGACATTCGCGGATGCGAATGCGAATGCGAATGTAGAAGTGTTCAAATTTGGCGCCAATTGTCTATGGCTTTGCTGGCAGTTACGAGGTGCATTCCGTTTGTATTTTGTTCCGAGAATAGCCGAGTTGATACGAACTCATCCGACTGAATTGTCATTCCGCTCGCGCCGGTCTTTTCGTAAACAAAACAAGTGAATTTTGAGGTTAGAGTTTTTTCTTGCATTAAAAACATAAGAAATGTTTTTGATTTTAATAACCTACCATTATCTTCAAATCGTTTGTTTTGTCTGATATTCATATTCGCAAAACATTCGCAGAAATTTTGCGGATGCGAATGCGAGTACGAATATCCAAAAATATGCGAATATCCGCGAATGCGAATATTCGTTACATCACTATTAGGTTCAACTTAAGGCATCGCAATAAAGTCTGGCGTATGAGTGACGTCTCGTGTTTGACGTGGCGGCGAAAAGGTTAAAAATATTGTTTAATGTCTATTCAGAAAACAGAATAATAAACCAATTTTTGAATCAAACCTATATGAAATTATGAAGATTTCGTCATATTGTAATCGTGTACCGACATGTTTAGTTTTGTAATGATATACAAAAAGTTATATGTAGAGAATGAAATAACTTTGTATTTACTTTACAACGTTTTGATTGTTTAAATAAAGTGGAATTAAAATGGGCATTAATTGTTTAATTTTACCTTTTCAGTCATGCATCGTTAAAAAAGGTTGTTGCTTCGCGTCCCGCGCAGATGGTAAAAGCCCATCGAGGGAATGGGCGACAATCTTAGGAATGTGGGCAATGTGGCTAACAACCAACAACAACAACAACAGCAACAAGCGGGGAAATTACGGGCACAAGAGGCATTTCATTTTAGTCCTCTAGGTTGGCAACGCATCTGCAATCCCTCCGGGGTTGCGGGTGTCTATGGGCAGTGGTGATCACTTGCCATCAGGTGACCCACTTGCTCGTTTGCCTTCCTATTCATAAAAAAAAACCCATCACTATTTTGATCCACCTATACACCCACAATCATGCTAAACGTGGCTTTAAGGTTTTGTTACCTTAGACTGTCTACCCCGTAAGGAATAAAGACGTGATATATGTATGTATGAAGTCGCGGGCAATAGCTACGTGGCGTAATACGCACAAACATAGTAATTGAAGTCATGTTTGAACGCGACATAAAAATCGGCATAAAATGTATTGTTTTATTTTTATTATGTTGCAACGGCGAGATATACAACGATTCAGTGGTACATTTAACAAATGGAAGAATAAAAGATATATGTGGCAAAGTAAACGATATATGTTCGATTGGTTTTAAGCGCTTATGCACTGTCAGGATGGTGGAAGAGAAACTGCAGTTTAGAGATTTTGAAAACGATTGCTATTTGTTTTTGGATAATATGTGTTTGTATCCTGGCAATGGTAAGTAACTGTCTTAAGTAGCTACTAGTAGCCAATACCGTCTCCACCATCACTATACACAATAGTAGTATTTATCTCTAGTTTTAGGATGTTTGATAATAGATAGATTTATGCCAAGTAAAATGGATTGGCAATTCAATCCTCAATGACGAGTCATTCTTATTCATTTTGACGTCTGTATTTACACAATGTAGTGTCGAATCTGTAACAATGATGACAATAAAAAATTCTGATCCTGATTCTGATTCTATTGAGATATGTTGAGGGTGGACGAGGTTTAAGTAAAAACACCCATAGTACCAGTGTAGGGACGGGAGTTCGGAGTAAATGAGAGGCTCGAGTGCGGTTCACGAACTCGGTTTTATTAGGCCTTGCATTCTTATATAATAGTTGGACAGAGGTGTGTGCGTGCACACTACACCTCCCCCCTTGGTTTAAAAAAAAATACACAATAATCATATTTGTAATTTTTTTTTTCAATTAACAGAAATTTGAATTTACATAGCAAACAATTTTCTTTTTAAGCTCAATTTCAAAAATAATTTTACTTTCAGTTACTGAATTATTTGTACAGAAGATGATTAATATTGTAATCAAAGCTAAAGGCACAATTTTGTTTATAAATGTTAAACTTATATTTATTGCCTACCATAAACATGTCTGATATAAAATGAAATAAAAATATCCTATAACAATTAGTCAATATCACACGCTTAATGTCGTAATGATAATACTTACTTTAAAAAAATAATGTAAATTTTAAACATACCTAAAGATTATTGAATATAAACAATACATAAGTACTACTGTACTTTTAAAACATAGTAAGTAAGTATAATAAAATAATAGTCACAATCCATGAGTACTCGTTTTCGTAGTGCACAAAAGTTATTCGTCTAGTCCTAGGTACCTCTTCTTTTATATTATTATTATTCTTTTCACGTGTATTTATTTTAATCTGCAAGTCTTTGCTCGCTTATATTTTACATTTATGCATTAATTATTTATTTCATTTATGACGTCATTTTTTTTTTCATACTTATAAAACTTATTATATTGGTAGTTTGCAACTAATGCATAACTTACCTACAAGGTCTGCAGCACTTTTATTATTTTGTTTGCCGGCCGGCATTACATACATTATTTATTTTACTGTTCAGGGTACAAGGCTTTTTTTTAACAAGTGCGCACACATAATACTTTTATACATCATTTATACAGGCAGTTCTTTTAACACTTTCCATACTTTACTACATTCCATGTGTCCAAGTAACTCCACAAGTGATAACTCGACCGCCTTATGGTCAGATAACAAGGATTCCGTGCCTGTCCTTGTACCCTGGCAGACCTTGCTGAAATGCCTATTCATGGCATTTTAATATTCATCTTTTAATTAAATCTTTCTCTTAATAAATACCACTCAAAAACCTAATAAAGTATCCTATCCATTGAAAACGTTGGCTCATAGGAATTTCAATAACTCTTAGTTGGCCAGACTAATCGCTAGTTGAAAAACTTATTCGCTTCGGCTTTCCATACACAAAGCACACTTTCAAAGCTTAACATTACCTACTCTTTAAAAAAAAAACCTATTCATTTGCCATCTCATTTCAATACCATATCACGTAACCTTTCCTAATCACATCTAAAAAACAAACATCCATCTACAAAGTGTAATCTGTAAAATTCTACATTTAGGCAATTTTTTGAAAACGATTATTTGAGCTAATAATTTCAGATAAGTGCTGGATGATCAGTCCAGTTACCTAAATAAAATTATTCTTTCATCTTCTATCTCACTTGACTGTACGGTCTATCTATTTTAGTTAAAAAAAAAACTTTCTAAAATCAATTTGCATAATTGGATATTTAAACATACTTCCTGTCAAGGAGTTTAAATTACAAAACAAATCCTATTCATTCCATATCCATACTTTCTGCATCCTTTCATATTTTTAACTTTTTATATCTCTCTTTTAAATTTGTAATATCTGCGCACATTTTAACTTCACATTGTTCTTCAAAATCCTTCGTTGTATCAAATCCGAGATCATACATATATCTATACCTCTACATTCATAACTCATAATCTAAAAAAAAAACTGTTGCTAACTATACTGGTGCATCTAAAACATATTCGCAAAACCCTTACGCTGCATGTAATTGTTCACTGCGACCATAAGTATCTACCTATCGCAACGCTACCTATAACGCAATCCGAGCTGTAATAACAAACTCTGGAATGCACTCCATTTTAGGTGACTATGTTATTACTGCTATTTTAAATTTCAAAATTACTTACTTCTTCAGGGTACAATTTTTATGTTCTAAATGAATAATTAACATCTGATGAACCAATTTGTAAACCAAAATTACCATTTTACCAAATTTCTATTATAATTAAAAATCTGTTATAATTTTTTTTTCCATATTTATAAGCAAATGAATTTAGAAAACATGATTATAAACCTTATTTTATTAATTTTGTTCAAGTAAGGTGTAAAAAAAAACATACTTAAGTAATAATTTTACGGCGAGAATTATGATAATTGTTATTGGAAATTTGGAAATTACTATAAAACTTCGTTAAATTTCATACTGTCTATAAAAAAAACACGTCGTATTAAAATTAATTATGCTGCTGACATACCAAATATTTATCCACTTTCGCACAACACACATCACATTTCCGCTTCTCACATTTTCGCTTTGCGCATTTTCGCATCTCTCCACGACTCCAACATCTCTCGGCAGCGACTCTCTCCCGGCACGAACTACTTTCCTTTTTCGTACACCAGATATCTTTTCTTCTTTTTATATTTATATTCGTTCTTCACGTACGAGTATCATCTTCTAAATAATAATCTTCATTTTTCTTTTCTAAAAACTTCTCTTCATTCACTTATTTTATATAAAATAGTTCTGTTCTTCACATTTTCTTCTTTTTTATGTATTAGATTTTTACTTATTATTGTATGTATTATATTTATAATTTCTGATATTTTTTATCTTCTCTTTTGTTTCACCTTAATTAAAGTTTCAAACTTTCTCTTCAACACTGAGTTTTTTTTTTTTTTATGAAGTACTTCACGTAGTCTTTCACTTGAAATTTTCACTATAATAATTAAATTGTCTATCTATTTTCCTGGTCGGCGCGGCGCGCCGCCAGTGCAGCGCCAAGGCCGCACTGGCAGGATCGCCATGTAGGGACGGGAGTTCGGAGTAAATGAGAGGCTCGAGTGCGGTTCACGAACTCGGTTTTATTAGGCCTTGCATTCTTATATAATAGTTGGACAGAGGTGTGTGCGTGCACACTACACCAGAGATGTTGTATTCTCGGTAGACCAAGTATAAGAACAAGGTTAAAGATTATTTACACATATTTATTACTGTAGCGCGGGCTTAACTACACACATTTCTGAACGCAACCCGCCGACCTTCTCGCTCGCTCGGTATCTCTCGCTCTCTCGCTAGCGGCATCCGATCGAACCGCACGCGCGCCGAACCGCGGTGCACAATTTTATTGAACTTTTAGTCGTATAACTTAACTATATTCTTGTACCGAACCCCTTTATGTTACTACTTTATTGGATAATAAACACCTTTCATCCTTACATTACCTAATTAATGCTTACTGGCTATTATTCAATTACGTGCGTCACATGTTGCAGGGAGTAATGTTAAGTCGCGGTTGTTGTATGAATTTAGGCGTATATTACACTATAAGGGCAGACGGGGCCCGTGTCCAGGGGGCCCCGAAGGACCGACAATGGAACCGAAATGGTCATACTTAGTAAACAAATTGTTACTATAATTCGCTTTTTTTACTTTCCAAAACGCCCCCAAATTATTCAAAACTAGAACTGCATGACGGCGAAACGGTTAAGAAGACCAATACCTATCATATATATATCTTTCTCTCGCTTTTCCCGTCTCCAGATCCAAATTCTATTCCAATTCCTTTTCCGTGCACGCTGTTCGACTCTGGAATCGGTTGCCAAATGATATCAGGCAATCGCAGACTGTTGCTAGCCTGCGCAGTCGCTTGAAGGCGTATTGGCTCGATGGACCCTCTTAAATGAATGTGATGTGTTTTGTATATTGTGTGTGTATGTATATATTTACATATTATGTAGTATATTTTATTTATTGTGTATTAGTTTATCGTATTTATCTATTATGTGTAGTTTATTATTATATCTTACATTATTTAAAATTTAGACATTTAGGATTATTTTAGGTTTCGATCGGTTCTTTTACTTTTTCTGTGTGTCTACTCTTGCTTAATAACCATGTCCTGTCAATCGTTCAAAGGTTAACTGGAAGAGATCCCTTTTAGGGATAAGTTCGCCTTTGTGCATGTGTGTTGTCCTGTATTCATCTTTTTCTTGTGTTTTATGTACAATAAAGAGTAATACATACATACATACATACATATTCTCAATGAATGCTAAAGTGCCACATTACAACAATCGCTGAACAAATAATAGTTACCTTGCTATTAATTTACAGAATGGGCGATAAAAGACGTGGGCTTGTGTAAAAAACAAAACTTGCGTCGTTACGCGGAACAAGTCCAGAATAACACTCAAAATGACGCAAACACTGACGCGAATACTGTCGATTATACTAAACCAATGACTGAGAACACTGACGAAAACATAGAGACAACTACTGTGCTGACTGATGAAGCTGGCAACATTGAATCGACAGATAGAACAGTTGGCAACACTGATCTTGTGAATGATGTCACCACTGGTAACGATGAGGGGAGAAACTCCGAGTCAACTAACGAGACTAATGCAGATTCTGGTATGTTTGTAGATGATTTTTTAACTATTGTAAGTGACATAGATCAAGTATTTCTAATCGAGGGTATGGTCGAAAAGAGGAATCATGTTATAGGCGATGCGACTAGCAACCCATCACTATTCTGATTCCCCCTTCTACCTCCCACTGTCATGCTAAGTGTGGCCTTTGGGTCTTGTTGCCCCATGAACCCCATCCCGGGGTGATCGTGGGGCGTCGCGTCGTGGATTTATAGGCGATGCGGCTAGCAACCCACCACTATTTCGATTCCACTTTCCACCATTCATGCTAAACGTAGCCTTAAAATTTTGTTACCTTAGGCTCTGGTCAGTGGCGTAACTATACCATCTGGGGCCCGTGGCAAATTCTTTTGATGGGGCCCTATCAGTAAAAATCGTCACGTTGTGCTCACTTTAATTTTAATATTTTTGAGCTCGCGGCCTCTTGGGCCGGGGCCCTCTTGGGTCGGGGGCCCCTGGCATTTTGCCAGTCCTGCCAGTCTATTGTTACGCCACTGGCTCTGGTGTACCCCGTAAGGGATAAACGTGATATATGTATGTAGAGTCAACTCTAAAGCTGGCCCTCCGCACCCCGCGCACCACGTACAGCGTGGACGAGGCCCCGGACGGCCACAGCTGCCCCTACCACTGCCCCGGCGTGTACTCGCCGGTGTGCGTGAACGTCAACCGCGGCTGGGGCAAGTACTACCGGCTGCTGTTCTTCGTGAACCACTGCGAGGCCGATCGCCACTACTGCATACACTGGGCCACAGGTTAGGTCAGGCTTGACTAGCGAATAGTACCTACCAGTTGCCAGGCGTGTTGCTAAACTAGTGACTAGTGGCGCCACTAGCGACTACCACCGGTTGTCTAGCGTGTCGCTAAACTTGCGACTAGTGGCGCCATTAGTGACTACCACTGGTTCCCTAGCGTGTCGCTAAACTAGCGACTAGTGGCGCCACTAGCGACTACCACCGGTTGCCTAGCGTGTCGCTAAACTAGTGACTAGTGGCGCCACTAGCAACTACCACCGGTTGCCTAGCGTGTCGCTAAACTAGTGACTAGTGGCGCCACTGGTGACTACCACCAGTTGCCTAGCGTGTCGCTGAACTAGTGACTAGTGGCGCCATTAGTGACTACCACCGGTTGTCTAGCGTGTAGCTAAACTAGTGACTAGTGGCACCACTAACGACTAACACCAGTTGCCTAGCGTCAACAAGCGTGTCGCTATAGTGACCAGTGAGTGCCACCAGTCGCCTTGCGTGTCGCTAAACTGATGATTATTGTCGCGTCATCTCAACAAGCTGACACTATAACAACTACGTCGCTTAGCGACTAGTCAACTGTCACCAATTGCTTAGCGTGATAAACTGGCGACAAGTGGTTGCCACCAGTCTCCTAGCTAGTCGTGAAACTGATGACTAGAGCTAGGACTGCTAGTCGTGAAACAGATGACTAGTGCTAGGACTGCTAGTCGTGAAACAGATGACTAGTGCTAGGACTGCTAGTCGTGAAACAGATGACTAGTGCTAGGACTGCCAGTCGCTTAGTATGTATGTATGTAAACTCTTTATTGTGCAAAATAAACAAGACAAATACAATTGACAAACACTGAGATACATGCACAAAGGCAGACTTATCCCTTTAAGGGATCTCTTCCAGTCAACCTTTGAGTGGATGAAAGGAGTATTATATTAGAGATGGACGAGTGAGTTTAAAAATTACTATTATTATACTACTATTATTATTATTACTACTATTATTATTAGTATGTCACTAATCCACGGATTATTGTTCATGTTCATATGTTCATTAATGCTCTTGCTAAACTGGTTAAAACCTGTCGCTTTTGTTCCCAGCGTACAAGCCACCTCCTGATGAAGAGTACGAACTTGTCAGGCCCCCCTCCAACGCTGCGTGGTCTTACTGCGCAGGCAATAAGTAAGTCCATAAAATGCTGTTTCAAAAATCGGTCCCCTGATACAATTCACAAAAAAATACCTTAAATATATTTTTTTGAAACATTTAGTTTTTATGATTTTTGATGAAATATAAGCTCTGGTTCTGTCTCACTAAGCTATGTTTTAACCATTCACATGTAATTTAAATATGTTGTATTGTAATCCAATTCTAAATAATATTAGTTAATGTACCTACATACATAGTTATTATCTTCATAGGCCGCACTTAGTCTGGTAATTATCTGCGTTATTGAATCCCATGCCCACGACACAGGCTTTGTCTAGTGTGGGAATCACTGTTCCTTCGGTGTAAAGTGTAACTCTTTCAGTTAAATAAACTATTTTTGATTTTGTTTCTTTTTTTTGATATATGCACAAAGGCGAACTTATCACTATAAGGGATCTCTACCTGTTAACCTTTGAGTAGATGGGAGGAGCATTAAACGAGGGACCAACAAAGTGTGAGTTTAAAATTCCAGATAGTGAAAGCCACAATAAAGCGTACATAATCTAAATACAATACTTAAACAAATCATAAAATAAACTACTAAATATCATTACACACGTGCATACATACAAAATACAATTAGAGTACACATCTATACTAATATTATAAAGAGGAAAAATTTAATTGTTTGTTTGTTTGCATTGAATAGGCTCCGAAACTACTGGACAGATTTCAAAAATTCTTTTGCCGTTAGAAGGCTACATTATCACTGAGTGACATAGGCTACTCTTTACCGCGGGAAAATACCTTTTCCTACGGGAAAATTAATTTACCGCGGGCGAAGCTGCGGACGGAAGGCTAGTATACAATATCTAAGGAGACGATATGAGCCACATCTTCCTCAATATACAGGGTGTCCCAGAAACCGACGATAACCCGTTAAAGGCTGATAGACCTACTAATTACCTACCAGAATATCATATTTTAGGTTTAGTAAAAATCTTTTAGTTTTCGAGATATTGTCATTTTTGCAAAAATCACGATTTTTCTCCCTCAGTTGAGTTTTTCGTCTGCCACGCCCTCAAATGGCCGAATTTAGTTAATCTGATTACTGATAAATATTGCAGAAAACATGGGCTTTTAAACGTGATATTATTTTATTTTAATATTTAGTCAAACTTGGATGAAAAACGACTTAAGAGACAGTTTTCAGATATTTTACTGTTTCATCCCGTAACTTCGGTCCTCCATGGTATAAAAAAAATAACTTCGCTAAAGTGGCAGTGGATACTAAAAATATGCCTAGCTAATGTAGATTACAAAATGGTATAACACTTACTTATTCGTTCAATAAATTCAAATTTATTGCTATTTCATTACTGAAGAAGCTAATCAAGTGAGCAGCCATTTTTAGTCTGAGGACGGCAAAATTATTGTTTTTATAAGGCTGGTAAAGTTGAATTCAAATTTCGAATAAAGTTTGAAAATTTTAAATTCGAATTTGAAAATCGAATTTGCTTTGTTTTTGTCAAATGGCTGTGTAAAATTGGGTGGCTAAAAATATTTCATTTTATTTTAATTTGTAGTTGGTAGTGACTTCAATTTTATTCGAGCTTCTTCTGTAATGAAATAGCAGTAAATTTGAAATTATTAAACAAATAAGTAAGTGTTATACCATTTTGTAAACTACATTAGCTAGACATGTTTTTAATATGCAGTGCCACTTTAGCGTAGTTATTTTTTTTATACCATGGAGGACCAAAGTTACGGGATGAAACAGTAAAATATCTGAAAACTGTCTCTTAAGTCGTTTTTCATCCAAGTTTGAATAAATAATAAAAGAAAATAATATCACGTTTAAAAGCCCATGTTTTTTGCAATATTTATCAGTAATCAGATTAACTAAATTCGGTCATTTGAGGGCGTGGCAGACGAAAAACTCAACTGAGGGAGAAAAATCGTGATTTTTGCAAAAATGACAATATCTCGAAAACTAAAAGATTTTTACTAAACCTAAAATATGATATTCTGGTAGGTAATTAGTAGGTCTATCAGCCTTTAACGGGTTATCGTCGGTTTCTGGGACACCCTGTATATAGACACACCTTATACAATATTTACTATTATTCTAATTTTCAGATATATGAATTTCGCCACATTCGCGGAGTCTGCGTCCTCTCTGGGGCACTACGGCTGGCTCATGGGGGACCAGAAGCCCTCCCACATCATGGAGCCCTACGAACGCGTGCCGGGTTTCGGCTAGCCACAAAGCTAGGAAGCTCAGGATTTCAAGTCTCAATTCCGATGACAAGTTTTCTTTAAAACAAATTCAATAAAGGAATCAAGAATACCCCCGATTTTTTTTTATTTGTTCCCTAATATTTATTTATTTAAATACAAATGAAAACTGTGTTAAAATAGAAATTAACGTTAAAAATGAACAAAAAATATATATGAAAACAGACAACACAGACGACAATGTCGCAACGCCGTACGCGTCGTAATCCTCTATTGCGGATGTCCTTGAGTGGTGGTGCTTGCTTGCCATCAGGTGACCTCTTGCTGGTTTTCCGTCCCTGTCGTATAAAAACACCCTCATAATCCCCTGTTTTCCGTTTCAAAATTGAAACGATTTAGATTTTACTTCAGGATTATAATATGAGAAGGACTTTAGCTATTATCATTTATTTTATTCGTTAAAATTTAACAACTTTCGGATTTTCGAATGTCTCTAGTTTTTAAATAATCAAAATCGGAAAAGTTAAACTTCCAAATGAATCAAGAAATTTTTATTTCTTGATTTTTATGTTTTACTTTTTCGGTTTTACCGTTAGAAATTAAATTTCTAAATGTCAGTGAAAATTAGAACACAGAAAAATCCGAAAAGTAAAGCTATGGCCGGGAATCGAACCCGGGTCCTCGTCATTCCGTGACGCGTGCTATACCCCTACACCATTGTAATTGTGTCGTACAGACACATAATTCAAACAGATGATGCTTAGCGACAAAAATTCGCATAGTAACAAAAAGGTCACGTGACAGTTAGTAACAGGTAGAAAAATTCGGAGACTACCCACCTGCTATGGGTGGTGTAGGGGTATAGCACGCGTCACGGAATGACGAGGACCCGGGTTCGATTCCCGGCCATAGCTTTACTTTTCGGATTTTTTTATGTGTTCTAATTTTTACTGACATTTAGAAATTTAAGTTAAACTTCGTCAAGTTAAAAATCGTTCTGTGATTATCCAGTGGGGCCAAAGAGGAATATGTTTGTTGATTGGAGAAACGGTCACCCGTTGGCCACCCAATTTCAAGTCATAATTCCGTGCTTTCTTAAAATACTGATATCTATAACATTCTCATCAACTTCTTGCATCGGATGATGTATCAAATGCAGCAGTATCTTGGCCATCGTACTCGATGTCCACCCACAAACCTGACACGTGAAATGTTCCTTCTTAACAGCTGTATTACATTGCACGCTATGATCTTCCCTCAAATGCCTCTTCAGATACATTTTAGAGCATGTTGTGTACTCGCAAATGTGACATTTGGCCTTATGCGTCTTCTTGTGCTTCTCAAAGGCTTCAACGTCCCGGAATTTGAAACGGCAGCTGTCAAATTTGTACCATTCCCCGGTGATGTGAGTTTCCTCGTGCCGCTTGAGGGCACGAGGGTGTCGCGCTATGAAGCCGCAGTTGCACTTCAACGGGTTGTTCGGTCGATGTATTAGCTCGTGTTTCTTCAAGTTTTTCTTTGATGCACTCTTGTAATCACATTGTAAACATACAAACGGTTTGATGCCTTGATGGATTCGTACATGTTCTTCAAATAAACTCTTGTTGTATGTGCTGTAGTCGCACATGTAGCATTGGAACGGGTTTTCACCTTTGTGGACCTTTTTGATGTGGCGTAGCATCTTTTCTTCATTTTCTGCTGTGTAACGGTGGCATTCTGGACAGCGGATACGACGAGGAACAACAGTTAGGAGACTGTTAATTTTGTTTCCTGATTTTTCTCTGTAAATTTAGTGAATAAATTTAATAAAATTTTATTAAAGACATACATTATTAATCATGTTGTTACCCATACAGTGTAGAGCATTGGGTGAGAAGACCTAAAGGCCACATTTTGAGTGAATGTGGGCATATTCCCACCATAATTTGCGGGTGGTAGGGCCTTGTGCAAGGTCCGTCCGGATCGCTACCACCATCTTACTCGCTAATCCTGCCGCTAAGTAGCAGTGCTTGCATTGTTGTGTTCCGGTGTGGAGAGTAAGACAGCCGGGGAAATTACGGGCACAAAAGGCATTGCATCTTAGTCCTCTAGGTTGGCAACGCATCTGCAATCCCTCCGGGGTTGCGGGTGTCTATGGGCAGTGGTGATCACTTACCATCAGGTGACCCACTTGCTCGTTTGCCTTCCTATTCACATAAAAAAAAAAAAAAAAATAAGGGGAAGCTTTTATTTATCTTAACTAATGGGTTTTGAGTGTATTAGCAGGATTATTTTGGTGTATTATTGTAATGTATCTAGATAATAATATACTAAAGAATGGCGGCAAAGTGAGACCGGTTTAAATTACACTGAGTGCATGTTTAGAAAAAAAATTAAAAATATTAGCCGCTGTCAAATAAATTGTGCGTCTTGACTTTTTTTTTTTTGGTAATTTGGTTGCGCTTGTGTACGCGCGATGATTCCACGGGATGAAATATGTACTCATTACTCTGGTGAGCGAAGCCGCAGGAAAAAGTAAATAATATTTGTATGCTTACAACATGAAACTACCGTGAGACTTAATCATTATTACACATAAATGGATAACTCACGTATAAACGTCACGTGAGTGTGAGCGAACCTTTACGGACTGACGTGATCAGTGTTGTGAGCTGCCCGACATTTGACAATAATAAAAATGACGATGAAAACGAGGGTAGTTGAGCGCCGCTGTCAGTTGCGTCGAACAGCCGCGGGAGCAGAGCGCTGGCGCGCAGTGTTCGTGTCGCTGCCGCCGGGGCGAGCGCTCTTGGAAAAAGGACTACGAAATAGTCCGAAACATGTCGAGCATCACTCGACTTTTTATACGTGAGTTATCCGTTTATGTGTAATAATATTTGTATGGTTGCATTGTATTGTAAGATAAGAAATGAACTCACTCTTTTTTACTATGGCTAGCATCGCCGGCTTTTGAGATCGATTGAATACTCGTACCGCTTGAAACAGCTGCTTGATTGTCGGATTCATTTTGATTCGAAACAGCGATTGGGATACTAGCAACTTGGTTTGGGGCTTCCTTCCGTTCCTGAGCCGCAATAGTCTGACAAATCACCTGCGAGAGAAGGAATTGCTCTTGGTTCCGCTCTACATCGATAAATACCGGAGCTCCGCTGAAGGAATCCATTCTAAAAACGATAAACTGATTGTACACAGTTCACTTATTCTATGATAATTATGTAGGATAAATTTGAGGATTTGGTCTCTCAAGGCTAGATGTTAGTACTTTATGAAGGAAATTTATTACCTATTAATAAGTTTAACAAATGTATTTTGAAGAAATTTATCACAAAATCGAATCGCGATCGCAAATATCGCGATGTTTTGTTGTCATAATTTTGTTTTTATTGCCGGTCGGAGAGGAGAATGCAAAGGAGTTAAGCCCACGCAGATTTACCTACAGACGCTCCCGCAATCTCCATTTCAAGGATTAAAAAATCACGTGGCGTGACACTTTAAGAAGATAGTGGTTTTGCACACGTAACTTTTTGACACTTCAAACACATAGTGTGAGATGGTAGAAAGTAGAACAAATCAATAGTGCATCTCAAATGAAAGAATTTTATATTTCACAACAACCACCTTCATAAACGAATAGAAACAAAATAAAACTGCCTTTGCTTTTGTTTTTTTTAAGAAATAAATGTAGCATACCTACCTAATTACCTTACCACAACCAATGGACACCCGCTGCACCAAAGGATTACAGATGCGTTGTTAGTCTAGAGGGCTACGATTACGATGGAATACCTCATGGTCTAGTAATTTCACCAGTTGTTTATCTGGAAAGTAATTACTCCACTCTGGAACACACCAACGCAAGCACTGCTGCTTGGCGTCAGGCTTAGCAAGTCACAATGTGAAAAAAGGTTTAGGGCTGCTACAAGGCTGCCACTAAGTCCACCTTGAAAATGGATTATTACATTATTTTGAAGTTTTGTAAATAACAAATAAGCAAGAATTGGAAATTTACAAGGTTTTTATTATTGTTTTTTAGATAAATTAAGATTGAGCTTTTCTCATCTTGGCCAACTGCTCATGGTACTCCTGATAGTCTGAAGAGTCCTTTAAGACGTATGTTCGATCTCCTTCTCTCCTGATAATTTTTTTAGTCCTATTCTTATATTCTTCGTGCTCTTCGTGATCTTCCTGATCATCACCATGAAAGTCTTCGTTGTCGCGTATTCCGTTGACAATGTTGTGTTTAGGAGTTACGGTGGACTCTGTTCCAGCCCTAAACAAATGAGGAATCTTTACATTTGTCACCTGTGTCTCGCTAATTATCTTTTTAGTTACTTGAGGACTTGTTTGCTCTGCTTTTTGTTTTTCCTCGTCATCTGATTTATCATTGCTATCATTGTCATCGTTGTCACTATGCCTTCCATTCCAGACTATAACTTTTTCATTGCCGAAAGGATTGTCATCATTTTGAAGCTTAGTAACCCGTGTGATATCTGAGTCAGTGAATTTTGTGCTTTCCACGCTAATATCACTGAGAGTGGCTTTTCCTAAATGATCATTTTCCCCACTATTGCTTTCTTCGTCACTGTAACTTTTACTTTTATTTTGCTCTTCACTATCGTTTGCGCTTGGTTTCTTTATAATTTTGTGTTTAGTCATGGATTCCTCGTTTTCATTTACTACATCTAAATTACTAGCTTTTTCAGTATCAAGTTCTGTTGGTAATGGTTTATCAGAAACAGTAGTAGTTTTCTCGTTTCTTGTAAATCGATTGTATCTAAAGGTTAGATCATCCGAGGGTAGTATTTTTTTCTGCATGACTGCTTCAATGTTAATCTTGCCTGGTTTGTAACGCTTCTGAGTTTTTTTGGACTTAATTTCAGGTTTATCATTTTTTTCGTCTAATTCTCGAATTGACTTAAATTCGGGATTGGGATTGATGTTACTTTTCTTGGTTTCAATTTCAGGAACATTTGAAGCTGGATTAGACACAGTTGATTGTTGATCGTTTATCTTCTTAATCGTTTTGTCTACTATTTTGTCTGCAAGTTCGTTAAATCTGTGAGATGCTAGTATTTTATCTATTAATGAATCACCTTCTAGACTTTCTGAATCTTGAATATATCTTTGATGAGTTTTGCAAAGCGATACTTTTAATAAAATTACTGCAATAAAAGTGTTTAGGTACTTAATTTATTTCTCATACTGAAGCTATGTACTTAATTTAGTGTTTGATTTGTACTCACGCATTAAAAAGTCCGAAGAAAGTTTCATTTTGGTAAAAACATTTATTTTATTTTTACTGATTTCTCCAATAAAAATATCGGATTTGCGGTTTTATGTATTTCGATCACAAAAAGAAACATAAATACTTTATTACTCTGTGAAAAATATTTACTGAAGGCACTTACTTAAAATTGGTTGAAACAGCTAACGCAACAAAATTCGTTTCGTATTCTAGACTTGAATTTACATTTAGCTTCTTGTACTGCTAACTTAAGTTTTTACTTAAACGGTCACAACATCAATTATTATCAATCGTAATTTTTTATGACACACAAAAGCACAAAAAGATACATTTAGCCAAATTGACTTCTTTTTTTGAAGTCGGGTAAAAACTAGAATTTTAATGGTGAAAAATAATTAAAGCTCTATACAGCACTATCGCACCATAAACAAAAATTGACTGTATCCGCCCGCAGGCACCCGCAATCCGGATCCGGAAACAGAGACGATAACTTATTGAAGTTTTGATACTTTTATTTTTATTATCGTTATCGTGATTATCGTTTGTTGCTGCTACCTTCAACTTTAAAGTTGGCGTTTCCCACAAATTGTATTTGTCGATCATTTAGGTATTATAGTTCGAGTTATTTCGTAAAATCTGTGCTTTATCAACAATGTCTGCGTCGGCACCAGCTTTACGCCAACCGAAGTTGTTAAACAAGGTTCAAAAACCGCCTGTAAACTTGGTATCTGCTACAGACAGCCAGAATGTGATTCTCACTTTAAAGGACTGCAGAAAACTGGTTATATCTTCGGATTCATACCACGGCATATTAATGGCTGGGAATATGTATAAATGCGTTTTCTGTGGGTCAGAAATAGAGTTAGACAGCAAATGCAAAGAGGCTCATAAGAGTTCGCAGAACCATTTGAAATGTATGGAAGGGCACCCGCATTTAGAGGAGTTTTCTGAGAATTTGTTAAGAAAGGTACTTCTGAATATTATTATATATATCTAGCTGTTGCACGCGACTTCGTACAATTCGTTTATCGTGTTCCCGAAAGAGATAATCATAGTTTTTGTTAAAAATAATCTATCATAGAATTCCTGTGTTAGTGGACTCTAATTCCTAAAGGCCTGAATCTTGTTAAGTTCTAAGCCATAAACTCCAACAAAAGTTTTGTTTTACTTTTAATTTGAATTACACACTTTATTGACTGTTCTAAATTTCTAATGTAATACCATCCACCTTACGCTGGGACTGGTGCAGTGGCTCTGTCTACCCCGTAAGGGATAAAGACGTTATTTGTGTATGTACGTATTGTAAGTTTACACAAAAAATTTGATTTTGTTTTTTAATTCTATATTTTTTGTTCTAGCTATCCCACAATGATCTGTACTGCTCTATGTGCAATGTGGTGGTGACTTCCCAGTTCCTGGCACGGCACATTGATTCTGACACCCACAAGGATCGTCTCGAGAAGGCAATGATGAAAGCTAACACGTACAAGCCCTGCTAACTATAGAGTAAATAGGAAACAACTGCTTCGAATTAAACCTGGCCCTATATCCGAAATTTGATTTACAATTTTTGCTTTTGCTTTCATGCTGGTCTGGGAGTAAAGAAAAAACATAGAATGTACCAGTTGCTTCCCTTCCCGCGCAGATGGTAAAAGCCCATTGAGGGAATAGGCGAAAATCTTAGGAATCATGCTTTAGGCCAGGGGTTTCCAAAGTTGTTTGGGCTTCAACCCATCTAATACACCTCTAAGAAATTCAACTGTTACCAATATGAAGAAAGGACTTCAAATAACAAACGAAGTGTTAATGAATTTTTTTTGGTGTCATTCTACAGGCAGGGCCCACTTAATATTCGCTCGCGACCCACCAGTGGGTCGACATAAGTTGACAGCTTTAAAAACTTTTGGAGGGTAGCACCCATGTTTAATTTGCTGCTTGAGCTGTTGTAAAATCGAAAAAATGGCGCCTTCGGTCCTTTCGGTAACCCATAAATTGTCAAAATTTGTGGTCTTAAATTACTAAAAGAAAAAAATACAATAAGGTAGGCTACCTTATTGCTGTGCTTCTATACAGTGTTAATTTATCATTTTCCAGATGTTGATTACAGAGTTGAAAAAGTCAAGGAATCCAATAATTAAACTTCCATGTTACTGGTCTGTTTTTTTTTTAAACAGTTGGCTGCTTAGATATTGATGTACAGTACTGTTATCTTGGTTTTGTATTAAAAAATTAAACATTTTCTTATTACATAAAAATAGTAAGTTTTTGATTTACTAATTATAGCCAATCACGATTACTTTCCCATAATAAAACAAGATTGTTTTCTTTTTAAAAATAACAACTTTCACTAGCTTTGGTATGAATATAGATATGAATAAGATTTTAATGAAATCTCTAATTATAAATACTGGGTATTTTATTGTGTATTCCCAATTTGGTAAACCTACATAAATTAAATTTGGTACAGTAATTTTTAGGTATTCATTATTTTCTGGGTTTGTTATCACTGCAAGTCGAGGGTGCTCCCGCCACTCTAATTCATAACCATCCAAGTTCGAGTCATCTCTAAATTATACCAACTTAATCTTAGCCATCACAACTTAACTTTTAAGCTGTACTCTCATCAATTTTGGTTAGTATAATGTGTAATTTGCAGGGAAAATGTAACTAACTTGATTTTCTAATGCAATGGGACACCAATGATAAACTACTTACACATTTGTGAACTACACTAAGGACCTCTGTAAAGTTCCGGACATCTTAAGTGTCGGTTATCTATAATTCCCTCTCTATTTCTTAGTACGAAAGAAAAAGAGACAGAAATTACATCATAACCAACAATTAAAATATCAGGGCCTGAGTGGTCAAACAAGCCCTAAGAAAACTATAATCGACCGCTATGAGTCCTCGCCCGCGCGGCACAGGGTCAAGTAGTACATTTGATGATTGATGAGAAATAAAACAATGTTGTTTGAACTTAACTTTAATAAAATACCAACTACAAACTAACGCCTCCTCTTCTTTGCTCGTTTTTTCACATTTTTCTTGCCGATTTTGTTTATTTTCGCGATCTTTCGCTTGTGCAGCCACACGGGGTACTGGCCGTTCTGATCCTTCATTGTTTTGCTGTTGAACACCCTTTTTTTGCCGTCCTCGCCCTCGACTTCGATTTTCTCGTCGTCTGAGCTCATTTCAACGTCTTCTTCAGCTTCAGGCTCGGGTTTCTTCTGCTTTTTCTTCTTATTTTTCACTTCCCCAGCGTCCAAAAATATGACCTGTTCGGATTCCATAACCTCACTTTCCTTCACTTTTTCCTCTTCCTTTATTCCGAGCATCTTCTTTAATCGGCTTAGTTCTTTCACGGCATATCGTTCGCGCTTGACGGCTCTGCATTTTCGCTTCCATCTGCTGCGCAGAGACTTCGCCATTTTTGGTTTTAGTAATAAAAATATAAACAAACGTGGAGCACAGGCTCGTGTCAATTTGAAAAGAACTTTTTTTTAAATGGCACTTGTCAGTCACATCTGACAGATAATCTAAAATATTATGGTAAATTATTTTAACGGAATGTTAAAAAAGAGATAAGAAATAAAAATAAGTTTTATTAACTTCCTTATTATATTATGGTTCACTGGTTATAGAAATATTATAACTATCGTCTTGAGAAAATGATTCAGTTAAAAAAAATGCACTGCCTTTAGTTGGCAATACTTTTTTTGACGTTTCATTTTCAGTGCTGCCTGAATAAATTCTAAAAACTGTTTTAATGGGCTTATTATTTTTTTAAAGGGCCGGCAACGCACTCTTAACGCCTATGTTATGAGTGTTTATGGGCGGCGGTGATTGCTTTCCATCAATCAGGTGACCCACATCACGGATGAGCGACCTTCTTCTGTAAAATTCTATTTTAAGTTCCTCTTATTTTTGTATGTATTTTTGTATTTTGTAAGATTTAGTTTCACAGTGCCTTGGTGTTACTGTCATACTGTGAAATTTAATGAAATAAATAAATAAAATCATCGTTTGCCCCCTATCACATAAAAAAAAAAACACTTAGTCACACAAATTAAGCTCTGTTCTAACTATCCGAACAACAAATAAATATTTCATTACGTATTTAGAAGTTTTTATTATTGTCACTCAAATACTTTCGTACGTATGGACAAACATATGTTAATTTAGAGCTTACCTTGGCAACACAGCTTCGGGGTTGGCGACTTGACTTGGTTGGCGTTTGCTTTGGTAGCGTCCGGCTACAGTAAGCGGAATAAATAATTCGTTTTGAAATACATTGTTTTTGTGTTTCTTAAGAATTTTGGAATCATTCCAACAAATTCTGTTTACTTTGTGACGGTCATCATCCCTTAATCACAAGCAAGTGCCGCTTTGTTTGTTTCCTTTGTGTCGATAGCTTTGGTTTATTACTTTAGTAAAAAAACTTTGGCTTTAAAATGGGTTCCTTGGTCGCGGACAGTGAAGAAAAGCAGGAAATGGACGACAGCGGATGTGTCCAGGACGGTAAATAACTTTTGTCTTGTTTTATTCATAATTTATACCACCACAGTCTCTATTGTATACATTTTCGTCGCCACAAAATGCATTGATAGTCGCATTGTTTTTAGTCAATTTACTCTATCAGTACTTCATTTGCGACCTTTAAATAATAAAGTGCGTGTCTAGATCAATTAAAATATTTTTTCTTGATTAATAGTTGATAAAAATACCGTAGCATCTTCTATTTAGTAAGACCAGGCTCACCTCCATATTGTTTTTATTTACATACTTTTTTTTGCTGGTATTTGTATTCATCCAACGCTGCGTTTTGTTTGTTTATCTCTCTCACACACACATCTATTGTTAAGTATAGTGAAGATAGTGAGGTATTTAGTTTTACATTAGTTTGATTGAAATAGTAATTATTACAAAGCTGATGTTACAAGTTAAATAATCATCAATTATTACACTTAATGAGTCATTAAGTTAATTGTTTATTACCTTGTGTTTTTTTTTGGGCTACATACATACATTACATACTTAAGTCACATATTTATCCCTTACGGGGTAAATAACTATTTTTACCTCTTCCATGTTGGTCTGGGAGCAAAGGAAAAACATAGAATGTACCAGTTGCTTCTCTTCCCGTGCAGATGGTAAAAGCCCATTGAGAGAATGGATGAAATTCTTGGAAATCATGTTATAGGTGATGCAGCTAGCAACCCATCACTATTTTGATTCCCTTTTCCACCTATACACCCACAATCATGCTAAATGTGGCCTAGGTCTTGTTACCTTAGGCTCTGTCTACACCGTAAGGGTATGATTTATGTATGTACGTATATATATTTTCCATTCCAATCCATTTGAACTTTGTAAATAAACCAAAATCACCTATGAAATGTTGAAGGGTCATGATATTTCACAACATTTTATAACAGTTATACTATGACTATACACGGAGGAGGCCTGTGCCATGAGGCACACCGAATTACGCGACAGTTTAATAATAATAATAAAAAAAAAACAACAAAACTGAAATTGTAGCGAATCGGAAAAAAAGGCTATAATAAAATACTAAGACTAGCTGTTGCCCACAATTTCGTCTGCATAGAATTCGTTTATCGCTATCCCGCAGAAATTACGCAATCCGCTCTTAGAGGACACCTACGTCATAGTACCTTTATGCATGCAAAATCTCAGCCCAATCCTATTTTATCCCCTTGGGGGTAGAATTGATCAAAATCCTTTCTTAGCAGATACCTACGTCATAACATCTACCTGCATGCCAAATTTCAGCCCGATCTGTCCAGTGGTTTGGGCTGTGCGTTGATAGATCACTATGTCAGGAATCAAAATAGTCAGTTTGCTAGCAGAATCACCTAAGATTCACCATGCCCTCGATGGGCTTTAACGGTCTATGCGGGAAAATAATAAGAATAAGAAAACTTGTCCATTATGGTTACCTGGTAGAGATCGCTCTGTAGCGATAAGGCCGCCTATTGTTAGCATTGTAATATTCTGTATACCTTTTTTCTGTTTTGGTTGTTATATGTGGTGTTCAATAAAGAGTTATTGTATTGTATTGTATTGTATTTCACCACAGAAGTTACAAAGTGCATATGATGATGATGATGATGTGGGGACGCCTGGCTGGATCAGGCGGGCTGTCGATCCTCTATGGCGATCATTCAGCCCAGTTCCCCTTGGCTGGAGCCGCCGGTTACTGTCCCAGCAGCGCTCCCACACCGCAACTCTCCCCGAATCTTCGGGTTTTCCTGCCGAACATAAGGACATCTTTTAGTTGGATGTCACTAAGCTCGTTCTCCTCCAGTACGTCGCTCCCGAATGCTTCGCGCCGCACTGCCGCGTACATGACGCACTCCGTGAGGATGTGCTTGCTCGTCTCCTCTTTCCCGCAGTGCGGGCAGGAGGGGTCGCTTGTTATACCTATAATGCTTAAGTGCCTGTTTAGAGTATTATGGCCTGTGATGATGCCAGTTAATATTCTTAAGCTACTCTTACCTAGATTCAGGAGATACCTAGTTCTTCTGCGGTTTATGCCTTTCAGCATCATCTTCGATTGTCTGCACCCCAGAGCTTGGCTCCATTCTGCGTTTGCTTCTTGCTCCTTTAATCTGTCTATTGTCCCTTTTGTGACATCTCCCGAGATTGGGAGTACCGGTTCAGGACCTATAAATTCTGTACCCGCTCCCTCCCTTGCAAGTTCATCTGCTCTTTCGTTGCCCATCACCCCTTGATGTCCTGGGACCCAGGCTACCGTTACCTTCGTATTCTCTCCTAGTCTGTTGAGTGCTGTTCTGCACTCCCTTACCAGTGAGGAATTGACTATTGGCTTGTTTAGTGCTTTTAGCGCTGCTTGGCTGTCGGAGTAGATTACCACTGTTCCTACATCACGATCGTTGCCCAGGTTCTCACATATGATCTGAGCGCATTTCATTATTGCGCATACTTCCGCCTGAAACACGCTGGCATATCTGCCTAGCGGTATGGCCTCCCGAACGTTCATCTTAGGTATTATGACGCCCGCTCCCGCGAGTTTGGTCGCTTCTCTCCTTGAGCCATCCGTGAAGCAGATCGTTGTCGGATATTCCAGATCTACTTTCCAGCTGTCTGTCTCCAATGTGGATCCTGTATTTTTTGTCAAAGATCCTCTCTTTCTTGATGAGGTCGTTACAAAGTGCATAACAAGGACGCATTGTTACATAGAGATAGGTAGATGACATTTTATGCGGTAGGGGAGACCGAGGCGAGTTGAGACAGAGGTGAGTTGATACAAAGCCGATTTCTCTGAACTGTGACAGTTTATCGGGCTGGTAACTTCGCTAATTCATTGCTCTTTTTACACTCCACAGTTTGTGTGAAGTTGTGACCTCGCTAACTGTCATAGGTGCAGAGAAAAAGGCTTTGTATGAACTCACCTCTGTCTCAACTCGCCTCGGTCTCCCCTAAGTGAAGCAGCGGCCTTCGCACTAGACTCTGGCTCTGTATCGCGAGTGCCAAGCGAATGATACAAGTGATACATTGTATGTTTTTTCTTTGCTCCCAGACCGGCATGGAAGAATATAGATTGAATGTATTTTTGATGTAAAAACAAATACTGCAAGTGGCATTAAATCTTTCGACGATGACGCATTGATCTTGAAAGGACGCGGGGCCGCCGCTCCGCGCTCCGAATATCTCATTTCCAAAAATACTCATCGATTCGTTAAATTATTCAACTGCATCCAAACTGACACTTAATAATGCCATCGTGATCATTCACGCTAAACGTGGCCTTTAGGTCTTGTTGCCTTAGGCTCTGTTTACCCCGTAAGGGTTATAGACGTGTTCTGTGTATTTATTTCATTCCACTCTACGAAACGGGTCAAAACCAGGCCCTATTTTCTAATACATACACATATCACGTCTATATCCCTTACGGGGTAGACAGAGCCTATAGTAACAGGACCTAAAGGCCATGGTTAGCAGGATTGTGGGCGTATAGATGGAAAGGGGAATAATAGTGATGGGTTGCTAGACGCGTCGCCTATAACATGGTTCCTATGGTTTTCGCCCAATTCCCTCGATGGCCTTTTGCCATTTGCGCAGGCGGAGGAGCAGTTGGTACATTCTATGGTATTTCTTTGCTCCCAGACCAGCATGGAAGTGATTGTGAGTGTTTTCTATGTTCGTTTTATTAATTTGAGTGTGAGAGAGACTGTGATATGAACTTTGAAAATAGAATTTTGGAGTTTCCCCCATATCAATCATCAATCAATCAATACATAGTATAAAATAAAGTCGCTTTTTCTGTCCCCGTGTCCCTATATATATGCTTATATCTTCAAAACTACACAACGAATTTTCATGCGTTTTTTTTTAATAGATAGAGTGATTCAAGAGGAAGGTTTATATGTATAATACATGCATAATATACCGTGCGAAGCCAGGGCGGGTCGCTAGTCGCTGAATATTTGGCGGGGCCGGATACGGATATGAGTATTCGACCCCGAGTGTTTCCGGGCGCAAGGTGCCCATCACAATAGACCAGTGGTTCCTAACCTGGGGGTAATTACCCCGCAGGGGTAAAACGGAGATTCTAGGGGGTAACACGGGATGGCACGAAATAGTATTAAAATAGCAATAAACAAAATAATAGTACGGTTAACTCCGAGATTTATATATTACTTTACTTACTAGTTACCTAAACGTGCAATTTCTTACATAATAAACATATTTTCGTTCGAATTTGTGTGGTTTTAATTATTTTAAATTAGCTAGGGGTAAACTGAATTCCCATACTTGTTCACAGGGGTAGTGACATTGAAAAGGTTAGGAACCACTGCAATAGACTGACCGCATAAATGAGTCCTCACCCGCGCCATTGCTCTATTCCTATTGGTTTTCAAAAAGTAGTCAAACATGGCCGACGCTCCGCCCTATTTTCACTCATTCCGTCAGAGTAACTGTTGCCTGTGGCATTTCCCAAAAATGTGCGATGTAGGTACTTCTTTTCGTAATACATGAGTCATTTTTTGCGATTAATTATGTTTTAACAGACGTTTATAATTTTGGTACTTGAGGGATCGCGATTAATTATGTTTTATCGGAACCGAAGGCGGAGTCGGAGTTTTTAAATTTGCTTTATCGGAGTCGGAATCGGAGTCGGATAATTGTCGATAGTGCACGTAGTGGGAGTCGGGGGGGGGGGGGGGGGGGTTCCCCGCGCGACATGTATGAACCTGTTCATAACAGTCGACACAGGCCGCCGCCGCCGCTATGTTATGCTTCGACCTCTGATTAAAACCTTCGATTTAAAAGTGTCGGAACCGAAGGTGTAATAATAATCGGAAGTTCCGACTTAACGGAACCGGAGTCGAAGCTCCGTAACATCCCTGATCTAAACAGTGGAGCTTATTTATACCATGCGTTGGATGGCTATGGACCATATTTCTAACTAGCTTTTGCCCGCGACTTCGTCCGCGCAGATAACGTCAGAGTGACGACATACCCCATACATCCACTCATGTCTCCAATTATAAGGTTTTTTTTTTCTATCCCGTGGGAAATTCGGAAAATCCCTTCTTATAGCACCTACGTGATCCTCTAGGAATATTATGTAATAATTATAATTTCTAAATGTCTGTGAAAATCAGAACACATAGAAAAATCCGAAAAGTAAAGCTATAATTATAGTCTTAATTATTTACCTCGTGTTTTTATCCCGTGGGAAATTTGAAAAATTCCTTTGTAGTGCACCTTTATACTAATCAAGGAATAATGTTTAGGTGGCAAATGTAATGTAGCTTTATAATGTTAATGTAATGTAGGTACAACATTTCGGGAATTTCCAATCCCGCGGGAAAATCGGGATAAAAAGTATCCTATATCCGTCTCCTGGTTCTAAGCTTTCCCACCGATTTTCAGCCGAATCGGTTCAGCCGTTCTCGAGTTATAAATAGTGTAACTAACACGACTTTCTTTTATATATGTATATAGATTACAACGTCTATGGATAACCTATCATGTCTAATTACATTGGCTATAGACAAATATCATCACTAATTACAAGATATTTCTTTGTTTTCAGCCACGCTGCCTTCGAAAGGCGAAGCTATGCGGAGCGTTAGCCTCCTGGACCTCTCTGATGATGTGCTGCTGCTGATCATGATGAACCTGTCCCCGAGGGACCTCAAGGCGTTGGGATTGTGAGTACAAATACTTTTTAAGAAAGAAGATGCAGGGATCCAGAATACCATCCCCCTTATTCGTAAACGCTCTGTAGGCTTCTGCTAACTTCTTTTTCTTCTTCTTCGTATTTGTGGCGTATCAAGTCGTTATAACGACGACAACTTCGCTAATATCGAAGTAACAAAAATATTCTTAATTTTTTTTGTGACAAAATGTCGGCAACGTTGTACGGTAATGGTAAAAGACCTCCCCTCCTATCGGGCTCTTAGCCGACGGTCAATGATATTCCTCAGAAACTGCCAGGAAAGGGATCTCTTCCAGTTAACCCTTGAACGATTGATAGGACATAAGTATTAAGCAAGAGTAGACACGCAGAAAAAGTAAAAGAACCGATCGAAACCTAAAATAATGCTGAATGTCTAAATAGTGATGGGTTGCTAGCCGCATCGCCTATAACATGATTCCTAACACTCCCGTTCCCTAGATGGGCTTTTACCATCTGCGCGCGAAGATTAGCAACTGGTACATGTGTACAAAACTTGCGTGGGCTTTGAGGTTATAACTCAGGGGTGGCGAACCTTTTTTGGTGGACGTGCCATTTTTTCACAAATAAAGTAATTTTCAACATGAAACTACCGTGAGACTTAATCATTATTACATATAAACGGATAACTCACGTATAAAAAGTCGAGTGATGCTCGACATGTTTCGGACTATTTCGTAGTAGAAAGAAGGACTACGAAATAGTCCGAAACATGTCGAGCATCACTCGACTTTTTATACGTGAGTTATCCGTTTATGTGTAATAATAAATAAAGTAATATTTGGCTCTGACCTGTCATCAAAGACCCTGTTGTTATTTTACCATCATATGACCACATTGCCCGTTTTCCGCCCTATTTCATAATAAAAGAATCTGAAGTTGGTGATTTAATGGACAAAAATAAACCTCTTATTATTGGCGTGCCCAAATTATTTTGAAACGTGCCAACAGTGGCACGCGTGCCATTGGTTCGCCATCCCTGTTATAACATGTTTGCAGCACGTGCGCGCGCCTGGGCGCCCTGGCGCTGGACCGCACGCTGTGGGTGCGGGCGGATGCGCGCGCGCAGCCGCTCACGTGCGCGCGCCTGCGCTGGTACCTGGACCACGCGCTGCATCCCGGCACCAGGCAGCTGCTGGTCTCCGGCTACGCCAGGGAGGCCAACCTGTGAGTGGGGAGCAAGGGACGAACGAAAGCATAACATGGATAACACTTACATAACTAATAAACATACATAGATAAATCACGTCTTTACAGCCATCAATCTCTTCATACATGCTCATCGGTTTCGGGTACTCCTGACCTGACCTTTTTCCAAAACGTCTCCTATTTGGTCTCGGAACGTCCGTCTAGGCCTTCCCCTCCCAACGTAACCATTCACACTCCCCATATAGATCTGTTTAGTTAGTCTACTTTCATCCATCCGCTCTACATGCCCAAACCAGCTAAGCATACTTTTTTCTATCCTAGTCACTATATCCTCTTTCACACCAGCACGTTCCCTTATCACACTGTTCCTGATTCTATCTCTCAGTGATACACCTTCCATACTCCTTAACGCTCTCATTTCTACTGCATTTATTCTACTTTCATGCTTTTTTTGCCACACCCAAGTTTCGCTACCGTACATTAATGTTGGAACGAGCACCCCTCTGTGGACAGCCAGACCAGATAATTAATCCAAATAAAAAAGTTGTCAACGCACTATTTGTGATTGAATTTATCTTACCTGCTAAGGGTGGTGTAGGGGTATAGCACGCGTCACGGAATGACGAGGATCCGGGTTCGATTCCCGGCCATAGCTTTACTTTTCGGATTTTTCTATGTGTTCTAATTTTCACTGACATTTAGAAATTGAATTTATCTTCGATTGAGTTTATCTTCGAATAAATTTATTTGAAATAATTATCTAAATGACGCCCAACTCTGGGTGTATCTGATATCTGTGATCGTAAAACGACCCCGTTTGTTTGTCAGGTGGCTGAGCCAAGCCCAGAAGGCGCGCGAGGAGAAGGAGAAAGCTAGACAGCAACAGGAGAGCTCGGAGCACAACAATAACGGCGACGCGAACGGCGACGACGAGGAACCGGATTCGGGTGAGTTGAAACATTACATACAGTTTGACAACAAAAATAATGCTCCGAGATGTACCTGCGCAGTAGACCAATTTTAGTAGCGCGGGAAACTCTGGCGCTGTTATTGGTCGATCGATTTCGTACCAACAATGGCAAAATCGTGTAAGCGGGACAGAGCTAAGAATGCAAAGCAAGCAATACTCTGCCAGTTGCGCTTGCAAATAAAGTTCAATATAGATTATTTACACGTTCGGCTACCATCGGAAACTGGTCTGCGCTTCTCTGCGCAAACGAATACTGCCGATGCGCATTATATTTGTTGTCAAACTGTACATAGACAGAGCCTATGGTAACAAGACCTAAAGAAGCCACGTTTAGCATGATTGTGGGCGTATAGGCACAGTAAATATTAGAACAGTATGGAAACTAGGCTTGTTTTTTGAAATAAATATCCATGCCCATTATGGTTGCCTGGTAGAGATCGCTCTGTAGCGATAAGGCCGCCTATTGTTACCTTGTAATATTCTGTATACGTGTTTTCTGTTTTGGTTGTTAAGTAGGTATATGTGGTGTTCAATAAAGAGTTATTGTATTGTATTAATATATATTTTTGTTGCAGCACGTACTTTGGGAGAGCGCGAAGGGTAAGAACTTTTTCTCAAAAATGTCCGGTAAAGTCGTCATTGTTAACTACATATCAGAACAGAAAGTTAATTGTTGCCGGTCAGTCCAAAATTTAAAAAAAAAACACATTACTGTCGCGCTAAACTCTCCAGTAATGTTGCATACAAATTCCATTACTGTTTAGTTATTAACTTTTTAAAAATGCAAATCACCATTATAAAATAAAGGCACAAGACTTAAAACACCAAATAAAAAAAAAAGCTAATACGACGTGTTTATCTGTCTGAAATAGCTTTAGGTGTTCTGGGTAGAAAAATACTCTCTTCAAATGCCATTGATAGAAAAAGGCGGCAAAGCAAAAAAAAATTCACTATTTTGTTTTCATTTATTTTTGTTCTTGTTTATTTTCGATTTTTGAGAAAAGCACTATACTTGCCTCGGCCAGAATAGCATTTACTGGCTTCGTATTATTAAACGGACTCGCAAGCTCGTCCGTTCAAACCAATACTTAGCCAGCAATTGCCTACTTCCTGGCCTAGACAGTAATGTACTATTATTGTTTACTAGCTTCTGCCCGCGACTTCGTCCGCTTACAATTAGCAATTATTTAAGATAAGATAACGTTTATTGCCATTAAAAATAAGGAATAAAAGAAATACAGACTTAATTTAAGAATTAACATTAGATTGTTTTGTTAACAAAAAAAACTTGTATACATGGCAAAAGGAGCAGGCTTATGCTGCGCTTACGCAGAAGCCAGCGCTGGTGTTCAGCCTGCCCCTGTGGCTCATGCTGGGGTGCCGAATATAGCGTTTTAATTGGCGTGCGAAAAGAACGAAACCCACTAACAGCAATTGACACGTTTAACGCTATCCCGCGGGAACTATGCAGTTACGGGATAAAAATTAGCCTATGTTTTAATCTAGGGTACCAGCTATCTCCATTCCAAATTTGATCCGAATGCATCCAGTCGTTTCAGCGTAAAGAAGGAACAAACATATATACTCACTCACTTACATCCTCATAAACTTTCGCATTTGTAATATTGGTATAATTAGTAGAATTTTGTACTTTAACAAGGAGACATATATACTTTTAGTGTGTTTTTGGGACAAATATTGCAACCGACCGATGCGAGGAAGGGAAATGTTTGATTTGCCGTTATTCGATGTGTGCAGTTCCCCGGAGATGTTAAAATGGCCGCCATCTGACGGCTCCGTGCCGGGCCCGCGGCTGACCATGACGCCGTGCCTGCTGCGGCAGCTGTGCGCCACCTGCCCCGCGCTCACAGAGCTCGGGCTGGACTACAGCAACATAGACTGCAGCACTGTAAGTGGGCAACGTGTGCCGTGCCCCGGAGATGTTATAGCCGCCATCTGACGGCTCCGTGCCGGGCCCGCGGCTGACCATGACGCCGTGCCTGCTGCGGCAGCTGTGCGCCACCTGCCCCGCGCTCACAGAGCTCGGGCTGGACTACAGCAACATAGACTGCAGCACTGTAAGTGGGCAACGTGTGCCGTGCCCCGGAGATGTTATAGCCGCCATCTGACGGCTCCGTGCCGGGCCCGCGGCTGACCATGACGCCGTGCCTGCTGCGGCAGCTGTGCGCCACCTGCCCCGCGCTCACAGAGCTCGGGCTGGACTACAGCAACATAGACTGCAGCACTGTAAGTGGGCAACGTGTGCCGTGCCCCGGAGATGTTATAGCCGCCATCTGACGGCTCCGTGCCGGGCCCGCGGCTGACCATGACGCCGTGCCTGCTGCGGCAGCTGTGCGCCACCTGCCCCGCGCTCACAGAGCTCGGGCTGGACTACAGCAACATAGACTGCAGCACTGTAAGTGGGCAACGTGTGCCGTGCCCCGGAGATGTTATAGCCGCCATCTGACGGCTCCGTGCCGGGCCCGCGGCTGACCATGACGCCGTGCCTGCTGCGGCAGCTGTGCGCCACCTGCCCCGCGCTCACAGAGCTCGGGCTGGACTACAGCAACATAGACTGCAGCACTGTAAGTGGGCAACGTGTGCCGTGCCCCGGAGATGTTATAGCCGCCATCTGACGGCTCCGTGCCGGGCCCGCGGCTGACCATGACGCCGTGCCTGCTGCGGCAGCTGTGCGCCACCTGCCCCGCGCTCACAGAGCTCGGGCTGGACTACAGCAACATAGACTGCAGCACTGTAAGTGGGCAACGTGTGCCGTGCCCCGGAGATGTTATAGCCGCCATCTGACGGCTCCGTGCCGGGCCCGCGGCTGACCATGACGCCGTGCCTGCTGCGGCAGCTGTGCGCCACCTGCCCCGCGCTCACAGAGCTCGGGCTGGACTACAGCAACATAGACTGCAGCACTGTAAGTGGGCAACGTGTGCCGTGCCCCGGAGATGTTATAGCCGCCATCTGACGGCTCCGTGCCGGGCCCGCGGCTGACCATGACGCCGTGCCTGCTGCGGCAGCTGTGCGCCACCTGCCCCGCGCTCACAGAGCTCGGGCTGGACTACAGCAACATAGACTGCAGCACTGTAAGTGGGCAACGTGTGCCGTGCCCCGGAGATGTTATAGCCGCCATCTGACGGCTCCGTGCCGGGCCCGCGGCTGACCATGACGCCGTGCCTGCTGCGGCAGCTGTGCGCCACCTGCCCCGCGCTCACAGAGCTCGGGCTGGACTACAGCAACATAGACTGCAGCACTGTAAGTGGGCAATGTGTGCCGTGCCCCGGAGATGTTATGGCCGCCATCTGACGGCTCCGTGCCGTACAGTAGGTCAAAATTCAAAATTTATTTTTGCAAATTAGCCGCCAAGGGCTCTTTCACATGTATTTTTTTAAAACTACAGTCAAGGGCAAAGATATATATGCAAGTAAAGTGAAAGAAAATAAGTAATCATATAAAGTTAAAAAGATATATACTCATTCAAATGGTAATAAATATGGAAACTACACTGGCAACATAAATATGTACCTAGCAAGTCCAAAAACTTGTATACAATCAAAATTCCATTATTAGTATCCTGCAAATAATGCAAAATATTATAGTCATACTTATGTCATTATATATAGATTCAGTAATTGCTACGAAAATATGTATACAAAATGTAATCTGCGAATATCAACTTTACGGCCTAGTCACACGAAACAAATTTGTAAAGTATGTTTTGACAATTCACGAAAACAGTACAGACTTGTCATTGCATATGTTTGTCGCATGTTTTGACCTGTCACCACGACGTTATCAATCGGCATGTTTAACAGATTTTACAGATTAGATTTCGTTGATTTTGATTGAAGATGAAAACGCTAGGTACATTCAGGCACAAAAAATAAATTTATACCCAAAGTATCGAAATATGCATACATAAACTCAAGAAGGCTTGTGTTATGGGTACTAGTTACGAGTAGATGATATACATACCTATATAAATAAATACATACTTAAATATATAGAACATAGAATGTATTGTATGTATGTATGTATGTGTGAATGTATGTGTATGTATAGGAAAAACATAGAATGTACCAGTTGCTTCTCGTCCCGCGCAGATGGTAAAAGTCCATCGAGGGAATGGTCGACATTCTTTGGAATCATGTTATAGGCGATGCGGCTAGCAACCCATCACTATTATGATTAATTTTTCCACCTATACGCTTACAATCATGCTAAACGTGGCCTTAAGGTTTTGTTTCCTCAGGCTCTGTCTACCCCGTAAGGGATAAAGACGTGATATATGTATGTATGTATGTATGTATGTAGAACATCCATGAACCAAACACAAATATTCGAGTTGATCACACAAACATTACCCTGGCCGGGTTTCGAACCCGGGACCTTCGACTCAGAAAGCGGTTGCTTCACCACTGAGCCATCCGTGTCGTCAATATCAAATCATACAGTAATTGGCGATTTACGCTATTTTCTAATTTTTTTTTATTTTATAAAAGGCAAAGTATACTTAAAATAACTGTATAATAAAGAAAACCACTCCTTAAACTTAAGACAAAGTGATTAGAGAGTAATATTTTCTATAGTACGTTATTATTAACATGTTTAATATTTCTTACCGTGATGCCTAATTCGTCAGCAGAGCTATATCAAGCACGTATATACCTTCCTCGCATAAGGCAACAATCCTATGTTTTAAATGATCGCTTAAACGATACATTTTCTCTTTCAAAATTAATGAAAAGCCGCCAGATAAACCATGAGAAACGGTAAGTCATGGAATTAAAAAATCCAAAAGTGACACATGACACATGCATATGCACAAATCACGTCTTTATCCCTTACGGGGTAGACAGAGTCTATGGTAACAGGTACCTACAACCTACAGGCCACATTTAGCAAGATTGTGGGCACATTTGCGGGTGGTAGGGCCTTGTGCAAGGTCCGTCCGGATCGCTACCACCATCTTACTCGCTAATCCTGCCGCTAAGTAGCAGTGCTTGCACTGCTGTGTTCCGGTGTGGAGAGTAAGACAGCCGGGGAAATTACGGGCACAAGAGGCATTTCATCTTAGTCCTCTAGGTCAGCAACGCATCTGCAATCCCTCCGGGGTTGCGGGTGTCTATGGGCAGTGGTGATCACTTACCATCAGGTGACCCACTTGCTCGTTTGCCTTCCTATTCATATAAAAAAAAAAAAAAAACATGACATGATTTAAAATAAATAGAGTAGGTAATTATCAGTTAAAGAGTTTGGAATAGCAGTTGTTGTATACGACTTGAAGCTTCAAGTGGTTGGCTGATTACATTAAGACTACAGAGTTCGATGTTACGCAAATACGTTCATAAGCTCCTGACAATAGAGTTGTGTTAATAGAATTTTGGATTGTTTACATATTTTTGGTTACCATATTAGATACATAATTAATGGTTAAATAGTGTATACATATTTTTGAACTTTACGGTGTTTCTAAGTTTATGGCCTAATACATGAGGACATATTATTGCAAATGTTGTATACATAGTTATCTCTCAAATCATGTATACTAATTTATGTACTTTTATATGTTGCCAAATTTATGACCATTTAGATGACCATGCTTTTTGACACTCTGTGGTGTATACATATCTTTGCCCTTGACTGTACCAGCGCATTCGGAAAGACCATCATTGCCAAGAAGAATGCGCCGCAAGAAACTTGGCGGGAAGTCATTTTTACAAAATAAAATATATTAAGCTACTACAATACTTAAATTGTACTTAAATTCGTTTAATGCTGCTCTCATCTACTCAAAGGGTTTTTTTTTTTACTACGAACTGATCAGTGATTGGCCTCTATCTCACTTGGTGGAAGGTGCAGATGAGGCCAAAGGTGTAACTCCCTGGTTCAGTAACAGCCTATTCACTCTAGCCTTGAAGAGCCCTAGGTTGTATCTGTCCGAAAATATAGACGATGGGAGCGAACTGACTGGACTGGGATGGGTTAACTGGCAGAGATCCCTTACAGGGATAAGTTCGCCTTTGTGCATATATTAATGTTATTTTACGTGTAACGACTCGATTAATACGCATATTATGTGTGTGTGTATATTAAATTCCAGTCTTTTTGCAGACGAGCATCAACCAGTTCCCGCCGACGTTAAAGAAGTTGTCGCTCCGAGGCTCGAGGTGCTACAACCATCCTCTGAATCGCTCCTTCCTGTTTAAAATACAGGACTATCTTCCTAACTTGGAGGTAATTTGAATTTTTGCATTCCATTTTTTTAACACGGCGATTGTGAGATTCACATAATAGGCGGCCTCGACACTCGGCCTTCTGACGTTACTCGTCCAGCAATCGACTTCGTACCTTGGGTGCGAGTCGGGTTACCTCCACGTGTGGTCAAGAGCTGTGGTTCGTTTTTGGATCCGTTCGAGGGGAGGAGCAGTGCTTGGGTCCGGTGCACCCTGGGCATCGGCTAATGATTTCCTGGCAGTTTCTACATACATACATACACAAATCACGTCTTTATCCCTTACGGGGTAGACAGAGCCTAAGGTAACAAAACCTCCTGGCAGTTTCTGAGGGATATTATTGACCGTTGGCTAAGAGCCCGACTTAACTATTACCGTACAACGTTGCCGACATTTTGTCACAAGATTTTTTAATTATATTTTTGTTACTTTGACATCGGCGAAGTTGTCGCTATAACGACTTGATACGCCACAAATAAGCTTCTAGGGCGTGCACTGGGGCTGGGTAGGCAGCGTCAGGCAGCGTTTACAAATTGGCATTGTTCATTTTTTTTAGTATGTTCCAATTCGAAAACCATTTCGAGGAAAACCATCAATTATCCGATTTATCTTGTCCGATTTCAAAAATACTTTATGATTGCAGATATTTTTGTAAAAGTACTTTGAACCTTTGTTTGACCGAACGACCGGGTTTTTAGACAGAATCCAGCATCGAATGTTTGCCACAAAAATGAAAAAAAAAAGTTTGGTTACGGCAACTGTCACGTGTCACTGTCAAATCTACAAAACCATAGACAAAGCCGTTTTTTTTTATAGCCAGCCGAACGAAGGCGATTGGGATTCTGTCTAAATTCACGAATTATGAAACAGCGAAAAAATATTTATTATTAATTAACAAAGCTACGTAAAAGCATAATATTCAAATTAGTTGCTTGAAATAGTCCATTTTATCAAATAAAGGTGTTAAAAGCACAGTTTAAAAAAAATGAACAATGCCAATTGTGTTCACCTTCCTGGTGCCTAACCTAGCCTTCGCCACTGACCGGCCTCTGACCGTTGTCCACCAGACGCTGGACGTGTGCGAGTGCGACTGGATGGAGCCGGCATCGTTCCTGCCGCTCAGCAAGCTGCCCGGGCTGCGGCAGCTCTACATGCGCGACTGCTACAGGCTGACCGAGTTCGTGGCGTACGCCTCGCTCGCCACGCGCTACGGCTTCCTAAAGCTGCAGGTATGGCTCAAGTGTGAGGACAAAATGGCGGCTAAAGAAAAAGGTAAGGGGGCGTCCATTAATTACCTGAGGCATTTTTAAGGATTTTTTCTTTATTTCCTCGCATTTGTGATGAAAAGTAAGTGTTCAACTCGAGTGTAAATGATCAATTACACCCGCGAACTATAAGCACCCTCGCTCGCTCGTGCGCCTAAATATCTTGGGTGTAATTGATCACTTACAACCCTTGTTTATCAATCTACTATTTTAGCTTATGTATATACTGTGTCATTGTTTTGTCAGACGCTGGACCTCCGCGGGTCCCCGGTGGGGGACTCGGAGGTGTCCGCGCTGGGGTGGCTGATGGCGCTGCACTACCTGTGGCTGTCGCCGGCCAAGGCCGCCCCCCCGCGGGAGGCCTACCAGCAGGAGGAGCCGCTGCCTGATCTGTGGGAGGAGGAGGTACGCTTTGATCCTTGTCGGATACTCCAGTCTTCAGATGAGGATGGACACACCTACCCCTTTATTCTGTAAACGCTCTGTAAGGCTTCTGCTAACTTAGCAATCGTTTGTCCTTATCTGTCACTTTGACATTTACCTTTCACAGATAAGAAAATGTTTTTATTTTTGCAAATTGGCCGCCAAGGGCTCTTTTACATGTCTTTTTGAAACTACCAGCGCATTCGGAAATACCATCATTGCCAAGAAGAATGCGCCGCAAGAAACTTGGCAGAAAGTCATTTTTTTAAAATAAAATACAGTAAGAATACTTAAATTCTACTTAAATTAAATACATTTATAAAAGGGATGTATAAGGTCACCGAGCCTTAAATCATATTAATCTATAGTAGAGATGTATGAAGTCTCTACTAGTCAAAACAACAAAATAAAAAAAAATAAGTTCAGTGGAGGTGTAAAACGTCAAACAAATTAATTGGAGACATCTCCAATGTCGAAGAGAAAAGAAAAAAAAAAGATATGAAATATACATTTCATGTCAAGTAACCAATAAACTTATGTATGTATGTATGTATGAACTTCCATGCTGGTCTGGGAGCAAGGAAAAAACATGGAATGTACCAGTTGCTTGTCTACCCGCGCAGATGGTAAAAGCCCATCGAGGGAATGGGCGTGATTCTTAGGAATTATGTTATAGGATGCGGCTAGCAACCAATCACTATTTTGATTCCTTTTCCACCTATACGCCCACAATCTTGCTAAACGTGGCCTGTAGGTCTTGTTGCCTTAGGCTCTGTCTACCCTTAAGGGATAAAGACGTGATTTGTGTATGTGTGTATATGTAATGTTACAGGAGCCAGAGTACTATAGAAACAAACCGCCTCGTGACTTCAGCCAGGAGAGCGCGAACGGCGCCTGCGCATCTTCAGACGACGATGAGTGAGTACCTTGTCTTTTGTTACAAAGAAATAAATAGTTAAGTTAGTATAACTGGTGAGCAGTAGATGTTCCATGGGAGTTTGTAATTGTGTCGTACAGACACATCATTCAAACAGACGATGCTTAGCGACAAAAAATTCGCAAAGTAACAAAAAGGTCACGTGACAGTTAGTAACAGGTAGAAAAATTCGGAGACTACCCACCTGCTATGGGTGGTGTAGGGGTATAGCACGCATCACGGAATGACGAGGACCCGGGTTCGATTCCCGGCCATAGCTTTACTTTTCGGATTTTTCTGTGTGTTCTAATTTTCACTGACATTTAGAAATTTAAATAAATAGTTGTTTGTGCGGCGAGAGAGCGAAGTTGATTTTTGCTGCGAGTGTCGTTTTTCGGGTCCCGAGCTAGCGAAGGATTCTAGATTAGTATGTGATTTAAAAAACTTTCTGTCTGGAATGAGCAACACCCAAACAACAAAGAAAAGGCACATATACGATACAAATTGCAAATAGGTAAGTAAGTAAATGCTTTGTTGTACAAATATAAAGAAACATACAATTTACAAAACAATTAAAATAACATTAATTGCACAAAGGTTAACTTATCTCTATAAGGGATCTCTACCAGTTAACCTTTGAGTAGATGAGTGGAGCGTTAAATGCGCGACACAATTACACTCAAAAAAAATTGTGTCGTACAGACACATCATTCAAAACAGATGACGCTTAGTCACTATTTTGATTCCCGTGGTAAACGTGGCCTGTAGGTCTTGTTATCTTAGGCTCTGTCTACCCCGTAAGGGATAAAGACGTGATTTATGTATGTATGTATTTTGACTAGGTACCCTATTAGATTAGCCCATATACGTGGGACCCATTGATAAATGAAAAACGTTCAAAAAATGTAAGTTTTGTTTCTAAAAGTAAACTAGACGAAATAAAAGTTCAAAATATAACAAATATCGATCGTTTATTGTTTTTTTTTAATAAAGGTAGTGACAGATTGTTGTCATGCCAGAAAGCAAATATTACTGATAGTTTTATTAAATGGCTGAATGCCAAGATACTGTGTCACAAATATGTGTGGAACGGAAAAAAAAGAGCACATTAAAGTCTAGTCGCACCAGAAACATGACATTAATATTTCATTGCATGTTTGAGAAGTGTTTCCAGTGTTGTATAGCAAAAATGACAGCCACACGTAACATTGGATTCCTAATCGTTATTCTCCCACTTGTCCTAGCGACACCAGCGACAAAGCCGACAAGCCATCCAAGCGCAAGCCGTCGTCCGGCGACGAGCCCGGGCCCTCGAAGCGCAGGCGCGACGACAACGTCAACAACGGCGCCAGCACCTCGCGACAAACGGACGACGACGACAAGGAGGGGCTGCCGAAGCACCGCGTGCTGTATGTCAACGTGGGGCAACAGGTCGGTTGTGTCACGTTACACTAGGCTAGCCGTCGTTCAGCGACGACAATGGCAACAACGGCGCCAGCACGTCGCGACAATTGACGACGACAAGGAGGGGCTGCCGAAGCACCGCGTGCTGTATGTCAACGTGGGGCAACAGGTCGGTTGTGTCACGTTACACTAGGCTAGCTGTCGTTCAGCGACGACAATGGCAACAACGGCGCCAGCACGTCGCGACAATTGGCTAAGTAAAGTTTTTGGAAGAGGTGCAAATTATATTTTTTTTCGATAGTCGACGTCTTAATAATCCAGGAACTGCAGCTCTTTTATTTTTATTCCCTATTATTAATGAGATATAATTTTTTAAATGCTCGATATGACATTTGTGAGATTTAACGGCCGAAAAGCTCTGTTGCCTAGAACTAGCTTGTAATAAAAAAAAACTACGTCAACTGTCACGTTTGACGTTGTCAAAAAATAATACCGCGGTTCTGTTTATTTGCGTTTGCGTGTAATCAGTGTTAGCAGTGTGTTTTTTAATGATATTTCAACGACCTCAGCACAACCCCTGGACTTTCGATATTGCCGCACTTCTCTTCGACCTTTGCACGATATTTGGACTACGATTTCAGCTACTTTCGACGACTTAGGCACTGCTTCTTGGACAACGTTTTTCTGCTTTGCGACGACCCCCGCCTTGACTTTTGGACTGATTTTTATAATACTGAGGCTTCGCTATTGATCACAAAATGAGCGAATTTGTACGAGCGGATTCAAGAAACTTGCCACACATGGATATGTTCATGATAATGGAATATTTCCACACAAACGATAAGCACAATGTTGCTGAAATAAGAGGTGTGAAGACACTCATGTACGTACTGGCGAATTTCACATACATTCTGATGCATATAATAATTAATTATGATTACAAATATTTAACATGTATATACATAGTGTATTGTTGTGCATCAAATTAAATCAAAATCATTTATTTGGTTATAAATAAGCCGGGCACAGGCAGTGGGACATAAATAGGCAGATGATAATGATGAAAGATCTTGTGTTATAATGTTTTCCATTGCATTTTAGGTCATCCAGAGGTGGTTATGTTGATAATGCAGTAGGTTATGTTGAAATTAAAAGAGGGAGCACTGAATGCGTTGTCAGGGCCAAAGTTGTTCCGGAGCACAAAATAAGGATGAAATATTATCTTGTGACTATTCATTTAGAAGAGGCGAATAGTAATATAATTGATGCAACATGTGATGGTTGTCCTGCATCAGCTGGTAAATACTTACACTATAGAGTAAATATTTATGGTTAATGAGGATTATAAATATTTTCATTGATTTGTTTTACTTTCAGGTGGATGTAAACACACATTGGTGGTGTTATATTGGTTACAAAAAAAATCTACAGAACCATCATCTACATCCATAGAATGTTATTGGGCTAAACCACGATTAGCCAGTGAGGGAACACAGCCAATATCCTCCAAGGATATTTTTCCATCCAAGAAAAGAGGAATAGAACTAGGACCAAGAGATCCGGAGAAACTCAATGCATTTTATGAAGAATGTAAGAAAAGAAAAATTGGGGACTCTCTGATTTTGTCATTTTTACCAGATCATGATAATGGTTTGACAAAATGGTGTATATTTGACATGATACTTGATTTTGAAACTAAAACTAATAATCACAGTTTTGAATATTTTAAAAGTAACGTATCTGTGCCTCAATCTGTGCAAAATCAAATAGCAAAAAGCACTAAAAAGCAGGCAGAGTCAAAGTTATGGCATAGCATAAGACAGGGCCGAATAACAGCATCAAAAGTACATGAAGCTTGTCATTGTGACACACCTGATGGCTCTCTTGTGGAACAAATTCTTGGTGGTTACAAGATTTATGATACCAAAGCAATGAAGAGAGGAAAAATATTAGAAAAACCAATAATAAAAGAAGTTGAACGGCTATTGGGGGTCCACATTGAAGAATGTGGATTTCACTTAATTAATTTTTTTAGTGGAGCTTCGCCTGATGGTGTAGCCAATGACTTCATTGTTGAAGTAAAATGCCCTAGCACTGCTAAAACCGTGAAAAACTATCTAGATAAAAATAAAATAAAAGAAAAATTTTTGGCTCAATGCCAGTTCCAAATGCTGGCCACAGGATATAAAAAGTGTGCTTTTTGTGTTGCTGACCCAGATTTCGAACACAACAAAAAAATCGAAATAAAATGGTTTTAGTTTGACGTGGCTTATGCCAACAATTTGTTAGAAAGATCAGAAAAGTTTTGGAAAAATGCGATTTATCCCAAAATTTTACTTAACGCTTTGTCCTAAATATATTGGAGAAAAATCCCATGATAGCCAGACCTTCGTCATAGTATAAAGGAGTTTCTCTATGGATGCCTTTAGCCGTTATACTATACTAGCTGACCCGGTGAATCTGTTCCGCGTTAAATTTGAAAAATTCCAGTGGTTTGGGCTGTGCTATCCTGCGGGAACTATGCAATTTTCCGGGATAAAAACTATCCTATGTTCTTTCCCGGGACTCAAACTATCTGTATACCAAATTTCAACCAAATCGGCCCAGCGGTTTAAGCGTGAAAAGGTAACAGACAGACAGACAGAGTTACTTTCGCATTTATAATATTAGTAAGGATAACAAAGGTCTGACTACCATGGGCTAAATCTGTACTAAGATAGACTAAGTTCCGAAGGATGTTTCATTTTCATAATATGAGGACCCCATTCTGACTTCTGATGTGTGTTATCATGAACCCCAGCTAAAATATGACTTTATGTAGAAGAGGTACAGTCGAAACCTTACTCATACGTCCAAAGAAATCATTGTGTAATTTATGATAAAAATGTTCCACAGAGGTATGCAATTCTGTTTGTTCAACTGTACAGTATTAGGCTCTGTCTACCCCGCAAGGGATAAAGACGTGATTTATGTGTTGTGTATGTGTGTACAGTATGGTGATTTTTTTCTTATATACCACATCAGGTTTCGTTGGATAGGTCTTTCAAAAAGATTTTTGTTAAAAAGTCTATATTTATAACTAATTTGTACATTTTAAAATAAAACAAAGCAAAAATTATTGTATTTTTATTATGTCGCCTTGCAAATTGACTAAAGCACATGCTATAATAACTGCTTCGTCCACATATCTGACATGGTTATGGTTTATAACCGAGTGAGGCTTTAAAAAGGCAAATTCCCTCAATCTCCTTATCACACGTTCCACATGTATCCTCAAGCTGGCAATAATTTTGGTTTGGATCACCTCCTTTTTGGTTGGCGTTTCCTGTGAGGAAACACTTGGGGGCCGAAGTAGTTTCACGTGTCTCTGCGATAGGAGAGTTTCTATGCCTTTGAAGCCTCGATCGGCTAAAACCACAGCCCCCGGAGGAAGAATATCGACAAAGCCACTACATTCAGTAATAGCTTTGTCAGAAATCCTTCCTCCATAACCCTTCGAAATATAACATATGAAGCCATTTGGGCAACATGCAATCAAGTATTTTAATGTGTTGCATGATTTATACTGTGACCATGTCCTTGATTGCATAACAGGATTTGAGGCTTTTTCAATCTGGATCTCGAAACAGTCAAGTATGCATTGTACGTTAGCAAACCTCACTTTAAAAACAGGGGGCAATGTTTTTTTAATCATGATGGATTCTGGCAGGTATATAAACATTTGTAAATAAGTTGCCAGATGCGGTATACAAATTCTTAACAGCTCTTGCAATGTCACTTGACTTAAATGAAAGTGATGACTTATTCTTTGTATTGTGTCATTTTGCTTTAATTTAAATAAGGTGATAATGACATGCAGGGGGCGTAATTTGCATTGTTTGGCTAAAAAAATTATCAACCAAAAATATGACTTAGGAAGACCAAGATACATTTTGGGGTTTTCCTTAATAATTCTTAAGATATGTGTACGTCCTGACATATCATTCCCTTCCTTTACTGTCTCCTTGGTTGAGCTTGACGATGAGGGGCTAGAGGGTTCATATAATGTTGGTGTTGATGAACGACTTGCAGTTGAAGATGATGGCTTGCTTGGCATGATTTTTTCAGCAATAAGTGAGACATTTATATTAGCTGAACAGGCTACACATTTTACTGATGGTTTCACCATAACGGCTTTGTTTGAGTATATGATTTGGGTCTGAGTTGAAGAATCACACTGGAAAAAAAGAATCAAATTAATTTTACAAACTAGCCCTTTATAATAACAACTAGCTTTTATATTGTTTTACACTTTCACAATTTTGACAACTTTTTACTATGTAGGGTTTTATGGTTCCTACCATAGAAAAATTGTTATCGCTCAATCGGTCACTTGATTTTTCTTTTTATACAGGTACATAATTTTACCTTTGAATATGGATTGGTCCCATGTTGCAGTAACTGCTTTGACATAGTAGCCAGATCTTTTGTGTTTTCCAGTGGCTGTTCCGTTAGGCTGCTTTCATCATTCGACATTTCCTAAAAATAAGCACATAATTAAGTACATATGAGCATCCATTTAACACTTAATTTTTTGCCTTAAGAAGACAGGAGAAGATTCACCAAATAAAACAATAGGTGTAGCAATGAACTAAGGTGTAAAAATTGATTTATTTTTAGTAGGTAACTGTACAATAGGCAAGGGATAAATATCCTGTGTTTACGTTCATAATAACACATTGAACATTTATATAAACTTGTTAATTAATATAGTGGAGAAAAATTACAAATTATAAAATAAGACACCTAGCTGATACTTACAATCTCATTGTATGTTTTGGTTAATATCAAGTTTGCAGTATTTTTTAGGCGTAACTTGCCAGATTTACTTTTGTAGCAATCTTCCTCAATCTGTAAATATAAGAAAAGCATTTTACTACATTCAATACTCTTAATTTCTTACAGCGACATTAACTGCAATATACTCACATTGATATGTTCCTCACAGACATACAAGTTCCGTTTCGGACAGTTGATATCTAGAGTTCGGCACCAAGTCGCTTGTAAAGCCTTTGGTAAGCTCAAATACACGGAATTTGGAAAATCCCGTCTATACTTCTTACACGACGGTACAAAGCATTGGAGTACATCCCTGTAATACTTCATTTCCTCTGCAGTGCTTTGGGGATCGACCAAATCCATTATACTCGTGTAGAAGTCCAAAAGTCCAAGAAGCAGTGCCTAAGTCGTCGAAAGTAGCTGAAATCGTAGTCCAAATATCGTGCAAAGGTCGAAGAGAAGTGCGGCAATATCGAAAGTCCAGGGGTTGTGCTGAGGTCGTTGAAATATCATTAAAAAACACACTGCTAACACTGATTACACGCAAACGCAAATAAACAGAACCGCGGTATTATTTTTTGACAACGTCAAACGTGACAGTTGACGTAGTTTTTTTTTATTACAAGCTAGTTCTAGGCAACAGAGCTTTTCGGCCGTTAAATCTCACAAATGTCATATCGAGCATTTAAAAAATTATATCTCATTAATAATAGGGAATAAAAATAAAAGAGCTGCAGTTCCTGGATTATTAAGACGTCGACTATCGAAAAAAAATATAATTTGCACCTCTTCCAAAAACTTTACTTAGCCAATTGACGACGACAAGGAGGGGCTGCCGAAGCACCGCGTGCTGTATGTCAACGTGGGGCAACAGGTCGGTTGTGTCACGTTACACTAGGCTAGCTGTCGTTCAGCGACGACAACGGCAACAACGGCGCCAGCACGTCGCGACAACTGACGACGACTAGGAGGGGCTGCCGAAACACCGCGTGCTGTATGTCAACGTGGGGCAACAGGTCGGTTGTGTCACGTTACACTAGGCTAGCTGTCGTTCAGCGACGACAACGGCAACAACGGCGCCAGCACCTCGCGACAACTGACGACGACTAGGAGGGGCTGCCGAAACACCGCGTGCTGTATGTCAACGTGGGGCAACAGGTCGGTTGTGTCACGTTACACTAGGCTAGCTGTCGTTCAGCGACGACAACGGCAACAACGGCGCCAGCACCTCGCGACAACTGACGACGACTAGGAGGGGCTGCCGAAACACCGCGTGCTGTATGTCAACGTGGGGCAACAGGTCGGTTGTGTCACGTTACACTAGGCTAGCTGTCGTTCAGCGACGACAACGGCAACAACGGCGCCAGCACCTCGCGACAACTGACGACGACTAGGAGGGGCTGCCGAAACACCGCGTGCTGTATGTCAACGTGGGGCAACAGGTCGGTTGTGTCACGTTGAACTAGGCTAGCCGTCGTTCAGCGACGACAACGGCAACAACGACGCCAGCACGTCGCGACAACTGACGACGACTAGGAGGGGCTGCCGAAACACCGCGTGCTGTATGTCAACGTGGGGCAACAGGTCGGTTGTGTCACGTTACACTAGGCTAGCTGTCGTTCAGCGACGACAACGGCAACAACGGCGCCAGCACCTCGCGACAACTGACGACGACTAGGAGGGGCTGCCGAAACACCGCGTGCTGTATGTCAACGTGGGGCAACAGGTCGGTTGTGTCACGTTACACTAGGCTAGCCGTCGTTCAGCGACGACAACGGCAACAACGGCGCCAGCACCTCGCGACAACTGACGACGACTAGGAGGGGCTGCCGAAACACCGCGTGCTGTATGTCAACGTGGGGCAACAGGTCGGTTGTGTCACGTTACACTAGGCTAGCTGTCGTTCAGCGACGACAACGGCAACAACGGCGCCAGCACCTCGCGACAACTGACGACGACTAGGAGGGGCTGCCGAAACACCGCGTGCTGTATGTCAACGTGGGGCAACAGGTCGGTTGTGTCACGTTACACTAGGCTAGCTGTCGTTCAGCGACGACAACGGCAACAACGGCGCCAGCACCTCGCGACAACTGACGACGACTAGGAGGGGCTGCCGAAACACCGCGTGCTGTATGTCAACGTGGGGCAACAGGTCGGTTGTGTCACGTTGAACTAGGCTAGCCGTCGTTCAGCGACGACAACGGCAACAACGACGCCAGCACGTCGCGACAACTGACGACGACTAGGAGGGGCTGCCGAAACACCGCGTGCTGTATGTCAACGTGGGGCAACAGGTCGGTTGTGTCACGTTACACTAGGCTAGCCGTCGTTCAGCGACGACAACGGCAACAACGGCGCCAGCACATCGCGACAACTGACGACAACAAGGAGGGGCTGCCGCGTGCTGTATGTATTTTGAGAACTGTTTTGCCGGCATACTTTCTAGCGGCACATGTTATATCTTTTAGTATAAATGTTTGATCAGTATAGTATATGGTTTAAGTGCAAGATAAAGTTAGAATAGATCAATTACCGGTTATTATTGGTAATGTAGAATTATACTAAACGCAAAGGCTCGCGGCGGTCCGGGTTATAAAATATTGTGACGCCTGTCGCGACATAAAATACGCACACACACATACACATTTGTGCAGCGATGACTCACGCGCATTTAACCGACAGTCCAGTTTTGCGCGTGTCGGAACTAGCGACATCTGTGGCTTGTTGTCGCAACCACTGCGTACCTCGCTTAGAGGGTCGATAGGTTGTGTAAGTACTTTGGCCAAGCGCCAATAGATGGCGCTATTTTGTTGTTAATTATTATTGTAAATTATTAATGTAATTACAGTACAGATTTTTTAAGGGTGTAATAATTCTAAAAAAAAATCTAAACGTCACCGAAAATTAGAACACAGAAAAATCCAAAAAGTAAAGCTATGGCTGGTAATCGATCCCGGATCCTCGTCATTCCGTGACGCGTGCTATTGGGACCGTGCGCGACGACAGCGCCACGTGATAGGCGGCCATTATGGACAATATTGTCACCGCTGTCAAACAAGAAATAAGTAAATATTGTGAAAAATATTAATGAAATATTGTGTTATTTTACTATATTACACAATTTTGGACAATGGTAGTCAGTAACATTATTGCCAATAACATTAAAATTGTTGTTTTCAGTGAAAATTTTAGAGGTTAGGTAACTTATTTTTTTTTTCTTACGGCAAATATCCACTTATTTCTTTGGTCTCGTTTCCACCATGGTCTTTGGAAATTGGTAAAATTTACAGTCGCTATTCTTCTTGGTGTTATTACAATTCACAACAACACATCTTACCAGGACCATATTTTTATCTCAAAAACGATTAGAAAATGTTTACTGCAATATGGATTTGACAGCTCAAGTCAGCGACAAAAATGTCAATTTTAGCCATAGCGAGCGCTGTGATCGTTTAGGCTACCCCCTCCACCCGCTTTGCACTCTGCCAATACCCCTACACCCCCCATAGCAGGTGTACACATAGCACGCGTTCTAATTTTCATTGACGTTTAGAAATTTAATTTCTTACGGTAAAACCGTTAATATTATTCATTCATTTGATTTTAATAATTCTGGTCTTATCGTACGGTTTCTGAGCGGATTTTAGAGCACTAATGACATATGTGGGTAGATAAATAATCTTATTAAACTTGATAATCTTAAATAAATATAACTCAAAGGTGACTGACTGACTGACATAGTGATCTATCAACGCACAGCCCAAACTATTGGACGGATCGGGCTGAAATTTGGCATGCAGGTAGATGTTATGACGTAAACTCGTCGCAAAATAAAAGGCCCGTTGTGACAGTTCACGCCCATGAAGTTCTCTATTTTTTACCGATCGAAATGTTCTGAAGGTAATTACATTTTTCATTGATGGGTACCGCCCACTCGGCTAAGTGCTGTGCCTAACGATTTTTTCATATTGTCCACAGACTAATAATAATCAGTTAAAGAAAAAAATAAATCGACCAAGATATTTTTTAAGGCCGACTCGCACTTGGCCGGTTTTATTTTTTTTAATACTAGTGTTCATCAATCAATTAATTACTGAATTTCACTGACATTTAGAAATTTGATAAACTTTTTGTCGATTTTTTTTTGTGAATATTACTCTTAACAAAAATATTAAATGAAAGAAAATTGACCTTTTGTAACATTGTATCATTTCAAAATCTACAACATCAGTGTAAGTTAAATTTTCTAAATAGAACGTTAATCCAATGCACTTTACAATATATATTCAAATCGATCAAGTACTCATGCAAACTTGAATCGATTTATCGTGAGTATCGAGTACCGAGTCGTATGGTTACATCACTAGTTACGTCGCAAAGACAAATGTCAAAACGGGCCTTTTATTTTGCGACGAGTTTAGGCATCCGCTAAGAAAGGATTTTGGTCAATTCTACCCCCAAGGGGATAAAATAGGGGATGAAAGTTTGTATGAAACTTTGTCTATTTTAAACCGATCGGGCTGAGACTTTGCATGCATGAAGCTACTATGACGTAGGCATACTCTAAGAACGGATTGCGTAATTTCTGCGGGATAGCGATAAACGAATTCTATTGCGGGTAACAACTAGTCGTTATAAATGTCGGCGGCTACGATAGCGACTCCGGCCGCCACAAGTCTTTGTGTTTAGTATGATGTAATTTTACTACTAATATTGGCAGTGTTTTTAACAATGTTTTGGGTCTTGTTTATAAAGGTATCATCCATAGATTACTTTATTTTAGGGTTCCAAGGTCTCAGAGTTGTCTTGGAATATATCAGCAGGTGGTTTCGGTCACTTCGACTGAAAATCCATACGAAGATTTTTCATTTAAATTTTTGATAAAAAAATTTAGTCATACAATAGAGTGAATGTTCATGTTTTTTTTCATGGTTTTTCATTAAAAGCTTATTTATTTAACAAACGATATAAAATAAATATCTCTATCTGTTTCTAGAAAAATGGAATTTTAATATGGAGTTTATATGGACGTTCTGACAAATGACGTCACATTTCATATCGGATCTCTCTTTCTAATCGCAAACAAATTATTAGTTTAAAACTTTTTTCCATATTTCTTGACCGATTTTATTTTTTGTCAACTTTTTACGATATTTTCACATTTTATTTAAAAAAAATGTGTTTTTTTAAATGCATATTCCCGTAGACTTGTCAGTGACTATTATTTGTGGATGGTACCTTTGTATTGCTTCAATTTCATATCACATTCATGTCATTTTCATTTCATAAAATAATTAAAAAAAAAGAACTGCGTATTTTTTTATTAGTCTACCACTGACTCTTGAAATAATAATGACGACCATATATTTTTTTTTAAATAGCTACAACTATATTGCATGTTTCCTAACGATGAAACTATACCTCTTGAGTTCCCGTTTTGTATAAGCGCTAGCATAACTTTGGCATTGGAAATAATTCAAAATTATATTTTGTTTTAGGAACCAGTAGAAGAGGTAAATCATCCATTACACACATATCGGCAGCGATAAGGGCCCGTGGGACATTCTTAATAGAGTGGATCAACTATTTCTTGTCATTCTGTTGCTTTATCGGGCAAAAGTAATACGTAGGGGTAGGCAGAGACTACTTTGTTCCACTTGCTACGATCCTGACATACTTCTTTCGCTTCATCCACACTCATCAATCTCTTCATACATGCTCGTCGGTTTCGGGTGCTCCTGACCTGACCTTTTCCAAAACGTCTCCTATTTGGTCTCGGAACGTCCGTCTAGACCTTCTCCCAACGCAACCATTCACAACCATATAGATCTGTTTAGTTAGTCTACTTTCATCCATCCGCTCTACTACCAAACCAACTAAGCATAGTTTTTTCTATCCTAGTCACTATATCCTCTTTAAAATGAATACAGTTTAATAGATATAAGGAAGCGTTCAAGTATTACGTAACGCAATTATTGAAGATTTTTGACCCTCCCTTAACGTGTTGTAAGAAAGATAACTTTGTTTGACCGAACGACCGGGTTTTTAGACAGAATCCAGCATCGAATGTTTGCCACAAAAATGAAAAAAAAAGTTTGGCTACGGCAACTGTCACGTGTCACTGTCAAATCTACAAAACGATAGACAAAGCCGTTTTTTTTATAGCCAGCCGAACGAAGGCGATTGGGATTCTGTCTAAATTCACGAATTATCAAACAGCGAAAAAATATTTATTATTAATTAACAAAGCTACGTAAAAGCATAATATTCAAATTAGTTGCTTGAAATAGTCCATTTTATCAAATAAAGGTGTTAAAAGCACAGCTTAAAAAAAATTAACAATGCCAATTGTCGGTGATAAGTGAGCGGTAAATTGCTAATAAATACAACGCCCGTCTCTTTCTGCAACGAACTGTAAGAAAAAGACGTAAATAACGTAGAAAAAGTGTCCATAGCAACGTGTGACAAGAAAAAGTTGATCCCTCCAGCTTGTTACTACTACAGGCGCACAAGTTTGACAGTCAGGGTATTGCTAGATTATGATTAGAATGAGACAGAAATATTTGTATATACATGGTGCTAGAAAATCAGACGCGGATGTTATGAGGATCGATTATTTGCATCGTTGATAATTTGATTAAAGCATACATAATTAATTAATTAAGATGCAGGCCCCATCGATCGATGCGATGATTTCGCCAATGTCAAAGTAATAAATACAGTATTCAAAAATCTTGTGACAAAATCGATGTGAAAAACGGGTCAGGTTACCTCCGCGTGTGGTCAAGAGCTGCGGTTCGTTTTTGGATCCGTCCGCGGGGAAGAGCAGTGCTTGGTCCGGTGCACCCTGGGCAACGGTTAATGATTACCTGGCAGATTCTGAGGGATATCATTGACCGTTGGCTAAGAGCCCGACAGGGGGAGGGGTCTTTTGACCGTGTTCCACCGTACAACGTTGCCGACATTTTTGTCACAAGATTTTTGAATACTGTATTTATTACTTTGACATTGGCGAAATCATCGCATCGATCGATGGGGTCATATTAAAAAAAAAAGAATCGCTAAGACGTCATGGAGCCCCTGTTCTCGCTGTGGTTTAGTAATGCACCCTATTTGGAAACTTTCCCAAATTCAAAATTCAAAAGTCAAAATTCGAAATTGACACACAGGCTTTACCCTGGTTCTCTAACTTGTACAGTAGCCGGCTATAGAGATTGCGCATCGGTCTTCTCGACTAGTTTCGGCTTTGTAGAGCGTTTTCTCGCTCTGACTTGTGTGACAACAATGGGGACTATCGTTTCGCTCACCAGTTGGCGCCACTGTTGACTAAGGTCCAGAGGTATAGCTGTCAAAGGCGACTTTATAAGATGGCGCCGAAACAAGGTTTTAAATGTTGAATCTCATTTAGTTTATCTATACTAATATTATAAAGAGGAAAAATTTGTTTGTTTGTTTGTTTGCATTGAATAGGCTCCGAAACTACTGGACAGATTTCAAAAATTCTTTTGCCGTTAGAAAGCTACATTATCACCGAGTGACATAGGCTACTTTTTACCGCGGGAAAATACCTATTCCTACGGGAAAATTAATTTACCGCGGGCGAAGCTGCGGACGGAAGGCTAGTTAATTATAAATAACTATCGGCATATCGAGTAGCTTTGTTGCATGTGCAGTTTCGTTTTGTTCCGAAAAAATCCGCTTTCAAAACGTTCACATTCATCGCCAAATCCTACTAAACTCGTCGCAAAATAAGAGGCCCGTTTTGACATTTGTCTTCGCGACGTAACTAGTGATGTAACCATACGACTCGGTAATCGAAACTCACGATAAATCGATTCCAGTTTGGATGAGTATTTGATCGATTTGAATATGTACTGTAAAGTGCATTGGATTAAAGTTCTAACAAGAAAATGTAACTTAAACTGATATTGTAAGTATTTTGAAATGATACAATGTTACGTTACGTCAACTTTCTTTCATTTAATATTTTTGTTACAATAACACTCACTCAATCACCAAAAGAAATCAGTAATTTATTTGTCCAAACACTAGTGTTTAAAGAAATAAAACCGGCCAAGTGCGAGTCGGCCTTAAAAATATATTTTGATCGATTTTTTTTTTCCTTAACCGATTATTAATAGTCTGTGGACAGTATGATAAAAATCGTTATTCACAGCACTTAGCGGAGTGGGCGGTAACCATCAATGAAAAATGTAATTACCTTCAAAACATTTCGATCGGTAAAAAATACAGAACTTCATGGGCGTGAACTGTCAAAACGGGCCTTTTATTTTGCGACGAGTTTAATATTATAAATGTGAAAGTTTGTGAGAATGTTTGGATGTTTGTTACTCTTTCACGCCAGAACGGCTGGACTGATCGGTACGAAATTTGGAACATAGAAATGCATTATACAGGGTGTTTGGTAGCTAGATACAAAGCTTTAAGGGGATGATAGCCGAGGTATTTTTGAACATTTTAAGCCATATATGTCTTAGCCGAAATATGATATTTTTTTTTTAAATTGATGACTTAGAAATTTTAGGAAAATACCCAGAATTTGATAGTCACGAGTCAATATTGCCGCAATGAGCGTTAATTTGGAAACAAAATCTTTTATTTCGGATAGTTTAATGTGTATTGGACCAAATGAAATAATTTTTAAGTGTCTTTCTTGCCAAAAAAACAAAATGGAGGCATTCGAAATTACTAAAAATGTCTTATGTTGGACCAGTCATTTTTCTGTGCCATAAAAAAAAATAAAAAAAAATCCTTGAAATGTTCAAACATTTTTAGAAACATGCCTGTTTATTGTTCTTTCTTTTAAGGTATCACTCATTCACATTGCTTGCCAAATCTGAGATAAAAAGTAAAAACCAAATTCAGGGAGCACTGGCTAAGAGAGTGTACCTACTAGTCTTGGAATTTCACGTTAAAGGTACTTAACTAGTAAATTACATGAAAAAAAGATTAAAATTAAATCAATTATCTTCGGTTTATTGTGATTTGAATACTAAATTAATTAATTTGACATTTTTTTTTACATTAATAAATCAAGTCTTTTTCACACCTTATTTACTAGTAAAATTTCAAGACACTTAAAAATTATTTCATTTGGTCCAATACACATTAAACTATCCGAAATAAAAGATTTTGTTTCCAAATTAACGCTCATTGGGGCAATATTGACTCGTGACTATCAAATTCTGGGTATTTTCCTAAAATTTCTAAGTCTTCAATTTAAAAAAAAAAAAACATATTTCGGCTAAGACATATATGGCTTAAAATGTTCAAAAATACCTCGGCTATCATCCCCTTAAAGCTTTGTATCTAGCTACCAAACACCCTGTAGTCTGGAATAACACATAGGCTACTTTTTATCCCGGAAAATTGCGTGGATAGCGATAAACGAATTCTGTGTAGACGAAGTTGCGGGCAACAGTTAGTTAGTCCATATTTGTGATAATTTAGATCACTTTTCAACAGGTAAATGAATGAAATTATAATTTACTAGCTTTTGCCCGCGACTTCGTCTGCGTGGAATTAGTGTTGTGGGTGACTTCTGCCCCGTAGATTTTGAGATTTTTTTGACAAACAATTTTATTATCTTACATAAAAAAAAATCATAAAAGTATTCTATGTTACTTCTAATACCTCCAAGAACATGTGTACAAAATTTCATGATGATCGGTTGAGTAGTTTTCGCGTGAAACCGTAACAAACAAACTTACATTCGCATTTATAATATTAATTTATAACAGCGGTTCTCAATCTTTTTTGGTGGCGGAACCCTTTTGGAAAGTGAAATACTTGATGGAACCCTATAATAAAACAAGGATGCAGCAATATGTGCGACACGTATGGAGGTACCTCCATCTCACACCATCGTATCGTGATACGCCGCGTCAGAACGGTCGACCAGACAGAGGTGTTTTGTTTTTTTTTCTAAATTCTTGCGGAACCCTTACAGGGGTATCGTGGAACCCTAGGGTTCCGCGGAACACACTTAGAGTATGGCTGATTTATAATATTAAAGTAGGAAAGTAGGATGTCACGAAGCCCGCCACAACCAGTGCAAAGTGAATGTTATTGGAGCTCACGCGACACTAGCGCCTCTAGTGGCTAATTCACACGCGATAGCCCCCATTGTTTCTTTATAAACACCGAAGTGCAATCTTTATGGTACTGTACGCCTATAGTAAAAAAAACGCACTATTTAAAGTATTCATTATTTATTGTATACATATTAAATTGTTTTTATATTACGCCGTGAAACTTGCGATGATAGTAGTATAGGATCCCACTGTGAAATTCTGTATCATACATATATATATCACGTCTTTATCCTACATTAAGGCCACGTTTAGGATGATTAAGGGCGTATAGGTGGAAAGGAAAATCAAAATAGTGATGGGTTGCTAGCATCGCCTATAAAATGATCCCTAAGACTTTCGCCCATGAGCTTTTACCGTCGGCGCGGGAAGAGAAGCAACTGGTAAATTCTATGTTTTCGTTTACTCCCAGACCAGCATGGAAGGTATATTTACCATCTGTTATTGAATCTAAAAGTGATTTAAAGTTCACTTGAGCCTTCCATGCAGGTGCCTGTCACCAACTCGACAATTGACAAAAAAAAATTTTTTTTGCAAATTTGCCGCCAAGGGCTCTTTTACATGTCTTTTTTAAACTACCAGCGCATTCGGAAAGACCATCATTGCCAAGAATGCGCCGCGAGAAACTTGGCAGAAAGTCATTTTTTTTTTCAAAAAAAATGGTTGCCTGTAAAGTCGGTATACGGGCGAAAGTTTTACGTGACAACGACTTTGAGTGGTAAAATAATTTTAATGTGAATATTCATTCGTATAGTAGGAAGAAGCGCAAGACATGAACCGGTGTGTATGCCTATCTCTCTCACTCTCTCTCTCTCGCTCTGTCTCTCTCGCTCTTAGGCGGGCTAACTGTGCTCGAGTGGAAGGGACGCGTGCCTTTTACTTTTTATGTCTGTCTCTCTCGCTCTTAGGCGGGCTAACCATGCCTCTCACTCGCTCTCATTGTGAGCGCATAACGTGAGCGGAGCGTAACGCAGTTTCTTGAAGTGTCACCCGGCAAACCAATTTATAAGACGTTGTCACGTCAATAAAATACAGTAAGAATACTTGAATTCTGCTTAAATTAAATACATTTATAAAAGGGATGTATAAGGTCCCCGAGCCTAGAATTATATTAGTCTATAGTAGAGATGTATAAAGTCTCTACTAGTTGACATTTTGAAATAGAATGCGTATTCAATATGAAGCCAGCCGGCGTAGATTCTCGTAGTTTGTAACGTAAACAGAATTGACAATTGTCACTGATAATTGTCACTGACAATTGTCGTATTGGTGAAATAGAGTTGCTTCTCTTCCCGCGCCGGTAAAAGCTCATCGAGGGTATGGGCGAAAGTCTTAGGAATCATGTTACAGGCGATGCGGCTAGCAGCATCACTGTTTTGATTACCCTTTCCACCTATACGCCCACAATCATGCTGAACGTGGCCTTGGTTTTGTTACCTTAGGTTCTGTCTACCCCGTAAGGGGTAAAGACGTGATTTATGTATGTATCAGTGGCGTGGCGACAAGTATATCAGAAGGCAAGGCCAGTGGCGTAACTATAACGTCTGGGGCCCGCGGCAAATTCGCCAGATGGGGCTCCTTCCTCAATATAAAGAAGCGCATCAGCGTCCCTTCTGTGCTCTAAACCAAGCCAGTTCGGGGCCCCGTAGAGCTAGGGGCCCCTGGCATTTTGCCACTGCCACCCTATAGTTAGTTACGCCACTGGGCAAGGCTCTAATTCTGCACAATAAAAGTGCACGACTGCCTTAAAATAGGCAAGCCGGTGGGAATCGAGTTCTATGGACGCCACGCCACTGGTATGTATGTATAATAGAGAATTCAAATCGGTCCAAAAATTAAAAAAAACTAAATCTGTGTTTTTGGACTTGCGTCCTTTTGAGTTAGGACGGTAGTGTACGGTTAGTTCGTAGTTTTTCCGGGACAGCAGTTTCGCGGCGAAATGTAAACACGCCTGGTTATATCAAAAGGCATGAACAACATATAATACACAAATCACGCCTTTATCCCTTACGGGGTAGACAGAGCCCAAGGTGACCAAGGTGACCCACAGGCCACGCTTAGCAAGATTTGCAAACGCCTTCCTTGTTGGCTTGATCGTCGTACTAAACTACAATTCTATGTGATTTCGTGATTTGAAGATGCGACTACGAACTAGTCCGAAACATGTCGGGCATCACTCGACTTTTATGGTAGGGTAGTTTTATGTCTACGTGATTTCATGTATTTGTTTGATTTGTTCAATTAATTCCTGCCTTTTGATATGTATTATCATTGTCATAAATATGTCATTACACTATATTGTCATGTTTCATGTACATATTATCGGTGATTGGAGATTTGGATGCTATAATGTGGGTGTCAAGTAGAGAGTTTAGTATGGATACGCCTTTTATCCCGGGATACCAATTTGACTTCCATGCTGGTCTGGAAGTAAATATGTAATATCACTATCACTACATAGTATAAAACAAAGTCGCTTTCTCTGTCCCTATATCCCTTTGTATGCTTAAATCTTTAAAACTACGCAACGGATTTTGATGCGGTTTTTTTAATAGATAGAGAATCTTGAATCAAGAGGAAGGTTTGTATGTATAATTCTACGCAGACGAAGTCGCAGGCAGAAGCTAGTGTAATAATAATATGACAAATCCCGCGATCCCGCGGCATATCCATACTAGCATAATAATTGAGGTCATTAACCCCGAGCGGTGATCCCAATCTCCGATAGCTAAATATTATACAGGCTGTTGTCTAATTGAGTATGGGAAATATAGTTGAAGCTTATTGGGACACAAGGTGCTAGAAACTTAGATGCGGATATTTAGAGGATCAATTATTTGCGTAGTTGTTAATTAGTTTAAAGGTGCTGTTACACTAGAGCGTTCACTTGTGACAGAACAGCGAGCATTCGCGATAACGTGCTGTTACACTAGAGCGTTCACTTGTAACAGAACAGCGAGCATTCGCGATTTTCATGCGAAATGCAGCGAGCGTTCGCGCATTTTGTGAGCTTTTACCTGTAATGTAACATTCGCTAGGATGCTCGTTACAAGTGAATGCTCAAGTGTATGAGCACCTTAAAGCATACTTAATTAATTGAGCGTTTTCCAAAAAAAAAAAAAACGTCATGAACACTTTTTCCAGTATTTAACTATTTTGGGTTTTTCTTACTCAGAATTGTTTACTCTATCGATCCTTCGACGCTCAAGATCTATTTTTCTTGTCTTGATTATTTTCTATGAAATTGTGTATATTCTCTTTTATTTATGTCTTGTTTCTTTCTTTCTTTCTTTCTTTCTTTCTTATGCAAGAAAAATGTGTCCCAAAATGTCCATTCCAGTTCGTCACTTTTTATAACATAAGTACAGTTTGACAACAAATATAATGCGCATCGGCAGTATTCGTTTGCGCAGAGAAGCGCAGACCAGTTTCCGATGGTAGCCGAACGTGTAAATAATCTATATTGAACTTTATTTGCAAGCGCAACTGGCAGAGTATTGCTTGCTTTGCATTCTTAGCTCTGTCCCGCTTACACGATTTTGCCATTGTTGGTACGAGATCGATCGACCTATAACAGCGCCAGAGTTTCCCGCGCTACTAAAATTGGTCTACTGCGCAGGTACATTGTGGAGCATTATTTTTGTTGTCAAACTGTATGTATGGAACGTGATGAACAGGAAAATAAATTCCATAGTTAAATCTAGGACACACTTTCTTGTATGAGAAGCGATAGTGTAAACGGTTCTGAGTAAAAACCCAAAATATTTAAATTATGGAAAAAAAGCCCATGTGGGCTTTTTTTTTGGAAAACTCTCAATTACAGTATCTAATTCTTGGATGATTATCTTTGGGCGGTAATTACCACACAATACTTAGATAGTTTGTTTTTAATTCATTCTTATGTTGTTTTATTACGAACCCTGAAAATATGCGCACCTCATTTTCCAGCACCTTGTATACTATGTCCAGTGGTCAGGGTAGGTAGTGCTTACAAAATGTGTTGAGTCAGCTTCCCGCTGCCTACCCTAACGCCACACTGCACGCTACTGCCTGTATACATGTATCTAGATGTATGTATGTGTAGTGTAGAGGTCTGAGTTGTGGAAACCTTTTTGTGTTGGCTTATTGAGTCATTTCTTTTAAATTACTACTTGTTTCGTTACTAGTCGTTTAAAAAAAAATGAGATGAGAGGCTTAATAAAAACAAAAAAATATTGATTCCTTTGTGTAACGATCTTTTTACTTTTAATCCATGGCAATCAGGATTAAAATGTTACACAACGGAATCTATTAACATTTGTTTGACTATGTAATTTTTTTTGAAGAGGATTCATTAGTTACCTGTTTGTAACTTTTATGCTCGTCTGGGAGCAAAGAAAAACATAGAATGTACCAGCTTGCCTCTCATCCTGCGCAGATGGTAAAAGCGAAAAAAATCATGTTATAGACGATAAGGCTAGCGGCGCATCACTGTTTTGATTCCCCTTTCCACCTATACGCCCACAATCATGCTGAACGTGGCCTTGACTGAAATATCTATTGCTATTTACTATATGTATGTGTGTTGCACTCATCTGAAATTCAGTATCAGAAATGTTAATGTGACATTGTCATTTTGAGTTGTGTCAATTTTATTGTTTTGACCATGCGTTATTAATAGGGTTAGGACTTTAGCATACCGTGGTTCTAAAATCCATGGAGTCGCCGTGATATGTGAAATATGATTTTCGAAGTCGAAAGTCAGTGTCAAAAAGTAGGGTTTATACTGTTACATCGTTACTGATAGCATTTTAATTGTACGTAATTAATTTTGTCATAAACCTATATGATATTAATAACTGACAGTTAAATAATGTGCTTTGTACATTTGTATACGACACGTATAATGAACTAGCTTTTGCCCGCGGCTTCGCACGCGTGAACCATGAGCATTTCAAAGAAGCTAGCAATCAAGCAAGCGAGGACCCAAACCTGCAAGCAGGCATGCAAGCAGGCATGCAAGCAGGCAAGCAAGCATGCAAGCAAGCGTGCAAGCAAGCATGCATGCAAGCAAGCGTGCAAGCAAGCGTGCAAGCAAGCATGCATGCAAGTAAGCACGCAAGCATGCATGCATGCAAGCAAGCATGCAAGCATGCATGAAAGCAAGTATGCAATCAAGCATGCAAAGCAAGGACTCAAGCAAGCATGCAAGCAAGCCCCCACATTGCCCCGCTGCCTTAATTTTTCTGAAACTGTAAATATTGCAGGATTTTAATAAAACAAACCTAACCTAACCTAAAGGGTTGTCCTAAAATATACCTACCCCAAATAGCTTTTACCCCAAGTCGCGGGACTTCGCACGCGCTAAGATGTAAAACGAAAAAATAAGTTTTTTCCCGTTCCCGTGAAAATTTTGGGGAGTGCTTTCGGAGTACACTTAAAGCCTTTAAAGAAACACACGTTATAAATGTTAAGTCTCTTTCTTCCGCTGTTTCGTCTGGAAACGTAAAATCCCGGTTTTTCCCGTTCCCGTAAAAATGTTAGGAAATCCTTTGTTAATTGCTCCCTTACACTCCCTAAGGAAGCTAAATGCTAAATTTCATCTTTCTACGACCAGTAAAACGAAAAACCCCGTTTTTCCTGTTCTCGTGGGAATTTCTGAAAATCCTTTCTTAGTGCTCCCATACACTCATCAAGGAAGGCTCTTACCAAATTCAGCTTTCTACGACCAGTAAAACAAAAAATCCCGTTTTTTCCCTATCCCGTGGGAATTTCGAAAAATACCTTCTTAGTGCACCTCTAGGATACTCAAGGTATATGTGTGCCAAATTTCAATTTTCTAGCTATAATTATGCCTACCGCAGTATTTCTTTGTAAACAAACATTTTTCCCGTTCCCGTAAAAATGTTAGGAAATCCTTTGTTAATGCTCCCTTACACTCCCTAAGGAAGCTAAATGCTAAATTTCATCTTTCTACGACCAGTAAAACGAAAAACCCCGTTTTTCCTGTTCTCGTGGGAATTTCTGGAAATCCTTTCTTAGTGCTCCCATACACTCATCAAGGAAGGCTCTTACCAAATTTCAGCTTTCTACGACCAGTAAAACAAAAAATCCCGTTTTTTCCCTATCCCGTGAGAATTTCTAAAAATACCTTCTTAGTGCACCTCTAGGATAGTCAAGGTATATGTGTGCCAAATTTCAAGTTTCTAGCCATATTATGCCTACCGCAGTATTTCTTTGTAGACAAATATTTTTCCCGTTCCCGTGGGAATTTGGGAAAGTACTCTCTTAATGCTCCTCTGCACACCCGAAGCAACCTACATGCCGAATTTCAGCTTTCTGCAACCAGTAAAATGAAAAGTCCCGTTTTTTCCGTTCCCGTGGGAATTTCGGGAAATCCTTTTTTATTGTTTACACTCCCCAAGGGAACTTGAAGGCCGAGTTTCAGTTTTATACGACCAGTAAAACGAAAAATCGATCCCGTAGAACTGAATATATAAATCCCGTTTTTTTCCTTATCCCGTGGGAATTTCAAAAAATCATTAAAACATTATTTTACTATTATAATCACCTACTTCTATGCCAAATTTGAACAGTCTAGTAATTATAGTTCATAGGATTTCGTTTAACTGAACATTATAAATCCCGTTTTTTTCCTTATCCCGTGGGAATTTCCAAAAATCCTGAAATTAGTTTCTTCGTTTTGTAATCACCTACTTTTGTATCAAATTTGAAGAGTCTAGTTATTATAGTTAATGAGATAGCGTCACTCGGAGTCGAATATATAATTCCCGTTTTTTCCTTATCCCGTGGGAATTTCCAAAAATCCTTCCTTAGTGGATGCCTACATTGTATAAGGTATATATGTGCAAAATTTCAAGTCTCTAAGTCCAGTGGTTTGGGCTGTGCGTTGATATATAGTTAAGTCAGTCAGTCAGTCAGTCAGTCAGTCAGTCAGGACTTTGAATTTTATATGTATAGATTGTTTAGACTTCGAAAAATATATTTAAAATATGGCGGCTGTATGGATTTTAGAACCACGGTATGCTACGAAAAGTCTTGAGGCCAGTTATTAATATTTTAGTGACATCTATGGGGAAGTTTTGTACTAAGTTCGCGTGTTCGTGCTTTTGTATGGGGATTTACAGTACTGTCATATTCCGTTCATGCCATGGGGTCACGGTGCGAGTCGGGTTATCCGCGTGTGGTCAAGAGCTGCGGTTCGTTTTTGGATCCGTCCGAGGGGAAGAGCAGTTGGTCCGGTGCACCCTGGGCATCGGTTGATTTCCTGGCAGATTCTGAGGGATATTATCCAGTGGCTAAGAGCCCGAGGGAGGGGTCTTTTGACCGTGTTCTACCGTACAACATTTTTGTCACAAGATTTTTGAATACTGTATTTTATTACTTCGACATTGGCGAAATCATGGCATTGATCGATGGGGCCATATTAAAAAAAGAAGAATGACAGGGTCTTATCTGTAAATGTCACATTAATATTTGATTCTGGAAAAGTCTGTCATTTTATTTTACACTTGCATGGTTAATATTAAAGTCATATCACCCATGGCGACACGGTATATTGTGTGATCTGTTTTGATGTCAAAATTTGTCATACATATATACAATTTGTCTTTTTTAACTTTTCGGGCATGATTATATATGTATATACAACTAACTATGTCATGTCGTATATCGTGTGTTGTTTTTTTTTAATTTTTGTTCTGCCTCTACTAATATCGAACTATATTTTGTTATAGGAACCAATAATATCGCAGGTAAATTTGACTTACATTATTATTTCGAAAAAGTCTATAATAAAAATTAAACTTAAATCTGTAGGCTTAGTCTAATTCGGTCGCATTCGCCATCGTGTTCATTTTGACAGTTCATGTATGGGCTGACAGTTGGCATCGGAATCGGCTAGCTGTCACATTCATACAAGAACTGTCAAAGTGAACACGATGGCGATTGCGAGCGAGTTAGACAATAAGTCTACTGTTCATCCTTACTTGTCTTAAGTTAGCCTAGTAAATAGTTTTTGTCGACGGTAATCAGACAGAGATGACACGACAGGCTCTGAATGTGATAAAATAGACCAAGTGCCAAATTTTAGGTTATAATTTTAATTATCAATTAAGACAATTGAGGATGAATTAATACTGTTCGCATGCACTATTGTTAAGTATAATAATTTTCCATCGTAAACTTTTAGTGTGTAGCGCGAATTTACTTTAACGGGTGCGTAACCTGAGGCCCCCTTTGCCACTGGGCTCGCAGGGGAAGGGGCCTGGGGCCCCGCGGACGATGGGGCTCCCACTAGCGTGTCACTATAGTGTTTCGATAGCTTATCGATAGTTTGAACAAAGTCAAAAGTATAAGTATTTAATAAAATGACTTGGTTTATCTACTACATTGTGTACATTGTTTGGGGCCTCATTGTCCTAGTGTGCAGGGCCCCCAAAGGTGCCTCGGTAAATATTGAGATTAAAAAAATTGCCTAATTGCTTCTTCTTCTCAGGTTTTGGAAATTTTGAGTTATATTTAATCAGAATCAGGAATAAAATTAAAAAAAAATCATCACACATCCTTTGCACGTCATATCATATATCAGACATTCCTTGAGTATCATAGAGGTACACTAAGAGACTTTTGAAATTTACACGGAATAGGAAATAATAGTATTTTATACAACAGCTGTAGAAGAGGGGCCAAAAAAGACGCCACGTGCATTTTTTGACTTATTTATACAACGTTGCATTGCATACAATACTTTTACTGCGACTTCTTTAAAATGATATACATCAGCATTTGAAAGGTGTTCAGCGTTGAAGGACCTGGGCCCATGTTAAATAAAACATAAATAATGCCAAATTCGTGATCAGTACCACCAAATTACTTATAAACGACATCCATCAACATTTTTGTCAAAATGTCCTCCGCCATTTTGGATTAAAAAAAAGCCAAATTCGTAATTAGAACCACTAAATTAGCCGAAAACGACACCCATCAAAATTTTTGTGTCAAAATGTCATTCGCCATCTTGGATAAAAAAAAGCCAAATTCGTGATAAGAACCACCAAATTACCCGAAAACGACACCCATCAACATTTTTGCACATAGTACATCTATACTAATACACAGACGTAAAGTTTGTGAGTTTGTGAGGTTGTAGAGGCTAAATCTCTAGATTTACTGAACCGGTTTTGAAAACCCTTTTACCAATAGAAAGCTACTTTATTTAGGAGTTTCATAGGCTTCATAGGCAACAGCTGTTACTTACAAATGCGATATATTTTGCAGATGCGACCACCGATTTCGGAAAGACCACCAATGCGGGGAGACCACCGCAAGGTACTTTATAAAAAGTCATTTTTTCGAAACATCATCCTATCATATTGTACCTACATAAAAATAAAATTAATATTATCTAATACTTTTAAACGAGCAATTCTTGTATATATATCGTAGTCAGAATCACGGAAACGGCTCCAACGATTTTCATAAAATTTAGTAAACAAAAATATCGAGCAAAAAAGTTTGACTGTCCTTTGATGCACAAACTTGCGTAAAGAACAAAATCATGCATTTCACCTGCTATGGGTAGTGTAGGGTAGCACGCGTCAAGGAATGACGAGGACCCGGGTTCGATTCCCGGCATAAGCTTTACTTTTTGTTTTTTTTTAAATGTTCTAATTTTCACTGTCGCTTAGAAATTTAACAAAATCATTGTATTAAATACTAACGTAGTCTAGGTTTCTTAATAACATCAAAATGAACCTTATTTGTTGTCTGAATAAAAAATATTGTAGGTACTAATTATAAATGCGAAATTTTGTGAGTATGTATGGATGTTTGTTACTCATTCACGCCAGAACGGCTGTCTAGATCTGGAAAAAAATTGGCACATAGATCACTCCGTCTGATTGTATGAATGGGGTTTCATTTATGTCAAAGTCAAAGTCAAAGTCAAAGTCATTGTTTGTGAGGGACGGGTTACAATTTCATATTTGGATTTCACCAAGACTCTACTACTACTTTCAGGTGTACAAACAAAAATTTAAATTAAAAAATGACCAATTGAATTTGGTAAAAATGAAAAAATAAAATCGTGTATGTCAAAATTATAAAAAAAATATATTGTTTAAAAATATATATTACAATACCATGCATTCATTATTATCATGTTTTTAATTAGTTAATAGAAATTCAATAAATTAAAATATATGTCAAATTCGGGGCACTTTTTAGAAGCTTTAGTTTTTCAATGCATGTTTTTGGGTCAATTTTGCAACAATAGCGAATATTCATGATTTCTTTTTTGCCTTTCATTAAAAGCTCATTTGTGTAATAAATAATAAATAAAAAAAAATTCAAATATCTATAAAAACAAACGAGAAAGCTATCAAAGATTTGTCTCCATCTATTTCTATAAAAAGGAATTTTTATATGGAGTTTATATGGGCTATTGGTCATAATGACAAATGACATCTCATGCGCTGGTAGTTTCAAAAAGACATGTAAAAGAGCCCTTGGCGGCAAATTTGCAAAAATAATTTTTCATTTTCATTTTCACATGTCATAACGGATTTCTCTTTCTAATCTAATATTTTCCGTATTACTTAACCGATGTAACTTTTAATTTCACTATTTGTCATCTTTTTTACGATATTTTCGTATTTTATAAAGAAATGTGATATATTTTTAAATGTATTTTCCCTATTTGATCCATTTATAGTGTTCCGATTGATTTCTTTGATACATACATGTGTGGCTCTTGGATAGCTGTAGTCGACGAAGAAAATATACACCTCTTCCCTATAGTCTCTGCCTACTTTGTTCCACATGCTACCTTAACCCGTGTGGTGGAGGATTTTTTATCGACTATAATCAATACAAGTCACACGAAGCGATAAAACCTCATTTTTGATTCTGAGACAGCGCAGTTTCCAAAACATGAAAAAGCATTGGGCCATTTTTTTTTGTCTCCCCAGATAAGATGCGTATGCCAAGAAACCTGTGAGCCGTTCGAGCGGAATGAATTCCCAATCACACGCGTAAGAGTTGCGGCGAGCCGTTAACCTTTACGCCGCTACGTCAAATACAAAAGACTTCACCCGTATGCCAGAAGTCTTTATTGCAATGCCTTAAGTTGAACCTAAACCCAATTAATAAAGGTTGCTTTTGCATTGAAGTAATGGACGTATAAATAGGTCATTGGCGTTGAAAAGGTTAAGGGGCCATTCATAAAGTGCGACACACAGTTAGGGGGGGGGGGGGGTCTGGAAATTTGTGACACACGAACAAAATAATTATAGTCTTCATAGTAAACCCTGTTGTGACAAGGGGGGGGGGGGGGGGGGGGCTCTAAAAATGATGAAATTGTTGTGACGTACTTTATGGCCGGCCGCTAAGGAGCGTAGCTGGGTTAACACAATGGCTTAATGCGTGCCAAGGTCTATTCAGCGTAAGGGACACAGTTATGCCATACAGCTCTGTCCCTTACGATGTGTAGACCTCGGCACGTTTTAACCTTTTCGACGCTAACGTCATATATCAGCATCGCAGGTTCCTCCATTTTAGGGGTTTAGGTTCGACTTAAAGAAAGGTTGTCCTCAGTGGCGTAACTATAACGTCTGGGGCCCGTGGCAAATTCGTCAGATGGGGCTCTTTCCTCAATATAAAGAAGTGCATCAGCGTCCCTTCTGTGCTCTAAACCAAGCCAGTGCGAGGCCCCGTAGAACTAGGGGCCCCTGGCATTTTGCCACCCCTGCCACCCTATAGTTACGCCACTGGTTGTCGCACACATAACCGCTCGGAACCGGATCGGCGCCGCCTCAACTCGAGCCGTCCGGTATTCTTTGTAAGAAATTCCATACTGTAACGCACACATCGGCATCGGAACAGCATCGCAGTCATCGAGCTTGCGTCTGGCCGCCGCCGCGCTTGCGTCTCGCCGCCAGTACGGGGACGGCGCGCAGACCGCCATCATTCCCCCGCCATCATCGATTACCAGCTTTAGCCGCCGCCTAGCTTTGAGCGGTGTCGTCCAGCCGTAAGCGCGATGTCGCCTAGCCGCAGCCGCGCGGCCATCTCGGTGGTGCTGAGCCCAGTGGCGTAACTATACCATCTGGGGCCCGTGGCAAATTCTTTTGATGGGGCCCTATCAGTAAAAATCGTCACGTTGTACTCAGTTTAATTTTAATATTTTTGAGCTCGCGGGCTCTTGGGCCGGGGCCCTCTTGGGTCGGGGGCCCCTGGCATTTTGCCAGCCATGCCACCCTATTGTTACGCCACTGGCTGAGCCGTTTCCGTTACGCGCTTGCGTATGGTTGACGCCTGTGTTACTGGTTACGTGTGCGACAAGCTTTAGGCATCGCAATACAGAAGTCTGGCGTATTGGTGACGTCTCTTGTATTTGACGTGACGGTCAAAAGGTTAAGCGATTGTGGGTATCGACGGTCGGCAACACGCGGCCCGCGGACGTCGACTACCAGTCCGAGAATGTTTTGGGCTTGTAGAGTTAATATCACTAGTGTATTTTGCCGCCTTGTGGCCCTTGCCTGCCAATTGGCATTGTTCATTTTTTTTTAAGCTGTGCTTTTAACACCTTTATTTGATAAAATGGACTATTTCAAGCAACTAATTTGAATATTATGCTTTTACGTAGCTTTGTTAAATTAATAATAAATATTTTTTCGCTGTTTGATAATTCGTGAATTTAGACAGAATCCCAATTCGTTCGGCTGGCTATAAAAAAAAAACGGCTTTGTCTATGGTTTTGTTAGATTTGACAGTGACACGTGACAGTTGCCATAGCCAAACTTTTTTTTTTCATTTTTGTTGCAAACATTCGATGCTGGATTCTGTCTAATAACCCGGTCGTTCGGTCGAACAAAGGTTCAAAGTACGGACAAGATAAATCGGATAATTGATGGTTTTCCTCGAAATGGTTTTCGAATTGGAGCATACTAAAAAAAATGAACAATGCCAATTGTTGCCGACCGCTGCGATATACTGTCGATTAGTTTGAGCACAGCCCCGCTAGCACGAGAGCTCACGAAAGTCGCGTCGCGCGCGAGTAGTACCACCCGTCTCTTTCTTGTTGGTACAGTAAGAAAAGGACGGGCAATCTATCTCGCGCGCGACGCGACTCTTGTGCGCTCTCGTGCTAAACGTGCAGACAGTATCGATATTTTTAGAGTCTGTTTTACCACTGTCAAGTTCCAGTTATCTACGATGACGTCTCTATCTGTTTCGTAGTAATAGAGATGAAATCATAGATAACTGACACTTAAGATAGCTGGAACTTAACAGAGGGTGGTGGAACTGGCCCCTTGTAGACTACAATACTATCGATAGTATCGATACTTTCAACATGAAGCTACCGTGAGACTTGATAATTAGTATAATTACACAAATGGATAGCTCATTTATAAAAGGCGAGTGATGCTCGACATGTTTCGGGCTAGTTTGTAGTCCTTCCTCTTGGAGAGCTCGCCCCGGCGGCATCGAAACGAAAACTGCGCCGCCAGCGCTCTACTCGCGCGGCTTCTCGACGCAACTGACAGAGGCGCACAACTACCCTCGTTTTCCAAGAGGTACGACTACGAACTAGTCCGAAACATGTCGAGCGTCACTAGACTTTTATACGTGAGTTATCCGTTTGTGTAATTATAGTATCGATCTTTGACGTCGAATAAACGATGGTAACGGTATAGTGAAGGGCATAAATATGTGTGCGTTACCAAGACGTCAAAAACATCTATACACTTTTATGCCAAACAAAAACGTCGGTGACACATATTTGCCATGACGGCTGTATCGATATTTATACCCTCGACTGTGCCATAAACTATTGATACCTTTATTTCAGTGCTATCGACAGTATTGCTTTAACCTTTTCGACGCCAACGACACATCAGCACCGCAGGTTCAACGCCAACGACCTATAAGTCCATTTCAATGCAAAAGCAACCTTCGTTCAATTGGGTTTCGGTTCAACTTAAGGCTCGCAATAAAGTAAATAATAATAATAATAATAAATAAATATCTTGGGACAAATTACACCAATTGACCCAGCCCCAAACTAAGCAAAGCTTGTACTATGGGCACCAGGCAACGGATAAACATACTTATATAATGTAGATAAATACATACTTAAATACATACAACATCCATGACTCGGGCACAAACATTCGTATTCATCATACAACTGTCTGCCCCTGCCGGGATTCGAACCCAGGACCTCTAGCTTCATAGTCAGGGTCACTAACCACTAGGCTATCCGGTCGTCAAGTCTGGCGTATTGACGGCTCTTGTGTATGACGTGGCGGCGAAAAGGTTAAGGGAGACCGAGGCGAGTTGAGACAGAGGTGAGTTGATACAAAGCCTTTTTCTCTGTACCTATGACAGTTAGCGAGGTCACAACTTCACACAAACTGTGAAGTGTAGAAAGTGCTACGAATTAGCGAAGTTACCAGCCCGATAAACTGTCACAGTTCAGAGAAATCGCCTTTGTATCTCACCTCTGACTCAACTCGCCTCGGTCTCCCCTAAAGGTCTTCGCACATTAAAACAACTCAACGGCGTCTCGACTCTATGCTAGACGTTGAAATTTAAGCCCTGTGTCATATGTTCTAGGTTTAATTTAAAAAATATATTATAAAGTAGTGTACAACGAGTGGCCTACGCATCGTACACTAAAGGTCAACCCCGACACGTTTGTCACGCAATGACCACACGTCGTCCACGCAACGACCACACGTTGTCCACGCAACGACTATGCGTTCGTTGACTGCGTTGACTGCGTTCGTCCACTCGTTGACACCGCGTTGTCCACTCGTTGACAACGCATTGCCCACTAGTGACCATTGGGTGGATCAACTAGTTGACTACTCATCGAGAGTGTGAGTTGAGTTGGTGTCGGATTGGCGTGGAGTTGGTCTAATGTGCGAAGACCTTTAAGGTGAAGGTTATAACAATGGCATTTTTCCATTAAAACTTGCGGTACCGTAACTGTAGCACGTTACTGTAACCATTAACCCTAGTGCACGTGGCTCGCGAGTGGAACGCCACGGCACACTAGACCGACCGCTTAAAGGAGCCCTCGCCCGCGCGGTACAGAGGCGCGGGGTCGACCGCGGGGGCCGAGAGGTGCGGGCGGCAGGCGCACCCGCCCGCACCGAGAGAGCTCCCCGCCGTCCTAGGACTCATATAAGCGAGTAATTCCCATCTTCCAACCTAGCAACCCCACCCAGGTTGGATATTGGGAAATGACAGTGCCATCTTCCAACCTGTCTCGGGTTGGATAGTGGGAACAAAATTTGTTATTATTTTTCTTCCCATCCTCCAACCTGTACTGAATAGGGTACAGTCACAAGTAATTGTATATAATCAAGTAGTTGGTATGTTTATATGTTTGTATTTATGTAGGTTTGTACATTTGTCTGTATCTAGATTTGTCTGGTGATAGCGTGTAGGCTTGTTTTTTTTATATATGTGTATTATCTCCTAGCCTAGCACAATCAAAAACCTAAATACCCAATCGTCACGCAAATTGGCTCAAGAGTGATATCATAGCTCTTCACATTTTAAAGGAATTAATATTATATGTAAGCACTTTTTTGTTTTTTTTTTGTTTGTGATTGTACTTATGTACAGGTTGGAAGATGGGAAGAAAAAGTAATAACAAATTTTGTTCCCACTATCCAACCCGAGGCAGGTTGGAATTCCCAATATCCAACCTGGGTGGGACTGCTAGGTTGGAAGATGGGAATCACTCGTTTAAGCGGTCTACCTACAGGGTTTTTAGTTACTGTAACTTCTTCGTTCTTTTAAAATTGTAAAACTATGTTATTCCTTCAGGTGCACGCGGTATACCGCCAGTCCCTGGACACGGACCACATATTCTGCCGCAACCCGTACTTGCGGAGGACCGACCCGAACCAGGTCTTCTTATCCCCAGCTCCTCACCTAGACGCAGCATCCCTCGTCACAGACTCCGCCGTCCGCCGCTTCGGACGCGCCGACGGCGAAGACATAAACTACGTCCACATAGGCCCTGACGGCCCCGATGACTCCCCAGGAGTCCTGGGGCACAGACCGAACAGGTCCAACATCACCCATCTCAGCATAACTGGCTTCAGATATATAACGGACCGGAGTTTGATGCATTTAGCCACTGCTGCTCCTAATTTGGTGTTCATAGATTTTTCCGAGACCAATGTTACGGCCCAGGGTGTAGAAACTTTTAAGAGTCTCAAGCCGGATTGTGAGGTTATATTTAGTCCGTACGTTGAGAGGAAAGAGTAAGGTTTGTCTTTAGTTCGAGAGCGTTGGGAGCCGTGTCTGTTGGCGCTTGTAATGTATAAGTTGAGGGTTCTGTTTTGAAGTTAGGGGGAGGGGTGGGGGGGGGGGGGGGGGGTTTACGTGCAGAATATGTTAGCTGTGACCGTGAGTGTTGCTTCTGTCCCGATGCTAACAAATTCTTTTGTGCAAACAGACGTAGAGGCTACGAATAATAATAAGTCAAGAAGCGTAACTAAGCCCGAAAAATCATTCCACGCGAAGTGAACCGCAGGGGGCGGGGCTTAAAATATGTACCGCGCGGCGAATTAGTTCGGCCGGGACGCTCGAGCCGTTATCGTGACGTTATTATTGTATTTTTGCGCTAATACATTAGAAAAATATGCCATCGTGTTGTGTGAAGTGGTGTAGAAGCCGTTCAGATATGAAAAATAGAGGACTCACCTTTCATATGTATGTAAATAAATATTTTAGGACACCATACTTGACGACTGGATGCATGCGATCCACGCACCCTTTCCTTACCGCAAGTGGGCGGACACGATCACGACGCGCGAACTAATCGCGTGCAAGTATTGTCTATCGGAGTGACAGGTGTTACGTTTGCATTGCTGTTGGTTTGTGTGCGTAAGTGGAATAACAATCGAAGCGCCAACTGTTCTTGACTTATTATTATTCGTAGCGTAGAGGTTTTTTCGTTCTGTTTGCGTTCATGAAGATTCTGGCAGTATTCTAAGAATGCTTGCTCGCTTGATGTAGATGTAAAGCGTGCGGACAGTTGCTTAGGTTAGAGTGTTGAAAACCACAGACTGACATAGCAACGAGCGTTCGTTCGGCTGATCTTGACGTGTATTCTTGGGGCCCGATTTTTGAAAGCGCATCACTCGAAATTAAGTGAATAAGTAAGTAAATGCTTTATTGTACAAATATAAAGAAACAGATACAATTCTAAAAAAATAAAAATACATACAGTTTGACAACAAAAATAATGCTCCACGATGTACCTGCGCAGTATACCAATTTTAGTAGCGCGGGAAACTCTGGCGCTGTTATTGGTCGATCGATTTCGTACCAACAATGGCAAAATCGTGTAAGCGGGACAGAGCTAAGAATGCAAAGCAAGCAATACTCTGCCAGTTGCGCTTGCAAATAAAGTTCAATATAGATTATTTACACGTTCGGCTACCATCGGAAACTGTAGGCTTATTACCTAACTCGCTCATAATCGCCATCGTGTTCATTTTGACAGTTCTTGTATGAATGTGACAGCTAGCTGATTCCGATGCCAATTGTCAACCCATACATGAACTGTCAAAATGAACACGATGGCGATTGCGAGCGAGTTAGGTAATAAGCCTACTGGTCTGCGCTTCTCTGCGCAAACGAATACTGCCGATGCGCATTATATTTGTTGTCATACTGTACATACACATACACAAATCACGTCTTTATCCCTTACGGGGTAGACTAAAGTAACAGATACCTACAGGCCACATTTAGCAAGATTGTGGGCGTATAGGTAGTGATGGGTTGCTAGCCTCATCGCCTATAGTATGATTCCTAACATTTTCCCCTATTCCCTCGGTGGGCTTTTACCATCTGCGCGGGTAGAGAAGCAATTGGTACATTCTATGTTTTTTCTTTGCTCCCAGACCAGCATGGAAGAAAAAAAAAATAACATTAATATATGCACAAAGGCGAACTTATCCCTATAAGGGATCTCTACCAGTCGTTAACTTTTGAGTAAATGAGAGTAGCATTAAAGTGGTATAAATCTGCTTATATCTTCCAAACTACAGCTCTAATCAAATTTTTGACTAGTTCACAAGATTAATGAGAGCCGTAAGTGTTTTCTAAGCTACTCGTATTTCAAATTCAGCACAATTTTTGACCACTATCGAGTGGTATTTTCACATGTGCTTTCAAAAATTGGGCCCTTGGTCTTTATTTTTGCTTGTTGCCATTTTGGTGTAAATATTGAAAACGGTACCCAAAATGATCAAGAAATAATGCTAGCTCTATGTTCTTTTGATCTAAAGTCACTCACACAAATCACGTCTTTACGGGGTAGACAGAGCCTAAGGTAACAAGATCTAAACGCCACGTTTAGCATGATTGTGGGCGTAAAAGGGAATCAAAATAGTGATGGGTTGCTAGCTGTATCGCCTATAAAAGTCATGATTCCTATGCCCATTCCCCAGATGGGATTTTACCATCAGCGCGGGAAGAGAAGCAACTGGTACATTCTATGTTTTTTCTTTACTCCCAGGGGGCGTTCAAGTATTACGTAACGCAATTTGAGGGGGAGGGAGGGTATCGTAAAACGTCACGATGCGTTACGGGGGGGGGGGGGGGGGGGCGGTCTTTTTTACAACACGTCACGTAACGTTTTCTTTTTTTTAATATGGAAATATGGAAATAAAACTGCCAAGTTAACCAACTACGCATGTATTGCGGGTTAAACATCTCTTGTTTTATTTAGTAAAATCTGTCTAGTAGTTTCGGAGCCTATTCAATGCAAACAAACAATCAAATTTTTCCCCTTTATAATATTAGTATAGATTATTACCGTAAAGGCGATTAAAACTATAACAAGGATATTATAGCGACTTTTTTGTACTTTGCGCAACATAAATTTTGACACTTGGGTAAAAATGGTCACTTGAGTGTTACGTAACGTTTAGAGGGGGGGTACAGAAAAACGTTACGGTGCGTTACAAGGGGGGGAGGGAGGGTCAAAAATCTTCAATAATTGCGTTACGTAATACTTGAACGCTCCCACAGACCAGCATGGAAGTAACTTAACTTTAAGCTTTTGTGTATTAGGTTTTTTTGGGATAGGTTTGAGAATCCGAAATACGGGTAGTTAGATTAGAGTATTCTCTAAGCTTGGAAATAATAAATAAATGAATATGGGACAAATGACACCAATTCACCCAGTCCCTAACTAAGCAAAGCTTGTACTATGGGTACCAGGCAACGGATAAACATACTTATATAATGTAGATAAATACATACTTAAATACATACAACATCCATGATTCGGGCACAAATATTCGTATTCATTATACAAATGTCTGCCCCTGCCGGGATTCGAACCCGGGACCTCTAGCTTCATAGTCAGGGTCTTTAACCGCTGGGCTATCCTGAAAATATATATATGATAGACTCTGCTGTCGTATCGTTTTAATATTCAAATTCTAAACGACATTGAAAATTAGAACAGGATTTTTCCGAAAAGCAAAGCTGTGGCCGGGATTCGAACCCGGATCCTCGTCATTCCGTGATGCGTGCAGATAACCTATGGGTGTAGCTGTGTACGGAATGATGATGATCCGGGTTCGATTCCCGGCAATACCTATACTTTTTGGATTTTTCTGTTATTTTTTTTGATTGTCAAATGGGCTTTTGCTTTGTATTGAATCTTACCTAATTAAAATGGCGACCAAATTTTTTATTATAATTGCCTATTATTTTTATTATGTTCAATATAGTTTTATGAACACTACCCATGACGGGCTTTTCTCGTTTGTAACCGCCACAGTGGCGTGCACGCCGAGGTAGGCAGGAGGAAGATGACGCAATACTGCCCTGGAAATCCCCCACTGCACGTCCCAGCCTGTACCTTCATGGTATAGTGGGGGAAGAGATGGTGGGAATGTTTTCCCCGCTCTGCCCCTTGGGTAAAACTGGGTATAGTTCGATACATCTGTCTCGCTCAATTGTACGTATGAAAGAGACGGGAAGTCCTTATACTAAAGTGTTCAAAGTTTATAATCCTTTATGATAGTTCAAATTATTTTAAGATTAATTAAATAATTTAGATTGTAAGATTGAAATGATTGTTGAATTTATATGTGTGTAAATTTATTTTTCTGTATTGATTGGTTGCTGGTTTAAAAGCTGACTTAAATAAAGTATATTCTACTATGAAATGAATCTAGAATCACTTTTTGATTTTTTTTTATGTTTACTTTCACGGTTTTATCGCCAGAAATTAAATTTCTAAGAGTGTTTTCCATAAAAAAAGTTCATGTGAAGATAAATAAATAAATAAATGTGTACTTTTTTTCCAGAATTTAACTATTTTAGTTTTATATACAAGAAAAAATGTGTCCCAAAATTTACATTCCAGTATGTCACTTTTTATTATATGGTACCTATGTGTATGGAACAGGGATGTTGCGGATCCACTTTTTTCCACATCCGCGGATGCGGATGCGGATGAGGATCTGTATAAAAAACGTAAGTGTTGGGTTGGTAGAGTTAAAGAACACAGTATTATTTACAGTCACAACAAAACAGTAAGGAGCCGCGTCACCGTCACCGATTCACCGAAGTCCGAAACAAAATTACCGCTTTCCTATTGGTCAATCAGCACGCGCGGCCGACGCGTGCCACTCGCCGGGCCCTCCCCTTTCTTTCAGGTCGCGACCTGCTACACATCCGCATCCGCTTCAGCTCCGCATCAATTTATGCGGATGCGGATGTCGAAATTGATGCGGATGCGGATGCGAATATTCGCAACATCCCTAGTATGGAACGTGACGAACAGGAATTAAATTTTCAAATCTGGGATACATTTTTTCTTGTATGAGAATCGATATGGTAAAATTCTGAGTAAGAAAAACCCAAAATATTTAAATTGTGGAAAAAATTTCATGTGGACTTTTTTTTTGGAAAACTCTCCCAAACGACACTGAAAATTAAAACACCTAGAAAAATCCGAAAAGTAAAGCTATGGCTGGGAATCGAACCTGGATCCTCATAATTCCGTACGTACACATGCATAAATCACGGCTATATCCCTTACGGGGTAGACAGGGCCTAGGTAACGAGACTTGAGCCACGTTTAGCATGACGCATAGATGGAAAGGTGGATCAAAATAGTGATGGGTTGCTAGCATCGCCTATAACATGATTCCTAAGATTTTCACCCATTCCCTCGACTCGATGGGCTTTTACCTTCTGCGTCATTCCGGGTATAAAATGCCTGGAGAGAGATCTCTTTGTGGTCATACTCCACGAACAATGATGCGTGAGTCACGAAATGATGAGGATCCAGGTTCGATTCCCGGCCATGGCTTTACTTTTCGGATTTTTCTGTTTTAATTTTTAGCGTCGTTTGTAAATTTAAAGTATATTTTGTTGCCATAAGTTATTATATAAAACAGGGGTGGCCAACAGGTCGATCGCGACTGTTAGTCCAGTCGATCGTGGCAAGGCAAAAAATATAAATACGTAGACCAGACTGCCCAACGTTATCACCAACTGCATATTTAAGGTTTCATGAAGTATGTAATTAGTAGATCGCACAGGGTTTCGTTAGTAAATAGGAGATCTTGGGTCTGATCAAGTTGGCCACCCCTGATATAAAAAGTACCTAACAGAGATATAGGTGCATTCAACATGAAACTACCGTGAGACTCGATCATAGTTACACGAACGGATAACCCGCGTATAAAAGTCGAGTGATGCTCGACATGAGGATGGACTACGAACTAGTTCGAAACATGTCGAGAATTGCTCTACTTTTATACGCGAGTTATCCGTTTTTGTAACTGAGATATAGGTACTACTTTGACCGTTTCAAAGTTGCTGTAAAATCTTTATTTGTTCATATGCGGTGAATGGGCATGTAGATGCAAAGGCGATCGATGGAGACATCTATTGGAAGCAGTAAACGCGGATAAAAATTAATTATTTCGTAATTAAATTATCTATCTATCTAATCAGCCCACATCCACCCACTGCTGAGTAAAGGCCTCTTCATTTTGCCCGGTCCCGTGCCAGTCTCATCCACAGTTTCCCAGCCGAATGACAGACGTCATCTGACCAACGGGCTGGTGGTCTGCCCACTGACCTTCGACCCAGTCTCGGCCACTCTGTGACCGCCTTCGACCATCTGTCGTCGTTCTGTCTTACCAAGTGCCCCGCCCATCGGCAATTCAGCCACAGTATATATATATATATATATATATATATATAAGCTAAAGCAGTAAGGAAACTACGAACAAATCGGTTGAAACGAAACACGCACACAGGCGCGCGCTTTATACGGCCCCTAAGCGGACCTCGTCCACTCCGCTCAGGCTCGGGTCCGCTTAGGGGCCGTGTAAAGCGCGCGCCTGTGTGCGTGTTTCGTTTCAACCGATTTGTTCGTAGGTTCCTTACTGCTTTAGCTTATATATATACTGTGCTTCAGCTGTGTTATCCTAGTTCCGACATCCACCACTAGTCCGTTCCCGAATTTCGGAATTGGGGATGTGGTCAAGAAGTGAGATGCCCAACTACTTTTTAAAGTTAAGGTAGTTCCACAAGAGTTGAGGTGAATGATCACACACAAGTAGATACAGTTTGACAACAAAAATAATGCTCCACGATGTACCTGCGCAGTAGGCCAATTTTAGTAGCGCGGGAAACTCTGGCGCTGTTATTGGTCGATCGATTGCGTACCAACAATGGCAAAATCGTTTAAGCGGGACAGAGCTAAGAATGCAAAGCAAGCAATACTCTGCCAGTTGCGCTTGCAAATAAAGTTCAATATAGATTATTTACACGTTCGGCTACCATCGGAAACTGGTCTGCGCTTCTCTGCGCAAACGAATGCCGATGCGCATTATATTTGTTGTCAAACTGTACATGAAGTATTGATTGCAAAAATGAATGAATAAAAATACTTGAATATTTGGCTACTCCGAAATTTGAAGGTTCGTGTCCTGACGTCCTCACTCTCGTATAGATAGCTATTAGTGTGAGCGAGATGGCACGAAACGAGCTTCGGGATAGGCTGAATCAATTGGAGCTCTGCATTGGCTTGGTACAAAAACGCCTTTGTATTCAGAAATTACGATTTTATTTAATGGTTCATTGCATTGTAAATCGAATTGTCACTTGTTTACTGCTGTGATGTCTCGGAACAATTCTTAGAGAGCTTGTATTATCTGATTGTGAGGGTCAATGTGGAGAGTACCAGTGTTTTCTTTTCACATTATATTATATTAATTTAAATTTTTTTTCACATATGTTATTCCAAAGTGTTTTATAACTAAGTATTTTTAGATGAAAAGTCTGAATGTAAGAATAAGTTATGAAATAAACGTCTCGAATATAATGCTTGTTTTATTAAATACTAGCTGTTGCCCGCAACTTCGTCTGCATAGAATTCGTGTTATTCCAGACGATAATCTATGTATGTTCCGAATTTCATCCAGATCTGTCCAGCCGTTCTGGCGTGAAAGAGTAACAAACATCCAAACATCCATACTCACAAACATTCACATTTATAATATTAGTAGGATATTATTAGTATTATTACCTAACTCGCTCGCCATCGCCATCGTGTTCATTTTGATAGTTCTTTATGAATGTAATGTACCTAATAGATAAGTACTTGAAGGTCTGAGAAAAAGTTGCTTCAAAACTAAAGGTTCTGGCTCCTATTTCACTAACTTGACATATGTCAGCGACAATTCTAAATGTAAGGCGTAGTCAACAATACCGTCTTCACCATAAGGGCACACGGCCGTGCCCAGAACCCTCTCCGGGGGCTCCGAAGGACCGACAATTTCTCTCACACATTTATTCTCAAAACATTTTTGTCGGGCATTTTTTCTTCCATGCTGGTCTAGGAGTAAAGAAATAGAATTTACCAGTTGCTTCTCTTACCGCGCAGGTAAAAGCCCATCGAGGGAATGGGCGAAAGTCTTAGGAATCATGTTACAGGCGATGCGGCTAGCAACCTATCACTATATTGATTTCCGTTTCCACCTAACACGCCCTTAATCATGCTAAACGTGGCCTTAAGGTTTTGTTACCTTAGGCTCTGTCTACCCCGTAAGGCAGGGGTTCCCAAAGTTGTCTGGGCTACGACCCATCTAACACAAGTTTACAAACTTGGGACCCACCTCTAAGAAATTCAACCGTTACCAATATGAAAAAAGGACTTTTCAAATAACAAACGAAGTCTTAATAAATAAATAAATAAATAAATATCTTGGGACAAATTACACCAATTGACCCAGCCCCAAACTAAGCAAAGCTTGTACTATGGGTACCAGGCAACGGATAAACATACTTATATAATGTAGATAAATACATACTTAAATACATACAACATCCATGACTCGGGCACAAGCATTCGTATTCATCATACAACTGTCTGCCCCTGCCGGGATTCGAACCCAGGACCTCTAGCTTCATAGTCAGGGTCACTAACCACTAGGCTATCCGGTCCACCAATAATTTTTTTTTGGTGTGTCGTTCTACAGGCAGGGCCCACTTAATATTCCCTCGCGGTCGCGACCCATGGCTTGGGAAACCCTGCCGTAAGGGATAAAGACGTGATATATGTGTATGTATTTTTTCGGACATGTTATTATAATTCGCTTTTTTTACTTTCCAAAAGGGCACCAAATTCTTTGTGCCCAAGGGTCCCACCCTAGTTTAAGACGGCCCTAGTAGTCATCATGAAGCCAGCCGGCGTTCAGTCTGGTCGAGTTCGCAATGTCAACAGAATTGTCATTGTCACCGACATTTGTCGTGTTTCAATGACCCTCGTGATTGACAAGAAATTTGGCACGCTCAAGCGTAACGACAAATTAGCACTTGGTCTTAGGACGGCCGGTGGCACCGCACCCAGAGGTACGTATTAAGAGCGTTTAAGTATGTATACATACATACATACATACATACGTATACATAAATGGGCGAAGACCAAAAAGTTACACACCGTTAAAAGTTGCGTTAGTAGGTAGCAGTGGCGTGGCGTCCATAGTACTCGATTCCCACCGGCTTGCCTATTTTAAGGCAGTTGGACACTTTTATTGTGCAGAATTAGAGAAAAAGGCTAGTTAAATTGCCTTCGGCTTGCCTTCCGGTATACTTGACGCCACGCCACTGGTAGGTAGTTAAAATTACCTCTGACTTTTTACACCGGTTTCCTGCAACTTTCACGATGTCGGCTTTCGGAAATTGGACCTCTGAATGTTCAACGCATCCACCGACGCATATATGCGTTTTCGTGACTTTCGCTCAGTGTTGCTGTCATAATTTTACAGGCAATTGAACGCACACGTCGTTGGCACCTGAAGAAGTCAGAATTAGTCGTTTATAAAATTGTTTTTTTAACAAAAGGCCTTTCAGTCGTGGCTCAAATGTTTCGTCATGCAGGTAGAAGCGAATGCGTTAACCGTAGTTTAACCGCGAGCTAACTGCTGCTTGGAGCCACCGGGCGCGCAGACCGGGTCAGGTTAGCACGCACTCGCTAAGAGCACCGTTACCCGGACCTAGATACAAACAAACAAACAAACATTGGTCTCTGCGGCTCTTTTGTGCTCCACTTCTCTAGTCTAAGTTTTCACTCAAAAAAACATTTCGGACGCGTTCACGTGCCGGATGTGCTCGGGACCTTTGCTGCGAGAATTCGACTCGCTCTTGGCCGGTTTTAGGGATCCGTAGTCAACAAGGAACCCTTAGTTTCGCTGTTCGTCCGCCCGCAGGTCCTTAGTACTACAAAGCTGTAATTTGACAATGTGCTTATTACGAGTACCTACTTATAACAGAGATATAATTTATTCACACATATTCTATAAACTAAACATGAAAATATACATTAGAAAGTAATAACAAATAAAAATTGAAGACTAAATTAATTAACTATAAAAAATTTGTCAAGTCAGTCTGTCAGTCGGTGTGTGGTAGGGCAACACCATCATCGAAGCCAAACGTGTTCTAAATATGGCAGTTATTATACGAGCTCTCAGCCAGTCCAAGATGCAAGACAAAGATCAGTCCCAGCGAGATGAAAGTGCTTCCTCGAGGTGTTGTTACTTATAACAACATACATACATACATATATCACGTCTTTATCCCTTACGGGGTAGACAGAGCCTAAAGTAACAAAACCTTAAGGCCACGTTTAGCATGATTATAAAAGGGCATATAGGTGGAAAGGGAAATCAAAATATAACAACTATACTTTTTTTTTTTTTTTTTTTTTTTTTTTTTATATGAATAGGAAGGCAAACGAGCAAGTGGGTCACCTGATGGTAAGTGATCACCACTGCCCATAGACACCCGCAACCCCGGAGGGATTGCAGATGCGTTGCCAACCTAGAGGACTAAGATGCAATGCCTCTTGTGCCCGTAATTTCCCCGGCTGTCTTACTCTCCACACCGGAACACAGCAGTGCAAGCACTGCTACTTAGCGGCAGGATTAGCGAGTAAGATGGTGGTAGCGATCCGGACGGACCTTGCACAAGGCCGTACCACCCGCAACTATTTTACTCAAGCTACTACTATTTTATTCAAGTAGAATTTAAGTATTCTTACTGTGTTTTATTTTGAAAAAAAATGACTTTCTGCCAAGTTTCTCGCGGCGCATTCTTCTTGGCAATGATGGCCTTCCGAATGCGCTGGTAGTTTAAAAAAATACATGTAAAAGAGCCCTTGGCGGCCAATTTCAAAAATAAAAATTTGATTTTCTGGATCTTCCATGCTGGTTTGGGAGCAAAGAAAAAACATAGAATATACCAGTTGCTTCTCTACCCGCGCAGATGGTAAAAGCCCATCGAGGGAATGGGCGAAATCCGGTCGTTCTGAAAATTTAAAATTTGGTATGAAGGTAGTAAGTAATAAGTCAAAAAAAATCTATGTAAGTAACCAATATAAAATGACCTCGCACTGCCTACATTCTGCTTAAGAGCAGGTCTGTGCTGACACTGGATATTATATTTAAGCACTTGGCCGATTTTTTACCGAATACTCGCGCAGTAGGTCCCTAACGTAATTTTTTCTACTTTTCCTTACTCAGTAAAGTTTGGGAAACAATGTTACACAAGCATATGCTTTGTACCCAATAAATGACCTAATTATCTGTGTACCAACATGTCAACATTTGTGACAGTCTCCTTTCCGGTCAAGTTACTTATCTTTATTTACGAAAAAACCGCATCCAAAAGCCAGGTCACGGAAACGGGCACAAAAATAACTAATAAACTTAAATTATTCGCTTAAACATAGCGACATTTACTTACTTTCGCTCAAGCTTAACCTGTCTTAGACCTAACAGTAAAGTTATTCAGTTGAGCAAAAAGCGCGGCCAGTGACAGACGTGGTGGCCATTTTGAATTCGCGCTTTTTTTTAATCGCGCTCGAATTTACGTTTTTAAAAAAAGTGTAGTGATGTGACAGTTAGTTCGACGATTCAGTGACTTTCTAACTTTTTTTTAACTGTTTCGGCGACTCGGATTTTAAGTCTGGTGGGTACTTTTTATTTATTGTGAATTTGAACGATTTGAAGATAGGTAATATTAATGTCAAAATAAAAGGGGAACTCATTTTACTTTTTTCTACATAAGCACATAGTTAATTAAAAATAAAATCTGTCATAAAATTCATTTGGGAAGATATTTAAGAACATGTACACCGATTATGATTAATATTTGTGGATTTTATTTTATTGTGATTATGGATTATTGTTTTTTTTTTTCTATTGTTGTTTCTAGCTAGAATATTTACACGCCGTGTAATAACGGTAGAATATGTGATACATACATTCATGTCATAAAATCTTACAGTCTACCATGTACTTTGTGAATAAATTTGATTTGATTTGATTTACTTGGTAGATTACGTGGTCTTGATATACATTGGGTACTCAAGTGCTTGTTTATTAAAAAATACATACATACATAATATCACGTCTTTATCCCTGGCGGGGTAGACAGAGGTAGCAAAACCTTCAGGCCACGTTTAGCATGATTAAGGGCGTATAGGTGGAAAGGGGAGCCAAAATAGTGATGGTTTCCAACCGCATCGCCTAACATGATTCCTAAAATTTTCTTCCATTTCCCTCGATGAGCTTTTACCATCTGCGCGGGAAGAGGAGCAACTGGTATATTCTATGTTTTTTCTTTACTCCCAGACCAGCATGGAAGAAATGTGTTGTGTATGTGTATATACATACACAAACACATAGACAGAGTTTTTTTTACTATCGGAAAGGAAATCTTTATGGATGCCCTAGGCACGGGGATGCCTAGGATTATGTGGGATATACCCGAAGGGGTATACCCGAACTAAGAACTCTCCGGCGTTGCCTCAATCCGGTGTGATGGGGGACGCTACGGGATGCCACTAGGGTTTCACCACAGACGCCCCCCCGGTGGCCCCGGCTTCCGCCAGGACCGCGGCAAGGGGAGGGCCCGTACGCTGGGCCCGTCTTCCCTTAGACAATGAGACCGTGCAATGCAGGTAGGTAATGGCGCGGTAGACAGAGCCTAATCTAACAAGACTTATGGGCCACGTTTAGCTTGACTGTGGGCGTAATAGATGGAAAAAGTAATCAAAGTAGTGATGGTTTCTGTTATATATGTATAGCGGGAGGGTACGCGACCAATGATAACAATACAATACAATACAATAACTCTTTATTGAACACCACATATAACAACCAAAACCGAAAAAAGGTATACAGAATATTACAAGGTAGCAATAACGCCGGTTAAATGCACACTCATTTATTAGGAACAGGTAGACGCTTATATGGGACGCAGCCCGCACACATGCATACACAACAGTTTCCAACCGCGTTGCCTACAACATGACTCCTAAAATTTTCTTCCATTTCCCTCGATGGGTTTTTGCCGTCTGCGCGGGAAGAGAAGCAACTGGTACCTACATTCTATGTTTTGTCTCTGCTCCCAGACCAACTTGGAAGTACCTAAGTAGGTACTTATTTTACTAGTTTTAACTTATATCACTTATATGTAACAATAACAACAGAAGCACGTGGCTGTGGTTTATTTTTAGTCAAAATACTGACCTGCCTGACCGATGTCACGGAGTAGAGCACTGCATCACAATTAGCGCATAATTTTACATAACTTGTTACGTATCGTGTTGCATAGACTGCAAATGCAATAGGCACGGAGCACTAGCAACTGGAGTGGAATTCACCTCATTTTTAGGGTTTCCTAAAGGTTCAGGGCAGTGGCGTAACTATAGGGTGGCAGGGGTGGCAAAATGCCACCCCTGAACCTGCTTGGTCTAGAGCACAGAAGGGACGCTGGAGCCCCATCTGACGAATTTGCCGCGGGCCCCAGACGTTATAGTTACGCCACTGGGTCAGGACCCTATTACTAAGACTTCGCTGTCTGTCTGTTTGTCACTGGGCTGTATCTCATGAACCGTGAGAGCTAGGCAGTTGATGTATTTCTGTTGCCGCTATAACAACAAATGTTTGTCTATATAAGCAACCAATGTAAAATCCATACATACATATGTTAAAGATTGCACGTACATAATGTGTGTGTGTGTGTGTGTGTGTGTGTGTGTGTGTATAAGAACTAAACAATAATAAACAATAAATAATCCAGTGTGGTGTAGGTGTGTTTGATACTTGTTTTACTTCCATGTTACAAAAAACGCCCAGTCTTGCTAAACGTGGCCCGGTAGGTCTTGTTACCTTAGGCTCTGTCTACCTCGTAAAGGATCGAAAACGTACGAAACGTATGCAGACCCTCTTGTGTAAGTTTTCGCATATAAAAGCGTCTCGAACGCGTTCACGTAAACGTCTCAATTACTATGGAATAATTGGCAGCGCCACCTTGCGTATCGAAACGGCAACACACTGTAGGTATGCTTCGTGTAGGTTTTCGGTCACAAAAGACGTCTCGAACGCGTTTGCGTTAAAATGTCAAATACTATGAGAACAGTTTGTTGCCGTTTCGATCCGCAAGTGGCGCTGCTAATTATTCCATAGTATTTGATTTGAGACGGTTACATGAACGCGTTCGAGACTTTTTTATGTGCGAAAACTTACACTAGAGGCCCAGGGGGCCGATTTTTACCACTCGAAAGTGGTGAAAAATTGTGCTGAATTTTAAATACGAGTAGCCTGGAAGATACTTGGGGCTTTCATTAATCTTGTGAACTAGTCAAAAATTTGATTAGAACTGTAGTTTTGAAGATATAAACAGATTTATACCACTTTCGAGTGGTATTTTCACACATGTGCTTTCAAAAATCGGGCCCCTGTTCTCACTGTGTTTGACATTTTAACGCAAAAGCGTTCGAGACGTATTTTGTGACCGAAAACTTACTGATCGATAAAAAATTGCGTCAATAACATTCATTACGTATACTAAATTATACTAACAGATGAGACGACCCGAGTTGACCTGATCAAGTACGAATATTGAGAAGCTATTTGCCTACCTCTGTGCCAGCCAGACTACCAAGAATGTTTACAGCCAAATTAAGTAGGTACTGGCTTAAAGGACTAGTATCCAGGCCATAATCTTTAAAAAAAAAACAAGAATGCTTACCTAGTCTATGGTGAGCACTAGAAAGAAAGAAAGAAGATTTATTCCTTTTTGCAAGACACACAAATATAAGAGAATATACACAATTTAAAGAAAAAAAACAGACATGAAAAATAGATCATCAGCGTTTTTATATAGGGATCGATAGGGTAAAAGATTCTCAATAAGAAATACCCGAAATAGTTAAATTCTGGGAAAAATGTTCATGCGGACTTTTTTGGAAAACGCTCTTATGACGTTATCGTCAGTAAACCGACTTTGCAGACAATCGGTTTTTTTAATTCGTGTAAAGCCGATCTTTGACGTTCTTTGTCAATCTCTCAATTATTTTTATAACCGCATAAAAAATATAAACATAATGATGGTATGTAATTAAATTTCACAAAATGCAGCGTGTTGCAATTGCATAGAGCTATTGTTTCTAAAACCGCGACAGCAACGCGACGGCACTAACAAAGACAGTATCTAAATTTCCTACTAATATTATAAATGCGAAAGTAACTCTGTCTGTCTATCTGTATGTCCGTCTATCTGTCTGACTTTCTGCAAAGTTTCTTGCCGCGCATTCTTCTTGGCAATGATGGTCTTTCCGAATGCGCTGGTAGTTTCAAAAAAGACAAGTAAAAGAGCCCTTGGCGGCCAATTTGCAAAAATATTTTCTTGGATTTTTGATTTCTTTTTTGTCTGTCTACTTCACCGCTAGATCGATTTATTGAAATTTGTTATACAGAGAGTTGGGAGTCCCGGGACTCCCGGGGAAGGACATAGGATAGTTTTTATCCTGGAAAATTGCACAGTTCCATGGGATAGCGATTCTGCGCAGACGGAGTCGCGGGAAACCGCTAGTAAATGGATAAATTAAATCTATTTGCTACTCCGCGATAGTAGTAATAGTAATACACACATAAATCACGTCTCTATCCTCTATCCCTCACGGGGTAGACAGAGCCTAATGTAACAAGCCCTAAAGACCACGTTTAGTATGATTGTGGGCTAGGTGGAAAGGGGAATCAAAATAGTTATGGCTTGCTATATTTTCACTCATTTCCGCGATGGGCTTTATTATCTGCGCGGGAAGAGAAGTAACTGGTCACTCTATTTTTTTTTCTTTAGTCCCAGACCAGCATGGAAGGTTATAATAATAAACAGCCAAGTATTGTCCGTACTTCCTAGATGCTGGGAATTTGAAGACAATGCATTCTTCCATTAGAGATAATGTGAAGACCGCGTGGGTTGTTAGATGAGAACAAATTGCATTTACGTCTAAAAATTATAATAAATAGGTAATTTTTCGCTAGATCTTAACCATGGCAACAGTTCGACACACACACACACACACACACACACACGCACGCACGCACGCACGCACGCACGCACGCACACACACACACACACACACACACACACACAAAAACACACACACACACACACACACACACACACACACAAAAAACACGTCTTTATCCCTTACGGGGTAGACAGAGCCTAAGGTAACAGGTACCTACAGGCCATATTTAGCAAGATTGTGGGCGTACATTCGAACAGTTCGATAGCATGAAAAAAATAGTCTACATTAATGTTTTATCCAGAATTTAACCATTTTGGGTTTTTGTTACTTACTTCCATGATGGCCTGATAGCAAAAAAAAACATAGAACGTACAAAAGGGAATGGGCAAAAATCATAGAATCATGTTACATGCGATGCGGCTAGCAACCCATTACTATTTTGATTCCCCTTTCCACCTACACGCCCACAATCATGCTAAACGTGGCCTTAAGGTTTTGTTACCTTAGACTCTGTCTACCCCGTAAAGGGTAAAAACGTCATATATGTATGAATGTGTTCTTATATGATAGTTAAATACTGGAAAAAATGATCAACTAGACTTTTTTTTTAAATACGATGTTACGAGATCATTCGTCCGACTCGCGCTTGGCCGCTTACTTCCGGCCATCGACCCCGGACGAACACCGCGGTCCAGTGAATCAGCACGTGACGATCTTCGCGTGGATCTGATGATAATGACACCTGAGATCGGAGGAAAAAGAAACACGATAGACTAGTAGTAGTAGTCTGACTGCTTGCCTTTCTTTGTAAACTTTATTATTCGCACATTATTCCGCAGCAATGGTGCCTATGCCTAATTTAATGAGTAGGTAACTAGGTACTTCTTTACTCGCTTTGTACGCGTGCTGTTATTTTTATTATTCTCTGTACGACTTGTAGCATTTAACATTGTATCTGTATGGAAGGGTCCTGTAACACAGGGTATCCTAGCACAGGGCCCTTAGTTGTAGCTATCCTCCTGTATAATTTGCTTGGAATAAACACTTTTTCATTTTATTTTTTTCATTATTCCTTTCTGTGTCAGGTTATCTGGAAGAAATCCCTTAGGGATAAGTTCGCCTTTGTACTATTTTCTGTGTACAATACAATACAATACAAATACTCTTTATTGAACACCACAAATCAGTACAAAACAATACAGAAACAAAGAACAAAGTAGACAATAGGCGGTCTTATCGCTTAATAGCGATCTCTTCCACTTACTTCTGTATTTTTTGATTTTTATGTGCAATAAAGAATTTACATACATACATACTAGTCTGTTTTTTCATGTCGGATACTAACTTGACATTCCTTGTGTTACCAGTGGCGTAACTATAGGGTGGCAGGGGTGGCAAAATGCCAGGGGCTAGCTCTACGGGGCCCCGAACTGAGTTGGTTTAGAGCACGGAAGGGACGCTGATGCACTTCTTTATATTGAGGAAGGAGCCCCATCTGACGAATTTGCCGCCGGCCCCAGACGTTATAGTTACGCCACTGTGTGTACTATCAAATGAATCAAGTTTTTTTTATTAGTAACAAGGTCACGTGACAGCTAGTAACAAATAGAAAAATTTGAAGGCTTGCCCACCTGCTATGGGTGGTGTAGCGGTATAGCACGCGTCACGGAATGACGAGGATCCGGGTTCGATTCCCGGCCATAGCTTTACTTTTCGGATTTTTCTGTGTTCCAATTTATGATAAATATCTTGGGACAAATTACACCAATTGACCCAGCCCCAAACTAAGCAAAGCTTGTACTATGGGTACCAGGCAACGGATAAACATACTTATATAATGTAGATAAATACATACTTAAATACATACAACATCCATGACTCGGGCACAAACATTCGTATTCATCATACAACTGTCTGGGGGTGCGAGTCGGGTTACCTCCACGTGTGATTAAGAGCTGCGGTTCGTTTTTGGATCCGTCCGGGGGGAAGAGCAGTGCTTGGTCCGGTGCGCCCTGGGCAACGGCTAATGATTTCCTGGCAGTTTCTGAGGGATATCATTGAACGTTGGCTAAGAGCCCGACAGGGGGGGAGGGGGGTCTTTGACCATTACCGTACAACGTTGCCGACATTTTGTCACAAGATTTTTTAATAAAAATTTTTACATTGACATTGGCGAAATTGTCGTCACTAATAACGACTTGATACGCCACAAATAAAAGAAGAAGAAGAAGTACAACTGTCTGCCCCTACCGGGATTCGAACCCGAATTTTCAGTGTCATTTCACTTTACTATGCGGTTTTATAATACCCCTAGGTATAGCAAGCGTCACGGAATGACGAGGATCCGGGTTCGATTCCCGGCCATAGCTTTACTTTTCGGATTTTTCTGTGTTATAATTTTCACTGTCGCTTAGAAATTTAATCAAGTTTAAAATTCGAACCCCATTCGTTAAGCTCGTTACATCAATTGTTATTTATTCGTGAAATAAAGAAAGTTAATGCAATTCGATTATAATTAAATCACAACGTGGCTCGAGTTACGCGGATTAAATAATTTCACTTCGTATAACTTTGATTGTTGCACGCCCTTTGCGTTTAGGTCAATCAGTTAAATTAAGCGGCCAAGCTTAATTATGCAACGAGACAGAGCTAAACACTTTCTCATTATTCTCTCTGTGTATTAGCATAGAAGTTTCTTCCGAGCGTTTTCCAAAAAAAAAGTCAACATGAAAATGTTTTCCAGAATTTAGCAATTTTGGGTTTTTCTTATAGACCAGTGGTTCTTAACACGTTCACTGCGGCTAAGTATTTCGAAGACTTTCAGTTAGAGCGTCATAGGGTATATAAGATCCGACAAATAACTTTCTGTTAGAGCGTTTGGGGGTCGAAAGGACCTGTTTCACATGCTCGTCTATAAGGGCCGTTATCCGCATAGGTTTGATGAATATTGGTAAAATATGAATTGTAATTCATAGACATAGAGTTGCTCTTGGCACAGCTAAGTTCGTAAGTAGATGGAGCCTCTCAAAACTAATCAAATGTATGTTTAAACTATCGGATCTTGCATGCCCGATATCCGCACTGACATAAAAAACTATCGATAAATTTTTAGGGCTGTAGGGTGTTAAACAAAACATCGATATCGAGCAACATAAATTTTGATTAAAAATAATTGAGCTTGAGATTAATTGAGAAAAAAAGAATTTGATTAAAATTACTCCTACCCAAAGAGTTTTTCAGGTTACACATATCGGTGGGCGTTTTTTGTAAATGTTCTTCTGTTTTTGTGTTGTTTTCACTTTCGTCACCACTAGGCATTAACAGTTTCCGTTTAAATCGCTTAATTTTCACTCATTCCACAAATAAAAAAGTCACAGTGTATATTTCGGTTAATTTCAGAAAAACAGATGGGGGTAACTATCCTTTGTTCTGCACACCCGCACTGCACTAGACAAACTAGCGTTTAATCTAGTGCGGCTATCGGGTCATTGGGCATCGGGTCACTAAGACCCTATAACGCACTAGACGATATTTTTTTACGTTCAGTCGGCATAGGGCATAAAGGATCCGATGAAGTTTTTTTAAAGTAACCGACTACTTTTGGAGAGACAATACCAAAACACTAACTATCTCACTTATGCTCAACAGATAACCTGTATAAACTTGTCCCGCACCAGCGGTGGTTCAAGGAATTTTATCGCCGCACCGTAGGCTAGATGTGCATAGGATCTATTCGACCCGAAACCGCAGTGAACGTGTTAACCGGTGGTCCGCGGACCACTGGTGGTCCCTGGAAGCATCCAAAGTGGTCCGCGGGGCCAATCGAATAAATAATTAGATAAGTGACAAGCAGACACAACGCGTGAATATGCAATTCCATCCATTGGAGCCAATCGAAGCCATACATTAGATTTTTTGTAGTTACTTAGGTGGTCCTTGGCAAGACAAACATTTAGTCAAATGGTCCCTCATGTCTGAAAGGTTAAGAACCACTGTTATAGACCATGGACAAAAAGAAACATGTGAAATGAACCAGCGTGAATGAAGCTTAGCTGTTACTATATCATAAAATAACTCTGAGCGCTATGCCGTCATTTCTGAGCGGTACCGATTTTTTCTCATACATTTAAAAAAAAGATGCACTATCTTCCGGCACCACCACTTTAAAGCGGCATTAGGTTTTTCGACATTTATTTTTAATCATCTATAAGCCATAAAAACGTAAATAATAATTAGTCTTCTTCTTCTTCTTTTCTAATATGGCCCCATCGAACCATGCGATGATTTCGCCAATGTCAAGGTAATAAATACAGTATTCAAAAATCTTGTGACAAAAATGTCGGCAACGTTGTACGGTAGAACATGGTCATAAGACCCCCCCCCCTGTCGGGCTCTTAGCCAACGGATAATGATATCCCTCGGAGACCGCCAGGAAATCATTAACCGGTGCCCAGGGTGCACCGGAACAAGCACTGCACTTCCCTTCGGACGGATCCAAAAACGAACCGCAGCTCTTGATCACACGCGGAGGTAACCCGACTCGCACCCCAATAATTAGTCGTAATTCCTCACTTGTAGGTAGGTACCTGAGAAATTCCATAAATGTACCGCTCAGAAAATTACCTACCTATTTATGGAACGTGACGAACAGGAGAAAAATGCCATAGTAAAATCTGAGACACCTTTTTTCTTGTATGAGAATCGATAGGGTGAACCATTCTGAGTAAGAAAAACTCAAAATAGTTAAATTCTGGAAAAAATGTACATCTGCACTTCCTTTTCTTCTCGCGCAAATGGTAAAATAAAAGCCCATCGAGGGAACGGGCGAAAATCTTAGGAATTATGTTATAGGCGATGCGGCTAGCTACTCATAACTATTTTGATTCCCCTTCCCACCTTATAGTTTCAGTTATCAGTTTCTTTATTCACAAAACAATTTTCATTGTGTATACGAATCCTACTATTAAACGCGCAAGTTTGTAAGTATTGGATGGATGGATGTTTGTTATCTTTCACATAAAAACTACTGAATGGATTTGGATAAAACTTGGAACGGAGATAGCTGATACCCTAAATTAACACATAGGCTATTTTTATCCCAGAGAATTGCGTAGTTCCCGCGGGATAGCGAAAAACTAATTTTTTGCAGACTAAATTGCAGGCAGCAGCTAGTAGGTATTACATAATACAGTTTTACTTAAGTTAACACTAAGTCAATTATAATTATTTGATTCTTAAACACAAAGGAAAAAATTAACACAAGATAACGTCATAAATGAATGAAATAATAATTAAGTAGACCAACATCACTACATACATAGTATAAAACAAAGTCGCTTTCTCTGTCGCCATGTCCCTATGTCCCTTTGTATGCTTATATCTTCAAAACTTCACAACGGATTTTGATGCGGTTTTTTTTAATAGATAGAGTGATTCGCGAGGAAGGTTTTTATGTATGATTCTACGCAGACGAAGTCGCGGGCAGAAGCTAGTTATTTATAAGAAACACAGATTATAAGGAAATTTATTTCATATACAAGGATATTAATTAAAACAAATAAATCTATTAATTTCGAAACAATTCGAAAGTTACTAACATGTTAAAGAAACAAACGTTAGCTAGTTTATAGCATGGACAGCGCCATCTAGTGATTCAAAACATCAATGAAGTTACTACGGGAAACAAACAATACAGTTTGACAACAAAAATAATGCTCCACGATGTACCTGCGCAGTATACCAATTTTAGTAGCGCGGGAAACTCTGGCGCTGTTATTGGTCGATCGATTTCGTACCAACAATGGCAAAATCGTGTAAGCGGGACAGAGCTAAGAATGCAAAGCAAGCAATACTCTGCCAGTTGCGTTTGCAAATAAAGTTCAATATAGATTATTTACACGTTCGGCTACCATCGGAAACTGGTCTGCGCTTCTCTGCGCAAACGAATACTGCCGATGCGCATTATATGTATTTGTTGTCAAACTGTACTAAAGTTTGAATCCGTTAAAGCGACATCTAGCTGGAGTTTGTACATATAAACAACGGCTTCAACAGTACGCGTATTTTTACAATTTGTTGTATTTAGGTATATTACTAACATAGACTTAGGGACGTATTGTGTAAGTTAACAAAATTCTCACGTACTCAATAGTCGTATTTTAATTTCAATAATTTTTATGTCATATATTCATCAACGTTGTAATAAAACTTTTTTAACACTTTTCAAGCTGTCTTTAAATTTATACAAGGTAGTCATTGTTTTAAACTCCGTGGGTAACCTATTGAATAACCTATACGCCCACAATCATGCTAAACGTGGCCTTTAGGGCTTGTTACCTTAGGCTCTGTCTACCCCGTGGAGTACGGGACTTCCCAAACCTGCATTGCACAGGTGCCGCGAAGAGGGAACCCCATCCCGGGGTGGTCGTGGGGCGTCGCAGTGACACAGAGTGCCGTAACGCCTCACATACGACCGAATAGGGAATCCGTGTGGTTTTTAGTGGGTATGCCTGCCGTCGCGGGAGAGCCCCACATACCCCCGGTAACCCCGTATACTAGAGGCTCTTAGAGGTTGGACGTTGCACTTTTTCAACCAAGGAAGCCACCTCGCCCAGGGGTACCTATAGGTAAACTGAGTCACAGTGGCGTAACTATAACGTCTGGGGCCCGCGGCAAATTCGTCAGATGGGGCTCCTTCCTCAATATAAAGAAGTGCATCAGCGTCCCTTCTGTGCTCTAAACCAAGCCAGTTGGGGGCCCCGTAGAGTTAGGGGCCCCTGGCATTTTGCCACCCCTGCCACCCTATAGTTACGCCAGTGCTGAGTCGATACTGACCTGGAGCCAAGAGCAGCCATCGTGCAGGGGGTGCGGGAGGGGGGGGGGGGGAAATGTGGCTCCGCCGCGCTTCACTCTTAAGCTCAATATCTTCGTAAATAAAGTAACTGCATCGTGTTTGGTATCGTTTTCGAATAATTTAAGGATGCTGTATTCATTTTTGATATGATAATTATACATTCTCATATAAAAAAACGAGATTTTTGAAAAAATATGAACATATGGTTTCTAATTTTTTTCAAAAACCTTCTATAATAGTACCGGGCGGAAGCATAAGGCGCATTTTCCACACCATAAAAAAAATGTACCTATGTATGTAATTTGATTAACAGTCTCGACAAGGCACTAAGTACCTATTTATTCATAATTACAACCATAAGCGTTTAATATCAAACAAGGTTTGTTGGACGTGTGAATTTTTTTGTTTAATTACCTTAAGTTTCTACAATTAAAAATGAGTACCTAACGGAAGACTAGCGGTAGCACGCGACCCCGTCTGCGAAGAATTCGCTTATTGCTATCCCGCGGGAACTATGCAATTTTCCGGGATAAAAAGTAGCCTATGTTTTAATCTAGGGTACAGTCTATCTTCGTTCCAAATTTGAAACAAATTTGTCTAGTCGTTTCAGCGTGAAGATGGAACAAACATACACACATCGTCACATCCGTCCATCCTCACAAACTTCCATAAATGTACCGCTCAGAAATGACGGCATAGCCAGTGGCGTAACTATACCATCTGGGGACCGTGGCAAATTCTTTTGATGGGGCCCTATCAGTAAAAATCGTCAGGTTGTACTCAGTTTAATTTTAATATTTTTGAGCTCGCGGCCTCTTGGGCCGGGGCCCTCTTGGGCCGGGGCCCTCTTGGGTCGGGGGCCCCGGGCATTTTGCCAGCCCTGCCACCCTATTGTTACGCCACTGGGCATAGCGCTTAGAGTTATTTTATGATATAGTAATAGTTTTGTGGGTGGATCGCTACCACCATCTTACTCGCTAATCCCGCCGCTAAGTAGCAGTGCTTGCACTGCTGTGTTCCGGTGTGGAGAGTAAGACAGCCGGGGAAATTACGGGCACAAGAGGCATTTCATCTTAGTCCTCTAGGTTGGCAACGCATCTGCAATCCCTCCGGGGTTGCGGGTGTCTATGGGCAGTGGTGAATCACTTACCATCAGGTGACCCACTTGCTCGTTTGCCTTCCTATTCATATAAAAAAAGGCTTTTTTTTTATTTATTTATTCAGAAACAATATATATTGTGTTTGAAAAAACAGGATAGCAATTAACTTAAATATTTACATTGATAATACAAATTTTACAGACAAGATAATGATTATACATTTACACGTCATGTCAATTAAATTAAGTTCTATTCAATTTACTATAATTAATTTCTTAATTTTTGTTCGACCGGCAGTCTCGTCTTCTAAGCTTCATCCACGCTGGTTCATTTCACATGTCTTTTTCCATGGGCTTGTAGTCTATTGTAGTATAGGAATGTGACGAAGGCTAAGTATTGTACTCCAACCTTTTATGATAACCACAATTTAAGTGGCCAGGGGCTTTACCGTTCTTAATGCGATACAATTACGATTCAGTACTCATCTAATTAGGTATGAGGCTAGAAGACGTTCTGTTTCTTTTCCCACGTCACTTATCCCATTACACGGTGTACACACATAGTTACAACTGTAACTGTGAGATAATTCCGAGATTACCGGGAAACTGGAGCAACGGTGGACACGGCACTGAGCATGGTAATGCCTAGACGTTGCTGCGGTTTTATAGGGCCCCATAGGCCCGATTTTAGAAAGCACATCACTCGAAAGTACCACTCGAAAGTGGTATAAATCTGTCCATTAATCACGTGAGGCTCTGAAAGGGGGGGAGGGGTTCGCCAAAAATCACGAAATATCACAAGAGGGGCGGGGGGGGGGGGGGGGGGGGGGTGTCTTTGTGTACTAAGATATCACGTGTATTTATTTATTCGTCAAACGCGCGATTTTTAAACCGAAAAATGTTCCTTAATTTTCTAGAATAAAATTAGATTATACTTTTATTTTATACCTGTTTTTGTAGATTTTGTAGTAATAATCTAAAAATTTACTAAAAAAGGTAGGTTTATTGGTACAACATTTCGGGATTTTCCAATCCCACGGGAAAATCGGGATAAAAAGTATCCTATATCCGTCTCCTGGTTCTAAGCTACCTCCCCACCAATTTTCAGCCAAATCGGTTCAGCCGTTCTCGAGTTATAAACAGTGTAACTAACACGACTTTCTTTTATAAATATAGATTATATGATTATTTTTTTACCAGCTCCAGAATGTTCCACTACGAGTACGAGAAGCGACCAGCTTCGGCGTCCTCCTGCGCAAGCCGCGCTACGACCACCACCGAGTACAGCCGAGACTGCCCGAGCGCGGCCCGAAGTTTCCCGAGCTACTCCGAGCGCAGAGTCTTGCCGAGCGTGGAGCGAGCGCGCCGCCCGCTGCCTCCACGGCCGAGTCAGGCCACACTCTCTCTGCCTAGCAAGACTTCGGTAAGCTACGAGAATAGCCGAACACTCCCGAAGTTTCCAGAGCTAGTGCGGGCAGGATTCAAACTCGCGCTTTAAGGTTATACGCGCCAAGCGTCCTACCAATTGAGCAACCGTAGGCTTATTACCTAACTCGCTCGCAATCGCCATCGTGTTCATTTTGACAGTTCTTGTATGAATGTGACAGCCAGCTGATTCCGACGCCAATTGTCAGCCCATACATGAACTGTCAAAATGAACACGATGGCGATTGCGAGCGAGTTAGACAATCAGCCTGTAGCAACCCTAGCGCCACCTAGTTGGCCTCTACATGACTACTACGACACACGACTAGCTAGCGCCAGTTCTAATGACAGCTGGCACATCGTTCGACATGCCGCTAACGAAGTTTCTCAATGCGGCTGCATAAATACAACTTTCAACTCTCTTCCTTTGGACTTCGGTCCCCAGGCATAACATCTGCCTGAAGAGAGATCTCTCTATTGTGGCACTCCCCACATGCCTACGAGATTCCCGTGGCGTGTGGCGCCATGAAGCGCCCTTGATTACAAGTCACAACTCCTACGTCCTTTACATTGGAAGTCTGATGAGGATGATGTTTCCAGGTACCTCTGAAGGTGTGGCTGATCACCAGTGCGTCGTGCTTCGCCGTCTGCGCGGTGCTCGTGCTGGCCACGGTGGTGGTCACCCGCTGGGGGTACCAGCCGCAGGTCTACGAGACCCCGGTAATGATGATGATGATGATTCTTCCTACTGATTTCTGCCATCCCTCATAGCGATAAAGCCGCCTACAGTTACACTAGCAATTTTCTCTACGTATAATGTTTTCTGTATTGATTATGTAGTACTAGCTGTTGCCCGCAACTTCGTCTGCATAGAATTCTTTTATCGCAGGAATTACGCAGTTTTCCGAAATAAAAATAGCCTATGCGTTATTCCAGACTATATCTATCTATGTTCCAAATTTCATCCAGATCTGTCCAGCCGTTCTGGCGTGAAAGAGTAACAAACATCCATCCTTACTTACAAACTTTCGCGTTTATAATATTAGTAGGATTAATTGTGTACTGTATTGTATGATAGGACGTCCTCACAGTAGGTGGAATGATGGTCTTCGCAAGGCTGGCAAGAGCTGGATGTGAGTAGCCGAGGATCGAGCACTATGGCGTCTAGTTGGAGAGACCTATGTCCAGCAGTGGACCAGTATAGGCTGACGATGATGACAATGTACTCTAAGTTAATTCTCTTTCTGTTTCTTTTCAGGAACCAGTCTACTCCCAACCAATTCAGCAGCCGAAAGCGCTGCCAACTACCACAGAAGAATCTTCAACACCAACAGAATCGAGCTCAGAAGAGCTGGAGAACGACATCCAGTTCCCAATACTAGAAAAACTATCCATGTTCAAGAACATAGTTGCTAAAAGAGAAAAGAAGAAAGACTTCAGCCTATTGGCGAAACCACAGATGCATCCAGTGCACGACGTGGCTTTACACGCAGAAAGAAAGATCGAGAAGAAAGACCACGCGAAACTACCAGAAGACATCGATAAAGATAAAAGAGATCGAGTTATCATCGAGGTAAAAGATAAGAAAGACAAAGTTATACCTGATTTCAAGCCGACACTGCCCGACGTGTTTATTAATAACAAAGACGTGAAACTGCCTGATGGTTACGTAGCGGTTTTAAAGAAAAACGACCATGATTTCTACGAAGAATACTATAATGATGAAAACTTGTATGATGATTACATGCAAAGCAATACAATGACGAGTTATCTGATTGAAAAAGTGCAAGAGCTACATGATTGGATAACGGCCGATCCCGATTTTGAGGTATCTGGTAACCGTTCAAAGAAAACTAACAATGATTTTGGACAGCTGTTGAAAGCTTTGAACGATAGTTTAATCGAGGGTAATGTTAACATAGTGATGACGAAACTGAAGGACATATATTTTGGTGTTAATTACACCAGCAGCAATCATAGCAGGAAGATAATTCTGAGTAATAGCACCGATTTGCTGTCGTTCGGTATCCTGACGCTGGATGTGATGCTGCTCCATAATATTCAGCTCATGGCTTGGGAGAACCAGGTTCGTATTTTTTTATACATCTTTATTTTAATAATTTGTACAAAAGTATTCAGTTGTAGTAGTAGTCGTTTTTGCGGGTGGTAGGGCCTTGTGCAAGGTCCGTCCGGATCGCTACCACCATCTTACTCGCTAATCCTGCCGCTAAGTAGCAGTGCTTGCACTGCTGTGTTCCGGTGTGGAGAGTAAGACAGCCGGGGAAATTACGGGCACAAGAGGCATTTCATCTTAGTCCTCTAGGTTGGCAACGCATCTGCGATCCCTCCGGGGTTGCGGGTGTCTATGGGCAGTGGTGATCACTTATCATTAGGTGACCCCCTTGCTCGTTTGCTTTCCTATTCCTATAAAAAAAAGAAAAAAAAAATAAGTTATAAAAGCACACACATAGTAAAAAATCCTTAAGTTTATTTTTAAAATTACCATCTAAAGATTTTATATACTTGGGCAAATGATTATATTAGTTTATATGGGTATAATGAAATTTTGCCGTGGAGGTTGAAATCGTAAAAATTAAACTTGCATAATCAATCACAACTTAGTAATAAATGTACTGTATGGCCAATAAAAAAGCATGTTCTTTTCGTTAGAAATGTATGAGCATGTATGAAGAGATTGATGAATTTGGATGAAGCGAAAAAGGTTTGTCAGGATCGTAGCAAATGGAATAAAGTAATGTCTGCCTACCTCTATGGAAAACAGGCAAGGCAAGGTAGAAATGTAATTATTAATTTAGGGCCGATTTTTCAATCCTCAGATAAGAACTTAACGGACAGATACCCATAGAGTTGTTCGTCGAATAGGGCCTATCTGACGATTGAAATACCAGCCCTTAATTTTGTAACGGTCATGTGCAGGAAGGGGTCCGTACCAAGATGCTGAAGGACCCCGATGTGTTCGCATTCAACGCTCTGTTCCTGGACCCCGCTAAGGTGGAATCCAAGCAGAACGAGATTTACAACACAGCCGCTTTCTCGTAAGTACAGAAGATAAGTCGCCCATCTCTTTCTAGATGGAACAGAAAGAAAAAGAAGGGTAGTCGTTCGTTAACTCGATTCCGACTCATTTCTAGTTATAGCTGTCATTTTTAGTATGGATCTGACAGCAAGCAGTGGTGTGACTGTAGGGTGGCAGGGGTGGCCAAATGCCAGGGGCCCCTAGCTCTACGGGGCCCCGGACTGGCTTGGTTTAGAGCACAGGAGGGACGCTGATGCACTTCTTTATATTGAGGAAGGAGCCCCATCCGACGAATTTGCCGCGGGCCCCAGACGTTATAGTTACGCCACTGACAGCGAGCGAACGTAAACTGAATCTTGATCGAATTGCATTAAAACGTCATGGTAACCCCCCCAGATCCATACTAAAAATGTCAGCTAAAACCTGAGCTGAGTCGGAATTGAATAGCATTAAGACGTCATGGTAACCCCCCCAGATCCATACTAAAAATGTCAGCTAAAACCTGAGCTGAGTCGGAATTGAATAGCATTAAGACGTCATGGTAACCCCCCCAGATCCATACTAAAAATGTCAGCTAAAACCTGAGCTGAGTCGGAATTGAATAGCATTAAAACGTCATGGTAACCCCCCCAGATCCATACTAAAAATGTCAGCTAAAACCTGAGCTGAGTCGGAATTGAATAGCATTAAAACGTCATGGTAACCCCCCCAGATCCATACTAAAAATGTCAGCTAAAACCTGAGCTGAGTCGGAATTGAATAGCATTAAGGCGTCAGGGTGCGTCACACGCGAGATAGACTAGCATTCTTTTTCTTTCTGTTTGATCTAGAAAGTTCTTCCATGCTGATGGAGCAAAGAAAAAACATAGAATGTACCAGTTGCTTCTCTTCCCGCGCAGATGGTATAAGCCCATCGAGGGATTAGGTGAAATCTTAGGGATCATGTTATACAGGCGATGTGGTCGCTGTGGTTCATCACTGTTTTGATTCCCCTTTCCATCCATACGCCCACAATCATGCTTAACGTGGTCTTTAGGTCTTGTCACCTTAAGCTCTGTCTACCCTGAAGGGATAAAGACGTGATTTATGTATGTATGTATGTATGATCTAGAAAGAGACGGGCGACACAGCTCTCGCGCACTCGTGCTAGCCGTGCTGACATGAAATGACACTGCACGCCCTATGCGTCTATGTTTCATCATCATCAATCATTATCAGCCGGAAAACCTCCATTTTTGCCATTAAACAATTTATTGCATACGTAAATACATACATAAATCACGTCTTTATCCTTTACGGGGTAGACAGAGTCTAAGGTGACAAGACCTAAAGACCACGTTTGGCATGATTGTGGGCGTATCGATGGAAATGGGAATCAAAACAGTGACGGGTTGCTAGCATCGCCTATATAACATGATCCCTAAGATTTTCACCCAATCCCTCGATGGGCTCATACCATCTGCGCGGGAAGAGAAGCAACTGGTACATTCTATGTTTTTTCTTTGCTCCCAGACCAGCATGGAAGAAGTTTATTGCAGGTTACAAATAAACATAACGTTACAAATGGAAAATAAAAATTAATTAAACTGTAATTATATTAAAATCAAATTGGCCTTCGCCTTCTATCTTTAATTTAAATACAGGATAAAAACCATCCTGTATTTTCCCCCGATACTGAAACTGTCTCTGTATCAAATTTCATTAAACTTCAGTTAAGCCGTTTAGGCGTGAAAGCGTAACTGACAGACAGAGTAACTTTCCCATTAAAATATTATTAGTACGGATCAAAGAAAGCGTTTGTTTCAGAAAACGTCAAGGCATTCGTGCAGAGAACATAGACGACTTTGACATTGGCAAGAATCTGCTCGAGAACGTTCTAGAAATTGGAATGAGCACCGCCCGCGCCGCCATACACCTCGGACGAGCATACAAGAGCACCAAGTGAGTTTAACTTGTTATAATTCACAAGCTGGCTTAAAAAGCAAAGCAAGCTAACCTAAAAAGCAAAGCATGCTAACTTAGAAAACAAAGCTCGCTATCTTGAATAGTAAAACACATTCGCTTAAAAAGCAAAGCAAGCTAACTTAACAAGCTAAGAGATAGCTTAAAAAGGAAAACAAGCTAACTTAAAAAGCAAAGCATACTAACTTAACAAACAAAGCTTGCTATTTTGAACAGTATAACACATTAGCTTAAAATGCAAAGCAAGCTGACTAAAAAGCTAAGCAAGCTAACACAAAATGCTAAACAAACTAACTTAAGAAGCAATGCGCACTAACTTAACTAGCAAAGCATGCTAATTTAAAAAGTAAAGCATGCTAACTTGAAAAGCAAAGCAAGCTAGCTTTAAGAGCAAAGCAAGCTAGCTTTAAGAGCAAAGCAAGCTAGCTTAAAAGCAAAGCAAACTTAAACAGCAAAGCAAGCTTACATAAAAAGCAAAGCAAGGTAGCTTAAAAAAAGCAAAGCAATATATAATATATGTAGGTCAAAAAGCTTGCTCGTAATAAATTAATACATACATTACTTTGTAGTCAGGTGTTCTGACCACCAGGCTATGCGGTCGTCAGTAAATGTTTCGTTACAGAATGGTGCTGAGCCAGCTGTCAAACCGTGACACTCTCAACACCAACATACAGCAACAGCTGTCACGTGACGTGGACGGCAACACGCATGCGCTGAATCACCTCAGCACTCAGCAGGTAAACCATATATACATAAATCACGTATTTATCCCTTACGGGGTATACAGAGCCTAAGGTAACAAAACCAAAACCTAATTGCACAGTTCCCGCGGGATAGCGATAAACAAATTGTGCACAGACGTCGCGGGCAACAGCTAATAATAATATATATGTCTGTCTGTCTATGTACTGGTAGAGATCGCTCTGTAGCGATAAGGCCGCCTATTGTTACCTTGTAATATTCTGTATACCATTTTCCTGTTTTGGTTGTTATATGTGGTGTTCAATAAAGAGTTATTGTATTGTATTGTATGTAAGTAACCGACACAAAATTATCTCACACCGCCTACATTTTGCTTAGGTCTACTAATACTGGATTTCATATTCACTTGCCGAATTCGTACGGACGGAACCCTCGGTGCCCGAGTCCGACTCGCACTTGGCCGTTTTTTTCTATTAACAAGGCGTTGAGTTATGAGTGGGTTGGTTTCCTGGCAGGCGTCGCTGGCAGACCAGAAGGGAGTGTACACTGAGCTGGATTGCGTGTGGCTGCTGTACTGCCGGAACTTGGCCCTCACCGCCAAGCTCAACGCGCCGCTCGCCACCATGGCGCGCATAAATGGGTAAGAGATAAACCCCCCCCCCCCCCCCTACATTCCCGCGCATAAATGGGTAAGAGAAACCCCCCTTACACTCCCGCGCATAAATGGGTAAGAGATAAATCTCCCCTACACTCTCGCGCATAAATGGGTAAGAGATAAACCCCATTACACTCCTGCGCATAAATGGGTAAGAGATAAACCCGCCCTACACTCCCGCGCATAAATGGGTAAGAGATAAATCCCCCCTACACCCCCGCGCATAAATGTGTAAGAGATAACCCGCCTACACTCCCGCTCATAAATGGGTAAGAGAACCCCCCCCCCCCCCCCCCCCCTACACCCCCGCGCATAAATGGGTAAGACGTAAAATTGTAGTTTCCTTTGTTAATTAATAATAAATATTTTTTCGCTGTTTGATAATTCGTGAATTTAGACAGAATCCCAATCGCCTTCGTTCGGCTGGCTATAAAAAAAAACGGCTTTGTCTATGGTTTTGTAGATTTGACAGTGACACGTGACAGTTGCCGTAGCCAAACTTTTTTTTTTTCATTTTTGTGGCAAACATTCGATGCTGGATTCTGTCTAAAAATCCGGTCGTTCGGTCAAACAAAGGTTCAAAGTACTTTTACAAAAATATCTGCAATCATAAAGTATTTTTGAAATCGGACAAGATAAATCGGATAATTGATGGTTTTCCTCGAAATGGTTTTCGAATTGGAGCATACTAAAAAAAATGAACAATGCCAATTGTGGCGTGAACAATTACGTTTCGTTACAATAAATCATCCCCTTTTACAAACGAACTTTTAATTAATAAATAAATAAGCAATATACAAGCATATACTATATTCACGCTACTGTCACAGCATCGCGCTGCGCATGCTGACGGCGGAGCTCCCGGCGGACAGGGCCCTGGACACGATGGTCTACGAAGCCCTCACCGGCTGGACCGAGCTGCGGTGCAACGACATGTTCCCCAGGTACCTGCTATACTAGTACATCAATCACGTCTTCATCCCTTACGGGGTAGACAGAGACAAAACCTAAAGACCACGTCGATGGCGTAACTACAACGTCTGTGCTCTAAACCAAGCCAGTTCGGGGCCCCGTAGAGCTAGGGGCCCCTGGCATTTTGCCGCCCCTGCCCCCCTGTTACGCCACATGGACCACGTTTAGCATGATTGTGGGCGTATGGATGGAAAGGGGTATCAAAACAGTGATGGGTTGCTAGCCAGATCGCCTATATAACATGGTCCCTAAGATTTTCGCCCAATCCCTCGATGGGCTTTTACCATCTGCGCGGGAAGAGAAGCCACTGGTACATTCTATGTTTTGTCTTTACTCCCAGACCAGTATGGAAGGTTTATTATAAACAAACTATATGGTAAATTACATTTGAAATTTGCCATGAGCTTTTCGGTGAAATAAACATCGTGAGGAAACCTGCACACATCTGCGAAGCAGTTCAATGGTGTGTGTGAAGTTCCCAATCCGCACTGGGCCCGCGTGGGAACTAGGGGCTACATTATTATTATATGCGATAAGAACGTGAATAATATGTTTGTCTCGTTCTATTTTCAGATGCAGTAAGGTGAACGCAGCGACGGTGGTCCTAGACAGCATCCTCCAGCCAGTGAGAAAGACACAAGAAAATAGAGTTTAGACGTACTTAGTTACAATCAAGCAATTCCTCTACCACTTAAGCTGGGTTGCCAACCAATCAGATGATAGTATTACCGCCACTATATTTATGGTAAAACGCGTTTAAATTAATTGAACGTTATCTCGCAATCTGAAAAACTACATATTGGCTGAGACTGACCCTTCACCCCGCGTGATATAAGGTGAGATTCGGCACAACCCCCACCCCACGTGAGATTGGGTGAGATTTGACCCTATCCTAAACGCCTCACTTAGTTACACACCCCCTTTAATTCTGCTACTTAATCATTTGAACCCAGTGGTTTTTTCACGTACAGTAGATTTATTACCTAACTCGCTCGCAATCGCCATTGTGTTCATTTTGACAGTTCTTGTATGAATGTGACAGCTAGCTGATTCCGACGCCAATTGTCAGCCCATACATGAACTTTTTTTTTTTTTTATATGAATAGGAAGGCAAACGAGCAAGTGGGTCACCTGATGGTAAGTGATCACCACCAGAGATGTACAAAATGGTTTTAAAAAAGCATTTAAATACAAAATGCAAAATACTTTTCAGATTTACTATTTCAAATGCAAAATACCAAATAGTTTTGAGTTTTGTATTTCAAATGCTAAATGCAAAATAGGTATTTTCAAAATACTTTTTCAAAATAAAATACTTTTTGATCAAATATCAGTCATTTTTATTTATTTTAGGTATTTATCATGAGAAATAGAGACACAATGGCGAGCCGAACAAAAACGTCTAATAACATGGCACCTTATGCATGACATTTTGGTCAAATTTATCAGTACGCGTATCAATAAATTCTGATACGTTAATAATTAATAATAATAATACTCCTTTCGAAATGAAACTACCGTGAGACTTAATCATCATTACACATAAACGGATAACTCACGTATAAAAAGTCGAGTGATGCTCGACATGTTTCGGACTATTTCGTAGTCCTTCTTCTTGGAGCGCTCGCCCCGGCGGCAGCGAAACGAACACTGCGCGCCAGCGCTCTGCTCGCGCAGCCGTTCGACGCAACTGACAGCGGCGCACAACTACCCTCGTTTTCATCGTCATTTTTAACGTCTTTTTGAGTTCGTTTCGCTGCCGCCGGGGCGAGCGCTCCAAGAAGAAGGACTACGAAATAGTCCGAAACATGTCGAGCATCAATCGACTTTTTATACGTGAGTTATCCGTTTATGTGTAATGAATAATAATACTCACTTAAAATAATGTAAAGCAAGTAGACTAATGAAAAGAGAGCCATGGCTTCATTTTGTGAATTGTGTGGCCATTTATTTCGGTTGATTGTGCATCTAGTGCGGCAATACAAGCGCCATTCGTTCATTTCATTTTGTTTGACTGGTAATGTTGGCTAAACTTAATCAAAAAGTATTTTGCATTTTGAAATGAATATGAAAATGCAAAATACATCTCGAAAGGTATTTCAAATAAAATACAAAATGGTTTTTACTAAAAGGCATTTAAATGCAAAATACAAAATACGTATTTTGCATTTTGTATTTGCATTTTAAATAGAAGTATTTCAAATAAATCGCATCTCTGATCACCACTGTCCATAGACACCCGCCACCCAATGTTCAATTAATTTAAACGCGTTTTACCATAAATATAGTTAAATATTACACAATTATATTTATTGCCATTTTATATGATCAGGTTTTTTTATAATGTGTCGTTAGATTAATTTAAAAAATTAACGTTTAAATTTTACAGATATAAATATTGCAAAATCTCTCTTGAGATTTGAGAGGGTGGAATTGGGTCGAACCAAATCTCATGATATCTCAGCAGGGGTTTCAAAATCTCACGTAATTAACGGACGCCCCCTAAATATAATATACAATACGAGTGCTATTTGTAGTAAGTTTTATGCTCAATGTAGGATACTTCTTGTAATGTGTGTAGTTAAAGATATACCCCCTTATTCATAAACGCTCTGTAGACTTCTGCTAACTTAGCAATCGTTTGTCCTTATCTGTCACTTTGACATTTACCTTTCACAGATAAGGACAAACGATTGCTAAGTTAGCAGAAGCCATAGAGCGTTTATGAATTAGGGTTAACCTCCATATTGGTACAAATAATCAGAACTGGGGTCTTACCATGACGTCTTAACAAACACACACACAAATCACGTCTTTATCCCTTACGGGGTAGACAGAGCCTAAGGTAACAGGTACCTACAGGCCACAATTAGCAAGATTGAGGGTGTATAGGTGGAAAATGGAATCAAAATAGTGATGGGTTGCTAGCCTATAACATGATTCCTATAAGTTTCGCCCATTCCCTCGATGGTCTTTTACCATCTGCGCGGGTAGAGAAGCAACTGGTACATTCTATGTTTTTTCTTTGCTCCCAGACCAGCATGAAAGAAAGAGCTTAACAAATAAATAAAATAAATATAAGAACCATTTATTTCGGACAAAATCCATAGAGCTATGCTAGTGTATTCCGATTGTTTAGCTGTGGTTTTTTTTAATTAGGTATATTTTTTACCGCACACTTAGTCTTTTTTTTAAACTGACATTGGCCCAAGCCTTACGGCCGCCATTAAGGGATAAGAAGCTGTCATTTTTGACACTTCTAAAACTTTTAGTATGGATACAACTTTCGTTCGGAATTGAATCCCATTAAAGACGTCTTGGTAGGGCTCCCGAGGCCATGTACGGGGTCTCTCACGATTAAAACACGTTTGTGACTTTATGGAACGAGCCTTGGCGAGTTTCATAATAAGATCACATGATTATTGTAAGTCCTAATTAAATTTATATCTACACACGTACTTAGTTATAAGTAAGTACTCTAAGGAGGGTTTAAAAACGGTTAAACTTCAACTTCGTAATGATTCTTTCAGACCGAATTATGATAAAAAAATGTATATGTAGATAAAGAATTATTAAACTTATGGCTGCTGATAGAGGCTCAAGTTCATTATAGTTGTAAGTTTATTCTGACCGCAAACTTTTATTTTATAACCAGTGAATAGAAGTAAGAAAGGCATTTTATTATTTTAATATAAGTATGTGGTCGGATCCATGAGAATCGTAGACAAATTATTAAGTAGATTATATTTAGTTACATTAGGTAATATAAAATTGTTGTTTTTCGTTAGACTGATAAATATAGTTGCAAATAAAGACTCAGTCTGAATTTATGGTCTTTTATTTCATTTCTAACATGCATTTTGTTTTGTTTGTTAATTTTTCAACACAGTTGCTCGTAAATTGAGTCTTATTGCACCGCATTTAAACTCATAGTTAAGCTTATTACGCACGAGTGCTGTAATAAATTACCGCACGAGTGCGGTAACATAAACTTTTTTTAATCTCAGCAAACTGTAGATATAGGAAACAAGGAATATTTTCGTGAAAATTGAACTATTTTAGGTTAAAAGTTCAGTTAAACCAATTGCAGATACTGAGACCTTTTGCCGTCTTTCACGGGGGGTTTATCCATGATAGTCTTCAACGCTCCCAAAAGACTGCTAACTACACTATGCGACATTTTAATCTTGTCAAACATATCGAGAATTTGCTTCTCACTCCATCCTTGGTGGTTCAATTCTATATCAACCTTTAAATTATGCAGATTAATACCCAAAGTATCGATATTAGCTACGATATATCCGATACTGTATTCATCGCTCGCAGCAAAAGTGTTTTTGATGTCTCTCAAAGAATTAGTTTTAGTTGTAATATCATTGAAGTATTCGTTTATGTATGAGAGAAGTCTGGCTTTAACCGCTTTAGATACTTCTGTGTCTGTATTGAAGCTTCTTCGGTTGTTTAAGGTTTGATTGCAATTGGCAGTTTTTTCTTCAGGTTTAACCACAGTTTTGTTAACGTATGTGCTTGTTTCATTTAGAACTATTTTAGCTTCCGTGGTTGGCTTGTCTTCTTCAACCGGCTTTGCGCTTACGTCTGGTGCAATAGACGTGCTGATAACTTTTGAATCTTCGGCGTTAGTATCTCGTTTATGTCTGGCGTATCTCTGGTCTTCGCTCACTTTAACAACATAGATTTGTTTTGTTTTGGTGTTCGTCTTTTTGTTTTGCGCAGACAAATTCTCATTGACGGTCTGAAGAGCGTTTATCAATGTGTTTAGCAAATCTTTAGCTTCCTTGTTGAATGCTAGTTTTATATCTTTGTGATTAACTTCATTCTTGTATGGCTCTAAATCGATTAGACTGAGTTTTTTGACTTCGTCTATTGCGTTTTCTTTACCATTTGTTTGTTTTAGATAGGCTTGGTGTATGTTAGCGTTGTCTATAAGAGTTATAAGCTTGCTTCGAACGATTGATGACTTTGATGGTTCTAACGATTTGCTTTCAATAGGAGTACTATTAGCTGTTATACCTAAAAACGATTAATGCGTTGATTAATCCTACCAACTGATATCCTACTAATAACTATAACTAATATTATAAATGCGAAAGTTTGTGAGTATGGATGTTTGGATGTTTGTTACTCTTTCACGCCAGAACGGCTCCACAGATCTTCATGAAATTTGGAACATAGATAGATTATAGTCTGGAATAATATATAGACTACTTTTTATTGCGTAATTCCTGCGGGATAGCGATAAACGAATTCTATGCAGACGAAGTTGAGGACAACAGCTAGTTAGGTATAGTTAAATGTGAAAGTTTGTGTGTTTGTTACTCCATCACGGACGGATTTCGATGAAATTTGGTATGCAGATAGTTATCTGGAATAATACATAGTCTACTTTTTATCCCGACTATATCACGGGATCGGAAAATCCCGAAATGTTGTACTACTAAAGCTACAGACTTGAAATTTGGCAGACATATACCTTGAGTACTATCATAGAGCTGGACTGAAAGTGGATTTTTTGTAATTCCCACGGGATAGAATACAAAAGCGATTTATTTGCCACAAAGGGGCGTGCAATTATGCACTACTTAGGGATTTTTGAAATTTCCCATGGGATAAAAGGACGGGATAGAAAATAAACACTTAATATTTAGTAGAGTTCCTTGAGGATTACGGAGTCGTTCTAAGAAGATATTTTCCGAATTTCATATGGTACGGTACACACACACCATAGAGCCTATGGCATAGACAGCTGAAATCACTACATAGTATAAAACAAAGTCGCTTTCTCTGTCCCTACGTCCCTATGTCCCTATGTATGCTTATATCTTCAAGACTACACAACGGATTTTGATGCGGTTTTTTTAAATAGATAGAGTGATTCAAGAGGAAGGTTTTTATGTATAATTCTACGCAGATGAAGTCGCGGGCAGGAGCTAGTAAATAATATAAAAACTCCATTACGATTTCCCAAGATATAGATAGGTACTCACACAACAATAGCAATAAAAACATGGTTATTCTTCGAACACACAACTCGGGATTTTCCTCGTGTATAACCTATGAAAAATTAACTTGCGTCGATGTTGAGAAGTCTACTTTTTAGATTAAACCTTTGTGATACGGTTAACAAAAAAGGTGTTAATGTTGCTAAACTTTTTATATATACGTTAAAAAATAGGTACTAACTACTAAGCACATTTTTAAAGTCTTGTTTAGGATTTGATCAGGAGAACACGGAGGCATTCGGGGCCCCCCAAAGACCGGGGGCCCGGGGCGGGCCGCCCCTTCCGCCCCCCTGTTAGTCCGCCACTGCGAGGTAGACAGAGCATAAGGTAACAAGACCTAAAGGCCACGTTTAGGAAAAAGGGAATCGAAATGTAACTATTTTTTAAACTATTTTATATTATTATCAGTCTCTAGTGTAAATTATAACAGTAAGATTTAAATTAAAAATTTAAAAACAAATGCAGAAAAGTCACCCCTTATTCATAAACGCTCTGTGGGCTTCTGCTAACTTAGCAATCGTTTGTCCTTATCTGTGAAAGGTAAATGTCAAAGTGACAGATAAGGACAAGCGATTGCTAAGTTAGCAGAGGCCTACAGAGCGTTTATGAATAAGGGGGTTACAGTTTAAGAACTGGCGTTTCTCTTCCCGGGGAGATGGGAAATCCCCATCCAGGGAACGTGTGAAAATCTTCAGAATCATGTTATACGCCCACAATCATGCTAAACGTGGCCTTTAAGTCATGCTACCTTAGGCTCTGGCCACCCAGTTAGGATAAAGACGTGATTTATGTATGTATGTATTAGAAAATAGCAAGACGTTGCTAACCGTACCTTAATTACGTCGGTTAAAGTTAGCGATTAAAAGCCGTGTTCAATTATTATCCATTTGATGAATTTATGTACTAAAATAATTGATTTTTTATTCTAAATTATTTAGGTGGTGTGATGGTGCAAAATTACATACATACATATATCAAGTCTTTATCCCTTACGGGGTAGACAGAGCCTAAGGTAACAAAACCTTAAGGGCACGGTTTAGCATGACTAATTGATGGGTTGCTAGCCGCATCGCCTATAACATGATTCCTAAGACTTTCGCTCATTCCCTCGATGGGCTTTTACCGGCGCGGGAAGAGAAGCAACTGGTAAATTCTGTTTTTTCTTTACTCCCAGACCACGTCAAGAAAATTAAGCCCTAGGGCTTCGCAAAGGCTCTGTGGGGGCTCCGCGCAGCTGTGTGTTAGATTTAAAACCAAAACAATATCTGATAATCATACATACATACATAAATCACGTCTTTATCCCTTACGGGGTAGACAGAGCCTAAGGTGGCAAAGACCTAAAGACCACGTTTAGCATGATTGTGGGCGTATGGATGGAAAGAGGAATCAAAACAGTGATGGGTTGCTAGCCACATCGCCTATATAACATGATCCCTAAGATTTTCACCCAATCCCTCGATGGGCTTATACCATTTGCGCGGGAAGAGAAGCAACTGGTACATTCTACGTTTTTTCTTTGCTCCCAGGCCAGCATGGAAGGAATCATCCAATTAATAAAAAACAAGATTATTAATAAAAAATGCTCGAGTCACCTAAAATGTTAGAATCACTGCCCCAGAGTCGAATGGAAATACATTTTTTGTAGGTATTCTTAAAATAAAACGAATGCGGTATTTTAAAAACTTTATTTCGGCCTTTGTGAATTCTTCCTGCGATCGTGGTCGATTGTCAGATTCATGTCTTCATCTGTAAAGAAAATAACAAAACGCAGCAATTAGTCATTGTTAGGTGGGTTCTGCATACAAATATAAAGTAAGACAGACGGAAATCGGACTCCCTCGTGGTCCTACTAGAACATGTCAGTAGGCTTCCCAAGCTTGCATTGCACAGGTGCCGCGAAGAGGGAACCCCATCCCGGGGTGTTGGGGCGTCGCGGTGACACCGAGTGCCGTAACGCCTCACATACGACAGAATAGGGAATCCGTGTGGTTCTTAGTGGGTATGCCTGCCGTCGCGGGAGAGCCCCACATACCCCCGGTAAACCCGTACCGGGCGGATGCATAAAGCGCATTTTCCACGCCATAAAAAAAGGACATGTTAGTAGGACCACGAGAAAATTTGTCACGAGCTTTTCGGTGAAGGTCTGTTGGGACGTGACCATAAACAAGATTTTTAGTAGCTTTACACAAACGCTCGACATGTTTCGGACTAATTCGAAGTCTAATTCTGCCACGCAGTGTTCGTTTCGCTGCCGCCGGGGCGAGCGCTCCAGGAGGAAGGACCACGAATTAGTCCGAAACATGTCTAACATTACACGACTTTTATAAGTGAGTTATAATGGTAGTTTCATGTTGAAAGATTTTTAGTGTCAAATTGTGCTCTTATGCTAGCCGAGCAGTCTTATTCTATATAGGCTGGTAATGACGCTTTAAAAAGACTAGCGATGGCTGCATTTTTTTGATTTTTTTTCATTTATATTTTTTTTAGTTACACATAAGTCGGGTTCTATCTATTTATTACTTCGTTTACCTACGTAAAATATTATGCATTATGTAGTATATTTTATCTGTGTATCGTTTCGTGAGTCACAGACGGTTCTGGCTGAAAACCAGTGCTGCAGTCTAACACCTCAGCGTAATGCTGAGCCAGCGACAGTTTCACTTTTGCGAAGACACACAACGCTGAGCATCTATTTTTAATGTCTGTGTTTTTTTTCTTGTTTTTTTTTTCTATAAAATTGTGTATATTCTCTTATATTTGTGTGTCTTGCAAAAAGGAATAGATGTCTTCTTTCATTCTTTCTTTCTTTCTTTCAAATTGACGCGTCAGCAACAGTCTGTCGTTAACAGCATGCTGGATACAGCTCTTACTCTTATCGTCTCAAGCTGCGGCAGTGGTTTCTTCCTCACCGGCACCCGTGCCCGGGTCGACGGCCACCGTGACCCCAGTCTCAACGACTGCTGGCTCCGAGCCATTCTCAGACAGAGCCTGGACTGTCGTCTCTTCGCCTTCTGCTGCGGCTGTTGTCTCTGCATCGTCGCCTGCTGCTGCAGTCGTTTCTCCATCTGAAGATTCGGCAATATAAAACCAGATATTACTATTACAGGTTAGGTCAGGGGTTCCCGATCTTTTTCAACCTGCGGCGCAGTTACAAGTTTAGTATTTTGTAACGGCGCCCTGCCTTAGCTAAGTTGTTAGGCTAGGCTACTTAAAGGGAGATAGTAAAAAAGAGTGACACGACGCTATATTATTTACCGATGCGAGCGCTCAAATAGGTACCCGCGAATATTTGTGGTTTCGGATAGTGATAGAACTCACGGCGCCCCTTTTTACTTTCTACGGCGCACCAGGGCGCCGTGGCGTACACATCGGGAACCCCTGGGTTAGGTACTAATTCATTGAAGAAGAAGCAACTGGAAGTATAGGCCAGCAATGTGTACGAATACACAAATTGACTTGGATTTATTAAAAAACATAACACAATTTAATTACTTTTATTTAAGACTAGCAAGGACTAGTATTTGCAAATATTGCTGTATTCGTAAATTTTATTCAAGATACGTTATTTATTTTCATTCAACTTTAATTTAACTTAATTTTCGCGCAGTTTTACACCATTTTGTGCAAAAAAAAATTACGTGATATTTGCCAAGACCCCCCTCTCCCCCAAGTGAGATTTAGTAAGATTCGGCTCGATTCCCAGCCACTTTACTTTTCGGGTTTTTCAGTTCTCATTTTCAGTTTCGCTTAGAAATTTTGTATTAGTATATAGTTAAGTAGAATTTAATTATCGAAAAAATTACTTTCTGACAAGTTTCTTGCAGCGTATTCTTCTAAAGACACGGTCAGCCGGGCGAGTAAGTTCCCGTACTTACGGTTCGACGACTTTACGGACACACAGGCGAGTAAGGTCGTCGAGCCGTAACTACGCGAACTTACTCGCCCGTCTGTCACCCACTTAATCAATGATGGCCTATTTACATAATAAGCGATTTTGATTTTGATTTTACTTCTGTTGGCGTGAGGTACTGACCTGCTGGTGCCGCAGTAGCATCTCCTGCAGGAGCGGCAGAAGTATCGGATGTATCTTCTCCTCCTCCAGCTCCCGTCGTTGCTGATTCGTCACCCGTTGTTTCTACATCAAAAGATTATATATACAAAAACGTCCGTATTCCTAACGGGGTAGACGCAAGTAGGGGGCCGTCCATTAATTACGTGGGGCTCCGAAAGGGGGGGAGGGGTTCGGCAAAAATCACGAAATATCACAAGAAGGGCGGGGGGTGTAGTAAGATATCACGTGTATTTATTTATTCGTCAAACGCGCGATTTGTAAACCAAAAAGCGGTGTGTAGTGTGACCTTGACTCGCCGTTGCCAGGCAACGAAGTCCCCGCGCCTTTTATGCCTGTATTTAAAGATAATATTCTAAAAATTTTTTTAAAAAATTGTAGGTTGGTACTAAAAATACACGTGATTTTGGATGGGAAAGGGGGGGTAGTTTTAAACCTCACCACGTATCAATAAGGGGGAGGGGGGGGGGGGGTTGAAAGTGGTAAAAAACCATCACATGATTGATGGACGGCCCCTAGAGCCTAGGGAAACAAGACCTAAAGGCCACGGTTACGTTGATCGTGGGCGTATAGGAAAGGGGAATCAAAATAGTGATGGGAGCGTCGCCTACAACATGATTCCTAAGACTTTTGTCCTCTCGATGGGCCTTACGTGCGCGGGAAGAGAAGCAACTGGTACATACACATACACATACACAAAAGGTAATGGAGTCCATTATCAACAGCCAGCTCTTAGGGTATCTAGAGGAGCACCAGCTGATTAGTGACCGCCAATACGGTTTTCGCCGTGGTCGCTCAGCTGGTGATCTTTTAGTTTATCTTACGCACCGATGGGCTATGGCAATTGAGAGTAAAGGGGAAGCCCTGGCAGTTAGTTTAGACATAGCGAAAGCCTTTGATCGAGTTTGGCATAGAGCTCTGCTCTCCAAGCTTCCTGCGTACGGAATACCTGGGAAGTTGTGCTCTTGGGTGGCCAGTTTTCTTTCAGATCGGAGCATCAAAGTCGTGGTTGACGGCTCATGCTCCGACTTAAAGCCTGTGAATTCTGGTGTCCCACAAGGTTGTGTGCTGTCCCCCACGTTATTTCTTCTGCATATCAATGACATGTTGGGTGGCACCAATATTCATTGCTATGCGGATGACAGTACTGGGGATGCGCTTTATACCGGTAGCGCTAACATACCCAGGGAGCATGTCACTGAAAGCCGGAACATACTTGTGTCTCAACTTGAGATCATGCTGAAGCATGTCTCGGATTGGGGTAGACTCAACCTGGTTCAGTTTAATCCCCAAAAGACACAGGTATGCGCGTTCTCCACTAAAAGGGATCCTTTTATTGTTTCGCCTTGTTTCGAAGGTACCCCCCTTGATGCCAAGTTGTCTATCGGGGTCCTGGGTGTCGACATTTCGAGTGATGTTCAGTTCCGTGGTCATTTGGAAGGCAAAGCTAAATTAGCTTCTAGAAAATTGGGGGTGCTCAATAGAGCGGGACAGTACTTCTCGCCAGCCCATCGCCTTCAACTCTATAAGGCGCAGGTTAGGCCGCATATGGAGTACTGTTCTCATCTCTGGGCTGGGGCACCCAAGTACCAAATCCTTCCATTTGACCGCATCCAACGCAGAGCTGCTCGATTTGTCGATAACCAGGCACTTTCTGGTAGGCTCGATTCTCTGGCTGTGCGGAGGGATGTAGCATCCCTCTGCATACTGTACCGTATCTATCATGGGGAGTGCTCCGATGAACTCTTCGGATTGCTGCCTGCGGCTAAATTCCACTACCGTACTTCGCGGAACCGTCTGTCCTTCCATCCTCAACATCTTGATGGTTGGCAGTCAAGCACCGTGCGTTTTAAACGCAATTTCTTTCCTCGAACGGTAAAGATCTGGAACCAACTTCCTGCTGCAGCATTCCCTGAGCGGTACAATTTAGGGATCTTTAAAAAGCGAGCCTTCCTGTTCCTCAAAGGGCCGGCAACGCACTTGTGATTCCCCAGGTCTTGCAGGTGTCCCTGGGCGATGGTGATTGCTTTCCATCAGGTGACCCGTCTGCTCGTTTGCCCCCTCTCATATATAAAAAAAAAAAAAAAAAAAACACGTCTTTATCCCTTACGGGGTAGACAGAGCCTAAGGTAACAGGTACCTGCAGGCCACATTTAGCAAGATTGTGGGCGTATAGTTGGAAAATGGAATCAAAATAGTGATGGGTTGCTAGCCTCATCGCCTATAACATGATTCCTATTTTCGCCCATTCCCTCGATGGGCTTTTACCATCTGCGCGGATAGAGAAGCAACTGGTACATTCCATGTTTTTCCTTTGCTCCCAGACCAGGATGGAAGATGGCAACTGGTACGCTATATGTTTTTTCTCTGTCAGACCGCCCAGCTGTCTCGCTCATTACTCGTCCCACACACAAGCGCGTTTGATACTTAGTTAATTAAATAATTAAGATCTTACGGTCGCCCTCAGCTGCGGCCGTCGATGATTCTGAAAATAAGTTATGTGTTTAAAATAATAATTTGTGTATCGAAGACAAACAACAGTACTTTATGCGACGGTATCATAATGATGGACATTAAAATACGCGTGTGAGTTTATAAAACGAATGAAGCGAGTTTTGTAATAAGATCACTCGAGTGTTTAATACCTAAATATGTACACCTTTTTTCTGTTTTGGTTGTTATATGTGGTGTTCAATAAAGAGTTATTGTATTATATTGTATTGTATATGTACACATAATTGAAAGGGTCAAGCAAGACCCGTCTAAATAATGTGTTCTTAAACATTAATTGTTATTTTTATTTAACGTGACTTTAAGATAAAACAATTATGACTTTAAATTCGGAATATTCGGATATTAAATGAAAGTGTCAAGGAAATTAACTGTCGAACAAATTCATTCCTGACCCACTGCGGAACGTTACATTGAACTGGCAAGGATCATCGTGACTTTTACTGTGAGAACGTTCCATTGTGGTGCCAATCTATCCGTATTAACAGCCAATGGTCATTTATTCGACATGTATTTATTTGTTTTGAGCTGTCATTTTTTTGCAATAAAAAGGCTAGTGCGTGTGTGTGTGTGTGTTTATATAAACTCCAGCTAGATGTCGCTTTAGCGGATTCAAACTTAGTATCGTTTGTTTGTCGTAATAACTTCATGAATGTATTGAATGTAATCAAAGTTTGCTTTGTTCCTCACTAGATGGCGCTGTACCGTGCTACAACCTAGATAGCGTTTGTTTGTTTAAAATGTTAATAACTTTTGATTTTAATTGGGTTTTATATGGGGTTTGAATGGTACAATGTGTGCGTGGTAGTGTGGGTGTGGTTCACATGAATCCACCAACCTTGCTGGATTCCTTCGTCCCTGGATAAATTTAAAGAATATATTTTATTTTTATTTCAATTTCAAAGAACAATATACATTGCAATCAAAAGGCGAAGCGGATCCCTAAAAATTTAGTGATTTCCCCCCTTATTCATAAACGCTGCTAGGTTTCTGCTAACTTAGCAATCGTTTATTCTTACCTGTCACTTTGACATTTATCTTTCACAGATAAGTGCAAGCGATTGTGGTGCGAGTCGGGTTACCTCCGCGTGTGGTCAAGAGCTGCGGTTCGTTTTTGGATCCATCCGAAGGGAAGAGCATCACTTGGTCCGGTGCAGCCTGGGCATCGGTTAATGATTTCCAGGCAGATTATGAGTGATACCATTATACGTTGGCTAAGAGCCGGCAGGAGGGGGTCTTTTGACCGTGTTCTACCGTACAAAGTTGCCGACATTTTCGTCACGAAATTTTTGAATACTGTATTTATTACTTTGACATTGGCGAAATCATCGCATCGACCGATGGGGCCATATTAAAAAAAGAAAGAAGACAAATTGCTAAGTTAGCAGAAGACTGTACAGCGTTTATGCATAAGGGGGTTAAATTTCGCGCCATAACTCACATTATCTCCATGATGTTTTTGGTGCACGTGTCCTCGCCGAGTTGGAACTTGGCCTGGTACACTCCCAAGTACGTATCCGTGTACGCAGTTATGCGTATGTCTATGGTTGATGATGTTGCCTGTGGAAAAAAAACTATTACAATATACTTTCACAGTGGCGTAAACGTAAATATAACGTCTGGGGCCCGCGGCGAATTCGTCAGATGGGGCTCCTTCCTCAATATAAACAAGTGCATCAGCGTCCCTTCTGTGCTCTAAACCAAGCCAGTTTGGGGCCATGTAATGCCTTCGACTGAATACAAAACAAACAGCGATAATTACTATATAAAATTGGAGACAGTTTTGTGGTTGAGAAACGGTAGTGTTCTGGTTCTCGAACCTTTAAAACAAATGTGATTTATTCCTAATCAGAAAATCTTATATCTTCAATGGAGTGTTCTTCTCGACCCCTGTTGGGGGGGCGGGGATGCTGCTCGGGGCGTTTGCCCCCTTCAGCGGCTTCATACGCCGGCCACGAATATGGTCGGGTCGCTGGGGTGAGGCCGGGTGGCCTCGTTGGTTCGTCCGGTGTTCATCTTGAACCGCCTGCGAGATCAAGCCCGCTGGAGCGGGCGATCATCGGCAGGCGGCAAGGAAGGTCAGGTCCAGGGCGTCAGTCCGGTGGTGGAGGGCTGGCTGCGCGCGCGAGGTCGCGCGGCAGTCCCTTCTTGTCGGGCGGTCGGCGGTGGTAGGGCGCTAGCTCGCACAGGTGGCGAAAGCGCGACCTATCCGCACGACCGAACATCCTGGTGGTCAGGCTGCCAATGAACTGGCCCAGGGGTTCCACGCCCAGGCCCCGAGCGATGACGGTATTCCGCACGTAGTACGGGGCGTCGACGATGCTGCGCAAGGTTAGCGACTGCTGGGCATCGAGTCGCTTCCTATTGCACTCTCCCACCAGCGCGTACCACGCGGGGGCTGCATATGTTAGGCGTGACCGGACGTAAGTCTTGTACACGCCCAACTTGGCTCGCAACGTTAGTCGGGACCTGAGGACCGGGCGTAGAAGGGCGCGCGCTGCGCGCGTCTGGGCGATCACGTTGTTGATGTGCGGGGCCATGGTGAGGCGGCGGTCGATGGTGACCCCCAGGTATTTCACCGAGGGCGCCCACTCGATGGCCTGCCCCAGCAGCGTCAGCCTTGGTGGCAGCAGCAGCTTCGTGCCAATGGCGATGGCCTGGGTCTTCGCCACATTGACCCGAAGCCTCCACTCATCCAACCAGGCTGGTAGGGTGTCGAGGCAGCGTTGGGCCTTGCGCGCCGCATGCGCAAGGCTCATAGACGAGGAGACGTAGGCGGCGTCGTCGGCGTATAGCGCGAGCATCACTCCCTCGCTGACGGGGATGTCGTCCGTGTAGCGCCCATAGCACACGGGCGATAGGCAGCTCCCCTGTGGCACACCGGCGCGGATGGGGCGCGCAGTGGACACCGCGCTCTCCACCGCGACGTGGAAGTGGCGGTCCTCCAGGAAGGTGGCCACGGTCTTCACCACCCGACGAGGGGCAGTGGACGTCGACAGCTTGTACACCAAGCCGAGGTGCCATACACGGTCGAAGGCCTTCTCCATGTCGAGCATGACGGCGACGGAGTGCTCCTTCTTGTTGTAGGCGACGGCGGCTTGGTGTAGGACTCTTGTGAGCTGCAGTGTGGTTGAGTGTTCGGCCCGGAAGCCAAACTGCTCGTCGCGCGGCTGTATGTGCGGCGACAGGTGGACCAGCAGCAGCTTCTCGAACAGCTTCGACGTAGTTGGCAGCAAGGTGATCGGGCGGTGGCTCTCCGGTCGAAGAATGTTCTTCCCGGGCTTCGGGAGCATGATGACGCGCCCGTGCTTCCAGGGGCGCGGGAAGTGGCCCGTCCGCAAGACTCCATTGAAGAGCCGCGTCAGCGTCGCGATGGCTCGTATATCTTCAATAAGTTTCAAAAATTCCCTTTATAATGGATTCTATGTCGACCAAACGTCACCGCGATTTATTTCGATCCCAGCGCCATCTCTGAGTAAGTTTTGGTACTACTAAGTAATAAATGCAAAAGGGGAATTAAAAATAAATTAAACCTTGATAAAGTTAAAAACAAATTAAAAACTAATCATAAAATAAAGTAATTAAAAAAGGAGAACCCCCGTCATAGTACCACAGACGCTGGCAGCATTCCCCCTTCGGACAGTGTTACTAATACGCTGTCCAAGGAAGCTCCCAGCTCTGCGGTCACCCGTAGCGTCTATTAGCCTCTTCGAAATATCTTTGAAGAGGCTAATAGCGCTAGGACCCCACGGACCAACGGTCTCAATACCGATAATAGTAATAAATTAAAAATGCTATTTACCACAAAGAAAGCTATGGAGCCGCCACCACCTGTATCTAGCCTGATTCCATTGACGTAAACCTGTTTTAAAAAACAACACGTAAATAAATACAAATAAACAGATAATTGGCATCGGAATCAGCCAGCTGTCACATTCATACAAGAACTGTCAAAATGAACACGATGGCGATTGCGAGCGAATTAGACAATAAGCCTACTGGTAAGGCATACCTTGTCAACGTTACAGTCCTCGCAAATAAAGTTGATCTCTTGCTGCCATTGCTCGCCCTCCTGTGGCGGTTTCACTTTCGGCTGGTTGGTGATCTTAACGGCTGAAAATTAGGCGAGGTACTTTTTAACAGTTCCATTAATAACTGAACGGTTATATCCATCTTACTTTCTCGATTTCCTCTATCATTTACTTATACTTTACGAAATTTAATCTTGTAATAATTTTATTAATATTACATTAAAAAGTCCCTTAAGTCTATGTTAGTAATATACCTAAATACAACACATTGTGATAAAACTATTAAAAAAGTTGTCCTAAATCGCTGCCCGACGGCATGGCGCCCACAAGGCTGGCAGCATTGGCAATGCTTGACATTTGTGCTAAATAAAAACAGCCTACTGGTCACCCGAGCTTCATTCAACTTGGTCGGCAATGAAATTAATGAAAAAAAGTTTCACCTGGTGCTAAAATTTGAAAATTTAAAAAGTAAGCATTAATTTATATGTCAAGTAAATTTTATAGAAAAAATCATAGCGAAATAAAACGATGTTTACTTACATTTATCTGTAAACAAGATGGTTTCTTTTTAGTGTATTTCATTGTGGTAGTTACTATTACATGAATCAAGAATTTTACTTCTTAATTTTTTATGTTTATTTTTTACGGTTTTACCCGTAAGAAATTAAACACCTGCTGGCAGTGGCAGAATTTATGTGCGAAAATTACATTTGTTTGCCATGAGCTTTTCGGTGAAGGAAAACATCGTGAGGAAACCTTGCACACATCTGCGAAGAAATTCAATGGTGTGTGTTAAGTTCCCAATCCGCACTGGGCACGCGTGGGAACTATAGCCCAAACCCTCCAATACACGGAGGAGGCTTATGCCATGAGGCACGCCGAATTACGCGACAATTTAATAATAATAAAAAAACAACAACACAATAACAACAACAAAAATGAAATTGTAGCGAATTCGGAATAAAAAAAGGCTATAATAATAATAACGAAGGAAAAGAAAGAAAGAAAGAAAGAAGACATTTATTCCTTTTTAATAATGGGTGGCAGAGGTAGGTACAGCACGCATCACGGAAACGATTCCCGGCCATAGCTTTACTTTTCGGATTTTTCTGTTTAATTTTCCAGTTTATTGTTCCTATGTTTACCTTACACGGCCTCATGTACCATCATCATCATCAGTTCATTCATCGCTGCATCATGAAAACTACCCAAAAAAATAAATTTCTACCTTCAATGCTCAACCAATCTTACAACATTACTGTAGCAGAGCGTAGTTTGCAGTGTAGAGCGGGGAGCGGTCAGCAGGCGGAAAATAAGTAGGCCAACAAATCACATAGCACTTTGTATATTAACGGATTCTGTTTAGCGGTACATGGTAGCGATGATGTCCAAAATATAGGATGATTACATTATCAATGAATAAGTTAAGACTTAGGCCGAAACACAGTTTTATCAGTACATCACGGAAAGAGGAAACGAATGAAGAGAGCCGACATCTTGACAGGACAGTCAGTATTACCATAGGTATAATTTATCAAAATTAGAAACCATAGTAAACTTATGTATTGCCATATTAAAACACAATGCTATAAAGCTTACCATACAACAACACTTCCCCTTAAGCTCTATAGCAATGGTAGAGTCAACAATTAGTTAAACAAAACAATAACAGAAGACACATACAACATGACATGCCTAAACACTCAACTAATTTTGACATAACATCTAAGTCACAACATATTCACAATATTCATGCCATCTAAAAACTTATGGTGCCCAGTAGAACTCAAAGGCTTGGTCAGTATGTCTGCAACCATATTGTTAGTTGGCATGTACTTAATTTTAACAAAACCTTTCTGAATTAAATCTTTTACATAGTGATATCTGAGATCAATGTGCTTTGTTCTCTTATGGCAATATTCTCTAATTTCTAAGAGTTTCTGTGCACTCTGGTTATCATTATATAATAATACATCAATATTATTGGCTATAAGTTCACAGATAAAATTCTTAACAAAACACAACTCCTTACATACATCACTAATGGCTATGTACTCAGCCTCGGTGCTAGAGAGAGCCACACAACGCTGTTTACGTGACTCCCAGCTGATGTTATTCCTACCTAGCTTCACCATGTAGCCAGTGTACGACTTACGGTCCACACTGTCATTTGCCCAATCCGCATCTGTAAAAGCAGTTATGTTAAAATTACGCGTTCTATAAAAACATAGACCATAATTTAACGTTCCCGCCAAATACCGTAGAATGCGTTTAGCTGCCAACCAATGCGTATTATCAAAGTTACTATTAAACTGGCTTAACTGACTACACGCATACGCAATGTCTGGCCGAGTACAGACTGATAAATACATTAGACATCCTAATAGTTCTCTAAATTTATATGTTTCATCATTTAAACAGTCTAACTCTGGTTTATACAATTTCGAATTCACTACCATGGGTGTTGACACACTTTTACAGTTTTCCATTCCAAAACGTCTCAATAATCCTTTGATATAATTAGTTTGATCCAACATTAAAGTGCCTCTTTGTCTGTCACGTGTTACATTTATCCCCAGACAATTTCTTAAAGGTCCTAAGTTCTTAATTTCAAAATGTTGTTCCAAAAGCTTAAACAATCTATTCTTAGTTTTTAAATCATTACTAAAAATATAATGATCGTCAACATACAAAGCGATTATTGTCAATAAATTATTACTATTGTTTACATACACACAGGGTTCACATCTACTTTGCATAAAGCCATTATTTGTCAACAATTGATGTACTGTTTCGTTCCACATCCTACTAGCCTGTTTAAGGCCGTAAATGCTTTTGTGCAACAGACATACTTTACTATCATTACTTGCAAAACCTACAGGCTGCTCCATATATATAGTCTCGTATAATTTACTATTAAGAAAAGCTGTTGCAACATCAACATGGTCAATATCCATATTTAAGTCATTAGCTAGGGAGAACAAAATACGCATAGTGCTATGGCGCACTACTGGAGAGAATGTGTCATTATAATCTATACCTCTCTTTTGTGAGAAACCACGAGCAACTAATCTCGCCTTAAATTTATCTTTGCCTATAATATCCTGTTTTATCTTAAACACCCACTTACACTTGACGATATTCGCGTCACGAGGACGCTCTACTAAGGACCACACTTCATTTTTAATGAGCGCGTCATACTCTTTTTGCATAGCCTTTTTCCATTCCTCACTACTTGGAGAAAACATAGCCTCGTCATACGTTAGTGGTTCAGTCTCCAGCTGAGCTAACAAAGACATATCATAATTGTCATACCTTGAAGGGACCTTACAGCGAGTACTGCGGACGGGTCGTGGAGTGACGGTCCCAGAAACATCTGGACGAGTCACGGGGCGTGACGTGTCGGTCACAGGAACGTCCTGCCCTAGACGAGACACCACCTCTTCCCCTTCACGAGACACCTCGTCCGCATCCGAGGCACTGCTACACGCCCGAGCACCATGCCGGGAACTCAAGCTCTCGTCTTCTTCATCACCAGTACAGTATTCAGCATCCGATGCTGAAACAACAGACAAATCATTAGAATTTGGCTCTATGCTCTCATTCACCCTGGGAGTATTACTACTACTTAAATCGTTCTTATCAGTAGTATCACAGATATTATTTAAATTATTAGTATAAATAAAATTGGGTGTAAAATTATCATTAAAATTGTATAAAATATTTCCATTAATAATCCTCTTCATATCCTTTAAAAACATATCCTCTAAAAATGCTACATTCCGTGAATAAATAATTTTATTATCTGAGGGGTTCATAAGTCTATATCCCTTACAAGTGTCACTGTATCCTACAAAAATACACAGTTTAGATCTGGCATCCAACTTGCAAGTACGCCTCTGTTCTGGAATAAGTGTGTATGCAACACATCCAAACACACGCAGGTGACTAAGATCTATAGGAGATCGAGTCCAAACCTGCTCTGGAATAGATCCTGCCAAGGCTCTTGTGGGGCATCTGTTTTTAAGATAAATAGCTGTCATTATTGCTTCCCCCCAGAGCTCCTTACCAAGACCAGATTCCAGCAAAATACACCGTGCTTTTTCCATCAAAATTCTATTTAGGCGTTCTGCAACACCATTCTGTTGAGGACAGTATGGTACAGTGGTCTGGTGAATTATTCCTTCACTTTTTAAATAAGTGCTGAATTTATTGCTACAATATTCACCACCTCCATCAGATCTAAGACACTTAATAGACAAACCAGTTTGTTTTTCTACTAATGCTTTAAAATCAATAAAACAAGACATTACCTGAGACTTATACTTCAGTAGGTAACCAAAAGTTTTCCTCGAAAAGTCATCGGTGAAAGTTAAAAGGTATCTTGCACCGCCCATACTGCTAGTAGACATTGGCCCACAAACATCAGAGTGTATAAGCTCCAGCAGCCGTGCAGCACGCTTCACCTGTCGATCTGGAAAAGCAGCCGCGGTTTGCTTTCCTTCCAGGCAGCGCACACACGCCGGTCCTTGCACAAGATCGTCCATCTGCAACAGACCCTCATTCTGCAGAGCACTCATACCTCCATGACCCAAATGACCAAGTCTCTTGTGCCAAACACCTGCTGGCACCTTAGCAAGCATTGCACTCTGATCCCTCTGCACTTCATGCAGAGCGGCTGAAGAATGCCCCTTGACCTGCAAAACCTTTTCAAAAACAACACCAATATTTAACTTATAAATATTATTGACCTTCTTAGCTGAACCAATGACTTTATTTTCAAAACAAATATTGCAATTATCTTTGTTAAACAAAACTGTGAACCCTTTCTCAGTTAATCTGCTGACTGATACTAAGTTGGCTGAGAGATGAGGAACAAACATTACATCAGATAGAACATGGCATGTATTATTTAAAAGGATATTTATGTTACCAGTACCTACACAGGAAAGTCGGTCATTATTTGCAATAGACACTTCACTAGAACATGACTTAAAGTCTTTGAAAGAGTCTCTGTCATTGCACATGTGCGAAGTACATCCGGAGTCTATTATCCATTCTTTCTGTTGCGCAGTAAAAACCTCGGCCGAAGGCTCCCGAGCAACAAAAACATGATCTTGCTTCTCCGTCTGCTTCCTCTTCTTCATGGCATAGCAGTTTATCTTCTTGTGTCCCGGCTTCTTGCAAAAATGACATATCACCGTAGGTCTCTTTCTTGTAACAAATGCCATACTAGTAGCTTCAACACCGTCACTGTGGAGCTTCCTATGTTCCTCTTGCAGCAAACGAGAGCGCACCACCTCGCTTGACAATGTCTCATTGATGCATGCAGTTTCAATGTTTGACACCAGCACATCATAATCCTGCGGTAAACCACTTAACAAAATTTCTGCGACCTCTGTGTCCTCTATATTCTTCCCAATGTCCGCTAGTTGCTGCACCAGGAGCATCACTTGGTTAATGTAGGCGGTCATGCCAGAAAATTTTGAAAATTCAATTCTGTGGAGTTGCCGCATCAAAAGAACTCTTCTGTACAGTCCCTTGTCTTCAAATACAGCCGATAGGCTCTTCCAGGCCTCTTTAGCAGTCGCTGCATTCCTAACATACTGAAACAGGGACGTATGAAGCGACAAACATATGCGCGCAAGCGCCCTTTGATCACGTGCTGTGTCACTGTCCTGTCCCTCAACACAACTCCAAAGGCCATCCAATGTTAAAAGCATCCGCATACTAAATTTCCAAGCGTTATAATTCTGAACGCCATTAAGCTTTTCAACCATGCCTCCGCTGCCGCCAAACATCGATGGTGCGGTTGCCACCTGGCCATCTTGTAGGTTATGTGACATCGTGCCACGAAGCCAAAACTGACCACTCACCCGAAATATATTGTAGAAGCCTCTGGATTGTTCTGCAGGGGATTTGATAATGTGTCTGGACCCGTAACCTGTAGCAGAGCGTAGTTTGCAGTGTAGAGCGGGGAGCGGTCAGCAGGCGGAAAATAAGTAGGCCAACAAATCACATAGCACTTTGTATATTAACGGATTCTGTTTAGCGGTACATGGTAGCGATGATGTCCAAAATATAGGATGATTACATTATCAATGAATAAGTTAAGACTTAGGCCGAAACACAGTTTTATCAGTACATCACGGAAAGAGGAAACGAATGAAGAGAGCCGACATCTTGACAGGACAGTCAGTATTACCATAGGTATAATTTATCAAAATTAGAAACCATAGTAAACTTATGTATTGCCATATTAAAACACAATGCTATAAAGCTTACCATACAACAACAATTACATCCATCGGTAAAACTGTCTTGCTGTGACGTAGCGACCCTAGCGCCACCTAGTATCGACTACATGAACTACGCACGAGCAACTAGCGTTGGTGACGTCACGCACGTTCTACATCGCGCCAACGAATTTTCTCAACGCGGATGCATAAATACAACTTCCAACTCTCTCCTATCGGACTCCATCATCAGGCGTTACTTTGCGGAGGTCCATGTCAATGAATAAAACGTTTACGTTGCTACTGTGCTATCAAGTAGAAAAAGGTGATGGTGGTAGCATAGAAGCAAGGTAAATATTTTTTGTACTCAGCCATAACATCCACCTGTACGCTTATTACCTAACTCGCTCGCAATCGCCATCGTGTTCATTTTGACAGTTCTTGTATGAATGTGACAGCTAGCTGATTCCGATGCCAATTGTCAGCCCATAAATGAACTGTCAAAATGAACAAGATGGCGACTGCGAGCGAGTTAGGTAATACGCCTACAGATCTATTCCGTGGTTGTCCCTGAACGCCCAACACGAGTGCACACGAGAGCTATGTCTGCGAGCGAGATAGAATTGGTAGCAGTGTCTTTCCAGGACGAACTATAAGAAAAAGACGAGTAGATAGTCTATCTCGCTCGCGACACAGCTAAAAGTGCTGAGGATATTGTGATCTCTCCTTAGTAACAAACATACAGAGCACGGTTGGCACAAGAAAACGAACAGTAAGAAAAAACCGGTTGCCTGTAAAGTCGGTATACGGGCGAAAGTTTTACGTGACAACGACTTTGAGTGGTAAAATAATTTTAATGTGAATATTCATTCGTATAGTAGGAAGAAGCGCAAGACATGAACCGGTGTGTATGCCTATCTCTCTCACTCTCTCTCTCTCGCTCTGTCTCTCTCGCTCTTAGGCGGGCTAACTGTGCTCGAGTGGAAGGGACGCGTGCCTTTCACTTTTTATGTCTGTCTCTCTCGCTCTTAGGCGGGCTAACCATGCCTCTCACTCGCTCTCATTGTGAGCGCATAACGTGAGCGGAGCGTAACGCAGTTTCTTGAAGTGTCACCCGGCAAACCAATTTATAAGACGTTGTCACGTCAAAAGACCGGTAGTCTACTCGCGCGACACAGCTGTCGCGTGCACTTGTACTGAGAGGAAAGAGAGAAAAAATAACTGTAAATGAACTTAGATTGCCTAAATAACTTACTTTCAATGACAGCTAACACTTTCGTGTAAACCTTGTCCTTGTGTTTGAATAAACCAAGATACACGCAGGAGTGGGAGTCTTCGAACCTAGAAAATACAAGACATATTCAGTTATCCTTACCTGTCTCAGTTGTCTCGACTGTTAACTTTATTGTTTATCATTTTTTATACATACAGTCACGTCTCTTTCCCATAGGGGCTCTATTTTGTTCCTCTTGCTACGATCCTGACATACCTCTCGCTTCATCCACATTCATCAATCTCTTCATACATGCCCGTCGGTTTCGGGTACTCCTGACCTGACGGTTTTCCAAGACGTCTCCACGTCTTCGTCGTCGTCTCGTCGTATCATTTTTTTAACATCAAAAAAAGGATAAACAATCTTGAGATGTATTTTTATTGAAAAACACTTTTTAAAAAATAATAACAGCAAGTTCTGAAAGGAGAATGAAAGGCTGTGGATGAGACTGGCAGAGGACTGGGCAAAGTGGCGTGTAAAAGCAGTCCTTAAATAGAATGTACCAGTTGCTTCTCGTCCCGCGCAGATGGTAAAAGCCCATCGAGGGAATGGGCGAGTCTTGGAAATTATGTTATAGGCGATGCGGCTAGCAACCCATCACTATTTTGATTCCCCTTTCCACCTATACGCCTACAATCATGCTAAACGTGGCCTTTAGGTCTTGTTACCTCAGGCTCTGTCTACCCCAGGGCCGGGACCGTGGGCCGCCTCGTCTTTTTCAAGATAAGGGGGCCGCGAGGAGTAAACCTCTATAAAATCCAGAGGGGCAACGTGACCTCGGTCACGGTCGGACGTCACGTAAACCTGGTCCGTAGGGCCGGGACCGTGGGCCGCCTCGTCTTTTTCAAGATAGGGGGGCCGCGAGGAGTAAACCTCTATAAAATCCAGAGGGGCGACGTGACCTCGGTCACGGTCGGACGTCACGTAAACCTGGTCCGTAGGGCCGGGACCGTGGGCCGCCTCGTCTTTTTCAAGATAGGGGGGCCGCGAGGAGTAAACCTCTATAAAAATCAACAGAGCGGCGTGATCTCGGTCATGTCGGTCGTCACGTAACCCCGGCCCGCAGGCGCTGGGAACGTGGGCCGCTGAGGGGGCTGCGAGGAGTTAACCTCTTTAAAAAAACAGACGGTCACCGGCGGGGGAGGGCGGGGAATCCGGAACCCGCATTCAACGGTGCCGTCGCCACCTGCCCCATCCCGGGGCGGCCAGTGGACATTGCGGTGGTCACCGTGTGCGCCCGCAACGCCCGCAGTTCAAGGCCTGGAGGGAACGTGTGTGTTTATAGACGGTAGGCCTCTCCCCTCCTTCCATAGGGAAGGCAGCGGCGAGATGGAGAGCCCGTCATACCTCCGTTCGTATGCTGCCCCGAGCGCGGAGATGCATAAGGCGCATTTTCCACACGATAAAAAAAAAAGGCTCTGTCTACCCCGTAAGGGATATAGACGTGAGTTGTGTGTGTGTGTGTGTGTGTGTGTGGGCGGATGTAAGCTGATTAGATACATAGATGTATGTACCGAGGGAAGTTGAAGCTGATCATCTTGGTGACAGACACGATGGACACGCGGCCCGCGGCCAGCACCGACTCCCCGTTGCACAGGATGTCGGTGAGGTCGCAGCTGTCGCACTGATACGAGATCGTCGTGTCGTAGTGCTCGCCGACCTCGTACGACGCGTCGAAGCGAGATATCTTGATCACTGGTCATGAAATAAGTTTATTTTGAAATATCATATAAGTTTTTGTTAAAAATCCTTTTCGAATACCACCTTTTTTTGCTGACTGTAACTGGCATCGTCATCCTACCTTATGTGTACCAGAGCCTCTAGTGTAAGTATTCGCATATACAAACGTCTCGAACGCGTTCACGTAAACGTCTCAATTACTATGGAAAAATCGCCAGTGCCACTTGCGGATCGAAACGGCAACAAACTATTCTCATAGTATTTGACATTTCAACGCAAACGCGTTCAACACGTATGTTGTGACCGAAAACCTACACTAAGCATACCGATTTCAAGTCAATCAGACCGACCGTCGAGACAAGCCTACTTATTACCTAACTCGCTCGCAATGGCCATCTTGTTCATTTTGACAGTTCTTGTATGAATGTGACAGCTAGCTGATTCCGATGCCAATTGTAAGCACATACGTGAACTGTCAAAATGAACACGATAGCGATTGCGAGCGAGTTAGGTAATAAGCCTACTTAGATCACTATTGTCCTTTGACTTACACAAGTACACAAAATTTTAGCTCAATCGGTTTAAGATAACTGATTCCATCCGGACAAACACACATACATTGTGTACATATACGTGTTTAAAGTAATTATTATTAAAAAAAACAAGATTATTGGTAGAAAAACTTTTCAGGTAAGGCACGAGGCTCAACTGCCATAGCCCATGTGTTCCGAATATTGTCCATGAAAAAAAAAGCTATTAGGAACCATTCCGCTTGGCAGATTGTGACCATGGCTAAGCAATGTCTAAAAGCCGGAAAATTGTCGACAATTTTCCCAATAGCAATACGATCAAAGACAATATTGGCTGTAGCAATATTACATAATTATGAAAGCCAACGCATTCTGTCACTATAATAAAATAAATAAGCTAAATGAAAAACACTTACAGTTATCTGTAATTACAATAGAAATATAAAATAATTATTTATGCCGATCAAATTAAGTCAATTGATTAATTATTTAATTCAATACGGCTTACCAATATCTGTAAAAATTAATGATTGATTAAAATAAAAATATAATACGTAATTATAATAGTTTCCAATAAGATAAATCATAAATTTTATATGTTTCACCGTTGGAACTCACCCTTTTCTGAAAATAAAAAACCAATTCAATGAAATGTAAAGTTAAAAGTGGATAAATTATAATTTCATAATTTAAACAAAGTATTGCTGACCTGGTGCTGAAAAAAAAACGTAATGTAAATCATGAAAATAGTAAAGATTATCAGAGTAAAACAAAGTTGTCGCTAGCCGATGACCAGATCAAGGGGAGGTCTACCTATAATAGAAGTATAGCGTCGATCGGTAGCTCAAACAGTATGGCGGCACTTGAATGGCAACATTGACTAGAAATAAATGCATACATACCCTCTTTTTATTACCCCTGTCCGCCCTTGGCGATACCCTTGAGTAGAAGACTGTTTTTACATTTACGAATGCCCGGACAAATTAGATTAGACATTGTTTATTGTGACGTCTCGAGTTTTCTCAATGGCAATATTGGGATTATTGCAGGTTTATTCCCAATGTTGCCGGAAAATACAAGATTATTTGGGAACACTTTTTTTAAATGCGTCGATTGAAAACATGAATCACATAATTGCATCCAGGATTTTACTTTTTAGCCTAAGTATACTCGGCTTAAACCTATATCTTTATCTATCTATGTATATTTTGACCGGCTTGAATGCTGGGTACTCATCTCCAAGCTGTAACTGTAACTGTCGCAAGTTACAGAAATAAAATAAAAGCCATAAACAACACAACACTACAGAATAACTCCCTTATTCATAAACGCTCTATAGGCTTCTGCTAATTTAGCAATCGTTTGTCCTTATCTGTGAAAGTAAATGTCAAAGTGACAGATGTGGACAACGATTGCTAAGTTAGCTGAAGCCTACAGAGCGCTTATGAATTAGGGGGTTAAGCCAACAAGATGTTGACAGCGGTTCGAACGAATGGTCATGTAAATTTAAAGTTAAATAAATATTCATCACTCACATCGCACGGTGAGTATTTTGACTCTCTCCTCTTGACCGTCGCCATTTTGGAAGATCGCGAAGTAATCGCCAAAGTCTTGGGGTTTCGGGTTTTCCATATCTATTTCTATGGCTTGCTGTCTGAGAATAATATTTTTATGTTAATATTGTCTGATTCGTTTTGTTTTCAAACTTGTTAATTTGTATTGTTTTACTTACTGTTTTCCTCTAGAGCTAGAAATAAAGAGAGATACCGAATTTGAAAAGCTGAGGTTCCAATTGAGAATATTTGCGTTTATATACATGAGAATGCGGATGAATATGAGGATGATAGCGAAAATTTATCAGACTTTATAAAATAGAAGTAAATATCAGATGAGCGTATGCACGGTTGAATAACATTGAATTAAAAAAAATAACCCCCCCCCCCCCCCCGTAATAATCGAGTAATCATACATAAATAAAAAAAAACAGCTGATATTCAAACCACTAAGAATCACACAAAGGAAACTGGCATTCGAATGAAAGGGGGCGTGCAATTTGAGGGAAGGGGGGGCATCGTGAAACGTTTACGATGCGTTACAGAGGCGGGGGGGGGGGGGGTCTTTCTTACAACACGTTACGTAACGTTTTCTTTTTTTAAATAAAAAAATATGGAATTAAAACTGCCAAGTTAATAAACTACGCATGTATTGCGGGTTAAACGTCTCTTGTGCTATTTAATATTATTACCGCCAAGGCGATTAAAACTAACAAGGATATTATAGCGACTTTCTTGTACTTTGCGCAACATAAATTTTGACACGGGTAAAAATGGTTACTTGAGTGTTACGTAGCGTTTAGAGCGGAGGGGGGGGGGGGGGTACAGAAAAACGTTACGGTGCGTTACAAGGGGAGGAGGGAGGGTCAAAAATCTTCAATAATTGCGTTACGTAATACTTGAACGCTCCCAAACACATCTAAATCGGTCCATCCGTTTGAGAGCTTCAATGCCACAGACACACACTAACTTGTGTCGGGGGTTAAAAAAACGAGCAAAGATGAGTATGAGACTGACAGTGAGAATAAGATTGAAGATGAAGATGAATATAAAGACGAGGATGGCGATGAGGATGAGGAAATACCCTCATTCTGTGAGGACGAGCAGGACTTTAGAAATAAAACCTGAAATAAAATACCCGATAGTGACTGAATCGGGAGATGTCTGCGTTATAGATGATCTGGTCCTACCCCCGGATGTTAGTATGAGAGACGTACATACATAAATATATAAATCACGTCTTTATCCCTTACGGGGTAGACAGAGCCTAAGGTAAGAAGATCTAAAGGCCACGTTTAGCATGTTTTTGGGAGTATAAGTGTGAGAATAAGTAGACCGTTACGACTAAGAAGATGAGGATGAAAATGAGTATGAAGATCAGCATGAGGATGAGTATGCGTAAAATGAAGATTAGGATGAAGAGGAGTTTAAAAAAATTAGAAATAATATACCCGATAGTGACTCTGAAACGGGAGGTGTCTGCGTTGTAGATGGTCTGGTCCTGCCCCCGGATCATGATGGTGGTGAGCCGACAGCGGTTGCACTTGTAAGGGACGACGGTACTGTTGAGCTTTTGCCCGTGGATGCAGTCCAGAGCTCGAGGCTGGACCAGCACAGAGCTTTGCACTGTTGAGAATGAGTATGAATATTAGGAACTTAAAGGGCTACTCCGGAATTTGATTGTCGAAGTTCGTATCATACAGTCTCTCTCACTTCCAAATTATTGACAATTAGTGCGAGCGAGACGGCGGAAGTATGGCCTATGTTCAAACGTGAATAACAACGGTTCCTTGATGAATGACAGTTTATTCGATTTTACGTAGCTATACACATTGCAAGAAAAATCTTGCCAGGGCGTTGTGGGAATGAGTCGAGACCGTTATAGCGACATCTATCGAGATATAGAAGTAGCAAACACAAAATGTACATAAATAAATATTAATAATACATACATACATACACAAATCACGTCTTTATCTCATATGGCGAAGACAGAGCTTAAGGTAACAATACCTAAGGTTTAAAATCCATCCCCCCCTACCCCATCCAAAATCACGAGTATTTTTAATACCTACAAAAAAAAAATTTTAGAATATTATCTTTAATTACAGGTATAAAAGGTGCGGGGACTTCACTCGTTGCCTGGCAACGGCGAGTCAAGGCCACACTGCACGCCGCTTTTCGGTTTAAAAATCGCGCATTCGACGAATAAATAAATACACGTCATATCTTACTACACCCCCCAATTGTGATATGTCGTGATTTTTGCCGAACCCCTTTCGGAGCCTCACGTGATAAATGAACGGCCCCTAGGCTGGAGATGAGAATGAAGCAGACGATGTTGCGGGTGTTGATTCAGTTACCAATCGTCAAGAACTTGATCATGATGTCCCTCCCGGTGCTGGCGCTTCTGATGACGGCGTAGTAGGTGCCGAAGTAGATAGGCCGGAACACGCTGAACGTTAACGTTAGTGTCACGGAGCACATGTCCACCGACAAGTGGAAGGAGAAGTGGTTCTCGTTTAACTGTAAGATAAATGGGACATTAATGAATTTATAAGCCAAGAAGTTTCAGGCCTTGAACGTTCCGTGACCAAATTGGGACCGTCTTGACAAACTTGGGGGTGGACTGAAAACCAGCGCTACGCTGATGCAAGCCTATCCTTGCACTCGCAGCAAATGCTGAGTCCGGTCCTTTTGCCACCCCTAAATACTTTTGTTTTTATATCGAATTTCTCTTCAGTGTGGTAATAAACGTTTTTTTCTTTATCTTTTCTTCTTTCAAAACGTCCAGTCAAGAGTATCCAAAACCTCTGTCACCACTGTTGGCTAATCTTGCCGCCAAGCAGCAGATACTAATCACGACACCGAATTGACATAATCGAAGAAACATACAAAGCAACGGTAACTAACCTTCCTGGTGTTTCCGACACTGTCTTTCATGCGGATACCGGAGAAAGAAGACTCCAGAGGCTCTCCAGCACGACGGGCTGAGCCAAAATACCAAGAAAACAATATTTCAATCAATTAAAGTTATATAGGCAAAACCAGTACTTACTGTTTTTTTGTCACACGTGAAAACAAAGGATGTGGCGGGAGTTGTCTTTAAAATCTATGCGCTTCATTTTTCTGCATCTTTAGTTCTAGAGCATGCAACACGTAACTCTCCTGGGGTTATTGGTTCTTATGGGTGGCGGTGATCGTTTACCATCACGTGGCCCGCTAGCACATTTGCCTTTTAAAAAAAGCTAGCCAAAGATCTTTACTTCCGCATCCGTTTAAGTAATCTACACTACGCTACGAGTAAGAGTACATCGGAAAGTGGTATGGAAGTGGCGAAGAAAGAAGGCAGAGACTATGGCCACGTTACACGTCACCCTCGTGCTCTTTCTCTGTACTCGTTACGTACGAGAGACAAGGGAAGATGCCATCACCGCAGCGTGAGGAGCAGTAGGAGCATGTTGTGGCAGTGGTGTTTCAGTTTCCTACCTTTGCTATTGCCAGGCAACTTGACTGTCCGTGGACTTGAGTTGTACGGCCCCTTGCTCGAAGGGTGGACGTGCTCTTCTGGGCTATCCTCTGTCAAACGAATAGTTAAGGTCATTCCATGTGAAAGGGACTAAAGCGTCGGTTGTGGAGCCTTGTGGAAGATCCATCCAGATCCTGCCGCAGTGCTTGCGCCGTGGTCCAGCGTGGAGAGTAGGATAGCTGATTAAATTACTAAGTTAGATATTTTATCCTAGAGCGTTCTGTAGATGGTGGCCAGTGTAGGCAGTGCATACACATTGTGATGTGTCACCTTCCTGTTGTCTACCCTATAGTCTGTCCAATCATTTATTTTCTCGATGACAGATGCCGTAGAATGTAACTGCGCTTTTTACGCAAAAATTTACTTTTAATTGCGAGGTATAAAAAATATGACGACTGCCTAATTTTGTTCCTTGATCCCATATAATATGCATCTAAGACAAATTGAGTCCAGATATGCAGTAATATATTTTTAAAGTATGATAAACAATAAACGTTTTAATAAAGTTACATTCTATGGGAATGCAAATAGTGATGTTATGATTGAAATATCGATATTGTATCGGTATTGTATATATTGAACTAGATGTGTTCCTGCGACTTTGTACACGTTGTAATTTTTTACCGGGATTAAAAATAGCCTATGTTACTCAGGAATAATGTAGCATTTTAATGGTGAAATAATTTTTGTTTGTCCAGTAGTTTTTAGTTTATTCATTACAAACATACTGTCATTCGGCCATTTTGCACGCTTAGTAATAAATTAGCATTCAAATCGGTTGTTTTATTGGCTCCATAGCTGAATACTTCTCAACTACTCGTGTATATAATAAAATTGGATCGATATCCTATCTACTGATCACTTATTAGGTCACAACACTATAACTATCAAACTACATCTGTTATCGAGAAAATAAATAATTGGAAGGACTATAGCGAACCACCACAGCACGCTATTGATTTTATTTTAGTCCTTTCGGCTGGCAATGCATTTATCATGCTCTGTAGGCTTATTACCTAACTCGCTCGCAATCGCCATCGTGTTCATTTTGACAGTTCTTGTATGAATGAGACAGCTAGCTGACTCCGATGCCAATTGTCAGCCCATACATGAACTGTCAAAATGAACACGATGGCGTTTGCGAGCGAGTTAGGTAATAAGCCTACTGGTGTCGTGGATGTCCATAGGCAGGGGTGGTGTTTTACCAGCAGATAGCCCACTTCGCCGCTTGCCTTGTTTATTGTATTAAAAAAACCTTTGTTTCACTTACCAGGTACGGCTGGAAAAAGAATGTTAAGTTAAGCATTATTATTAAAAAAAATAAACGTATGTTTATTTCAGTAAATGTACTTGAGAGCAAAGAAATCGAGCCACCCATGCAATTTTGCGTTGATGCTGACAACACTTACGACCTCACCAATATTGGCATCGGGAAAAATTGCATGGGTGCCTCAATTTCTTTGCTCCCAAGTGTATTTCGTGTAACGTACCGGGTACGATTTCTGTAAAATTAAAAGGAATTTGAATTCATTAATAAAAAACGCTTTGGTAAAGGGTAAAAATTTATTTCAAAACGGATCAAGGCAACAACATTATTAACTTAACTACTATCTAATTTTTTTAATTTTTTTTATATGAATAGGAAGGCAAACGAGCAAGTGGGTCACCTGATGGTAAGTGATCACCACTGCCCATAAACACCCGCAACCCCGTAGGGATTGCAGATGCGTTGCCAACCTAGAGGACTAAGATGCAATACCTCTTGTGCCCGTAATTTCCCCGGCCGTCTTACTCTCCACACCGGAACACAGCAGTGCAAGCACTGCTACTTAGCGGCAGGATTAGCGAGTAAGATGGTGGTAGCGATCCGGACGGACCTTGCACAAGGCCCTACCACCCGCAAAATTGACATAAAACCATAAATAAAAAAGTTGCCCTAAATCGCTGCACGGCGGCATGGCGCCCAGAAGGCTGGCAGCATTACCGCGTTGTATGGCAATGCTTACCCTTTGTGCTAAAAAAAAACCAGCCCTCTGGTCACCCGAAGCTTCATTCAGCTCGGTCGACAACGAGCCATATCGCTTTTGAAGTTATTTAGAAATTCCATCGTCATCTCTATAAAGGGTTTTATGAAGTGATCTATTTGATTGTTTCGCTCACACTCATACTCGTGATAGAAGAGTGCGAGGGATGGTATGATATGAATTCCACTACCGTACTTCGCGGAACCGTCTGTCCTTCCATCCTCAACATCTTGATGGTTGGCAGTCAAGCACCGTGCGTTTTAAACGCAATTTCTTTCCTCGCACGGTAAAGACCTGGAACCAACTTCCTGCTGCAGCATTCCCTGAGCGGTACAATTTAGGGATCTTTAAAAAGCGAGCCTTCCTGTTCCTCAAAGGGCCGGCAACGCACTTGTGATTCCCCAGGTCTTGCAGGTGTCCCTGGGCGACGGTGATTGCTTTCCATCAGGTGACCCGTCTGCTCGTATGCCCCCTCTTACATAAAAAAAAAAAAACTTCGGATTTCGAATGATATGAAGGACTTGGCCTTTAATGTTGAATTTTAAGGGTAAGTAATTTGGAATGCGGTGATGTGGTGAAAAAAATATGTAGGTACTCACCGTCACCTGTTAAATAAAAAAATATGTTAGAATATGTCATAGCTGAACTTCCTTAGCAAATATAATTAGCTCTCACTATATGGTTTAAACGTCAGATAATTTTTAAGTCTTTTCACTTACGCTCGTATTCTGAATGATAAAAGTAAGTATATTATTAATATATTATTATAATACTGTCGTATAAAACAAACTTTGATTATTAGTTAGATAGTTACTTCATCTTTATTAATACGAACCTTCTGGCTCTAAAATAAATATAAAATACACCATTACATGTTTTTGTTCAAAAATGTTTACAAAATGTGAAACTTATTTCATTCATTGGCATCTGCTTACTTTCGCCTAAAAGAAATAAAAATAAATTTATGAGTGAAGTACAGTTTTACAAAAAAATACCACAATTATTAACATAAAAACAAAACATTAGACTAGAAGGCAGTTAATTTATTACAATTTGAATACAATACAATATTATGATTTCAGTGATTACTTACGAACTTCAGCTGTAATATAATAATCATAAATAAAAAAACATTTTTACATTAAGAGTATTTATTAATTAAATATTGATATATTTAAATTGTATTAATATCATCATTTACAGGTTTTTATTTCCGACAAGACAATGTAGTCGACAATATTTCAAACATGGCCGGATGATTCTTAGTAGCAATATTGGGAAAATAACCAGAATATTCTGAGTAGCAATATTGGCAATATTGCCAGAAAAATCTCAGTAGCAATATTGGTAATATTGCCAGAAAAATCTCAATAACAATATTGAATTTACCCTGAATTTTTTTGGAAAAGTGGAATTCGGAAATTTATGCTCACTTTTGCATACAAGCAGAATAAGTCTGTATTTTTTAGTTGCAGGAAGCAGAATAGGTACTCTCCAAGCTTAATGGTTGCTAATAAGTTTTTAATCTGCTTGATGGTGTGAAGTCGGTAGCACAATTATTATCCTTAATTAATTAATTTATTATTATTATTATTATTACTCACGCCACAACTCGCTGGCCGGGGTAGCCATATCCGGGGACGGTAAACTGTAAATGTACCTGCAAACATGCGTTATTATCATCTATCATCGTATAAGGGTGGACCATCTAGGCCAGTGATTCCCAAAGTGGCGCAGGTGGACCCCCAGGGGTCCACGGAAGACTCGACGAGGGTCTACGTTGGGCGTGACCAAAAATGGGGGTCCACAATCGTAAGCGGGGGTGCGTGAAAATTAATTTGGTCGGTAGTGAAGAACTAAAATTTAGTTGAAAATTTGTTTAGTCGACTTTATTTTCAAATAATTAACCCTATCAAGCAATCAATTCTAACCTATTTTTTCGAAAACTGTTAATTTATCGTTGTAACTCAGCAACAACGCAAGTTTTCATAGATAGAGCAAATCTTCACTTTTTTTTGAAATTTGGAAATTGTTTTTTTTTTACTACGAACTGACCAGTGATTGACCTCTATCTCACTGGGTGGAAAGTGCAGATGAGGCCAAAGGTGTAACTCACTGGTTCAGTAATATCCTATTCACTCTAGCCTTGAAGAGCCCTAGGTTGTATCTGTCCGGAAATACAGACGATGGGAGCGAATTCCATTCCCTAGCAGTTCGCATTAGGAAGGATGAAGCAAACCGCCTCGTGCGGGCCAATGGTATGTTGACAACAAATGGGTGAAAACGCTCCCCCCGCCTGGAAGTCCGTTGGTGGTAGTAATGTAGCTGTAGGGGGTCCACCGGATCCAGCAAAATTTTGAAAGTGGTCTCAATTATTTCTATTTGTAAATTACATTAAATTTTTATGTTAAAAACATAAGATAGTCACAAGAAGATCGTCAATTGTAAAAAAAAACATAATAATGCACAGTAAAATAATTCATACAAAAAAATAAAAATCAGGTGTCCAATCATACAATCCAGATGGTAAAAGCCCATCGAGGTAAATCATATTATAGGCGATGCTAGCAACCCATCACTATTTTGATACCCCTTTCCACCTATACGCCCAAAATCACGCTAAACGTAGCCTTTAGGTCTTATTATCCTAGGCCCTGTCTACTCCGTACCTAAGGCATAAAGACGTGATTAATTATGTATGTATGCTTACCCAATCTGGCAGGGGTTCCAATGGTCACATACTTCGTGGTCAGGGTCCAGTTCCGTTACGTATTTGTAAGTCTGTAATTAAAATAGCCTAAACTAAAAATTACTTCCATGCTGGTCTGGGAGCAAAGGAAAAACATAGAATGTACCAGTTGCTTCTCGTCCCGCGCAGATGGTAAAAGCCAGGGAATGGGCGAAATTCTTAAGAATCTTGCTACAGGCGATGCGGCTGGCAGCCCATCACTATTTTGATTCTTTTTTCCACCTATACGCCTACAATCATGCTAAACGTGGTCTTGTTACCTCAGGCTCTGTCTACCCCGTAAGGGATAAACACGTGATATATGTATGTATGTAGGAAGTAGCATTTGAAGACGTAACGTGAGTGGATGAAGGAGACATGTCACTGACAGTGGCGTAACTATAACGTCTGGGGCCCGCGGCGAATTCGTCAGATGGGGCTCCTTCCTCAATATAAAGAAGTGCATCAGCGTCCCTCCTGTGCTCTAAACCAAGCCAGTTCGGGGCCCAATGGCGTAGCTTGGTAACCAAGGGCCCTGGTGCAAATAAAAAATAGGGCCCCACTACTATCTAAACGGGTTAGGTTTTCGAAAGTTCAGTTGTATCGAAATTTTCTGGTAAGGATTCGAGGGTCCCTTGAGCTTGAGGGCCCCGGGGCGCCGCACCGCCTAGCCCCTTGATAGCTACGCCACTGTAGGGGCCCGTGGCATTTTGCCACCCCTGCCACCCTATAGTTACGCCAGGTCACTGACTTTATCTTCGGAGACTTGAGATTACTTACTCGGTCAGGGTAGTACCGGTAGTGTACCACCACGTCGTCCGTGTCCTCCAGTGTACATTTGGACGTGGTGTAGTTCAGAGATGTCCTCTCTATGGGTGCACAGCCGATCACAGTGCTGCCATTGCGTGGGAGGTCAGGACCTTCGATCTTATGCCCTGAAAAATTTCCAAATCGGTCCACAAACGACAGTTCTGAGGTAACAGACGTTGAAAATTACAACTGAAACGTCGCGCACCGAGTTTTCCATGCAAATTTGGCAAGGGAATATATAACCAGTGTTAGCAGAGCTCTGTTTTTAAGCAAGAGGCAAGTGAGAGGTCATTTTATATTGGATGATTTCATAGACAGACAACATCGTGAAGACATCTACACACGACAGCAAATCAATTTTTTTCATCAAGTTTGACGTTGATATCTATGTGTGTGTGTGTGTGTTTTTAAATTTTAAATAATCTATACTTCTATACTAATATTATAAAGAGGAAAAATTTGTTTGTTTGCATTGAGTAGGCTCCGAAACTACTGGACCGATTTCAAAAATTCTTTTGCCGTTAGAAAGCTACATTATCACTGAGTGACATAGGCTACTTTTTACTGCGAGCAAATACCTTTTCCTACGGGAAAATTAATTTATCGCGGGCGAAGCTGCGGACGGAAGGCTAGTGTAAGATATAATAATAAACTACACATAATTGATAAATACGATAAACTAATACACAATAAATAAAATATACCTACTACATAATTATATAAATATACCTACATACACACACACAAGTTACAAAACACATAACATTCATTTAAGAGGATCCATCGAGCCAATACGCCTTCAAGCGACTGCTCAGGGCTAGTTAGTTAGGGCTAGGTAGTTTAGTTAGGGCTAGGTAGTTTGGTTAGGGCTAGGTAGTTTAGTTAGGTCTAGGTAGTTTAGTTAGGTCTAGGTAGTTTAGTTAGCTCTAGGTAGTTAGCTCTAGGTAGTTTAGTTAGGGCTAGGTAGTTCAGTTTGCTCTAGGTAGTTTAGTTAGGTCTAGGTAGTTTAGTTAGCTCTAGGTAGTTTAGTTAGCTCTAGGTAGTTTAGTTAGCTCTAGGTAATTTAGTTAGCTCTAGGTAGTTTAGTTAGCTCTAGGTAGTTTAGTTAGCTCTAGGTAGTTTAGTTAGGGCTAGGTAGTTTAGTTAGCTCTAGGTAGTTTAGTTAGGGCTAGGTAGTTTAGTTAGGGCTAGGTAGTTTAGTTACGGGCTAGGTAGTTTAGTTAGGGCTAGCTAGTTTAGTTAGGGCTAGGTAGTTTAGTTAGCTCTAGGTAGTTTAGTTAGCTCTAGGTAGTTTAGTTAGGGCTAGTTTTAGAGTTAACTTACGATTGCAAAAGAAGTACTTAGTGTCAGCGTTGTAGAGCTCCTTGTCCTCGGCGCTGAGGCAGGAGTCATACATCACTTGGGTGGGGATGATGTCGTCCTCGCAGCCCAGGACTCCAGAGCCGTCGGGCTCCTTCGGGGCTCGGTTGGCAGGGCACCGGTACATAAGACCTGACAAACACACAGATTAACTTTTCTGCAACGTAATGCCGGCTGTACACACTCGCCGAGAGGCTCTTTGCGAGAGTCTCGGGCGAGAAGCTCTCGACGAGAGGGCACCGTGTACACACTCGGGGCGACATTTAAACAGCGGATATCGACCACGATGGACCTAGAAACTGCTGCGGCCGTTTGCCTTTGTGCTGTTAGTTACTACAATTATTTACACATATATCATAAAAAAAAATACTAAACCATGGCGAAAACGAAGGTGGTGGATGATTATTATGCCCCGCAAAAGAACCCAGTAATTATTCCCTTATCAAGTTTTTTTTTGGTTCCTGTTGCGACGAGTATACATGTCATGTTCAGTCTCGTTTTCCTCGCGAGAGCGGACGAGACCCTTTGACTCGGCCGTAAAAAACCGACACGCAGCCGAGACGTACCGAGGCGAGACATGAGCGGGCGAGACAAGGCGAGAGCATCATGTACACACTCGTTCTCGGTCAGTTTCGGGGTGTCTCGGCGAGTGTGTACAGCCGGCATAAACTTCAATCACGGTAGTAGACTGGGTGCAATGTAAAAACTTAGAATGTACCAGCTGGTTCTCTTAACGCGCCGTTGGTAAGAGCCCATCGAGAATCATTATAGGCGATGCGGTTAACCCATCGCTATTTTGATTCCTTCTTCCACCTATGCGTTCACAATCATGCTAAACGTGGCCTTAAGTCTTCATTTCCGCGCAAAAGCTATTTTAAGAGTTGCTTATTCTAAAAACGGCATATGAAAATACTGGTAGAAAAATCCGAAATGTGATTCAGTTGCGATCCAGTTTCGGTTCGCTCGATGTCACGTCCACACTAAAAATGACAGCTAAAACCTGTAGGCTTATTACCTAACTCGCTCGCAATCGCCATCGAGTTCGTTTTGACAGTTCACGTATGGGCTGACAATTGGCATCGGAATCAGCTAGCTGTCACATACATACAAGAACTGTCAAAATGAACACGATGGCGATTGCGAGCGTTAGGTAATAAGCCTACTGAACTGAGTCGGAATTGAATCGCATTAAGACGTCACGGTAAGGACCCAGGACGATCACAAACAAAACTTCGAATTTCTGAATTCATAATCCCACATACCCTTTCTGATGATGAGGGGAGGCTTGTTCCGTATCTCAGCCACAGTCACCCCCTTTTCCCCATTTTGTATGGCTGTCATGACCCGTTTGTGGAGGGTAGTACGTCGCTCCTGTTCCGCTATAATGTATGGGAGGAGTTCCTCTGACAACACGTCCACTTTCTTCTTCGCTTCGGCGTTCATCTGATGGATTAATACGCTTAAAAAGCGGCCAAGGGGGCGTTCAAGTGTTACGTAACGCAATTTGGGGGGGGGGGGGGGGGGTATCGTAAAACGTTACGATGCGTTACAGAGGCGGGGGGGGGGGGTCTTTCTGACAACACGTTACGTAACGTTTTCTTTTTTTAAATAAAAGAATATGGAATTAAAACTGCCAAGTTAACAAACTACGCATGTATTGCGGGTTAAACATCTCTTGTGTTATTTAATATTATTACTGCTCAGGCGATTAAAACTATAACAAGGATATTATAGCGACTTTCTCGTTACTTTGCGCAACATAAATTTTGACACTTTTGGGTAAAAATGGTCACTTGAGTGTTACGTAACGTTTAGAGGAGGGGGGGGGTTCAGAAAAACGTTACGGCGCGTTACAAGGGAGGGAGGGAGGGTCAAAAATCTTTAATAATTGCGTTACGTAATACTTGAACGCTCCCCAAGAGCGAGTCGGACACGCCCACCGAAATACAAACGGCAAGTGAATATAAATCCAACGTAAGTAAAATGTAGGCAATATGACATCATTTTATATTGGTTACTAGCTTCTGCCCGCGACATCGTCCACGTAGAATTACTTTTTTTTTTTTTTTTTTTTTATGGTGTGGAAAATGCGCCTTATGCATCCGGCCCGGTACGGGGTTACCGAGGGTATCTGGGGCTCTCCCGAGGCGTCAGGCATACCCAGTAAAAAACACACGGATTCCCAAATTTGGCACTATTGTGGGACACCACGGGAGAACTTTCGTGAACCGCGATGCCCCACGGGCCCACCCCGGGATGGGGCTACCTCCCTGCGACACCTGTGCAATGCAGGATTGGGAGCGTAGAATTAGACTTACATTAGGCAGCTGCGACCTTGAAATGTTTATCGCTATCCCAGGGGAACTCTTTAATTATCCGGGATTAAAAGTATCTAAAATATTGACCGGGGATATAAGGTACCACCACGCAAACTTTCATTTAATACGGTCTAACAGTTTCGGAGATTAGCGAACACAGACATAGGTAAATGAACACATCCATACATGCATTGTATCTTTTGATTGCGTAGAGTTAGAAGGTTGTTTTTTTCACAGCACCAAGGGACCGCAGACCTCTGTATTTGGTATTCATTTCAACTATATCTCTAAGCGTTGCTGTGAAATAGAGCATTGACGGACAGAGACAACGAAGAGATCTGTAAGGCTTTTTTTTTAAATGCACAGAGTACTAAAAATAATCTCCGATAGTTAATTTTTATAGAGCAACACTCACACGATCAGCGTCTTTGTTAAATTTGATTCCGGTGCCATCCTGTAAAATAAAATCATGTAATATTTTCTTGTTCTTCTTCTTATTTGTGGCGTAACAAGTCGTTATAGCGACGACAACTTCGCCAATGTCAAAGTAACAAAAATATAATAAAAAAATCTTGTGACAAAATGTCGGCAACGTTGTACGGTAATGGTCAATGATATCCCTCAGAAACTGCCAGGAAATCATTAGCCGTTGCCCAGGGTGCACCGGACCAAGCACTGCTCTTCCCCCCCGGACGGATCCAAAAACGAACCGCAGCTCTTGACCACACGCGGAGGTAACCCGACTCGCACCCCATGTAATATTTTGAAGAAGTAAGAACTTACAGGTATAAATAATAATACATATTCAGTGTTGCCAGCATTGGTAAGAATATATGGGCAACTCACCACAGCTTGCCGTCTAACGATGTTGGCTAAGTACCGCCCTCTTCTGGAGGCAGGTAGCAAAACACTGCCTGGTTGGACCTCATCTCCTGTCTGAAACAAAAAAAAAGATAAAAATGCGTGGTGTAACAATCACACCGTACGGTAAACTGGTGTGTGATGGTTACAGACGCTAAAAAAATATTTTAAAAAAATTAGCACTTTTTGAACACCAAAAAATCGGTACTGAAAATTTGCAAATAAAAAACAATATTAACAAAAAATGTTCACTACGCTCACTCTTTGCAACATGGAGAATATGGAGATACCGACCCTAGGTGCCTTTAGGCAGAGGCGTCAACCCTTTTGAGAAATATAGGATTAGTTAAATAATTATTTTTATGAGTGTTTTTTTAAGTCCATCTTTTTTAGGTTTTTTTTTTTTTTTTTTTTATATGAATAGGAAGGCAAACGAGCAAGTGGGTCACCTGATGGTAAGTGATCACCACTGCCCATAGACACCCGCAACCCCGGAGGGATTGCAGATGCGTTGCCAACCTAGAGGACTAAGATGCAATGCCTCTTGTGCCCGTAATTGCCCCGGCTGTCTTACTCTCCACACCGGAACACAGCAGTGCAAGCACTGCTACTTAGCGGCAGGATTAGCGAGTAAGATGGTGGTAGCGATCCGGACGGACCTTGCGCATGGCCCTACCACCCGCAAATTTCAGAGAATTATCGTACTGGATGTTTGTTACACTCTGTATAGCTGGAACTGACAACAACAATGCCCTCTCCCTTCAAGAAAATACAAAACTTTTATGTGGTAAAACCTCAGGGTAAAACTTACTGGTGGATATCCACATTTTATTAAATAGAAAAAACTTAAAAAATAAAGGACTGTAGGCACAGGCGTAGCCATCTTAAACAGCCCGCACACTGCCGCTACGTAAAATATAATTGCTAACGAAATGATAAAAAATAATTGGAGCAATAAATAATATTGTTAAAACTTTATCGCGTTTAGGCAACGTTTTAGGTACAGTCGAGGGCATAATGTCAAATATACTGTGTCACCGGCCTTATTGTTTACTAGCTTCTGCCCGCGACTTCGTCTGTGTAGAATTATACATATAAACCTTCCTCTCTAATCAATCTATCTATTAAAAAAACCGCATCAAAATCCGTTGTAAGTTTTAAAGATATAAGCATACGTAGGGACGGACAGACAGCGGAAAGCGACTTTGTTTTGTACTATTTAGTGAAGTGATGGCATAAAGGTGTACAGATGTTTTTGACGTCTTGGTACTTAAGATACCTACCTACTCACACATATATTTTTGCCCTTGACTGTACCTAGGTTAGTGTGGGAACGGGTTATTTGATTGCTAATTATATACCATCTCTGACAAAAAAAAAGGAAATTTCTGACGTAATATTGACGAGTATACGAAACGAACGGATTAGAGAAAACTCAAAACGTTTTGTCCTGGAGTAGAAATCCCGACATGGTGTGCCTTGTATAATACTTCCCTTGATTTTTAGTTTGGGCATGGCCCCTGTTCTTTGAATTGCCTTTTTTTGCCGTCGACCTCTGATGTTTAATATAAACCATTTTTGAGTATCATTGCTCTAGTCTGGCGTGTGTCTGGTCTAAAACCGAAAACTGATCCAAAAAGTAAAATAGCGATGGAATAAAATCATAACCTAGTTCGCCGTAGTCGAGTAAAAAGCGGAAAAGCGGCACTTTTGGCAACACCACGTTTGACAGTAAAATTGAACCTGTGTTGCTATTATGAAAAATTCTTGAAGAAACACATTCCCTCATACACGTAGAAAAAATGTAATGAATTAGTGTATTATACCATGTACATAATCTTAACTTTTTCTTGTCAGAGTCTAATGTTACTCTAATGTTACAATCAATAGTTTTTAACTTTTTAAATCATAAGAAAACCTCTTTAGAGCATGATTTTTATGGATGTTGCGTTGCGTGGAATGGAACTTACGAAACAATCATGGCGGCGATGTAGCGGCAAGCGATGTCGTCGAAGTATTTTTTTGTGTTTCGAGTGCTATTTCTGTGTTATTGACTACTGTAAAAATGGAACGATATACGATATCAAAATCAGAAAAGCAGACAATCTATGAAATATACCGCGCGTGTCGAATATGCGGCGCTGGCGGAGGCTACCGAATGCCTATCGTCCAAAATATTGTTGATTTAGACACTTCCGATGTAGAATTACGGCAGAAAATTCAGGATTGCTTACAACTGGAGGTAAATTAATCTATATACTGCCACATATCCATTCGAAAGCCACAGAATTGGTCTAAAATTTAACTTGATCGCGAGCTTGCATCATAAACAACAACTAACTCTTGCTGATAAAAGTAAAATTTTGACTTAAATTTAAATTAGAATTCATGCACTATTCTCTTAATACACAAGCAAATAACTAATTATCTAGTGATGATTGAATTTGTAGACTTAATATAACTTAAAACCAGTTTTCTTTGCAACTTTCTTTTTAGAAAACACCTTTTTATTGGTACTCGTTATGATTTTACAGGTGCGACCAGATGACAGAATGCCGCCTCTAATATGTGAGCTGTGCGTTGATAAGGTCAACGATTTTTATGTATTCCTGGAGTTGAGCAGACAGACAAACATAAGAACACGGACCCGTTTGGGACTGCCGTTAAAGACTGCCAAGAAAGGAGAGGTATGGCAATCATATTTAAGGTGTCTACATCCACATCAATCGAGGGTCAGATAGCGGAGTCAGGAAAATCCTCTGGTTCAAATTGATGGATTTAACCCATTGATTTCTTTTGTATAAATGCAATGCGAAATTTGTTCTTTTTAAATAGATAAAACAGCTACACAACCTGAAATAACAACAATAAATTATCAAAACATTTAACTTAAGAATTAACATATCTTTATCCCTTAAGTGGTAGACAGAGCTTAAGGTAACAAGACCCCAAAGGCCATGCTTAGCGTGATTGTTGACATATTGTTAGTTATCTTTCATTAATAGATAATAAAATATCATAAAATAGATTAAGATGATGGACACACCATCAACTTAATTGAGGACCTTTTACATCCCAAAATTAGTTATTGTAAATTCCTTTTATAAACATATTATTAGTTACATAGAATTTATATAATTATTGTAAATGTATTATATTTTGAAAAAATTACTTCCTGCCAAGTTTCTTTGGCCGCATTCTTGCCAATGATGGTCTTCCCGAATGCGCTGGTAGTTTAAAAAATGCGAAAGAGCCCTTGCGGGCCCTATTTGCAAAATAAGGTTTAGAATTTGAATCTGTCTTATCTAAATAGAATAGTCTCCCTCGTTCCAGCCAGAAACCGCGGACTGTATCCTGGGAGTCACGGAGCCCCTGTGTGCAGACAAGCCGGCACCCAAAAAGAGCATGGCCGGACCCAAGTGCTCCAAGAAGGTTAACAAGGAGACTGAGAATGTCAATGTTAAGGTAATTATTAGAATCATGCCCTGTGAACTGCAGAACCATTTGTACATACATAAATCAAGTCTTAAAATATTAACATCTTTTTAACAATATTAAATCCCTAGAACAGCGATGGCGAACCAATGCCATGCGTGCCAGTGTTGGCACGCTTCAAAATAATTCGGGCTCACCATTAATGGCAATATATATGGCAACATAATAGGTGGATGGAAGTAGGTCAAGATAGAGAGAGATGGAAAGAGTTGGAGGAGGCTTTTACCCGAAAGGGGTCTGATTTAATTTAATTAAAAAAAATTACATTACTAACATTACGCAATAAGAATTTATTTCATTAACAACACTAAAACATAGTCGAAATGTAAAAAAAAACAGAATGAATAAAGCTATATTATTAATGGCAATATGGTCATATGATGGTAATATAATATAACAACACACTCTTAAGACAACAAGGTCTGATGATAGGTCAGAGCCAAATATTACATTATTTGTGAAAAAATGGCACGTCCACCAAAAAAGGTTCGCCACCCCTGCCCTAGAACATGCCCCAACTTTTCCACACTGGCTTTTACTATCTACGCAGGAAGAGAAGCAACTGTTACATTCTATATATTTCTTCGCTCCGAGACTGGCATGGAAGTTTATTTTTCTTCTTATTCTTATTTGTGGCGTATCAAGTCGTTATAGCGACAACTTCGCCAATGTCAAAGTAACAAAAATATGTTTAAAAAATCTTGTGACAAAATGTCGGCAACGTTGTACGGTAATGGTCAAAGATCCCTCCCTGTCGGGCTCTTAGCCAACGGTCAATATCAGAAACTGCCAGGAAATCATTAGCCGATGCACCGGACCAAGCACTGCTCTTCCCCCCGGACGGGTCCAAAAAGGAACCGCAGCTTTTGACCACACGTGGAGGTAACCCGACTCGCACCCCAAGTTTATTGTTACTCTGGTATAGCTTGTGTGTGTCTGTCACCCAGCTGGAAGCGGCCACCCCGTCGCCGGCGGAGTCGCGCTCGTCCAGCTGCTCCAGCCGCTCCAGCCGCGCGAGCCGCCGCCCGCCCGAGCCGCTCAATGAACCGCCCAAAACCGCCCTCAAACAATATCACAATAAGGTACCTAATTGACTAACCTCTTTATTCATAAACGCTCTGTATGCATCTGCTAACTTAGCAATCGTTTGTCCTTATCTGTCACTTTGACATTTATAATAATAATATAGCCTTTTTATTCCGAATTCGCTACAATTTCAATAAGTATGTTGTTTGTTGTTGTTGTTTATTATTAATTATTAAATTGTCGCGTAATTCGGCGTGCCTCGTGGCATAGGCCACCTCCGTGTATTGAAGGGTTTGGGCTATAGTTCCCACGCGCGCCCAGTGCGGATTGGGAACTTAACACACACCATTGAATTTCTTCGCAGATGTGTGCAAGGTTTCCTCACGATGTTTTTCCTTCGCCGAAAAGCTCATGGCAAATTTCATATGTAATTTTCGCACATAAATTCCAAAAACTCAGAGGTGCGCGCCCGGAATTTTAACCCACGACGCTCTGCTTGAGAGGCCACAGGTCAAACCATATAGGATACATACAGGATATAGGCGACGCTGCCGTGTGTATATTTAAACCAGCTTTCAGACATGAGGGACCATTTGAGAAAAATGTTGTCTTGCCAAGGACCACCTTCGATCGGCCCCAACGTTTTCATTTAAATCTTGGGAATGAGCTCATCCTTGAAAACGACCTTTTTTTTTTTTTTTACCTCTTCCATTTCGGAACCAAACGGCAACACTGTTGCACATTCACGCGTTGTCTGGTTGTCACTTATCTAATGAATTTATTAGATTGGCCCCGTGGACCACTTAGGATGCTTCCAGGGACCACCAGTGGTCCGCGGACCACCATAAGAACCACTGATTTACACGAACCGTTTCAAGCTACTTTTGACCCCTCCACAACTCGAAACCTATTTAACCTACATATTTATATTAAATTTGGCACGTTTATTGAGACTGCTAGTTTTACTTACAGGCTATTTTATATTTGTCTATAATATTTTTTATAAGAGCTCTGCTAATATTGGAAATTGTATCATTTCCAATAAGAGGGAACGTGGTGGTGTGAAAGAGGATATAGTGACTAGGATAGAAAAAAGTATGCTCAGTTGGTTTGGGCACGTAGAGTGGATGGATGAAAGTAGACTAACTAAACAGATCTATATGGGGAGTTTGAATGGTTACGTTGGGAGGGGAAGGCCTAGACGGACGTTCCGAGACCAAATAGGAGACGGTTTATGTACGAAGAGATTGATGAGTGTGGATGAAGCGAAAGAAGTATGTCAGGATCGTAGCAAGTGGAACAAAGTAGTCTCTGCCTACCCCTATGGGAAAGAGGCGTGACGGTTTGTATGTATATGTATATCTCTAGATCTACTGAACCGAAAGCTCTGCTGACATTGGATTTTGTATTCACTGTGTGATTGTGACTTGCAGTGGCGTAACTATAACGTCTGGGGCCCGCGGCAAATTCGTCAGATCGGACTCCTTCCTCAATATAAAAGTGCATCAGTGTCCCTTCTGTGCTCTAAACCAAGCCAGTTCGGGGCCCCGTAGAGCTAGGGGCCCCTGGCATTTTGCCACCCCTGCCAGCCTATAGCTACGCCACTGGTGACTTGCGTTTTTTTATGTCTGATAATCCTTGTTGCAGGCAGCACAGGACAAGAAAAAGAAAGAGAAAGATAAAGAGCCAGAGAAAGAGAAACAAGCCAAAGAAACACCTTCGACGAAGTTTTCTATGTTGAACAAAGAATTGCAGGAATTGATACAGGTGATTGTTCTATACGCAATTTTTTTTAATAGTAGATTGTGCAACGAGAGCGTAAAACGAGCCATTTTACCCGAGACGTTTAATAGCCATCCGAGCTGGTATGGCGTAGGATAGACACGTCGATGGGAAAATGGGTTTATTACTAGTTTTACACGCTTTTCACTTCGATTGCAAGATTTGAGTTGCGTAGAAGGCGAGGTGATCTTATCGAGACATAAGATTTTACATGACCACTACAACGTCCCAGACATAAGAAACATGTTCAATATTAGTAGAAATACACGTTTGAGAGGGCATTCTTTAAAACTGATCAAGCAGCCAAGTGGAAGCAACCCCAGAAAACATTTCCTATCTAACCGTGTTGTGAACTCGTGGAACGCACTCCCCGAACTTGTGATAAGTGCACCTTCAGTGAACAGTTTTAAAAATAGACTAGATATTCATTTTAAGAGTCAGAGAACACAAGTGCAGTGATAGATATACACGTATCAGCTCAAAGAGCTGCTAGTGTATTATTTTAAATAATAATAAATAAATAAAACAAACTTGTTGACATACATATATCATATCTTTATCCCTAGACAGAGCCTAAGGTAACAAAACCTACAGGCTACGTTTAGCAAGACACTGAGGGCGTAGAGGTGGAAAGTGGAATCAAAATAGTGATGGGTTGCCAGCCGCATCGCCTATAACATGATTCCTATGATTTTCGCCCATTCCCTCGATGGGCTTTTACCATCTGCGCGGGAAGAGAGGCAACTGGTAAATTCTATGTTTTTTCTTTGCTCCCAGACCAGCATGGAAGTAAAGTACCTAAGTTAAGTAATTTAGTTTGAGATATTAAAAAAAAATGCAAAATTTATTTTTGCAAATTGGCCGCCATTTCAACGGCTCTTTTAAGTGTTTTTTTTTTCAACTACCAGCGCATTCGGAAATACCATCATTGGCAAGAAGAATGCGCCGCAAGAAACTTAGCAGAAAGTAATTTTTTCAAAATAAAAGATATTAAGCTACTTAACTTCGATATTTGACTATAAAATCAGATCCTTAACGCCGAGTTACAAAATTAATATTTGTTTTTACGCCCTTTTATGTACATAATCTTAATTTGTATTTAGATGTCAATTTTTTTTCTTAAATAAAAAAATGTGTATATTAAATGAAGGTGTATTGCATATGTGGCTGTAAAGCCTAGTTGCCTGAGCCTTAAAAGAAGAAACGACTTTATGCACTAGATAACAAAAAGTAATTTTGTGCAGCATTCTCTCGACAAATGAACAACTTTACGAGCATGACAAGTGAAAAGTCTATTCCTGATTTTACAGTCGTTAGTTAGTTTGTCTGAATAGCCCTGTTAATGTTTTTCTTAACTTTTAACTTCCATGCTCGTCTGGGAGCAAAGGAAAAACATAGAATGTACCAGTTGCTTCTCTACCCGCGCAGATGGTAAAAGTCCATCGAGGGAATGGGCGAAAGTCTTAGGAATCATGTTATAGGCGATGCGGCTAGCAACCCATCACTGTTTTGATTTCCGTTTCCACCTATACGCCCTTGATCATGCTAAACGTGGCCTTAAGGTTTTGTTACCTTAGGCTCTGTCTACCCCGTAAGGGATAAAGACGTGATATATGTATGTATGTATGTATATTCTGGATGGTTATAGCGGCACCTTGTATTATCGGGGAAACAGAGTTATACATACATAATTAGTTTGCTAGTCTTTTTCTCAGGATAGTCAGAAATATGATGACAACTCGTTGCTGGTGCCCCGGTCTATGAAGAGGAAAGTGATTCAACCACCCCGGCCTGCTGTTGTACCGAAGAGAACCAGGTATGCACCCCCAAGTAGAACATCAACAACGCACACACGCACACCACAGACGCACATAATACACGCACAAAACACACGCACACCACAGACGCACATAATACACGCACACCACACACGCACACTCACGTAACACACACCACACACGCACACTCACGTAACACACACCACACACGCACATAATACACGCACATAATACACGCACACCACACACGCACACTCACGTAACACACACCACACACGCACACTCACGTAACACACACCACACACGCACACTCACGTAACACACACCACAGACGCACATAATACACGCACACTCACGTAACACACACCACACACGCACACCACAGACGCACATAATACACGCACACCACACACGCACACCCACGCACACACACCACGTACGTACACACGCACGCACGCAAACACTCCATACACGCACACACGCCACATATGTAGACACACCATACACACGTACACATCACACACACACACACACCACACGCACACAAACCACTCGCACACGCAGCACACACAAGACGCACACACCACACACGCACACCACACGCGCACACACTCACACACGCACACACGGGGATTTAATAAGGCTGGACCAGGAGTAGCATTAAATAATGCCTAATTTTAGGATGGCACAGAAGGAGCCCATAATAGAGCCAGCGAAGGAGCCCACGCCGCCGCGGCGGAGGCCGGGCCCCAAGTCGAGGCAGGTGCCGCCCAGAGAGGACCCCAAGTCGAGGCAGGTGCCGCCCAGAGACGAACCCAAGTCGAGGCTGGTGGCGCCCAGAGAGGATTCCAAGCCGAAGCCGCCGCCGCCGCCCAAAGAGGACCCCAAGATACCTGTGCCACTGAAGATACCCAGGTGCAGGTCGAAACTGAACGTGCCGCCACCGAAGGTGAGCTCGGGCGCCTGTTGCATAACAAAGTACAAGCTAATACTATTAGTGGTTTTTGTTGTAACTTGTACTATTATGTTGCAGTACAGTACATACATACATAAATCACGTCTTTATCCCTTACAGGGTAGACAGTGCCTAAGGTAACAGGACCTACAGGCCACGTTTAGCAATACATTGAGGGCGTAGAGGTGGAAAGTGGAATCAAAATAGACGATTTGTGTATGTATGTATTTAGAAATTTTGAATTCTATGCAGAAGAAGTCGCGGGCGGAAGCTATAGTTGTTCCAATCATTTATTTTCTCGATGACAGATGTAGTTTGATAGTTATAGTGTTGTGACCTAATAAGTGATCAGTAGATACGATATCGATCCAATTTTATATATATGCGAGTAGTTGAGAAGTATTCAGCTATGGAGCCAATAAAACAACCGACTTGAATGCTAATTTATTACTAAGCGTGCAAAATGGCCAATTGACAACGTATCTTTGTAATTAATTATCTAAAAACTACTGGACAAACAAAAAATATTTCACCATTAAAATGCTACATTATTCCTGAGTAACATAGGCTATTTTTTATCCCGGTAAAAAATTACAACGTGTACAAAGTCGCAGGAACACATCTAGTTCAATATTTACAATACCGATACAATATCGATATTTCAATCATAACATCACTATTTGCATTCCCATAGAATGTAACTTTATTAAAACGTTTATTGTTTATCGTATTTTAAAAAGATATTACTGCATATATGGACTCAACTTGTCTTAGATGCATATTATATGGGATCAAGGAACAAAATTAGGCAGTCGTCATATTTTTTATACCTCGCATTTAAAAGTTATTTTTTGCGTAAAAAGCGCAGTTACATTCTACGGGAGCTGTCATCGAGAAAATAAATGATTGGACAGACTATAGTAATTTATAATGTATAATGTCAGTAGGATTTATTTGTTTTTTTGTTTTACAGGTGGAAGCGCCTCTGGCCAAGGCGACCCCCAACTGTCCCATCTGTGACATGCCATTGAAAACAAACGCTGCGTTGGCGAACCATCTCAAGAGCCACTTACCCACGTTCACCAAACCACAGTAAGTATTGTTCCCCATTCCAAACAATACTTGACGACCGGATGGCCCAGTGGTTAGAGAACCTGACTATGAAGCTTGAGGTACCAGGTTCGATCCCCGGTCGGGGCAGATATTTGTATGAAAAATATGAATGTTTGTTCTCGAGGATTAGATCCCTTATAGAGATAAGTTCGCCTTTGTTCATATATTTAATGTATTTTTTGTGATTTGTCCCTGCTGCTTTATATTTGTACAATGTACAATAAAGCATTTAGTTATTTAATTAATTTATGTATTTTTGTATTTTTTTTAAGTTACACATTACTCGGGTTCTATCTATTTATTGCTTTGTTTACGTAAAAGTTTATGGATTGTGTAGTATATTTTATCTGCGTATCATTTCGTGAGTCATAGACGGTTCTGGCTGAGAATCAGTGCTGCGGGTGTCTAACACCTCAGCGTGATGCTGAGCCAGCGACCGTTTCACTTTTGCGAAGACACACACAACGCTGATGAACTATTTTTCATGTCTGTGTTTATTTTTCCTGATTCTTTTCTATAAATGTGTGTATATCTAAATATATATAACTCAAAGGTGACTGACTGACTGACATAGTGATCTATCAACGCACAGCCCAAACCACTGGACGGATCGGGCTGAAATTTGGCATGCAGGTAGATGTTATGACGTAGACATCCGCTAAGAAAGGTTGTTGATCAATTCTACCCCCAAGGGGATAAAATAGGGGATGAAAGTTTGTATGAAACTTTGTCAATTTTAAACCGATCGGGCTGAGACTTTGCATGCATAAAGCTACTATGACGTAGGCATACTCTGAGAACGGATTGCGTAATTTCTGCGGGATAACGATAAACGTATTCTATGCAGACGAAGTTGCGGGCTACATTTAGTTTCTTTATTGGCAGAGTGCAAAGCGAGTGCACAGCGCTCGCTACGGTTAAAATTGTCATTTTTGTCGCTGACTTGAGCTGTCAAATCCATATTGCAGTAAACATTTCTCACTGAAAACAATAATTTTAATATTATTGGCTATAATGTTACTGACTGCCATTGTCCAAAATTGTGTAATTGTGTAATATAACACAAGATTTCATTAATATTTTTCACAATATTTACTTACTTCTTGTTTGACAGCGGTGACAATATTGTCCATAATGGCCGCCTGTCACGTGGCGCTGTCGTCGCGCGTTCGTTCCCAATATTTGTGTGTCTTGCAAAAAGGAATAAATGTCTTCTTTCTTTCTTAGTTAGTTAATAATAATAAATAATAAATATCTTGGGACAAATTACACCAATTGACCCAGCCCCAAACTAAGCAAAGCTTGTGCTATGGGCACCAGGCAACGGATAAACATACTTATATAATGTAGATAAATACATAATTAAATGCATACAACATCCATGACTCGGGCTCAAACATTCGTATTCATCATACAACTGTCTGCCCCTACCGGGATTCGAACCCGGGACCTCTAGCTTCATAGTCAGGGTCACTAACCACTAGGCTATCCGGTCGTCAGTAGTTAGTGTTATTATTGTTGAGCATTGTTAGCACTGTGTGTGTGTGCGTGTGCGCAGGCTGGCGTGCAACCCGTGCGGCGCGTGGTGGGTGTCGGCGGAGGCGGCGGCGGCGCACCACGCGCAGCACCGCGCGCGCACCTTCCCCTACCACTGCCGCCGCTGCTTCAACGACTACAGCACGCTGCTCGAGTATGACAAGTGAGTGCGAACACCACTTTTAACAGTTGCTCTCTCGAACGTTGTCGTGAATTGGCATTGTTCATTTTTTTAAGCTGTGCTTTTAACACCTTTATTCGATAAAATTGACTATTTCAAGCAACTAATTTGAATATTATGCTTTTACGTAGCTTTGTTAATTAATAATAAATATTTTTTCGCTGTTTGATAATTCGTGTATTTAGACAGAATCCCAGTAGCCTTCGTTCGGCTGGCTATAAAAAAAACGGCTTTGTCTATGGTTTTGTAGATTTGACAGTGACACGTGACAGTTGCCGTAGCCAAACTTTTTTTTTCATTTTTGTAGCAAACATTCGATGCTGGATTCTGTCTAAAAACCCGGTCGTTCGGTCAAACAAAGGTTCAAAGTACTTTTACAAAAATATCTGCAATCATAAAGTATTTTTGAAATCGGACAAAATAAATCGGATAATTGATGGTTTTCCTCGAAATGGTTTTCGAGTTAGAGCATACTAAAAAAAATGAACAATGCCAATTCCAATAGACTACAAGCCCATGGACAAAAAAAACATGTGAAATGAACCAACGTGAATGAAGCTTAGCTGTTACTATATCATAAAATAACTGAACGCTATGCCGTAATTTCTGAGCTGTACAGGTTTTTACTCGTACATTGAAAAAAAAAATGCACTAACTTCCAGCACCACCACATAGCGGCACTAGGTTTTTCGACATTTATTTTTAATCATCTATCTATACTAATATTATAAAGAGGAAAATTTTGTTTGTTTGTTTGTTTGCATTGAATAGGCTCCGAAACTACTGGACCGATTTCAAAAATTCTTTTGCCGTTAGAAAGCTACATTATCACTGAGTGACATAGGCTACTTTTTACCGCGGGAAAATAACTTTTCCTACAGGAAAATTAGTTTATCGCGGGCGAAGCTGCGGACGGAAGGCTAGTAAGCTATAAAAACGCCGTAAATTAATAATTAGTCGTAATTTCTCACTTGTACCTAGTTCTAGGCACGAAGCTTTTCAGCCATTAAATCTCACAAATGTGATATCGTCCACTTAGTGAAGGGAAGTTATGATAGGGATGTAGATAAACTAAATTATTGAGTCAGACGTTACTTTGCGGAGGTCCATTTCAATGAACAATAGTGCATTATTACAGAGGCCGATAAATTGCTATTTGTTGACGAGTACATAGTAGCGGAGTCCGTTAATAAATACGAATTCATAAATTGCTTTTTCCGCCGAGTCATGTACAGAACTGTTCTTCAATAGTGCGAGGAAACAAAATAAAAAATGAAAAGAAATACTGTACTTGCATTGTCGTCCGTCCTACACATGTGTGTCAAATTACAAGTCAATCGGACCAACCGTTGAAGAGTTCCCTCCTGCGGAGACGATCCCGGCTGGACCACCAGAACTCCACTGCCAGATTAATGTATTGTCATCCGACTTACTCAAATATACAAAATCACTGCACGATCGGTTGAAGATATCTCCTTCAAAGTTGAGTCGCTAGATTCCACCCGGACAAACATATTTACATACATACACACGTTGCTAGTTAAATAAATGCTTGTAATTATTTAATTGCAGCCACATTGCCAACGGGCTGTGCATGCCGTACCACGTGACACCGGACGTGGAGTGCGACAAGTGCTGGAAGACCTTCATCACGCGCACGCTGTTGGACAGCCACAAGTGCCAGGGCTACGACGGCAGGCCGGGAGGTGAGTGCACGCCGTCATCCGGCGTCTGTACGCTGACGTCCGGCATCTATACGCTGACGTGCGGCGTCTATACGCTGACGTCTGGCATCTATACGCTGACGTCCGGCATCTATACGCTGACATCAGGCGTCTATACGCTGACGTGCGGCGTCTATACGCTGACGTCTGGCATCTATACGCTGACGTCTGGCATCTATACGCTGACGTGCGGCATCTATACGCTGACGTCTGGCATCTATACGCTGACGTGCGGCATCTATACGCTGACGTCTGGCATCTATACGCTGACGTCCGGCATCTATACGCTGACGTCCGGCATCTATACGCTGACATACGGCGCCTTCTTTTTTAATATAGCCTCATCAATCGATGCTATGATTTCGCCAATGTCAATGTAATAAATAAATACAGTATTCAAAAATCTTGTGACAAAAATGTCGGCAACGTTGTACGGTAGGACAGACGTCAGAATCTGCCAGGAAATCATTAAACGATGCCCAGGGTGTACCGGACCAAGCATTGGTCTTCCCCTCAGACGGACCCAAAAGCGAACCGCAGCTCTTGACCACAGCGTGGAAGATTTAATAACAAACTAATGAAATAAATCTAAAAATGTATTATTGTCGGTATGTGTCTAATAAATCTATACTAATATTATAAAGAGGAAAGATTTGATTGTTTGTTTGAATTTAATAGGCTCCGAAACTACTGGAACGATTTCAAAAATTCTTTTGCCGTTAGAAAGCTACATTATCACTGAGTGACATAGGCTACTTTTTACCGCGGGAAAATACCTTTTGCTACGGGAAAATTAATTTATCGCGGGCGAAGCTGCGGACGGAAGGCTAGTAACTATAGAACTAACGCTGCCTACATTTTTTTAGCATTAGATTTTTTTAAGTATTTTTTTTTTATCAGGTAATTGTCCCAAATGCTCGCGCTCCTACACGACGCAGAAGACGTTGAAAGCGCACCTGAAAGTCTGCGCTTACAGGAAAAGAAGTGAGTATCCTACAAACCACCGACCGGACGGAACCGCCTTCGGATCGGACCGGATAGCCTAGTGGTTAGTGACCCTGACTATGAAGCTAGAGCTCCTGGGTTCGATTCCCGGTAGGGGCAGACAGTTGTGTGATGAATACGAATGTTTGTGCCCGAGTCATGGATGTTGTATGTATTTATCTACATAATATAAGTATGTTTATCCGTTGCCTGGTGCCCATAGTACAAGCTTTGCTTAGTTTGGGGCTGGGTCAATCGGTGTAATTTGTCCCAAGATATTTATTTAATTTATTTTAATTTTATTTAAACACACATACATACATATATCGCGTCCTTATACCTAACGGGGTAGACAGAGACTAAGGTAACGAAACTTTAAGGCCACGTATGTATCCTACTAATGTTATAAATGCGAAACTACTGGACGGATTTGGATCGAATTTGGAACGGAGACAGCTGGTACCCTAGATTAAAACATAGGGTACTTTTTATCCCGGAAATTGATTGTTCCCGCGGGATAGCGGTAAACGTCACAGGTCGTAGCTGCCTAGTCGCGACGTTAATAATTATTGCAGAATATAGATACTGTGAACATCAGTTCTTAAATGTAAAATTTCTAAATGTCAGTGAAAATTAGAACATAGAAAAATCCGAAAAGTAAAGCTATGATCGGGAATCGAACCCGGATCCTCGTCATTCCGTGACGCGTGCTATACACCCACACCACCCATAGCAGGTGAACCAATATCTATCTATCTGCTATGGGTGGTGTAGGGTATAGCACGCGTCACGGAATGACGAGGATCCGGGTTCGATTCCCGGCCATAGCTTTACTTTTCGGATTTTTCTATGTGTTCTAATTTTCACTGACATTTAGAAATTTAATTTCTAACGGTAAAACCGAAAAAGTAAAACAAAAAAATAATAATCAAGAAATAAAATTTCTTGATTCATTTGATAGTATCTTAAGTCTAATTCTACACGGATAAAGTCGCGGGCAGACGCTAGTATATTATAATTACATACATACATAAATCACGTCTTTATCCCTTACGGGGAAGACAGAGCCTAAGGTAACACGACTTACAGGCCACGTTTAGCATGATTGTAGGCGTATAGGTGAAAAATGAAATGAAAATAGTGATGGGTTGCTAGCCTCATTGCCAGTGGCGTAACTATATCATCTGGGGCCCGTGGCAAATTCTTTTGATGGGGCCCTATCAGTAAAATTCGTCACGTTGTACTCAGTTTAATTTTAATATTTTTGAGCTCGCGGCCTCTTGGGCCGGGGCCCTCTTGGGTCGGGGGCCCCTGGCATTTTGCCAGTGCTGCCAGCCTATTGTTACGCCACTGCTCATTGCCTATAACATGATCCCTATGATTTTCGCCCATTCCCTCGATGGGCTTTTACCATCTGCGCGGGTAGAGAAGCAACTGGTACATTCTATGATTTTTTCTTTCCTCCCAGACCAGCATGTGTTCTAATTTTCGGGTGCGTATCGATGGCTATAATTTTTTTTGATATAATATTAGTAGCAATAACGCTCATTTGATATAATTATTAAATCATATAACAACACTTAATATATTTACATATGACATAATTATCATTTCTTATAATGATCATTTGATATAATATCATTTAATATAACATTCTTTAAGTATAATGCTTATTTCCTATAATGAACTTATGGTATAACGTTATTTAATCACAAAACGAACTGCTATCAAAAAGTAGGTTAGGTTAGGTTTGAACTGCGTCCCCCAACAAAAACGAACTGCTATAAAAAAGTTGGTTAGGTTAGGTAAATAAAACACAATGTTCATTATATAAAATGAGCGTTATACCATATAATCGTTATAAGAAATAAGCGTTATACCGAACGATAAATATACGAAATAAATGTATATATTTTAAAATTATATCAAACGTTTATTATACACAATGAGTGATTATACCCTTTGAAATTATATCAAATGTTGATATATCGATAGAAAATATATTAAATATTTTTATATCGATCATTACACACCCCTAATTTTCACTGACATTTAGAAATTTTGTTAAGTTTTACTTTTTTTTTATACAGACACGGGCGACCTGAAGGCGGACCCGGACGTGCTCCGGCGGCTGAAACCGATGCAGGTCCGTATAGCGCGCTGCGACGACCTGCTCGCACGCCCCACCGGCAACCGGTACATTGTGTCCGCAGTCAGACCGGTACGTATAGGTGGATGGCGTGATCGGAATAGTGATGGGGTGCTAGCCGCGTCGCCTATATGACTTCTAAGATTCCGCCCGTGGGCTTTTACTAGGGAGTGCAAACCGGTTAACTGGACTTTTTTGGTTAAGACAATAAACCGGTTTTCGGGACGCAAAAACCGGATTAAAACCGAAAGAAATAAAAACTATAATAAGTTGATTATTTAATCCTATATACAACAGTGAGACTAAAACTGTTTCGTTCAATATTCTAATTATATATTATTACTATCTATATTTTACAACATTTAAAACGCATTTTATTAAGATTATTGACATCTGAAAGTTTCAGTAGATCAAAACAAACTTTATTTATTTATTTTATTTGGGGCATCAACTTGTTTTATTTTCTGATTAACTAATGCCGACTTGCATAGTTTATAAATTAAGCAATACTTTATTCCATAAAGCAAGAACGTCGAGATATTAAAAGATGATTTGAGTAAAATTCAAGAAAATAATGAAAACCGGTAAAAACCCGGTTAACCGGTTTTTGATTCCGTAATGCGGTTAAAAACCGGTTTCTTCATCTGTACGGTTTTTGCAATCCCTAGCTTTTACCTTCGCGCGGCAAGATAAGCAACTGGTACATTCTATGTTTGACTGCACCCGGACCAGAGTGGAAGGAGCAGTATAAACACTTGCAAGAATATAACTGAAACTGTCTAAAAAAAAATTCTAAATGTCAGCGAAATTTAGAACACGGAAAAATCCGAAAAGTAAAGCTATGGCCGGGAATCGAACCCGTATCCTCGTTCAGTGACGCGTGCTATACCCCTACACCACCCATAGCAGGTGGGTAGTCTCCGAATTTTTCTACCTGTTACTAGATGTCACGTGACCTTTGTCTAGTCAATAATTGGCGTAGTTTTTTTTTATTCTAAGCTAGTTCTAGGCACGAAGCTTATCAGCCATTAAAAATCTCACAAATGTCATATCGACCACTTAAAAAAATATTTCTAGTTGATAATAGGAAATACAAATAAAAGAGCTGCAGTTCCTCGATTATTAAAACGTCAAGGGGCCATTCAAGTATTACGTAAGCAGATTTTTTACAATACCCCCCCCCCCTCCCATGCTTACGTAATCATTGGTACCTATATGAATTTTTCTTTTAATGGATTCTGTTTTTTATTGATTCGTGAGCAGCAGTTCGAATCGAAGCTGCTGACGTAATCACCATATCGACCCCCCTCCCCCCATGTCATCAAAAATAAGCAAAGCAAAGACCCCGCCCCCCTCAAGCGCTTACATAATACTTGAACGCCCCCCAACTGTAGAAAAAAAATTGCAGCTCTTCAAAAAATTTTACATAGCCAATTGCACATTGTTAGGCAAATTTTAACTCTGTCCTTACGAGAATACGGTAGTGAAGCATCGACTGTCATGAAAGAAAAAATGCCAATTTTTTTTTTTTTTCAGAAACATGGTCTTGACAAGAACTACCTGTATCCCTATTTTCGCTTGAATACGGTCAAGCCTGAGTCGCGTCCTAAGGTGCCCACGCACGGACCAATCAGAGAGGAGCCAGAGCGAGACGGATACACGCATTGGGACAGCGAAGACAGTGACAGCGATAGTATCATCAAAAAAGTGGATAGCCTGACTGTGCTGTGTCTAAAGAAAATATTTTCCAAAAACCTACTAGGCAAAGTACCTAGGAAAAGAAGAAGAGTTACTAATGATGTGTTCGATTCAATTAATGATTTTAGTGCGAGTAGCGACATAAATGACATTATAAATAGTTTGAATGATGATTTGGGAAGTTGTGTTAGTAAAACTAGAAAGGATAGCTTGATATCAATTGCCATCAATGACATTATTGGTGTGCCTAATACTTTTGTACCCAATTTGGGAAATGGAAATGTAGCTAGGAGTTCAAATGATGTAAATATAATTATTAACAATGAAAATGACAAATTAAATGATCTGAATGATGTTGAAATCGAAAATCATGGCACTGACACTGTTGTGAGTGCAAGTGATATTAGTACAGAATTAAATTTAATAGAAACTGAAGATCAAAATACACGCAATGATGATGCTATTGTAAGCATGGGCGGTGACATGGAAACAAATGATTCGGTAACGCGAAATGATTTAAATGACAAAAATGAAAATGATTTAAATAATGATTTAGGAGTTCGTAATTTTAAAAGCGTAGACGATCAAAATGACTCTGATAATTTTAAAGATTCCAATGAACCAAATGTACAAAATAATTTAAGTACTGAAGATGATTATGGAAACGCAGAACTTGAACGTTCTGAAAATAATGATGTTAATTTTGATAATCAAAACAAATCTGATAATGTGGACGCAAATGATTGTTTGGCAAATCAAAATGCGAATACTGGAAATAAAAGTCCTAATAATGACTCGGAAATGAGTAATGATAATTTAGTTATTGAAAATAATTGTACAAACATTAAAGAAAGTAATGATTTAGAAACTCAAAATGTTAATAATGAACATGAAAATCCAGATTATGATTCAGTAACGCAAAATGATAATTTGGGAGGTACTGAAAATAATTACGATAGTCCTGCGATTAACGATTTAAAAATTGAAAATGAAAACAATGATGATCAGCATGTCAATGTTGAGTCTGATTTGCAAAATGATAATTTAATTATTAATCCTTCGGGTACCAAATGTTGTGGTGATGATGGCATGAACAATGATTTAGAAACGCAAAACCTAAATAGTGAAACTAATTTAGGAAATACACAAAATGATAATATCAATAAGAATTATTTAGATACTGAAAATAATGAAAATACAGAACTTAATAGAATAGGGGATGAAACTGAAAATTTCAAAGATAGCCAAGAAGTAGAAGAACCAAATTTACAAAATGCACTGGAAGAACTCCAAAACTCACATTTAAACGGTATACATGAATACAATAACAAAGCTAATAGTAATTTTGATGAAAGTGAAAAATTAGAAGAAGCAAAGAAAATAAATAAAGAAAGTCCAATAAAACATAGTATAGTAAATTTAATAGGTGATACGGACAAAAATCCAGATAAATATATAGATGAGGTCATATCAAGCATTGAAGATATTATCAACAAAAATCCTAGAAATGAGGAAATAAACGATGATACAACTAATGGAGAAAATTCCAGCGAAATGGATGATCAAGTTTTGATGGATGCTATAGACAATGAAATAAATGACGGCAAAGATAAGATGGATAGTGAGAAAATAACTTTGGACGATCTTTTGCCTAAAAATAATACGTCGGCGGAGTTGGATGATATTTCAGACGAAGATTTTAATTTTGACGCTTAATAGCGTTTTAATTCATCTGTAACATACTTAAAAATCCATATTGCTTCACAAAATTAGTGTATGTTAACTTATAATATAATGTAATACATATGTATATGAGGTTATTATATCACTGATTTTTGAATTACAACTATGTCAGTTTGATCGTTTTGCAAAATGTTTTCAAGTTATATTTCGATAATTTTAACAATTTGTAAATATTTCCATTTTTTTTATATGCCTACTTTGCTAGAATTCGAATAATTGTAAATATTGTTAGATTTTGTATTGAAGGAAAATATCGGAGAACTCTGCAAAATGTATAAGTAGGTTTTTTTCTTTTTTTTTTCTTTCCACTGCCAGCGTACTTGTATAGAAATCTGTCTCAATCCTTACAGTATCGGAATTATTAAAAACTAGCTGTTGCCCGCGGCGTCGCTCCCGTTTTTTTCTTCTTAATTTCATTATTTTCTCACCGTCTAAACCTTCCCTGGGCTTCCACGAATATTTCAAGACTAAAGTTAGACAATCGGTTCAACCCTTCTCGAGTTTTAGCGATACTAACGAACAGCAATTCATTTTTATTTATATAGATTTGTAAAGATACAATTAAATTCAACTGCCGAAGAAAACTATGTTACTTAAATATTAGACGTACCAATTGTTATTTAATTGAAACAATTAAAAAAGAAAAGTTTATATTATAATGGCAATGTCAGGTTAATAAATTTGGTTGGTAACACCTGGAACGTCACAATGACAGTGACGTTTGTGACAGTCGGCCATCTTGTTTATTTTTTTTAATCTGATTCAGGCGCAGAGTAGAAAGTGTGCCGGCAAAACAAGTGCTATGAAAGCTTTTTCAGCAGTCGTGAGTGGAAATTGAAGCTATAACAAAATATACTAACTTAATATTCAGTGGCAGAAATTTTTGTCCAGTCTCTATACAAAATTAACCTATACTAGCATACATTGTATGAAGCCGTGGTAGCCTAGTGGTTTGACCAGTGGCCTCTCAAGCATGGTCATGGGTTCAAATCCCGGATTCTCACCTCTTGAGTTTTTCGGAATTTATGTGCGAATTTCCGGTTAAAATTTTATCATTAGCTTTGTGGTGAAGGAAAGCATTGTGAGGAAAACTACACACGTCTGCGAAGCAATTCAATGGTGTGTGTAAAGATCCCAATCTGCGCTGGACCCGCGTGGGCAGGCCCAAGCCCTCGTGTTCTGAGAGGAAGACTTGTATACATGTGAGGGCCAGATTTTTTGCCACCGACTGTACTATTCGGAGTTGGATCAAGTAACTATGAGCGTTTAAAATATTAAGTTTTTTTTTATGTTGGTGAATTATATTTACGAATATAATTAATAATGTTTATGTTTAGTATTGGTTATAAGCTACTGCTAATTGTGCAAATAAAATGCATTTAAGTAGCAGCAGATATTGTAAATATTTACATAGGGTAAGCCGAGAAATATAAAATTTTATAAAACATATTTTTGTTTTATTATTGTACAGTCAAATTCATATATCGTACACAACACCTATAGTGCAAAGCCACGAAACTAGCACTAGTAAATACTGCGTATCTACACAACAACCATAGTGCAAAACACCACGTAACTAGTACTAGTATATACTGCGTATCTACACAAGACTCATAATGCAAAACCACGTAACTATCACTAGTAAATACTGCGTATCTACACAACACTCCTAGTGCAAAACCACGTAACTAGCACTAGTAAATACTGCGTATCTACACAACACTCATAGTGCAAAACACCACGTAACTAGCACTAGTAAATACTGCGCATCTACACAACACTCATAGTGCAAAACCACGTAACTATCACTAGTAAATACTGCGTATACACAACACCCATAGTGCAAAACACCACGTAACTAGCACTAGTAAATACTGCGTATCTACACAACAGCCATAGTGCAAAACCACGTAACTAGCACTAGTAAATACTGCGTATCTACACAACAGCCATAGTGCAAAACCACGTAACTAGCACTAGTAAATACTGCGTATCTACACAACAGCCATAGTGCAAAACCACGTAACTAGCACTAGTAAATACTGCGTATCTACACAACACCCATAGTGCAAAACCACGTAACTAGCTCTAGTAAATACTGCGTATCGACACAACACCCATAATGCAAAACCACGTAACTAGCACTAGAAAATACTGCGTATCTACACAACACTCCTAGTGCAAAACCACGTAACTATCACTAGTAAATACTGCGTATCTACACAACACTCATAGTGCAAAACCACGTAACTAGCATTGGTAAATACTGCGTATCTACACAACAGCCATAGTGCAAAACCACGTAACTAGCACTAGTAAATACTGCGTATCTACACAACAGCCATAGTGCAAAACCACGTAACTAGCACTAGTAAATACTGCGTATCTGCACAACACCCAACTTTATACTGGTTTGAACTGGTATAATAAGGATTTTACGTTCTTTGGCGGGAAATCTTAATTTGGCTAAATTTGTTAACTTTTACGCCGCCATGTCTAATAAAAGAGACGTCGCCCATACGCCAGAATTCTTCATTGCAATGCCTTAAGTTGAACCTAAACCCAATTGGATGAAGGTTGCTTTTGCATTGAAGTAATGGACGTATACAGGGTGTTAGGTAATGAGTGGATAATCCTTGAACTGTGGATAGAGGGCACTTAGGACGTTATAATAAAGCTAAAATAGGTTTAGTAAAAGTGGCACGGTTTCCGAGATATTCGGACTTTTAGGTTTTTTTCGAAAATGAACACCCTTGTTCAATGTTTTGATCATAGCACCATTTTAAACTAACTTTTTCAAATTTTTATTTTTGCTCAATATTCTTGAGTACTTGTATTTTCAGATAGGCATTACTATTTTTGTGAGACTACATGGTATTTTTTTTTAAAAAATCGCAAACTTAATTTTTGCCTTTTCAATCGTACATTGATCGAATTTTCAGCTCTCACGGTGAAAAAAAAATACACTACAGCCTAGTTGCCAATAAGCTTAAAAACATGCCGGTTTAGTGACAATTTAAAAATGGTAATTACCTTTTGAATTTAAATTCAAAATGACAAAATAATAAAAAAAAATACACGCTCACCCACATTTTTCCCGATTTACTTTTTGTATCACGGGCGTAGAACTCAAAATTTTTTGTTGCACAAATAACATTATTGGCCACTTATTTAAATGCAAATGGCATTTAAATAATTCCAAATTTAAAAAACATGCTGACTGCCTTTTGTTTTTTTTTCTACTTCGATTTTGAATTTCGCTATTATTGCATAATGAATGGTGAAATTGTGCCTTGGAACTCACCATAAATGTAATGCATTTGGGCATATTCTATCAGTGTGTATTATATTCGAAGCAGTATTAAAGTAAAAAACTTCAACACAACGATCTAAACGCAAAATTAACCATTCATTACGCAATAATAATTAGCGAAATTCAAAATCGAAGTAAAAAAAAAAACAAAAGGCAGTTGGCATGTTTTTTAGTTTTGGAATTATTTAAATGCCATTTGCATCTAAATAAGTGGCCAATAATGTTATTTTTGCAACAAAAAATTTTGAGTTCTACGCCCGTGATACAAAAAGTAAATCGGGAAAAATGTGGGCGAGCGTGAATTTTTTTTTATTATTTTATCATTTTGAATTTAAATTCAAAAGATAATTACCATTTTTAAATTGTCAATAAACCGGCATGTTTTTAAGCTTATTGGCAACTAGGCGGTAGTGTATTTTTTTTTCACCGTGAGAGCTGAAAATTCGATCAATGTACGATTGAAAAGGCAAAAATTAAGTTTGCGATTTTTTTTAAAAAAATCCCATGTAGTTTCACAAAAATAGTAATGCCTATCTGAAAATACAAGTACTCAAGAATATTGAGCAAACATAAAAAAATTGAAAAAGTTAGTTTAAAATTGTGCTATGATCAAAACATTGAACAAGGGTGTTCATTTTCGAAAAAAACCTAAAAGTCCGAATATCTCGGAAACCGTGCCACTTTTACTAAACCTATTTTAGCTTTATTATAACGTCCTAAGTGCCCTCTATCCATAGTTCAAGGATTATCCACTCATTACCTAACACCCTGTATATAGGGCGTTGGCGTTGAAACGGCTAACGCAAACGCATTTGAGATGTATTTTGTGACCGAAAATTTACACAGCATACAGAATATAGAAAGAAAGAAGACATTTATTCCTTTTTACAAGACACAAATATAAGAGAATATACACACATAGAAAATAAACAAGAAAAATAAACACAGACATGAAAAATAGATCATCAGCGTTGTGTGTCTTCGCAAAAGTGAAACGGTCGCTGGCTCAGCATTGCGCTGAGGTGTTAGACACCTGCAGCACTGATTTTCAGCCAGAACCGTCTGTGACTCGCGAAACGATACACAGATAAAATATCACTATCACTACATAGTATAAAACAAAGTCGCTTTCTCTGTCCCTATATCCTATGTATGTATGTAGTATGCTTAAATCTTTAAAACTACGCAACGGATTATGATGCGGTTTTTTTTAATAGATAGAGTGATTCAATAGGAAGGTATATGTGTGTAATACATGCATAATATACCGTGCGAAGCCGGGGCGGGTTGCTAGTACTACATAATCCATGAACTTTTACGTAAACAAAGCAATAAATAGATAGAACCCGACTTAATATCAAGCTATAGTTAATCTAACTAGATATTCCGGCGATCGTATAAAAGGATTTCAATTCAAAACAACGAATCATTCTCTAATAATTTTTACTTGCTCTTTCATTTTCACCTCGGTATCAGGATCTATTCTATTGAATCCCCTCTGCATATTGCGCTCCAGAGCTTTCATGATGTCGTATATGTCAGTCCGTTTGCCAGCACTCCAGTCGGCTAAACTATTCTCTATGTCCGCCCACTCCAACTTATTGGTTTCGTCGCCCGGCATGTTGTCTTCGTACATAGCTAACAAAGTGTAAAAAGCGGCAGTTTTCTTGACAACCTCTGCATTCTCCCCATCAGCAACTAATGGTGTTTGAGCGTTGTTTAACATACCTAAAAATAATTTATTGTTAAAAAAACTATTTTGTAGCGCGGGCTTAACCACGTTTCTGAACGCAACCCGCCGACCTCGCTCGCTCGGTATCTCTCGCTCTCTCACCGGCATCCGATGGAGTCGCACGCGCGCCTAACTGCGGTGCTCAATTTTGAAGACTTATTATAACTAAATTCTTGTACCGAACCCCCTTATGTAAAAATTATTATGGATAAATAAACATTTTATTGAATCTTGCTACTCCGCTACTCACGTGCAAGATAACCAAGCCTGTGTGAAATATTATGTTATGTTTTTCATGCAATCCCTCTCTCCACTGCTGCCAATAAAACACATATAAATCCCACAAACTTAATTATCCCTTACACCACACAAACAATGTCGCGTTTCGATCCCTCTACGGGATCATTATCAAAGTTTAATGAACACAACTGTTACACATGCAAACCAACGTCGTACTAAATAGACAACTTTCATTCTACAATTTTGAATACAAGCTTGAGAATTAGGGGAAAGGGCTAGTTAAATACTTCGACTTGCCTTCTGATATACTTGACGCCACGCCACTGGTAGGTAATGTGTGCGAATAGACAAATTGACGTTCCAAATTAGAAAAATGACTTAACTACCACATACAACGGGTTATTTACTTAAGTTTTTCACCTATAGCCGATTAGCGTGGCTTTTTTTTAACTTAAATTATCATTTCTAAATGTCAGTGAAAATTAGAACACATATAGATAAACCCGAAAAGTAAAGCTATGGCCGGGAATCGAACCCGGAGCCTCGTCATTCCGTGACGCGTGCTATACCCCTACACCACCCATAGCAGGTGGGTAGTCTCCGAATTTTTCTACCTGTTACTAACTGTCACGTGACCTTTTGTTACTATGCGATTTTTTGTCGCTAAGCGTCATCTGTTTGTATGATGTGTCTGTACGACACTATTACAAACTCCCGTGGAACATCTACTGCTCACCAGGGGCGAGAGAAGGCGCTGTTTTTCAAATGATAGGTACTATTTATGTTTTACTTTTTCGGTTTTACCGTTAGAAATTAAAAATTAAGTAAGTTAGTTTAATTATCATACCTAAAAGTACGCGTAAACCTTCTCTTACGTCTTCCGGTGATTTCTTTTCTAGCTTGCAAACTTTGCTTTTGAAGGTTTTCTCCGTTTTTGAGTCTATTAGTTTGCTATAGTCGGCGTGTTGCAAAACTTCTGTGATGGCGTCTCTAGCTCTATACATTTTTTCGTCGTCTACGTTGATGATTGTTTTAATACAGTGCTTCAGCATGGTCGTGAAACCCGCGTCGCTTCGGCAGTAACCGTATTTGGTGCATACGTGCTTGTATTCCAGGGCTTTTGCGGTATCCACCTCTTTTTGGACAGTTTTGGCGTTCGATTTTCCGACATACGGTTTGTCAATTTCAGCTTCTTCCATGTCCGCTTTCAGGAAGTTGACTAGTCTGTTTGAAAGAGTGAGGTTGTTTTAGCTTCCATGCTGGTCTGGGAGCAAAAACCCATACATACATTCACAAATCATGTCTTTATCCCTTAAGGGATCGACAGAGCCTAAGGTAACAAGACCCAAAAGCCACGTTTAGCATGATTGTGGGCGTATAGGTGGAAAGGGGGAATCAAAATGGTGATGGGTTGCAGTGGCGTAACTATGACGTCTGGGGCCCGTGGCAAATTCGTCAGATAGGGCTCCTTCCTCAATAGAAGCCAGTTCGGGGCCCCGTAGTCAGGGGCCCGTGGCATTTTGCCACTCCTGCCACCCTATAGTTACGCCACTGATGGGTTGATAGCCTATTCGCTCGATGGGCTTTTACCATTTGCACGGGAAAAGAAGCAACTGGTACATTGTTATTTTTTTAGTTCCAGACCAGCGTGAAGGGCTATACTACTCAGTGGCGTAACTATAGGGTGGCAGAGGTGGCAAAGTGCCACGAGCCCCGAACTGGTTTGGTTTAGAGCACATAAGGGACGCTGATGCACTTTTTTATATTGAGGAAGGAGCCCCATCTGATGAATTTGCCACGGGCCCCAGACGTTATAGTTACGCCACTGGCTATACTTGTGTATTTATTTACCTCTGCATTATCGAATTTGAAGTGTCCATGGTGTGCAAGATGACCCTCTGGTCGCCCATTTTGGTGCGGACCGAGGTGTCCCTCTGTTGTCGGACGAAATCGCCGAATTGGTCCTTATAACTGCGGGCCATGTCGTCTATTTTCTTCTTCATTTCACTGTCGCTTGTTTTCCTCTTAATCGAATCGAATACCTGCGATAGGTGAACTATAAAATTATCAATTGTTTGCAAAAATGCTTTACATTATAATACCCATACATCACGTCTTACCCTTACGGGATAGACAGAGCATAAGGTAACAAGACCTAAAGGCCACGTTCAGCATGATTGTGGGCGTATAGGTGGAAATGGAAATCAAAAATAGTGATGGTTTGCTAGCCGCATCGCCTACATGATTCCTAAGATTTTCACCCATTCCAATGGGCTTTTACCGGCGCGGGAAGAAAAGCGACTGGTACATTCTATGTTTTTTCTTTACTCCCAGACCAGCATGGAAGATGGCTTACCCGCATGGCTTGCTTAAACACGTGCACAGAGAACTCCTTGGTCCTCTCAACGTCTTTAACTTTATGATCTGTGGTCTTCGTTCTGGCGAATCGCGTGAACCCAACGATACCTTCACCGCCATGCTGTTTACCTTTCCTTTCAATATTATCATTAGCCAAAATAACCGGATCATCCCATTGGACATTGACCTTTTTATCCACTTTGTCCACTATACCTCGGTTGTCCGATACCTCGCTTGTGGTATCTCGTTTGTCCGGAATATCGTGTTTGTAGTGTTGGACCAAGCCACTGCTCGCCCAGAATCCTTTGCCCTTAACTTTGTTCCTTTTCGCCCATTTGTTTAGCTGACGACTGTCGGATACATCCTCTTTACTCCATTGCATTTCGCGTAAGCTCTGGGCGTCTTTGTCATCCAGTCTCAGACGTTGTCCGATTTTGTTAATAGAATCTCGGACGTCCGTTAACTTCCAATTGGCACCAAGGTCTATCGAACCGTCGATTTTCACGTCCAGTTTATCTGGTGAACTTTCTGCCGATAGAGTTATTTGATAAGTAATCCATTTTAGAACCTTATCACAATATATCGCGACCTCGTTCACAGGTGCGGACACAGAGCAAAAACAAAGATTATATACAAAGATTTGTTCTTGCCATTTTAATAATGCAGACTTCATAGTGACAAAAAAAGGCCATAAAAAATTAAAGAAGGGAGTAGCGGAGTCGCAAGGTAAATTTTTTGTTCGTTGAATTTTGTAAATAAAATTATATTCGTTATAATAATTTGTCTATTATTTTACATAAGTAGGTACAATATACATCTAAATCAGTAAAAATGGTTACCCTTATTTTATTCATTTATTACACAAACTTTTTGAAGCTCAAAGTTCTGAATACGTCCTATTACTTTTACACTTATTGACATCTAGTGTGATATAGCTGAACTACGTAGTGACGTCAATGTATCGATGTTAACTTGCTAGGCGAGTGGTTTCGCTACTAACCGACGGATGGAAAATTTAAAAGTGGGCGGAGTTCCACAACCCCTCACCCCGCAAAATGTCGCGCGATGTTTCATAGGGAAATCTTATTACCACGCCTCCTCTTTGTTATTGCTCTGTGGGTGCGGACGACTCATTGAAATTGTTCTAAAAGGGATTACGAACTAAGTGGATCCATGGTATCCGTAAAGGCGTGATGATTTGACCTATGGCCTCACAAGCAGAGGGTCGTATGTTCGAATCCAGGACTCACACCTCTAATAGACTACAGGCCCATGACCAAAAAATGTGGGTCATATGAACCACCAGGTGACGTATATAGGATGATATAAGAGCATAAAATAATAAGATTCAGCACTATGCCGTCACTTGTAAGCTGTCCAACTGAGTGCTGGTGAAAATTCAAAAGTGTAACCCTCGATTTTTTCCCCTTGTCGCATGATTTTTGTGCGGCGTTGCGGAATAATGGATTAGAAGCTGTATTGAAACAGTATGAAACTGATGCCGTACAGAATCAAATGACCAAATTTACCCTGGAAATTGTCAGAAAATAAAAAAAAAATTACCGACTTTGTGGCGCACCATTTGTACGGCATCAGTTTCATACTGTTTCAATACAGCTTCTAATCCATTATTCTGCAACGCCGTACAAAAATCATGCGACAAGGGGAAAAAATCGAGGGTTGCACTTTTGAATTCTCACCAGCACCCAGTTGGACAGCTTACAAGTGACGGCATAGTGCTGAATCTTATTATTTTATGCTCTTATATCGTCCTATATAGGTACATCACCTGGTGGTTCATATGACCCACATTTTTTGGTCATGGGCCTGTAGTCTATAAGTCTTTCGAAATTTATGTCCGAATTCACATTTGAAATTTTGAGCTTTGGGCTTGCGAACTACCCACGCCAATGTCTGAGAAACCCAGGCCCAGCAGTGGGATGGATATAGGCTGAATTATTGCTAACACATAATTAATTTATGGTTATTTTTTATCCACTTACCCGGAGATCGTAACAATGAAAATAAAACGTTTGCTCTTATTGGTAAAAATAAGACACAAGATATAGGTAAATAAAGAAAATTCATTGCTTATATTTACAACACTGAAGCATATGTTACATGTTTTATGGTTATACATAGAATGGCTCAAATAACCGTTTTTATTGCATAGCACATTTTTAGTATTACAATAAATATACACATGTTAAAACATATGTACTCACAAGCTGTGGTAGAAACATTTATTTATTACGGTTTGGATAACATATTGCATTTAGGTAACTACTTATTACTTATGTGAAAAATACCTAAATTTATAACACACTGTCAAGTTAAAATGAAAAAAAAAAAACAGTCATCAATTTAAACTAATATAGACCTAAAAACCAACAAGAAAAAGACGATTTGTCAATTCATAAATAAAATAAATATAAATTTATGAATAAAATAATAAATCAATTAAAACTTAATAAATCTAACCCAAACTAACTAATAAAGGTAAAAAAATCAGTCCCATATTATTTTTAGCGTTTGTGCAGTACTAGCACAGGCTTTAAGATCTTAATACTAACATTGTATGGACTTTTGCTGTCTGATAATAAATATTTTTTATTTTATTTTATTTTATTTATAATATCCCTGCCAACGGGGCACAAAAAACACATCAGATTATATGAAAATACTATCTGAAAAACCGGCCAAGTGCGAGACGGACTCGCGCACAAGTTTGGGAACTGGGGGTTTACCATGTCTCAATGCGATTACTCAATGCGACCCTATAGGGGCCGTCCATTAACCATGTGATGTTTTTTTAGCACTTTTAACCCCCCCACCCCTCCCCTTGGCAATACGTGGTGAGGTTTAAAACTACCCACCCTTCCCCATCTAAAATCACCGTATTTTTAATACCTACAAAGAATTTTAAAATTTTTAGAATAATTATCTTTTAATACAGATATAAAAGGCGCGGGGACTTCGTTCGTTGCCTGCCAACGGCGAGTCAAGGTCACACTACACGCCGCTTGTCGGTTTAAAAATCGCGCGTTTGACGAATAAATAAATACACGTGATATCTTACTACACCCCCCCGCCCCTCTTGTGATATTTCGTGATTTTGCCCCCCCCCCCCCCCCTTTCGGAGCAGAGGCGTCTTTACCTATGGTGCAGGGTGTGCGGCGCACACGGGCGCCGGGTCTAAGGGGGCGCCGAGAGCCCTCTAACGCGACACCTCCAAAGACGCGTCGCTCGCGGCGCCGGCGCTCTTAAAGACCCGGCGCCCGTGTTATGGCCGACGCCGGGGGCGGCGCGGTAGCAAAGCAAGGCTACACTATTTAAATTTACACAATGATTTTTGTTTCAACGTGAAATCAGCCTTAAAACAGATAATTAAAGATTAAATTGCGCCTACTATACTAAAAACTGGAATTCAAGACCAAAAAATCTACGACAATGTTGCCACTGAAATAAAATATGTGTACAATAGTACATTCCTTTTTTTTTAAACACACGATAGAATATTATTTTTATTAGTAATTTCGATCCTATAATTTAAAGAAGTAATTTTGTTTACTTAATTTTATATAAATACTAGACGCCTGAATAAAAACTTAAACATTTCGTAATTTTTGGTTGAAAAACTGGTATTGTGCTTGTATTTCTTCAGGTATTCATAACATTTGGTGCAATAATTTACAATTAAGATAAAATCAAACTAATATTTTGATTAAATTTTTTACATACATTTAGATAATCAACTAATGAGGAGTTTGAATAAAGAAAAAAATTATAAAAAATATTTTGTATGTATGTATGTGAGTGCTAGACCGTTATCCTGTTTATGTTCCTTAGAATAAAATTGTCTCAATATTAATTGAGTTGAAAATAAAAATGTTAGTATTTTTTTTCACAAAATCCATATTTAATAGCAATACAAAGAATCATTAAAAAAGGTTGGCGAAACCTGAAAAGTTTATTTGACAGTGACATAAGTGACATTGACAGATTTGACAGTGACATATCTGTCGTAGATTTTTTGGTCTTGAATTCCAGTTTTTAGTTTAGACTAGAGGGCGCCAGGGTACCTACTGGTTGCACACGGGCGCCACAAGGGCTAGAGACGCCTCGGTTTCGGAGCATCACGTGAATAGACGGCCCCATAGCTACGCCACTGGGTTAGAATCGATTTGTCTCCTGAATGCTCCGAATTCTTTCGTTCGGATTAGTGCGATGCATATTGAATTATGATGACAATTCTTCAAGGGCGTCCCATATTCCGCCCGTCATGAGGAATATGTCCATAGCAGCACGGGCGTCTTCAACAGAATCATGTTCCCCATTTTGTATGGTCCGTCCAAGCTTGCATCTTGCAAGGTACTCTAAGCTAGGCTTTTCATTTGGTACCTGAAAATATAGCTTATTAATTTTCTGGGATGACAACTATCCTATGTCCCTTCCAGTATCTCAAACCCCTTGGTCCGTTTTGGCCTACCAGTCAGACCAACTAATAGGAATAAACGGAAGAGTGTTTAGTCCTACTACTCCCGGCACGCATTTTATTAGAGCTAAACAGACGAAATAATCCGTTTGAAGAACAGTGAGTACTTTACAAAGAAAAGCGACTTAAAGAAAAACATGATCGCAATATAACTATGATATGTGATTCTGTCCGTATATTCCTACTAATAAGACTTAACAGAATTTTCTGTCCATTTATTCCTCTATCAAAAGTAGCCTATATTTTAATCTAGGGCACCAGCTATCTCGATTCCAAATTTGATCAAAATCCGTCGAGTCGCTTCAGCGTGAAGATGGAACAAACATACCTACACACACATCCTCACTCACAAACTTTACAATACCTACATACACATACATACACAAATCACGTCTTTATCCCTTACGGGGTAGACAGAGCCTAAGGTAATAGGTACCTACAGGCCACATTTAGCAAGATAGTGGGCGTATAGGGGGAAAATAGAATCAAAATAGTGATGGGTTGCTAGCCTCATCGCCTATAACAAGATTCCTATGATTTTCGCCCATTCCCTCGATGGACTTTTACCATCTGCGCGGGTAGAGAAGCAACTGGTATATTCTATGTTTTTTCTTTGCTCCCAGACCAGCATGGAAGTACCTACAATACCTATTAGTAGGATAGTGGATAGCTCAACATGGAACTCACTAGAGATGGGCCGAGTACTCGTTTGATACTCGGTACTCTGCGTACCTACTCGGCGGGTTTTTTGATACTCGTACTCGGCCGAATAACTCGGTTATTAGATAACGAGTAACGAGTATACATACTTTGTTTAAGAAAAGCAATATATTTATATTTATTTACTATGACGCGCAACGTAACGTGTTTGTTTGCAAACAATCAAGTGACTAGTAGTTGAAAGGCGTGGGCGGGGTGAGGGGTGTATCAACGCGAGCCGACGTCTTGACCGGCGCAAACCTGTTTGTACTTGTTTACGCGCACGAAATGCGAATTTGATTGAACCGAGTTACTCGGCCGAGTACTCGGTTGAAAAAAAATTGAGCCGAGTAAAACTCGGTACTCGTTACTCGGCAAAAGTGTTACTCGGCGCATCTCTAGAACTCACCTTTCTGAAATGTGCATAGAATGCCGTGTCCCTAATATCTTTGGCAGGATGTGACAAGCCCAGTACATCCAAATCTTTCTCCAAATCGTGGCCAACTAGAATACAATGTTTTATCAAAACGCTAACTTCCCGTTGAACAACTTCAAACGACACTGCATTTGTAAGATCTTCAGGCCTAATACCACTTACAAAGGTTCTGTAATCCGTCACAGGCTTAACAGGTTTGACATATTTATCATAAATACAACCAAATTGGTTTACTAGTGACACTCTGGCAATCATGTTTATTTGACCTTTGTGTCCCGCACCCACCATCTCAGCATCTATTGCTATAATTCTTTTTATTCCTTCCTGCTCCAATAAGTAAAAAGCTCTAGCCAGTTTAGCTTTTACATCATTAAGCTCAGAACTGTGTTTTAAAAAGTTTCCAACCATCTTCATAGGGCCTTGCAACTGCAATAAGTCTCTGCTTGAAATTACTGGGTAGTAGTTTTTAATGACACTTACAATTCTCTGAGTATAAGTAGCTTGTGTATATGTTATGTATTGTAAGTATTCTAAAAGTGCATGATATTCTTCTAATAATGAATAAAGAATGTTTTTTTTTTCTTCTAAACTTTGGCAGAACGTGTCCACAAAATGGCGGCCTGGCACCGCTTTTGGCGCCAAAAGCGGCCAGGCGTTTTTCAAACTTCTAGCAACAAACAAGTGCTCCGTTTCCAGTTCACGCGTAATGGCTTCATTTGACGTCAAAAATATGTTTTGTTTAGCAGCATTTAAAGCAATTAAAGCGTCCTGAAGTATTTGTTCCCCGGATACAGCTCTCGGGAAACCAGACCGACTTAGTTGTTCCACAGTTGCTTCAATAGAAAGAAATGCTTGTGAAATTTCATAGTTTTGCACCCATCGAATATCATCATTTTTATGCCAGCCCACTTTGACGCGATCGCAATTAGAATGCCATAGATGGCAGTGGCATTTGTTTCTTTGATAATGCTGCTCTTTATCTAGTACTGGGTTTGTGGTCGCACTTCTGAAGACAGATACTAACTTGTTAAATATCCAAATTGCTGATATACTGGTGGTGACAACGCTGAAGAGGCTGATAGTAACGACTGGTTCTGGTTTTTTAAAAAACATTGTCGTCTCAATTTCCGGACGAGTGAGATACTTGTTTCAAAAGATGTAAGAGAAAACTAAGTCAACAAAGAACTACTTACCAACAAAACAACGCGTGAACTGAGCGTGATAAATGAAATACGATAAAAATGCCTACATTATTATTATCTACCGCAGATAACAAGTAAGTGTTCAATCCTCTTTCTTTAAGTAAAGTCAAGTCCTGTCATGTCACTTTCCACTTTCAATTAAGGCGTTTTGCTTACTTAACTCTGAGCGAGTATGCTGTATGTCAAATCTGAAATAGTGATTGGTTGTTTATGTTACAAAAAAAAAAACTTTTGACAGTTTGAAGTTGCCACATTGAAGGGTACTCCCCAACATTTTAATGTTGTATGTTAGCAAATAGCTAGCCACCAAAAAAAAAAAAAAAACAAATAGCTTAAAATAATATTGAATAAAAGGTCAAATGTTGAATGGAAATATTCTGTGAACCATGGATAACTAAATCAATGCGTTAACTAGTAATTATCAAAAGGCCATTATTATAAAAGGAACCGCTCGAATTATAAATGCAAAATGAGGCATAACCGATTTTGTAAATCATGAGTATAGTGTAGCGCTCGATAACGGTTAGAAGAAGAAGAAGAAGAATAAACTTTATTTTCACAACAGAAGTTACAAAGCGCATAACAATTTACAAAGGAGACATTGTTACATAGACATTGAAACGTACATGCGGTGGGTGTAACAGCGGCCTTCGCACTAGACTCAGGGTCTGTATCGCGAGTGCCAAGTGAATTAATTAAAACACAAGAATAATTAGAAAGTGTGTGTGTGTGTGTGTGTGTGTGTGTGTGTGCGCGTGTGTGTGTGTGTGTGTCTGTGTGTGTGTGTGCGTGTGTGTGTGTGTGTGTGCGTGTGTGCGTGCGTGTGTGTGTGGCTACATTTTACCATTAGTAAGTGCCTGTAAGGAGATCCTCAGTATCTTGGTAATTTATATTTGCTAGACAAACTTCGATAGCATTTTTTAACTTAACAGCAGACAAGTCTTTTGGATTAGTAACAGTTTTGCACATTTTGTTGTAAGCGTTTAAGTGGGAATAGGGAGGCATATGTTTGGCAAAAGAAGACCTGATAGATGGCAGAGGGATGCTATATACACGTCGAGCGGCAAGGCTAGGAAAATCCTGACTACAAATTACTTTTCGATGGGTGGCAACGGCTACTTTTGTAATGTACAATTGTCTGACCCTTAGTACTTTTGATTCTTTGTAAAGATTGTCAGTGGGAAACCTATATGGCTTGCTAAGCATAACTTTAAGTACAGCACGTTGGGCAATTTCTAAGCTCTTCATATTGGATTTAACAATACCACCCCAGGCTGATATACAATACAATAGCGCTGATTGACATAATGCTTTATAGACCAGTATTAAAATATGTTTAGATGCAGATTTTCTTAAAGACTTCATTAAAAATATTGTTTTTCTTACTTTTTTTGAGAGATTAGAAACATGTTCCTTGAATGAGAGATTTTTGTCAAACAGAATACCTAAGTATTTGATTGTGTCAGTTTGATCGATAGGAGAGCAATTACAAGAGGGCTGAATACTTTGATCTGTTAGAGCGGGCGAACAGGAATGGATGGTGAGTTTACGAGTGATACTGGGTCTTGATGCTAGTGTTTTGTGAAACGTTACATACTTGGTTTTATTTTTGTTTAAAGTTAAAAGATTTCCAGTTAACCAGTTTGTCAATTTAGTCAATCCTATTTCGGCTGTATTGTATGCCTCGTCCCAGGAATTGCCATGGAAAAGAACAACCGTGTCATCTGCATAACAAATTATGTCAGCTCTCAGTAGGGGCACTTTAAGGATGTCATTAATGTAAATTAAAAATAAAGTAGGGCCCAGGATACTGCCCTGCGGTACTCCATAGAGCACTGGAAGATGTTCACTCAAAGAAGAACCTACCCTGACACAATGGCGACGATCAGTTAGATAACTATAAAACCAATCGTAGGAAACCCCTCTAATGCCCATATTATCTAGCTTTTTCATTAATAAAGGAACCGAGACAGTATCGAAAGCTTTAGCTAGATCTAAAAAGACTCCGAGGCCATATTTATTCGTGTCCAAATATTTAGCAACTAATGATGTTAAAAGCACAACGGCATCTTCAGTGGATTTCTTCTGCCTAAATCCAAATTGGAACTCAGAGATGAGAGAATGGCTTTCAAGATACTTTACTAGGCGAGTATTTACAACTTTTTCCAGTAATTTTGAAAGTACACTTAGTAGAGTAATAGGTCTGTAATTGGAAGGCAACGTTTTATCACCGTCTTTATGAATGGGGGATATAACTCCTAGCTTCCACTTGTTTGGAAATATACCAGAAGCAAGGCTTAGATTGAAAATGTGTGTTAAGGGTTCGACTATTGATGATTCAATTAATTTAATTAAAAGTGGCGTATACCCATCTAGACCAGGCGCACTACCTACTTTGAGTTGTTTAATAAGGTCTGTCACTTCAGCCACATCAGTAGGACCTAAGAAGAAAGAGTTGATCGGTCCAGAATTTGTTGTGAATTCAGCTACGAGATCGCCTTCAGATTTATTTAATTTAGTGAGTGTCTCATCTGCTAGTGTTTTACCAACGCTAGAAAAGTATTGATTGCACTTATTCAGCGCATCAAGAGGATTCTTGGAGTTTATTAATTCGGAAGAATTATTTTGAGACTTGGAGATGTTACACACTTTTTTAATGCTTTCCCATAATTTCTTTGGATTGTTTAAGCTATCGGATAACTGTTTGGCTTCATAATTTCGTTTAAGTTTTTGTGTCAAATTGTTAAGAAAATTACGATAACGTTTATAGGTTACCTGGATGATCAGGTCAGAGGTATTTTTTTTAGCTTGAAGATGGAGTGAGTCGCGGTTTCTTTGACATTTGATTATTCCTGGGGTAATCCAAGGTTTAATGTTAAATTTGGAACGGGCTACTACAACTTCTGAGGTATGATTTGAGATTACATTATTTAAGGTGTTAATAAAGAAATTTGCTGCCTCATTTACGTTTTCATTATTTAGTACAGGGGACCAATCTATTGTTTCCATTTCTGATAATACTTCATTGTGATTTAGTATAGTTTTAGTTCTTTTAATGGTATTGTTTTTCGGACGTAAGCAGGGTAGCCCTAGAATACATATGTCGTGGTCAGTTATATCTGTACAAGTAATTAAACCTATTCCAGACATGCCTCCACGTACAAAAATATGATCTAAGCAGGCATTACCCCTGGTCGGGTGGGTGATGGCTGGTAGTAATTTATGCGATGTCAGAAGGCAAACGTATTCAGAGCAGATCTCACTATTACTACATAAATCTAGATTTATATCACCAGCCAAAATTAAAGTTTTGTTATTATTTATTTTGCCAAGCACACTATCAAGGGTGACTAAGAAATTGTCAATTACGTTAAAAGAAGGGGACCGATAAATGCCATATAGGGTAATGTCGTTTCCGAAGTTAATTTCCAGGCAGTTACAGTCTTCTATAGGGGGTTCTGTAACTGAAACACACCATGTGTTCCAGATGTAAGCTACGACACCACCACTTTTATTTATAAATTTATTAGTGCGATAACTGTTATATCCAATAATTACTGGTGGATGTAAACCTTCATTCAACCAACACTCTGTCAGTATAATCACATCAAATGTAGTTTTTAGTCGTTTAAGTGCTATTAGAAAATCATCAAAATTCTTTTGGATACTCCTTATATTAAAAGTAAGAACTTTAAACTTGTATACATCTCGATCAGAAAGAGCTTCACTACATTTCTCTAGAGTCTCAAGCGTATGGCAGTTGATTTGCAGTGTTCTGTCAACTTTGTCTAAATAGTCCAATACGGATAAAGTCTGTTATGCAACATCGCGAGAAAAACGAGTAGTGATAACGCTTGAGACGTTGAAAAAGCAGGACGAGAATTATTTCTGAGAACAAGAAGCCTTTTGAGAACACTTATAAAAGCAGGACGAGAGCTCTTTCTGAGAACAAGAAGCCTTTTGAGAACATTTGTAAAAATTGAGAGTGCTGTATATTTGTGGATGTATAATTGTGTGTGTGGTGTGATTTTGTAGTGTGTCTGCTGTGTATGTGTAGTGTGTGAGGTGTGTATGTGTGTGTAGGAGTGTGTGAAATTAGTGAACACAAAAAACTTAGAACTATTTAATAATACAAAATTGAGATCAAATTTTAAGTTAGTGACATTTTCCACTGTGTATAGCAGAACGAAAAACCATGAACAGCAGTCAAATTCACTAAGTCGGAGGAGTAGCGGGAGGTCCCACTTTCTGGTCCAGGTCGTCCGCGGTTGAAATGTGTATGCCCGGCTTGTTTTCGTTTTCGCGGACATAGATTGCACCATTCCGGACCCAGCAGAATCGAAAATTATATGCGGAGGCCCGAAGTCTAGCCTCTCTAAATAACAGCCTGTTTTCTCGCGTAAGTCGTTCGTTCACGTACAGTTTCTGTGGAGCTCCGTCAGCGAGAGATTCCGACGTAAGGTTACGTCTGGCTTTTGCTGCTTTTAGTAACTCGTCTCGTTTTTGCCGGCGCATCAGCTTTACACGAATTGGGCGCGCTTTGCGGTCGTCACCAGAGTTGAGTTTATGGCCTTTTGGGCGCTTCGGTCCGACGCGGGTGACGTCATCGAGGTCCATTTCCTGTAGCGGAACCCCAATCATTTGTGATGCCGTGAGCACTATGTGGGTGAGATTTTCCGCATCACATTCTGGAACACCGATGATCTCCAGCTCGTTTCTCATTGAATGCTGGTCTTGGGCCGAGAGTTGTTGTTTTAATTGGGTCACGGATGACTTTAACGTAGCGATTTCTAAGTCGGCCATTTCCAGCTTCGACAAATATTGCAAGTGCTTTTCGGACAAAGAGACGGCCAGGGTTGAAATCTGCTCTTTAAGTTCAACGACCTCTTGTCTTAGCAAACCTATTTCAGAATTTTGACGTTTCATCTCGCTTAAATCTTGCCGAAGATGACGCAGCTCAGAGAGAACATCGGGTGTCTGGATCTCTTCATTAGACTTGCTCTTGGTCTTCGTGGTTTTGCTCATGTTGGAAAGGTATGGTAAATTTATCAGAAGATAGGTTATAAGTATTATAAAGGTTAGTACACACTGTCATGCACTTAGTTGTGTTAAGTTAGCAAAACAGAACTTTATTTAAAGGTATTAAAGATATTTTTGCGTAGAAAAGTAAGTAAAGTTGTTATTGACGTTCACACACATTCACAGAAATAGGTTAAACCACAACCAAAAATTTCAGAGCTTTGCGTAAGCGAAATAAAGTTTTAGTCCAACGCAATACAGTTCTTTGCTAGCGAGCGCGGCAGCGAGCCGCGGAGATTCCGAGAAGCGAGCCGCCGCGATTCCAGGAAGCGGGCGACGACGAGTTCGACGCGCGGTAATGGTTTGCGATTTGCAAGTTTTTGAAGATGTTTTGTATGATATTTCGTAAAGCACTGAAGATATCAAAAAATTGTTTTCACTAATAGATGTCTTGAGCCACTAGCTTTAAATGTAAAACGGTCACTGAATCTAAACACAACTTTGAACTCTATTTTTCGAATATTAAATACGGAGCAATGTGACGGTGATGCTCGCTGGACGGTTGCCGCGCGCCGACCTAATTTAAGGTTAACATCTGTATTTGCTATACCTCTCACACTCTCTCGCACTCTTACACTATTGTCTTTCAAGTAATCAAGTGTCAATGTCATGTTGCACAAAATGTACCTTTTTGACATTTCAGACAGTACCTACGTGTGGGAGGCGATAACTAATATAAATTAAAGAGGCCGCCACTGTCTACGTAACTGCCAAATTGACGACCGGATAGCCTAGTGGTTAGTGACCCTGACTATGAAGCTAGAGGTCCTGGGTTCGAATCCCGGTAGGGGCAGACAGTTGTATAATGAATACGAATGTTTGTGCCCGAGTCTTGGATGTTGTATGTATTTAAGTATATATTTATCTACATTATATAAGTATGTTTATCCGTTGCCTGGCACCCATAGTACAAGCTTTGCTTAGTTTGGGGCTGGGTCAATTGGTGTAATTTGTCCGAAGATATTTACTTATTTATTTAAATATGTGACGTTAAATGCTTCATAGCTACAACTTTGTATAGCAATATTTAGTTCCTTTTTCATCCGTTTTCTAGTTCTTTTGTGTGGCGTAAGAGTTCATAAAATTGTCTGAACGAATCGATAATCCTCTGGTGTTAGGGATGTCGAAGGAGGTGCTCATTTTATTTATAACTAGCGACCCGCCCCGGCTTCGCACGGTATATCATGCATGTATTATACATTATAAACCTTTCTCTTGAATCACTCTATCTATTAAAAAAAACCGCATCAAAATCCGTTGTGTAGTTTTGAAGATATAAGCATACATACGGATTTGGGGACAGAAAAAGCGACTTTGTTTTATACTATATGTAGTGATTAGGTGACACACTTGCTCAACTTCCACACTATTTCATAAAAAAAGTCGTACGAATTCAATTTTCGACTATTTACTTGAGATGAGATTGAGAAAATAAATGAGAGCGATAATTTACTCCACATTTATATCAAACTAGCTTCTGCCTGTGACTTCGTCCGCGTAGAATTGGACTCAAGATCTGATGTTAATAAGTAGTATGTTCTCAGTGGCGTAGCTACCTATGGACTAAGCGGGGCAGTGCCCCGGGGCCCTCAAGCTCAGAGGGCCTTCGAATCCTTACGAGAAAATCTCGATCGAACTATTATTATTAAAACGTAACCGGTTTAGATAGCAGTGGGGCCCCATTTTTTTATTTGCACCAGGGCCCTTGGTTACCCAGCTACGCCACTGTCAGTGGCGTAGCTACCTAGGGACTAAACGGGGCAGTGCCCCGGGGCCCTCAAGCTCAGAGGGCCTTCGAATCCTTACCAGAAAATCTCGATCGAACTATTATTATTAAAACGTAACCAGTTTAGATAGTAGTGGGGCCCCATTTTTTTATTTGCACCAGGGCCCTTGGTTACCCAGCTACGCCACTGTATGTTCTACAATAATTTTTGCGATTATAGGCAGCTACGACCGTTGACATATTTATCGCTATCCCGCAAGAACTATGCAATTTTTCGGGATAAAAAGTAGCCTATGTTTTAATCTAAGGTACCTATCTAGGTACCTTCCAAATTTGGTCCAAATCAGTGCAGTTATTTCAGCCTGAAGAAGGAACAAACTTGTACACTCACACGCTCACATCCACACAAACTTTCGCATTTATAATTTTAGTAGGATAACATTTGTAGAACACGTTGGGAGGGGAAGGCCTAGACGGACGTTTCGAGATCAAGTAGGAGACGTTTTGGAAAAAGGTCAGGCGCCCGATTTTTGAAAGCACATGTGTGAAAATACCACTCGAAAGTGGTATAAATCTGTTTATAATCTTCAAAACTACAGCTCTAATCATAGTTTTGACTAGTTCACAAGATTAATGAGAGCTGTGATTGTCCTCTATGCTACTCGTATTTCAAATTCAGCACAATTTTTCACCACTTTCGAGTGGTATTTTCACACATGTGCTTTCAAAAATCGGGCCACAGGTCAGGCAGGAGTACCCGAAACCGACGAGCATGTATGAAGAGATTGATGAATGTGGATGAAGCGAAAGTAGTATGTCAGGATCGTAGCAAGTGGAACAAAGTAGTCTCTGCCTACCCCTGTGGGAAAGAGGCGTTACGGTATGTATTGTAAAGACTCCTTCTTTACTCTTTATCGAATTCGAATCTTAAATTTAAAAAATTAAAAAATAAACTAGAATTCGATAAAGAGTAAAGGAGTCGCTCACAAATCTAATTAAACAAACATTGAATGTAGGATCGGTATTTTATTTAACTTTTTAGATTATTAAAACAATACATCTGCTTCCAAGGAAGCCCTAAGCAACTCTGACGTAACTCTTGTTTCGAATTCTAGTTTATTTTTTAATTTTTTAAATTTAAGATTCGAATTCGATAAAGAGTAAAGAAGGAGTCTTTACAGTATGTATGTATGTACATTTGTAGAATTTGATACAAATTCATATCGACGTCGCGTCAACTGAAAGTAGTTTACTTTTGTTAAAAAATACATTTTATTCTCTGAACGAGTTTCTGGATATGACATTTTGATTTATTTATTTAATTGCATGTTTATTTCATTAATTTTGAAATTATATTAAATTAACCCTTTATTATTAATACATTATTTACCTATAAGCAGTGACGATCCCTAGTGGAGAATTAATTTAATTGTACTTAATTGTTTTTGTCATTTTTGTAATATTCAATTGATTTCTATTATTTAATTTTATTTTATTTACTCTTGACGATTTCAATCTAAATTCTCCTAACTTGACAATGTACAATTTATGATGTCATTTTTATTGAATGAATAAAAAAATCTAAATCTATAATTTTCGATTATTTTCTTATGTAATTAAGATATCTTCTTCCAGATAGGTACCTATCATGATGGCATGAAAAGACGAAACATCTCTGTATGGAAGTTTATTGTTATAAAAAAATCTGACAATTGTAACGACGAATTAATATAATAATCTAACCTAAGGGTCCCGTGTGTAACAATTTTTTAAGATCTGACACATCACTTTTATGACACTTTAATTATAACAATAATCATTTATTTCGGACAGGAAATGATAACACTCAAACACATTGAAAAGCCAATAGGGGCCTTAGTTTTATCGATAAAATTAAAATACGAATAAATGCGTAGGTATCTTATCTTATCTTATCTTAGTCTAGTGGTCCCTACGGATACACTTCGACCCATTCGTGGATTTTTGTGTAATTACCCCTCCTTCTCACTATTCCATCGATTTTACCACCTCATTCATGAATTGGGTGATTGGGCGTAGTGGTAGTGCCAATGCGTAGGTATATAAATATTTTTTATTTACAGTACGGTTTTATTTTATTAGGCACCATGCAACCAATTTTTAATTTTCATTTTGCTTATACTTAGAAATGAAGTGGCTATTATTTGCTATTGAGTAGTGCATATCATACGTTAGTAGTTAGCAGGCGTCAAGAAATTATTGGTCCGAAATAAAGATTTATTATTATTATTATTAGAGTCCCAATCCTTTTCCACCATAAGGTAAAGATCCATCGCAGCACGAGCATTCTCAACAGAGTCGTGTTCACCATTCTGAATGATCCTTCCAAGATAAGTGCTTGCCAGAGACCTCAAGCTAGGCTTTGTGAAAGACCCCTGAAAATAAATACATGTCGTTACAAAGTATAAAGTAAAGTCGCTCCACTCCATCACGTGTGCTTAGATGCCTTAGATATCGCATTTGACCTAGTTGGTGGTGACCCTGCCTGCGAAGCAAGCATTCCGGGCTCGAATCCTGTAGGCTTATTACCTAACTCGTTCACAATCACCATCGTGTTCATTTTGACAGTTCTTGTATGAATGTGACAGCTAGTAAGATAGATTTTTGTTCTTTCCCGTCAATATGAAAAAAAAATTGCCAAATTGGCCAGTCATTCTTGCCTTTTGTACTTTTAAGTAGATAGTAGTAAAGGGGGCGTTCAAGTATTACGTAAGCGCTTGAGGGGGGCGGGGGGGGGGTCTTTGCTTTGCTTATTTTTGATGACATGTGAGGGGGGGGGGGGTCGATATGGTGATTACGTCAGCAGCTTCGATTCGAACTCCTGCTCACAAATCAATAAAAAACAGAATCCATTAAAAGAAAAATGCATATAGGTACCAATGATTACGTAAGCATGGGAGGGGGGTGGGGGGGTAAGAGGTTTGCTTACTTTTGCTGACAAGGGGTAGGGGGGGGGTAAATAATTGTAAATAATCTGCTTACGTAATACTTGAATGGCCCCAAATAAGACGTGGTACCATTCAGAACAAAGTTTTTTGGGATGAGTGTCTCAATCTAAAATGTTGAGGTTTGTAATAAAATGGATGATTTAATGATTTAATCCATATTCTGTTGGATTGTGACCGGTATAAGCAGGCTAGAGAGAAGTATGTATGTATGTATGTATGTAAACTCTTTATTGCACATAAAGATTTAAAAAATACATAAATACAGAGAAAATAGTACAAAGGCGAACTTATTCCTAAGAAGGGATCTCTTCCAGCTAACCTGATACAACCTGGTATCTGGAGTACCTAAACATGCATAATAGTGAAGTGAATGTTTTACTGGCTTGCCCTTCGTCGGACAAAGCTCTTAGTATATAGTATATATACATTTGGGCCGCATTCTTTCATAACCAGACCATCTGGCTCTGGGGGAGGGGATGCTGCATGAATTTTAATCTCTGATCTTCTTGAGATCGCTCTGTAGCGATAAGCACGCCTATTGTTACCTTGTAATATTCTGTATACCTTTTTCTCTTTTGGTTGTTATATGTGGTTTTCAATAAAGAGTTATTGTTGTTGTTGTTGTTGTTGTCCTCCCATGAGGCTGACATAGTCACCCCTATGTACTAGCCTCTTTAAAATACACAAACAAAAAAAAAAAGATGACGTAGGAACTTACCTTTCTAAAAGGCCTATAAAATGCTGTGTCTTTAATGTCCGCAGCAGGATGTGTGAGTCCCAAGACTCTCAGATCATGTTGCACATCATGACCAATTAAGATGCAACCTTTTATTATATTTCGAACTTCTCCTTTAACCAAACGAAATGGTGCCGCATTCCTAAGATCACCAGGCCAGACCGTTCTGTAATCTGTTACTGGCAGAACTGGAGTCACATATTTATCATAAACAATGTAATGCTTGTCCACTATAGAAACTCTGACTAACATATTTATATGCCCTCTGCTGCCACCTCCCACCATTTCGGTATCAATGGCTAATATTTTTCGTGGAAAAAAGAGAGATCCTAAGAAACTTATGACCGAGCACAGAACAACATAGGTCACATATAAAAACAAGGCATAAATCGCCATAACAATCACAGGTCCAGGATCCATAATTTAGTGTTATTTAAGTTTTTTACTTGCTATTGTGAACAATTCTATTGCGGAACTAAGAAACAGCTATTGTTCTCTTGAAACGACACGAGTTACAAAACTTACAAACACAAGTGAAGTGACAGCACACACAAGACTTATAATTTATCTTATCTCTTATCATAGTTATAAATCCGCCGGTCGGCCATCATAACTGTAAGTCAATTGAGTCATTTTTCTGAGCAAAAACTATAAGCACGCATGCTCCTTACCACTATTGCTTAAAACTTGCATGAAAAACATCTAAACAATCTGTGATTGGTTGTTTTCGTAACCCATTCACATCACTGTCGAGACAATGCAAAATTGCCAGGTAAACGGGGACTTCTTGGTACTTCCCAACATTTTAATGTTGTATGTTAACAAATAGCTAGCCACCAAAAAAAAAAAAACAAATATCTAAAAATAATAATGAATAAAAGGTCAAATGTTGAATGGAAATATTCTGTGAACCATGGATAACTAAATCAATGCGTTAACTAGTAATTATCAAAAGGCCATTATTATAAAAGGAACCGCTCTAATTATAAATGCAAAATGAGGCTTAACCGATTTTGTAAATCATGAGTATTGTGTAGCGCTCGGTAACGGTTAAAATCTGTATTTGCTATACCTAATAGCACTCTTTACACTATTGTCTTTCAAGAATCAATGTCATGTTGCACAATATGTAACTTTTTGACATTTCAGACAGTACGTACGTGTGGGAGGCGATAACTAATATAAATTAAAGAGGCTGCCACTGTCTACGTAACTGTCAAATATGTGATGTTAAATGCTTCATAGCAACAACTTTGTATGGCTTTATATTTAGTTCCTTTTTCATCCGTTTTCTAGTTCTTTTACCTATGTGGCGTAAGAGTTCATAAAATTGTCTGAACGAATCTATACAAATACAAATAATTTATTTTGCTTGAAAAAGGGTAATCTTAATAGGGATAATCCTCTGGTGTTAGGGATGTCCAAGGAGGTGCTCATTTTATTTATAATTAGGTGACACACTGCTCAACTTCCACACTATTTCATAAAAAAAGTCGTACGAATTCAATTTTCGACTATTTACTTGAGATGAGATTGAGAAAATGAATGAGAGCGATAATTTTATTTTGCTATAACTCCACATTTATATCAAACTACCTTCTACCTGTGACTTCGTCCGCGTAGAATTAGTGTATATATGTTAATAAGTAGTATGTTCTACAATAATTTTTGCGATTCTAGGCAGCTAGGTACGACTGTTGACATATTTATCGCTATCCCGCAAGAACTATGCAATTTTTAGGGATAAAAAGTAGCCTGTGTTTTAATCTAGGGTACCTATCTAGGTACCTTCCAAATTTGGTCCAAATCAGTGCAGTTATTTCAGCCTGAAGAAGGAACAAACTTGTACACTCACACGCTCACATCCACACAAACTTTCGCATTTATAATTTTAGTAGGATAACATTTGTAGAACACGTTGGGAGGGGAAGGCCTTTTTTTTTTTTAACTTGTGGAAAATGCGCCTTATGCATCTCCGCGCTCGGGGCAGCATACGAACGGAAGTATGATGGGCTCTCCAGCTCGCCGCTGCCTTCCCTATGGAAGGAGGGGAGAGGCCTACCGTCTAAAAACACACACGTTCCCTCCAGGCCTTGAACTGCGGGCGTTGCGGGCGCACACGGTGACCACCGCAACGTCCACTGGCCGCCCCGGGATGCGGCAGGTGGCGACGGCACAGTTGAATGCGGGTTCAAAATAGGAGACGTTTTGGAAAAAGGTCAGGTCAGGAGTACCCGAAACCGACGAGCATGTATGAAGAGATTGATGAATGTGGATGAAGCGAAAGAAGTATGTCAGGATCGTAGCAAGTGGAACAAAGTAGTCTCTGCCTACCCCTGTGGGAAAGAGGCGTGACGGTATGTATGTATGTATGTATGTACATTTGTAGAATTTGATACAAATTCATATCGACGTCGCGTCAACTGAAAGTGGTGTACTTTTGTTAAAAAATACATTTTATTCTCTGAACGAGTTTCTGGATATGACATTTTGATTTATTTATTTAATTGCATGTTTATTCCATTAATTTTGAAATTATATTAAATTAACCCTTTATTATTAATACATGTGACAATGAAAATGCCTCTTGATTCTTCAGTCAGTATAATCATCGTAATTTTACAGTTTAAACTTAATTGTAAGTGGGTTCAAACAGAAAATATAGCAATAACTCTCGCGCACACGCGTTCGGCTCGGTAGCCTCGAGATCAGAGAGCGAGATAGCGATGCGGAGCGAGCGAGAGAGGTGGCGCGGATGCGTTCAGAAACGGTATAAATAAAGCCCGTGTTACAGCCTCCCCCTCTAGCACGAAAGGACGCCCTCGTTTTCGTGGTAGGAAAATGAGAAAAAAAAATAAAAAAACTTAGTCTAGGTAACGACGCGGTCTGCCACGTTTGCGTTTTTCCCTAATTGCGGGTTGGACCTCACCAACGAAGGGAGTGAGATGCGAGGTGTGATACTTCCCTAATAGGACACCATCGCTTACACGTTCTAATAAATATGTAGTGGGACCGACAGCTTCGCGTACCCGGTAGGGGCCATCCCTCCGCGGAATAAACTTGGATGTCTGACCTTTGTCCGTATCGTTAAGGCCTTGCGTCTTGAGCAAGACGAGGGTACCGGGTTCATAGTCCGGGGCGGGGCGGCGGTGCGCGTCGGCGTGCGCCTTCTGCCGCGCCTGCGCGCGCTCGTGCACGTCGCGCGCCAGCAGTAGCGTGCCGGCCAGCCGCCGCAGGTAGGGTGTCACGCTCGCCACGGCCGTGTCGCGCGATACGATGGCGTGCATGTCCGAAACCGCGTCGGCCGGCGCGCGGAGCTCCCTGCCAAACGTCAAAAAAGCGGGTGAATGACCCGTGCTAGCGGTGGTCGCAGAGTTCATAGCGAACCGTATAGCCGCTAGGTGCACGTCCCACGTGTTGTGATCGTTGCCGACGAGTATAGCCAGCTGTGGCTTCAGATCACGGTTTTTTCGCTCGATTGGGTTGGCTTCGGCATGATAGTAGGCTATCAGAGACTGCTGTATTCCTAAGACGTGGCAAACTTGCTGCATTACTTCAGAGATAAATTGTACACCGTTATCACTGATAAGGCGGCGTGCGACGCCGTATCGCAAGAATACTTCGGTTGTGAGTAGTTTCGCGCATTCGAAGCTAGTGGCTTGCTTCAGGGCGAACAGTTCGACCCAGCGCGTGCACACGTCTTCAACGATTAGAATCCATTTATTCCCATCAGCAGTCTCGGGTAGAGGTCCGAATAAATCAACGGATACAACCTCAAATCGGCGAGTCGTGGCGGGCGTTTCGACCAGTCCCGCCGGCTTCCTCGTGTCTGCTTTATAGCGCTGGCACGCGGCGCAGCGCTTCACGTAGTCTGCGACGTAGGCTCGCATGCCGGGCCAGTGGTATTTGTGCGTGAGGCGCTGCAGGGTCCGCTCGACGCCGAAGTGGCCGGCGGTAGGCGCGTCATGGTAGTCGGCCATCACCTGTCCGCGCTCATGTTCTGGAATAACAAGGCAAGCGTTATCATCGTCACCTTCTGGTGCGTATCGGTACAGTACGCCGTCCGAAAGTGCATAGCCGCGATCCGCCCACTGCCTCCCCCTAAAGGGGACGTCGGACTCCAGATCGTTGATGATTTTACCTACTTCCGGATCTTTCATCTGATTACCGCGTATGTCGCTCGCTGGACGCGCGGGAAAATCGACAACTGCAGAACATATTTCGCAGTCGTCTTGCGGCTCTTGCGAACACGGCGGCCGCGAGAGCGTATCAGCGATCACGTTGGACTTGCCAGGCGTGTAATCGATCTGCAGGTTAAATTCCTGGAGAGTAAGTGCCCATCGCGCAAGTCTGCCGCTAGGAGACTTGTTATTCATTAGCCACTTGAGAGGTTGATGGTCAGTTTTAACACTCACCTGAGCGCCTTCGATATAGCCACGGAACTTGCCGACTGCCCACACCACCGCTAAGGCTTCCCGCTCAGTAGTCGTGTAGTTTCGCTCGGCGGCATTCAGCTGCCGGCTCGCATATTCGATCGGCCGCTCGTCGTAGCCCTCCCCCTGCATTAGCACAGCTCCAAGACAGTACCCGCTGCTATCCGTGCGCAGCACGAAGGGCTGCGTTTCGTCGGCCTGCCGCAGGATCGGCGCCGTCGTGAGGAGTGTCTTGATGCTTTCGAAGGCTCGCTGTTGCTGCTCGTCCCAGCGCCAGGTGCTGTCTTTCTTCAGCAGGTCCGTGAGCGGCCGCGCGACGTCTGCATAGCCGGGGATGAATCTCCGGAACCAGCTGGAAGTTTGGAGAAAACATTTTAGTTGTTTGACATTCTTTGGAGAAGGCATGGCCGTTATAGCGGCTGTCTTCTCAGGGTTCATATGGATGCCACCGGGGACAATAACATGTCCTAAGAACTTAACGGACTGGCAAGCGAAGCAACTCTTATCACGGTTTATCCGGAGGTTGAACTTGCCCAGTCTTGTGAAAACAGCTTGCAGGTCTGCCAAATGGGTTTGGAAATCTGGAGATAGAATTATTATATCATCCAGATATGCAAGTATTGTACTCTTGTAGATACCCATGTTTGACTTAAACCGGTCAATAAGTCTTTGAAATGTGGCTCCGGCATTACGGAGACCCATTGGCATCCGAGTGAACCTAAATGTTCCGAAGGGAGTGATAAACGCAGTCTTATCACGGTCATCGGGGTGAACATCAACCTGGAAATAGCCAGAGTGCAAATCTAAAGTAGTCATATATTTGCTAGTCTTGGCTGCATGCAAAATATCCTCTACTCTAGGCAGTGGATATCTGTCAGCCTCTGTCACCTCGTTTAATCTGCGAAAATCAATGCATAACCGCATGCCTTTGTCCTTCTTTGGAACCATGACAACATTTGCTGCCCATGGGGACTCGCATTCTTCTATCACATGAGCAGCGAGCAGTTTGTCAAGTTCTACCTTTAGTGCATCCTTCCGGTTTTGGGACATCCTAAAAGGCTGACAGGCTATGGGCTGCTGGCCCTCGGGGACTTTGATGCGATGGGTTGCAAAGTCTGTGGCCGGCCCCTCTGTAGCAAATCGCTCCTTTCCGGTAAGGATTACATTATTAAGTTGGGCTTTCTCTTCCATGGATAATGCATTCCCTTCATCACTCCTCAAGGTAAGAGAACTAATATCTGCCCTCATTAAATCAGACTGATCTGATGACAAATAGTATGACTTGACAAAATCAAAACTCACTTTAGGGCTGTCCTTAAAGTGCCAAGAGGAACGGGGAATGTCAATGATTATTCCCGCATTCATTATAAAATCATTGCCTAATAAAGTTTTACAATCACTGTCAGGGAAAACCAGAAAATCTGCCAGGGCCTCACGGCCTCCAACAGATATTAAAACTTTAGCAGTAAGAACATCACGTACCTGTGTTGATCCGTCAGCGAGAGCTACTGTCCGCTGGGTTGAAGCAAACTCTATTCCAGAGTTCACCAAAATCTTGTGCAGGCCGGGGCTCGCCACACTCTGCGTGGCGCCGGTATCCAGTATGGCAACTCCTTGCCGTCCAGCTATAGAAACATCTACCAAGGGGCGCGAGCTGTCAGTACCATGTACACTAGCGAGGGCCTGAAAATCTGCCGGTTTAGGCGGCGCAGGTTTTTTATTACAAGTATCACACCTCGATCTCACTACCCCTGGCTGATTGCAGCCGTAACATTTAATACCGGGCTTAGTATCACTGTCGCTACCGACTTTCGTTTGCGCTTTACGACATTCGTCAATATTATGACCAAAACTCTTACAATAACCGCACCGCGGACGAAGTTTTGAATTACGCTCGCGTTCGATCGTACTAGGGTAACTAGAGGGAACATTCGATCGAGAAAGCGTCGTAGGCGCGCTATTATTACGGTCTGCGTCACGCGGTTTGACAGCTGTGTCAATCGTGTGACGCCGCGCGGGAATTTCAGTTTCGTTGTTTATATTAGATAAAACCCTAGGTCCTACCTCGTCTCTCGCTTCCTCCGCATCGCGCGCTTTGATTAAAAGGCTCTCGATGTTAACAACACTATCCCGCGGCACACTTTTGCGCACTTTGCGATTCAAAAGTCCGTAAACTATATCTAATTTCAACGTCGAGTCTAACTCGTACGGGAATTTAGCAAAAATAGCGCGTAATCGCGAGATGAATATTTCGGATCGCTCGTCGTTTTGTTCGGTCGCGTATAGGTCGCGAAGCAGCTTGTAGGCTGGGCGCGGGGCTCCGTACATGCCGCGCATGCGCGTCGTGGCTTCTTTCCAGGTCTTCACGTCCTGCTTGATTCCTCGCCACCAGATCGCCGCGTCATCCGTGAACAGCATGCTCAGGCCACGTAGCGCGTGGTCCTCGTTGACGTTCGTGCATTCCATGAATATTTCGACGGCATCTATGAATGTTTCTATTCTATCAGCTTTGTCCGCTCCGCGTCCGTCGAAACGCGCCGTGCATTTTGCCATATTTCCAGATGATCCTCCGATTGCGGTCGAGGACGCCCACTGCGTCGCGTCGCCGTGATGAGGCGGAAGAGTCGGTGAATTAATGGTGTTCTGCATCGCGCTTCGCATGACGTTGGATAGCAGGCTCGAAAGTTGTTCTTGCGTAATGCCGATCATGTTGGGTGCTCTGTTGCTTTCGTACCGCCGCCAGGTATACTCGTCCATGTTCTCGTTGTCATACTCGCCGCGCGCTTCGGGGCCGTGCGCGTCGCACGCGCGCGTCTCGGGGCCGTGCGCGTGGTGCGCGCGCGTCTCGGGGCCGAGCGCGTGGTGCGCGCGCGCCTCGTGGCCTCGCGCGGGGTCTCTGCGAGGACTGTCGTGTTCTTCACCGTGTTGAACTTCTTCAGAATCGTTGCCTCGCTCTTGGGTTTGGCCTTCATTGGCTTTTCCTCGCGTCGTCATGGGCATAGCGAATGCGGTGTCGAACAAAAAGATGGCGGTTGTACTTTAAGAAAATTTTCTCGTGGTGTTGGTTCTTGCTATTTCTGTCCTCTAGTTGGGCGCCATTGTGACAATGAAAATGCCTCTTGATTCTTCAGTCAGTATAATCATCGTAATTTTACAGTTTAAACTTAATTGTAAGTGGGTTCAAACAGAAAATATAGCAATAACTCTCGCGCACACGCGTTCGGCTCGGTAGCCTCGAGATCAGAGAGCGAGATAGCGATGCGGAGCGAGCGAGAGAGGTGGCGCGGATGCGTTCAGAAACGGTATAAATAAAGCCCGTGTTACATACATTATTTACCTATAAGCAGTGACGATCCCTAGCGGAGAATTAATTTAATTGTACCTAATTGTTTTTGTCATTTTTGTAATATTCAATTGATTTCTATTACTTTATTTTATTTTATTTACTCTTGACGATTTCAACCTAATTCTCCTAACTTGACAATGTACAATTTATGATGTAATTTTTATTGAATGAATAAAAAATCTAAATCTAAATCTATAATTTTCGATTATTTTCTTATGTAATTAAGATATCTTCTTCCAGATAGGTACCTATCATGATGGCATGAAAAGACGAAACATATGGACCAAACGTATGGAAGTTTATTATGTTATAAAAAAATCAGACAATTGTAAAGACGAATCAATATAATAATCTAACCTAAGGGTTTCGTGTGTAACGATTTTTTAAGATCTGGCACATCACTTTTATGACACTAATTATAATAACATAAAAAAAAATAAAAAAAATCGGACAGGAAATGATAACACTCAAACACATTCAAAAGCCAATAGGGGCCTTAGTTTTATCAATAAAATTAAAATACGAATAAATGCGTATGTATATAAATATTTCTTATTTACAGTACAGTTTTATTTTATTAGGCACCATGCAACCAATTTTTAATTTTCATTTTGCTTATACTTAGAAATGAAGTGGCCATTACTTGCTTTTGAGTAGTACATACCATAGGTTAGTAGTTAGCAGGCGTCAAGTATACCAGAAGGAAAGCCGACGGGTATTTTACTGGCCTTTTTGTCTAATTCTTCACAATAAAGTGCCCAATTGCCTTAAATTAGGCAAGCCAGTGTGGGAATCGAGTTCTATGGATGCCACACTATTAGTAGTTAGTACCATTATACTTTACATAGATCACGTCTTTATCCCTTACGGGTTAGACAGACCCTAAGGTAACAGGACCTATAAGATAAGATAGTTACAAAAAAATATAAATTACTTATACATATATGTTATTGTATTATTGTATTTGGGGAGAATAATAGTCCCAATCCTTTTCCACCATGAGGTAAAGATCCATCGCAGCACGAGCATCCTCAAGAGAGTCGTGTTCACCATTCTGAATGATCCTTCCAAGATAAGTGCTTGCCAGAGACCTCAAGCTAGGCTTTGTGTAAGACCCCTGAAAATAAATACATGTCTTTATAAAGTATAAAGTTAAGTCGCTCCACTCCATCACCTGTGCTTAGATATCGCGTTTGACCTAGTTGGTAGTGACCCTGCCTGTGAAGCAAGTGTTCCAGGCTCGAATCCTCTAGGCTTATTATCTAACTCCTTCACAATCACCATCATCTTCATTTTGACAGTTCTTGTATGAATGTGACAGCTAGTAAGATAGATTTTTGTTCTTCCCCGTCAATATGAAAAATTGCCAAATTGGCCAGTCATTCTTGCCTTTTGTACTTTTAAGTAGATAGTAAATAAGACGTGGTACCATCCAGAACAAAGTTTTTTGGGATGAGTGTCTCAATCTAAAATGTTGAGGTTTGTAATAAGACTGATGATTTATCCATATTCTGTTGGACTGCGACCGGTATAAGCAGCCTAGAGAGAAGTACCTGGAGAACCTAAACATGCATAAGGGTGAAGTGAATGTTTTGCTGGCTCGCCCATCGTCAGAGAGAGCACTTAGTATATATAAATTTGGGCAGCATTCTTTCATAACCAGAGCATCTGGCTCTGGAGGAGGGATAGTCACCCCTATGTACTAAATCCCCTTTAAAATACATGAATAAAAAAAAAGAAGAGAAGACATTGTAGAACTTACCATTCTAAAAGGCCTATAAAATGCTGTATCTTTAATGTCCGCAGCAGGATGTGTGAGACCCAAGATACTCAGATCATTTCGGATATCATGACCAATTAAGATGCAGCCTTTTATTATATTTCGAACTTCTCGCTTAACAACACCAAATGGTGCCGCATTCCTGAGATCTCCAGGCCTGACTCCGCTTACAAACGTTCTGTAATCTGTTACTGGCAGAACAGGAGCCACATATTTATCATAAACAATGTAATGCTTGTCCACTATAGAAACTCTGGCTAACATATTTATATGCCCTCTGCTGCCACCTCCCACCATTTCGGTATCAATGGCTAATATTTTTCGTGGAAAAAAGAGAGATCCTAAGAAACTTATGACCGAGCACACAACAACATAGATCACATATAATAACAAGGCAAAAATCGCCATAAAAATCACAGGTCCAGGATCCATAATTTAGTGTTATTTAAGTATTTTACTTGCTATTGTGAACTATTGCGGAACTAAAAAACAGCTATTGTTCTCTTGAAACGACACGAGTTATAAACTTACAAACACAAGTGAAATGACAGCACACACTTATAAGTCCGCCGGTCGGCCATCATAACTGTAAGTCAATTGAGTCATTTTTCTGAGCAAAAACTATAAGCACGCATGCTCCTTACCACTATTGCTTAAAACTTGCATGAAAAACATCTAAACAATCTGTGATTGGTTGTTTTCGTAACCCATTCACATCACTGTCGAGACAATGCAAAATTGCCAGGTAAACGGGGACTTCCCCTTTTACATATCAGTGGCTCTATTCCTTTATCTGTGGTAAGATAGCAAATTCATAAGAAGCCGGTCACAGATTAGAGAGATATAGTAGTAAGCCGTGCTTTACGGAAAACAAATAATAATAATAATAATAATAAAATATATTTATTCAACAGTTTGCAGTTACATACATATAAAAGTAAAAGTAAACAATAATATGCTACAAACTATTGAAATGGTTGGCAGCTCAGCTTATGCCTGTGCCACACAGACCTAACGATCTGTTGACAAACAGACGCTGTTTTTCAGCCGCCCCCATGATGAATTATAATCTAAAATTAGACAATAACAATGGTAGTAAAGGAAGTTTGTTGTTTTGGTTGTTATCTGTGGTGTTCAATAAAGAGTTATTGTATTGTATTGTAAGTTTTAGGTATCCTGTCTGCTCCTTCCCCAAAATCAAAATTTTATGAACAATTAACATTAATGGGGGCTATCGCTTGTGGATTTGCCACTAGAGGCGCTAGTGTCGCGTGAGGTCCAATAACATCCACTTTTCACTGGTTTTGGCGGGCTTCGTGACATAAATTATAATTTCTTTCATTTACCTGTTGAAAAGTGATCTTCGTGAAATTATCGCAAATATGGATTATTTGGCGATGACTGTGAACGCTTTGATAGCGGATTATTTTTTTCCGAACAAAACGGAACTGCACAACATTGCGGCATAGCTACTCGGTATGATGATAGTTATTTATAATTAATAAACTTAATGAGATTCAAGATTTAAAACTTTGTTTTGGGGGCGATCTTATAAAGTCGCCTTTGACAGCTATACCTCTGGACCTTAGTCAACAGTGGCGCCAACTGGTGAGCGAAACGATAGTCCCCATTACCGAACAATCTCATGTGTGTGATGTCACTAGGTCGACATTAGCGAAATACGCCTTCCTAAATTAAAGCAAAGGTGAAAGCAAACTGAAAGCCATTTAAAAAATCGAATGGTTTTCGGATAATGATTTTTAGTGTCAGATAGGTATTAGATAGGACATAATACGTACATAAATCACGTCTTTATCCCTTACGGGGTAGACAGAGCCCAAAGTAACAAGACTCAAAGGTCACGTTTAGCATGATTGTGGGCAGGTGGAAAGGGGAATCAAAACAGTGATGGGTTGCTATAGCCACAGCGTCTATAAACATGGTTCCTAAGATTTTCGCCCATTCCCCCATTTATTAGTAGGACCACGGGCAATAAGTACATTGACTTTAAAACATAGTATAATGACGAAATTGCGACATGCCAAAAATTCACCGTATACATATGGACAAAAAGCTGCTACCCGCGACTTGGTCTGCAAAAAAATAGTATATCAGCTATCCCGCGGGATGCAATTTTGCGGGATAGAAAATAGCCTGTGTTAATCTAGGGTATCAGCTATCTCCGTTCCAAATTTTATCCAAATCCATTCAATAGTTTTTACGTGAAAGAGTAACAAACATCCATCCATCCACACTTACAAACTTTCGCGTTTATAATATTAGTAGGATATCCATTTTATAGCAATTTTAACGGTAACCAAAAAGCCTAGTGTAAATGTGGCGTTCTGTAGGCTTATTGTCTAACTCGCTCGCAATCGCCATCGCGTTCATTTTGACAGTTCACGTATGGGCTGACAATTGGCTTCGGAATCAGCTAGCTGTCATATTCATACAAGAACTGTCAAAATGAACACGATGGCGATTGCGAGCGAGTTAGACAAGACTTTTTTTTTTTAACGTGTGGAAAATGCGCCTTATGCATCTCCGCGCTCGGGGCAGCACGAACGGAAGTATGACGGGCTCTCCAGCTCGCCGCTGCCTTCCCTATGGAAGGAGGGGAGAGGCCTACCGTCTAAAAACACACGTTCCCTCCAGGCCTTGAACTGCGGGCGTTGCGGGCGCACTACGGTGACCACCGCAACTAGATAATAAGCCTACTAAGCATCCACACGTTTTTTTTTTTTTTTTTTATGTGAATAGGAAGGCAAACGAGCAAGTGGGTCACCAGATGGTAAGTAATCACCACTGCCCATAGACACCCGCAACCCCAGGGGGATTGCAGATGCGTTGCCAACCTAGAGGACTAAGATGAAATGCCTCTTGTGCCCGTAATGGGGGCTATCGCGTGTGAATTTGCCACTAGAGGCGCTAGTGTCGCGTGAGGTCCAATAACATCCACTTTTCACTGGTTTTGGCGGGCTTCGTGACATAAATTATAATTTCTTTCATTTACCTGTTGAAAAGTGATCTCCTTCGTGAAATTATCGCAAATATGGATTATTTGGCGATGACTGTGAACGCTTTGATAGCGGATTATTTTTTTCCGAACAAAACTGAACTGCACAACATTGCGGCATAGCTACTCGGTATGATGATAGTTATTTATAATTAATAAACTTAATGAGATTCAAGATTTAAAACTTTGTTTTGGGGGCGATCTTATAAAGTCGCCTTTGACAGCTATACCTCTGGACCTTAGTCAACAGTGGCGCCAACTGGTGAGCAAAGAAACGATAGTCCCCATTTCCCCGGCTGTCTTACTCTCCACACCGGAACACAGCAGTGCTAGCTCTGCTACTTAGCGGCAGGATTAGCGAGTAAGATGGTGGTAGCGATCCGAGTTTTTAATTACTGCAACTTACAGTTACAGCTCAAACGGGTAATAAAACAAAAACTATTAATATACAAAAAACATTTACTGCTTCCAACAAACACACTATAAAAATACATATATACGAGGGGCGTTCAAGAAATTCTCGGTATAAGAATGAAAACAAAAGAATGCGAAAGTGAGTTTTTTTTATTTTTCAATATATTCCCCCCCTATGTTTATACACTTATTAGATCGGTCGATTATTTTTTTTAAGCCCTCATAAAAATATTTTTTGTCTTTGGTGACAAAATGCTCCTGAACCGCTGGCTTTAAAGCTTCGTCGTCAGAAAATCGGTTTCCTCGAAGATCCTTTTTGAGGTTGGGAAACAAAAATAAGTCGCTAGGGGCTAAATCTGAACTATACGGCGGATGAGTTAAAGTTTCGAACCCGGATTCAAGAGCAGCGGCCTTGGCAATACGAGCCGTATGCACCGGGGCGTTGTCATGCAGCAGCAGAACTCCTTTGGTTAACTTTCCTCTCCTCTTCTCTTTGATGGCTTCCCTTAATTGACGTAGAATGTTAGCGTAGTACTCTCCGGTAATATTTACACCCTTTGATTAAAAATCGATTAGTAATATTCCTTCACAATCCCAGAATATTGTGGCCATGACTTTACCAGCTGAAGGCATGACCTTGAACCTCTTAGGATGAGGTGTTCCTTTAATGTGCCACTGCATGGACTCTTGCTTGCTCTCAGGATCATAATGATGAACCCAGGTTTCATCTCCGGTAACAATTCTTTGAAGTACCTCATCGGGATTTTCACCGCACATGTCAATAAACTCGGAACAACAAGCTACACGCGTTTCTTTCTGAAGCGGTGACAGCATTCGCGGCACCCATCTCGCACTTACTTTTGACATATTAAGGTGGTCATGGATAATATCATGTACAGTACCAATAGAAAGATTGGTCCTTTGTGCTATAGATTTCACCTTCACTCGACCATCTTCTAAAATTATTTTCTCCACTTTATTTACATTTTCTGGTGAAGTAGCCTCAACAGGCCGACCAGTCCTAGGGTCATCTTTGATGCTCTCCCTCCCACGCTTAAATTCACTAGACCACTTTTGTATTGTGGATAAAGAAGGAGCAGACTCACGGTAAACAGAGTCCATTTCTTCTTTTTTGTTCTTTTGATTTTTCCCCTGTTTTGTTAGGAATTTTATGACGGCTCGGTGCTCTAATTTATTTAACATTGCAAAATCGTTCATGGTGATCACGTTTATTCCGCTGTTACAGAGAAACAAAAAAACTTACCAGTTTGAATTTTACTTTTTTATACTTTTTAATAAATGACGCTTAGCGGCCAGTATCAAAAAAAAAGTAAAGAGGTTTGAAATATATCAATACCGAGAATTTATTGAACGCCCCTCGTACCTACACAATAATTATGTAACAAGTGTCAATGATTTAAGGTCAATCATCAAATCGAAATAGGAAAGTATTTTCTAAATTTAATAGAAACTTTTTTGCTTGATGTAATATTTTAAAAACTTTTTATTAACTTGCAACGTATGTATGTTGGTCGGCAGTGGCGTAACTATAACGTCTGGGGCCCGCGGCAAATTCGTTAGATGGGGCTCCTTCCTCAATATAAAAAAGTGCATGTCCCTTCTGTGTTCTAAACCGAGCCAGTTCGGGGCCCCGTAGAGCTAGGCCCGTGGCATTTTGCCACGCCTGCCACACTATAGTTACGCCACTGTTGGTCTGGGTGGAATCTTGCTACTCAACTTCGAAGTAGATATCTTCAAACGATTGTCTCACACATCCTCTAATATTATTATATTAAACACTGTGCGAGCGGGATGGGTACAATACTAAATTCAAATTTCTAATTTAAAATTTTTATTTAACATTCTCCAATCAATATATTAACTCAAAAAACATATATTTCAAGTTAAATAAAGTGTATAAAAAGAAAAAAAAAACCGGTCAAGTGCGAGTCGGACTCGCGCACCGAGGGTTCCGTATCATTATCTATAAATATCTAAAACCAGTGTAAGCAGAGCCCTGTTCCAAAGCAAAATGTACGCAGTGTGGGGTTACTTTATATTGGTCACTGCTATATACAGACATACATACACATTTACGGTTTTCGCAATTATTCTTTAATCTGTGCTATAAGACCTACCTTCATACCAAATTTCAAGATTCTGCGTTCACGGGAACTACCTTGTAGGTTTTGATTCCCTTGAGAGTTGAAAATTTGCGGAAATTTGCGGCATAAACGGCTGTATCTTTTGATTGCGTTGGCTTAGAAGTTTGATTTTTTCACAGCTTCAAGGGACAGTAGACCTGAGTAATTGATATAAATTTCAGCTTCATACCTCCACGCGTTGCTGAGAAAAAGGGTCTTGACAGACGGACGGACAGATGGACAACAAAGTGATCCTATAAGGGTTCCGTTTTTTCCTTTTGAGGTACGGAACCCTAAAAATAGAAAATAGTTGTCATTTCCAATTTCGCAATAATCCTAGCAGTATTGCTATACCCCACTGGGATCTTAGTGAATTCTTTAGTATTAGTTACCAACATTGTAATGTGATAATAAAATAAATGAGTAATGAGTAAAAAAATAAAGTAAAAATGGCTTTTCTTTCAGAAGCGCTCCGATTTACCTTTTCAAATTTCATAGACATTTCCAATCACTAGTCATTGTTTACATGATAAGCAGTGATGTTCCGGATATTCGTATCCGTATCCGCGGATAACCGAAGGATAAGAAAAATCCGTATCCGTGTCCGTTACTTTTCACGCGGATCTTTTACGGACCTTTTACAGGTGATTACGTAGAAATAAAATAACTATAAAATTTCATTCAAAGTATTTTCGTTTCTTAAAATCAAATATTTGGCACCTTTATATCGCAAACATTTATTGCAGTATGTTACCATACCTATACTACATAACTGAAAGAATTTTTCGTCAACTATAGCTTCAAGGTCGCGGGCCGACACCAATCGAATAAAAAAATAAAGATCCGTATCCGTATCCGCGGATCTTGACACTAAATATCCGTAATCAGATCCGTATCCGCGGTAATACATTTTTAACGATCCGGCACATCACTAATGATAAGACACATAACAATGAATTGACTATAACTTTTTTTTTCAACAAACGGCCAGCATTATTTTCACATGTCCGATACTAAGCAAGTAAAATAAGGCAAAATACGTAAGCAATCAGACCGTTACCGAGTTACATTGCTATTGAGCAATTATTATCCCTATAACTCTCTTATGTACGCATTAATGGCGTTAATTCATCAATGACAGCTATGCGTGATTCGAGTTACAGTCAGCATAATATAGTACAAAACATCCAGAGTGAGAGAAAAGTTCTATATACTGTATCTATGGTGTACCGAACTATTTGGCCAACTTGGATGTTTCATACTATATGACACTGACTGTACAGGCAGTACTGTGTGTACGTTGACAAACGAACCCCTGAACGTATTTACATTCTTCAACTTGTATCCTTGACCTTACATTACTTATTCCTTTCTGCTGTATCCTCGTTTCTCGCTCAACACTCGTTCCCAGTCTTTAGCGACGGTGCAATAGAGCTGCATAGCTGCTCGAGCATCCTCCACGGAGCTGTGCTCTCCGTGCTGTATGTCTATACCGAGCAGGTCTTTTGCTAAGCGCTTGAGCGACGGTGTGTTGCCTTTGGTGATCTGAAACGTGGCAGACTATTTCTTGAGTATCATAAAGGTGCACTAAAGGAATTTTAAAAATTCTCACGGGATAGGGAATCAATGGGGTTTATATAATTTGCAAAGAGACCCTATCTGTATACATACATGTAATTACTAGGCTAGATCCTTAATGTTTGGTATGCAAGTATGCATGTAAAGGAATAAAAGGATGGGATAAAAAACAAAGATTTAATATTTAGTCAATGGAGCAGTTAACACAACATTGAGTTTTCCGGCATCAGAAAACGCAGTACGAATATACAGGTTTGTGAAATACTCCTTTGCTGCCAGAGCATCTGGTAGTGTGTGATGAATCTGACTCAAGAGACATCCAATGAGGCTGGCATAGTAACAGGTGCACTTAAGCCTCATAAAAATTTTAGATTAAAAAAATATATATATTTAGTAGACAATATTGCTTGGAGGATCATACAGTTGGTTGAAAAAAGAGATTTTTTTAAATTTCCCCTGGGATAAAAAAGCATGAGGATAGCAAATAGAGTTAATAATTGAAGACATGAGCCAATGTCGCTGTAACATTACCTAGGCAGACAATGTTGCAGCCAAAAGCTAGTAAAACAGTACCTTTCTAAACGGCTTGTATCTTGACGTATCCCTTATGTTTCTTTTCGGATGCGATAGGAAGAGCACGCTCAAGTCATTCTTGAGCGAGTGTCCCACCAAAACCTTTCCTCTTATCATTTCCGCTACATCTTTTTGCACTTTCATAAACTCTTCACCGTTGATCAAGTCCTCTCTTCTAATACCGCTCACACTTGTACGATAGTCGATCACTTCCTCTCTCGCTTTCACAAACTTGTCGTATATACAGTCCCCAAACTTGTTGACTAGCGAAACTCTGGCTAACATGTGGTCGTTTCCGTCATACCCAACGCCCACCATTTCACAGTCTATCGCTATAAACTTAGTAACCTTATTTTTATTATCAGTTTTTTTATAAACTTTAACATCGTTACTAGCTACACTACTATTATTGGTCACTAGTTTATTATCGTTGGATATATCTAACGTTTTCAATTCGTTCTGTACAATATCGTGGTTTTTTGATTTCTTCTTCCGTGCACGTCTGAAAGTACCCGTATATTGTACTTTTGTATTGTCCTCCGCCGGTGTGTCCGCTTTCTTGTCCATTATAAGGTTACTCGATAGAAATTTCTGCCAGTTCGCATTTATTAAACCTCTGTTAGCAACGGTGTGGTTATTTCCCTCACTAGTAGTTTTTCTTTTCTTCGCGCTCTCCGTCATGTTTACATTTAGGAATGTCCGCAGGATTATGTCTAGTATTAAGACAAATATATTACTGACTCCGTAAATTATACTGAGAAGAAATTCGATAATAAAGAGCAGCAAATAAATTATGTTACCGAAGCAACCATTTGACATCTTCCCTTGACAGAAAGCGCATGGCTGCGACTGCGGCTGTCTACATTGACGTAAAAAGTGAGGCACTAGAAAAAACCACAGACTATAAATACGCCATGAATCAAAACCTGGTTAGTTTTTCAGAAAATACACTGCAATTTAAGTCTTATTGTATTTCAAATTTAACTTTATATCTACTTTTCATAAATCATGACGCTACCATATTATATTTAAATTCAATAAAAGGAAAACTTTGATTATAGTTGCTTCGATTGTGATGGAATTTAATTTTACCCATCACTATAAGAAGGCACAGAGCATACAAATCACGACAGCGATACTTTCGAAACACATGTTCCTTATATACCGTAAAAAAAACAAAATCATACATCATCATCAATAAGCAAGCTTGTTTAATTATTTGTTAATATATATAGAAATTAATAAAAATAAACCTGTCACTAAGGTACTTGTACCTTGTACAACACAATAAAAAAACTGGCAATGAACAGTCAATTAGAAAACATTCACAATTTCAGAACAAAACTGGATTCCGGATGGATGATATCAACTGTCAATTGGTGGGCGAGTTACAACTAAATGTCACACACATTACGGCGTAAACACGAAATTCTCAAAGCTTTTATTTCAATAAGCCAGCAATGTACGCTTAAATTATAAAAGAGTCGCTGTCACTTTGCAAACTCTTTCGCCAATAGTAGGGCTTCATTTGTAAATATTAAAAAATCGCGAAAATGTCAGCTGGGTGCCGACGACGTGTTTCGTGTGGTGGTGGGAGAAATCAAGAAATGTTTCTACACGGCGCGCGAACGGCCGGCCAGTATACACTTTCTAATCGCGTCGATCGCACACGATAAGAAACGACACATCGGTTCATTACAGTCTCAAACTTAGCGCCGCGATGTCTTACGAGGACTTGCTATCTTTGCTAAAATGTCACGGTCAAGAACACCTAATCAAGTACTGGCCGGAACTGTCTGAAAATGAGCGGGAACAACTCGCGGGAGAGATCAGGAAGCTGGACTTTGCGGAGACCAACGAATTATTCTCCAGGGCTATGGAAACTTCGAAAGTCATCGCCGAGAAGCTGGACGAGGATCTGAAGCCCATTCCCCAGTCGCACTACGAAGCTGTGCCAAGCCTGACCAAGGAGAAAATAGAGGAGTACGAAAACATGGGTTTCAAAGAGATTTCTGAAGGTAAAGTCGGTGTTTTGCTGCTCGCAGGAGGCCAAGCGACGCGCCTGGGCTTCGGACATCCTAAAGGCATGTACAATGTCGGCCTACCCTCAAAAAAAACATTGTTCCAAATTCAAGCGGAAAGAATTTACAGATTACAGAAAATGGCTGAAGAGAGAACAGGGAAGGAAGGTGTTATTACCTGGTACATCATGACTTCGGAGCACACCATGGCTCCGACTGCCGAGTTCTTCAAAGACCATTCATTCTTTGGTTTGAATGAGGAGAATGTTGTGTTCTTCGAGCAGGGGAGACTACCCTGCTTTGATTTTAATGGTAAGATACTGTTAGATGAGAAACACCAGCTGGCTTCGGCCCCCGATGGCAATGGAGGGCTGTACCGTGCCTTAAAAACCCAAGGTATGCTAGATGACATTGCCCGGAGAGGCGTAGAGCATTTACATGCCCATTCCGTCGACAATATCCTAATTAAAGTAGCTGATCCAGTTTTTATTGGATATTGCTTGAGCAGGAATGCTGACTGTGCTGCTAAGGTGGTCCAAAAATCAATGCCCAGTGAGCCTGTAGGTGTTGTGTGCAGAGTAAACGGTCATTACAAAGTCGTAGAGTACTCCGAGCTCAGTGATGAGGCCGCAGAACGTAGAAATGAAGACGGTAGACTCACATTTTCCGCTGGTAACATTTGCAACCATTACTTCTCATCAGAGTTCTTGAAGAAAATAAGCAACTTTGAGAGCAAATTGAAGTTGCATGTCGCTAAAAAGAAGATACCTTATGTAGATGAGAACGGAACACGTCAGAAACCATCAGAACCGAACGGCATCAAAATGGAAAAGTTTATCTTTGATGTGTTTGAATTTGCTGAGAAATTCATTTGTCTAGAAGTTGCGAGGGATGTTGAGTTCTCGGCTTTGAAAAATGCTGATGCTGTGGGGAAAGATTGTCCGTCGACTGCTCGGGAAGACCTGTTAAGGTTACATAGAAAGTACATCCGAGAAGTGGGTGGTGTCATCGGAGACGATATTGCTGTGGAGATATCTCCGCTGCTGTCGTACGGTGGTGAGGATATCGAAGACCTAGTCAAGAATGAGGTGTTCACCATCAGTCCGTACCATTTGAAGAGTATGCAGGAGGCAGCGACCAATGGAGTTAACGGGAAACACTAGTGCTTGTGAAAGACGAACAATGAATGTGGCAATTTGGAATTGTGGTAAGAAAAAAACAAATGAGTTCGTAAAAAACTTAGATAGCTTTGGAACTTTTTTTATATAATTTTTAATTTCTTATTTTTGTTACCGTAAAGTCGGGTAACTTTAAAAAAAAAACGAGGGTGGTTAGCTGCACCCAATCATATAGCAATGAGCCATAATTTGAACGCAATAATAAAACACGGGCCAAGTTAATATCAAATGCCTAGCTACCCTCCAGGGCTAGAGTAACCCAACTTAACGGTATTTAACATTTTAGTATTGTTCTATGTATTATTCTTGAAGTTAAGCCGCTTAAAATTCTTGGCAGCATAATCGAATTTGAATTACGAAAATTTTAGAAGACAACAAATTGAAAATTTACAAGATATGCTTGGTTTGTTCAGTTTTTTACGACGACCCTCATTTTAATCGAATTTGCATAAGTACAGTCAAATTGCATTTTTATACGCCCTTCAATATCGAAAGGCGCTTACACCATTCCTTACCCAATTTTGAAATTATGCGTAACCGCCATTAAGATTGCATTGTTTTATTAAATGATTAAACAAAGTTGCTAAAATCGTTATTAGACATGATACCTGTTGAGCTTAAATCAAAAGCTACAAGTTATTTTTAAAGTTTTTCTCAATATAATTCGGGGTTGTGCTTGCAAAGATTTATTGCACAAAACAATACCTACTAAAACCTTGAAAAAGTGATAGTAAACCCAACTTATGAGCTACAAATTCAGCCTTTCGCTTATTTGTTAAGTTGTTACAATTACAAGAATATAGTACTAACTCTTTACTCGGCACCTGAAACCAAATAATTCAAGGAGTTCCGAGGCCTGTAAAAACTACGCCTTGGTTTGTCCGCCTGTGCAGCTCAAATTGTATATATTGGGGAAGTTGGATTTGCGTGTGTGCCGTTGTAGGAGTAGTTTAAAGCGAGCAGTTTCAACCTTTTGTTGTAGACAATCCATTACGCAGGAAGCGGTTTGCCTCTTTCGTTATGCGACGGCTAAGGAGTGGAACTCTGCCGAGGTCAGTTTTTCCGGAACGCTACTCGTATAACCTGGACATCTTTAACGACAAAGTGAACCTTATAGGCTGTTTTTCAAAATTTTTCACGACACGACCCCCTAGTATGAAAAAAATATTTCACGACCCCTCCCCCTTTTTTTCATGTAGATATTTTGTTTGTTACAAATATTCAATCAATACGACGAATTTATGCATTTGCATAGTTAGCAATGTTGTTTTTTTAATGAGTTAGTTATCGCGGCCTCTCGAGACCCCCTTGTAGAGGCTTTGCGACCCCCAAGGGGGTAGCGGCCCACAGTTTGAAAAACACTGTTCTAGGCTTACGTGTACCATCTTAGGTCGCCGCTCAAGCGATATTGAAGTCAAACGTAAGCCTATATGTAAAAAAAACCAGCCTCACTTTAGCGTTCAGAGAACTCTGTCATTCATTTGGTCTGTGTAGTTCATAACTTCGGCGAATTTTCAAAATAAAAAGTGTAAATACGAATATTAGGAAAGACCGAATGGACCTTTTGCCGCGTTCTCATGGTCGAATCTACATCGGTGTTCAACTTTATAGTACCTATAAATCATTGGAAGAAACGGGAAACAGCTAATTATTAAAACTGTGATTATTCATTATTATTAAATATCAATTAATGATCGTAAAGATTAGCAATCGACTACTGATTAGGTTTGCGGACTTGTAAATAAATTAGATAATATATTTTTAATATTCAAAAAATATCATTAAAGAGTTACGTTGTAGCATTAGGTAATCTGATGTTTGAGCTAAAATTATTTTATAATTAAGATCTTTGTTAAAATGACTGTAGTAATGTAAAGTTCCCTGTGGTAATGTAAAACTTTTGTTATAAAATTTTAGTGACAAACAGATAAAAGTAACGGATTGGCGCTTACGTTTTTTTGAAAATGAAGTATTAAGACACTATATTCCAATCGATTTAAGTTATTTTTATGATCTCTAGCTTGTAACTGCCTTGAATAGGTACTAGTTCATTAAAATAGTCATGTAAATAAAAAGTAAAAAATATGAAGGGCGTTAAAAGCGTCTTTGCTTTGCTACCAGGCCCGTATGTCACCAACTCGACAATTGTCCGCGACTTTTGACAATTTTAAAACCAATGCGTACCTATTCAATATGAAGCCAACGTATGTATAGAGAATTGTCGCTTGTCACCGACAGTTGTCGTATTGGTCAAATAGGGGCCAGCTATCACAATATGTAAGTAAGGAACTATAATAATATGATATAGATTTAAATTTTTGGCCTTGCATGTATAAATTAATTTAAACATTTCTGTTCATTTAAACGGCCTAAAGATCATATAATAGTTTTTTATTATGCTTAGAAATAAAACATGGAATGATTTCACATGTAGATAAATTTGCAATTGTTGAATTGATTACGTTAAAACTTGTATGGAATCACGTTAGGATCCTTCCACACAACCGTGGAAGTTATCAGTGAACATACATTTAAAAAGCATACAGTTTTTGAACTCGGTTATACTCGTAAAGGTCTAAAAGCAATAAATTTGCCGCCTGTATAAATCATAAAACATCGTAAGCGACAAACGATCCGATTATGGAATGCAGTAAAATACAGTTTTGTCGCTTATGCAAATTATACAAATTCAGTGTTGTGTTATGGCTTTTTGATAACAAACGCGTATTTTACGACGTTCCTGATTTAACGTGCCTTCTAGAATGCAGCGCATGGTCTTGTGTCATGTCTAGGGTTGCCAACCGTATTATATATAGTACTAGCGACACGCCCCGGCTTCGCACGGTATATTAAGCATTTATTATACATATAAACCTTCCTCTTGAATCACTCTATCTATTAAAAAAACCGCATCAAAATCCGTTGCGTACCTAGTTTTGAAGATCTAAGCATACATAGGGACGGACAGGCAGGAAAGCGACTTTGTTTTAAATTATGTAGTGAAAAAAATACTATATTTACTAAACAAATATAATTTTTATATCTTTGTATATTTTAAAATTTTCCATAAAATACTATATTTTTTAGAAGTGTACCTACTCAATTTTTTTATAGCTTATTTTGAAAAATATTGTATTTCGCTAAAAAAATGTTGGCAACCCTAATCATGACATGGTTTTTGCAGCGTTTGACACAACTAACGACACCAACCCGTTAGTGATAACGTTACAGTAATAAGGGAAAATGGCGTATGCCTAGTAGCATCTTTCTTTTCCGCGACACAGTTTTAGTAGTTTACGCCGCTGTAAAGCGAATGCATACGAAACGATTAAGTAAAGAACCCTATCGCAATAATGTGTCATATCACTCTAGTTTGAGTGATGGTGGCCTGTCAATTGCGACAGAGTTCTACTGTGGTACTTGAATACATTTCCCTCGCTGTGTTCAAGTGTATGGTCAACTGGTCATCGTACGGCCAACGAAAAGAGCACTGGCTCCGTGTAATGTCTACCAGAGAATGGGTCAACTTGTGATTGCGTGCCAAGTGCAGTGATCGCTACGCTAGCTATTTTCTTTTAAGAAACCACCTTTCATTGATGGCATCAGGGAAGCCATTTGTGATGTAACGCCCCATTGATAGTCTTAATTCGTGTTGAGACGGTGATGTGAAAATATGTGTTCATTATATAGTCCGTTCAAATTCATTTTAACATTTTTGTAAACAAAAAAGTCCCGTCAAGTTCATGTAAGAATTTAAATTTGATAATCGTAGTATGAGTGTTTTTAAAATGTCGTGAGATATCAACATTCTTCAACAGTCCGGTGGATGCGATGCTAGTTGCCTACAGTGACTAATTGTGTGGAAATATAGATAAAACTGGTTTGTTTACAAAGGCGTAAAAAGAATCGGAATGGAGAATAGATTCCTTGAATTAGATTCATATTAATTAGATCATATTTAACTTGATGTTTGTAAACTTTTTCACGGACTGCATTTCACGCTCATTTAAATACAGTGCTTTTTTAAATGTTGTGTATTGAGAAATAATTGTTAATTTGAAAGGCACAACTTTTTTGGCGTATAAGCTCTGACACGGGCCGAAGAGGACCATGCACATATTGCACATACGACCTAAAGCTTAACTGCAGTTGTCTATACTTACGATTTTACGCCTTTGCCTTTCACTGGGTGGGATTAGCTCATGATTAGTAATATCTAGCGTAGATGGTACAAGTCGGGATGGTGTAAACGTTTCAAATATGACGGTTGGCATTTGCGCCATACAGCCCGTACAAGACAATACTGCGTGTTCATTGGAGTATGGATGTCGTAAACGCCATTGGCGCTTAACCGAATTTGCACATCAAATATAAGGATGCGGATATTTTGAGAAATTATGTGAAAATAATATGCTGATTGTACTACAGAACAAAATTCCAGACCCACCGTGGAACTTTCTCGCGGTAAAAGGCACAGTTATTTTATTTGCTAGCTCAATGTAACGTCGCTGTGATATTTAAAGCGATAGGGTTCCGCATTGGGCCTGGAATCAATTCTGTCGATCTAAAGATTAATATTTCGATGAATAAATATTTTAGAAAACTTGCCCCCTTCTTAAATTTGGATAAGTAAGAACTGTATTAGAATAATCACATTGAAATTGTAAATAATTCTTATAAAGCTTTATATTTTCGTACATCACATAGAATAATGTTATATTTTTTTTTATATAAATTTGTTAAGATTTGTTTAATTTTGTTCATAATATAATTATGTAAGATTCGACGTACTTACTTAACATAGTCATAATAAATGAGATTTTATATTTACGTTCCCTATACAATTAAAATTTAATTATTCTAATTTATGTAGTTTTTGTTTTTATTCCAACTCCTAAGTCAAGGAATTAGCAAGCTGAAGTGGCAGTGGGCCGGCCATATCGCGAAGAACCGACAACCGCTGGGGGAAACGTGTTCTTGAGTGGAGACCGCGACTCGGCAAACGTAGTGTAGGACGCCCTCCGGCCAGGTGGGATGACGATCTGCGAAAGACTGCAGGCAGATGCTGGATGCGTCAAGCTGAAGACAGGGCGCTATGGCGCTCATTAGGAGAGGCCTATGTCCGGCAGTGGACTAATATAGGCTGATGATGATGATGATGAAGTCAAGGTAGGTATAATTTGTACAAGTGCGAGGGTCACTTGTGTTGGAGGTCCGGCCGGCGAGGACCGAGTGGAGTGGGGGCTGTGCAGCAAGGGAGAGAGAAATTAGGTATTAATATATTGAGATGCCTATTTAATAAACCTCAGTATTAACTACACACCCACAAATCACGTCTTTATCCCATAAGATTGTGGGGCTAGGTATAGATGGAAAATGGACTCAAAATAGTAATGGGTTGCTAGCCGCATCGTCTATAACATGATTCCTATGATTTTCGCCCATTGGGCGACGGGCTTTTACCGGCGCGGGAAGAGAAGCAACTGGTACATTCTATGTTTTTTCTTTGCTCCCAGACCAAGCATGGAAGTTAATAAATTAGGTATTATACTATTACTTAATCGTTAATTGAATATGAATATGCTTCTTCTTCTTATTTGTGGCGTATCAAGTCGTTACAGCGACGACAACTTCGCCAATGCCATGTACCTATTAATTACGCGCCCTTTTCCTAAAAAAAAACCTGCGCCCCCAAGATAGTTAATTTCAGGATCGGTACTTACTAGAAATAAAAAAAACAGAGTTTTAATACCTTTTATTTTAACCTGTGTATGTTTACCGATAAATGGAGGAGGCCTATGCCATGCATGAGGCTACAAAAAAAAACTACATAATGTACTGAAATTTTAGCGAAAGGGATTAAAAGGGGCTATATATATATGTTTACCAAGTACTTATGCAATGCCTTAGGACAGTGTTTCTTAAGCTGGGGGTCCGAAGCCTCGTCTCTGGACCGTTTCGCAATATAATTTAATACCATCAAATGTCTAGTCTCTGCGCTTCGATTTTTGAGAGGTCCGTAAAAATTATGCTCGCTTTCCTAGGGGTTCGTGACTGAAAAAGATGAAGAAAATCCAATCTGAACTCTGTGGCGAACGAAACAGCATTCCTGAGCGCTTATTCGCATCTTGCTACACCGTCGAGCCGCGTGAAATTTTACTCTTGCAACACTGGTTGCCCAATGGTGGTTGTGCTCCTTACTCCTCGTATCCCACTCGCTCGTTAGCTTTCCTTATGGGAAGCATCTGCAACACTAGCTAGGGTACCTAGTAGGGTAGTCGGGTTACCTCCACGTGTGGTCAAGAGCTGCTTGGTCCGGTGCACCCTGGGCATCGGTTAACGATTTCCTGGCAGATTCTGAGGGATATCATTAACCGTTGGCTAAGAGCCCGACAGGGGAGGGGTCTTTTGACCGTGTTGTACCGTACAATGTTGCCGACATTTTGTCACAAGATTTTTGAATACTGTATTTATTACTTTGACATTGGCTATGGGGTCATACTAAAAAAAGAAGAAGAATGGAGAAAAGCTATACACGTTATTCTTAACCCCAATCCGTTTCGTCATTTTTTCCACATAGCCACCGTGGCAGGACGATCACCTGTGTGATTTCGTGGACTACATATATCCAGTAGGATCTCCCAGAGAATCACTCAAAGCAAAATCTTTGATCTCTGGGGAATCCCATTAAATACCTCTCGTCTAGTCGCACCAGAAACGTAGCACTTTGCAGCCTAATATAAGGAACATAGCATGATTCCAAGCTGGTCTGGGGGTAAAGAAATACATAGAATGTACCCACACCATCAGTGGCGTAGCGTGGGTCTCGGCCGCCCGGGGCGGATGAAAATTTTGCCGCCCCAATTGCTTACGTATTTCAAATATTTATACGATATTTTTTTTTATATATATTATTATTATTTATTCTGAAATTTTGCCGCCCCCTAAAAGTGCCACCCGGGGCGGGCCGCCCCCCCCCCGCCCCTGCTACGCTACGCCTCTGCACACCATGTACCAGTTGCTTATCTTCCCGCGCAGATGTTATAAGCACATGGAGGGAATGGGAATCATGTTATAGGCGATGCGGTTAGCAACCCATCACTGTCTTGATTCCTCTTTCCACCTATACGCCCACAATCATGCTAATACGTGGCCTTTAGGTCTTGTTACCAGGCTCTGGCTACCTTGTAAGGCATAAAGACGTGATTTATGTATGTATGTAACATTCGATTGCATGTTTGAGAAAATAGTTGACCCAGCCGCCTGTGCGCGACGCGCTGCTCTGTTTGTTGGTTCGTCCATGATCCAGCTTAGTACTCGTAGCAGTTCAACAACCTTATTAGATTCCTGTCACGCTTGGCGCATGCGCCGCATACCACACGATACATTATACATAGTAAAGGTAAATAAAGGTTGAGGACATACAAACTCTTGCGCAGGAATCTAGCTTTTGAGGCAGTCAATGTCTACACTAAAATTGTTGCGGAAAATTTTCAACAGATGGTTGGGTTTGTTTGAATAATAGGGTAAATGTTTTTCGGGGTTTTAGAAACATAGTGACGCTCCAAAAATCCTTACATAGTCCTCCAGCACATTTTTTGTTTATTGTAAGCTATTTAATTAATTTATGAATTTTTTAGTCACACATAAATCGGGTTCTATCTATTTATTGCTTTGTTTACGTAAAAGTTTATGGATTATGTAGTTACTAGCTGTTGCCCGCGACTCCGTCTGCGCAGAATTCGCTTATCGCTATCCCGCGGAACTATGCAATTTTCCGGGATAAAAAGTAGCCTATGTGTTATTCCAGACTATAATCTACCTATGTTCTAATTTCATCCAGATCTGTCCAGCCGTTCTGGCGTGAAAGAGTAACAAACATCCAAACATTCTCACAAACTTTCACATTTATAATATTAGTAGGTTGATGGTGTCCAAAGCGTACCGCGTTAAGGGTGGGTCTAAATTTTGAGTCAGAAATAATCTTTTCACCTCAGCAGCTTTCCATAGAGTGACCAAAACTCGATTTAGCTTCGAGCGTTAGACAAAGTAACTTTTTAATTATTTTTTTTAAATTCCTAGGTCAGTGCTTCGTCTATTCACAAAATTCGAAAGGTTTGACCTTCCCTTCGATCTGTCACTTTCATTTCGATACAAAAAGCGAGAGATAGAAACAATTCGATTCGATGTTTGATTTTCAAATTTATATTCAAATTCTATGCCTAGTGACAGTAAGCACAAAAAACATTGGAACGTTCGGATACCTACACATTTAGCCATAAAATTGCAATTCGTCTTAAGTTTTTAAATGTGTTCTTTTTTATTATGAAATAAAGAGAATGTTATTATAAAAATAATAGTAATAATAGTAATTAAAAAAAAAAAACAACCCTTCATAGCTAGGTAATAATCCAAATGAGGTACAATGGAAATAAGTATCTATATCTACAGTTTTATATGATCATCTATGCAAATAGTTTCTTTTTAATTGTAAAAGGCTAAATAATCTTTTTTGAAAATAACATTCACGATATACAAGCTTATGCAAGCGTAGGTAGGTATACAACGAGAATTAGGAATTATTGCGTTCGGTAATTATTTTTAGCTTGTAATACAAGTCGAGAATTAATCGATAGCGACCTCCGTGTCTACAAGTTTAAAAAAAAACTAGCCGGCAGCCATTGGTGCGCAGAAGAAATGCGCAATGCGCGCAAATCGCGCAATAGAAAAAAGAGCGGGAAAAGAAAGACAAACGTAACAAATATTAAGTGCGGCCGTGCGACGTTAGTGAAATTTGTCATAATACCTTCTTTTACTTTCCTCATATTAGAAATATAAAGAAGAGTGTTCAACTCCGGTGAAATTACCCATTACACCCTCCAACTATGGGGCCATCCATAAAGTACAGTTTGACAACAAATATAATGCGCATCGGCAGTCAGTATATTCGTTTGCGCAGAGAAGCGCAGACCAGTTTCCGATGGTAGCCGAACGTGTAAATAATCTATATTGAACTTTATTTGCAAGCGCAACTGGCAGAGTATTGCCCCGCTTACACGATTTTGCCATTGTTGGTACGAAATCGATCGACCAATAACAGCGCCAGAGTTTCCCGCGCTACTAAAATTGGTATACTGCGCAGGTACATCGTGGAGCATTATTTTTGTTGTCAAACTGTACGTTCACGATTTCTAGAGCCTCCCCCCCCTTGTCATTTGTTAGTCCTTTACCTTAAAAGCATAAATTCCTGGCTATAGAAATATTTCAGGTGAAAGGGGTCAATTCCACCCCTCGTTTATCAATCTACTATTTCATCAGACTTGCACGTATACAGTATCATACAGGTTAACTTGGCCGTAACGCCCCATTTAAAACCCTCGGGCTTTTTTCTTACCATGAAACCCTAGGGCGGTAAGTGACGACAGCGCCCCCGAAACCCGACGTACCGCCGCCTCCCACGGCCCTGCCAGGCCAAATGTCGCATCTCTGGCGCGTGCTGTTTATTTATTTACTCGCAAATGTGATGAAAAACACTGTGTTTCACGGGCGGTACGGGAATTACGAAGCTCGACTCAGAAAGCCCTGTCTTCCGGCTTCAACTAGAGCCTCGATCGTAATCCCTCACTTACCGCCCTCAATACACAATGTACTATTGTTCTAGGTGTGAACTTTTGGACTAAAAGTGAAAGGACAACAGGTCAACCCGCCGCACGCGCAATTCGCGGCCTACTCGTCTGGTTATGTAATCTAACTTCAATTGTATGAAAGGATGTTTTTTATGTGACACAATTTTGCCTAAAGCATCATATTATTTCATTACTATGTAGGTAGGGTATTTTCACACATGTGCTTTCAAAAATCGGGCCCCAAGCTATAATTTTGATTTGTTCCAATAATTTCCAGTTCCTATTCCGTCTCCGGCAGACATTTGAAGTGATTGTCGTGTGCCCTTGACATTTGCGGCAGACGCGCCGTGACGCCAGCGCCAGTCGCTGTGACATTTAAAAAGGCGGGAAAGTGTGGCATTTGGGGTTCCTAATTTAAATCGTGAAGTTCGAGAAGGCAAGACTTGAATCGTGCTGTTAGGAAGGAGCCAAATGGTTTTTGGGGTCCTTAGTTAAAATGATAAAAACGGAACTCTATTTATTTAAAAAAAACTTACACAGCGTTAGGGGCTCGATTTTTGAAAGCACATGTGTGAAAATACCACTCGAAAGTGGTGATAAATTTTGCTGAAATTGTCATACGAGTAGCATAAAAGACAATCGCAGATCTCATTGATCTTGTGAACTAGTCAAAACTTTGATTAGAGCTGTAATTTTGGATATATAAGCTGACTAGCTTCTGCCTGCGACTTCGTCTGCATAGAATTATACATAAAAACCTTCCTCTTGGATCACTCTATCTATTTAAAGAAACCGCATCAAAATCCGTTGTGTAGTTTTGAAGATATAAGCATACAAAGGGACATAGAGACATAGGGACAGAGAAAGCGACTTTATTTTATACTATGTAGTGATTTACACCACTTTCGAGTGACGTGCTTTCAAAAATCGGGCCCTAGGAAAGGCAAAACAAACAAGAGGTAAATTAACTATCCTTAATTACTAATATTATAAATGCGAAAGTACGTCTGTCTGTCTGTTACTTTTGCACGCTTAAACCGCTGGACCGATTTAGTTTTAAAATAGTTTGAGTCCCGCCCGGGGAAGGATTTAGGATAGTTTTTATCCTGGAAAGTTGTAGTTCCCGCGGGATAGCAATTCTGCGCAGACTTTTTAATTATTTCATTTTAAGATTAGTTTTTAATTTAATTGGATTTCATTCCACTTTTGTATTTTTTTTTCATTTTAGAAATCCCGTATAGCACATAAAATAAAAAACAACATTGTCAAAGAATGCGCGCGCGCATTGGCGTTTCGTCGAGCGTATGACCTTGACTCGGCAGGTTATTACGAAAATGGAACGATAACCAGTCTGTTACTTCATTAACTTAATCGCAAATGTGGATACAATCAGCGATTTCAAATGAGATACTTACGGCGGATAGATGGCGTTGTTATCAATTGATTTTAATTAGGCTTTTAAAAAAGTGTATGTATGTACGCATGTATAGGTAGCTCTTTATTGTACAACATAAAACACACGAAAACAGTGAATATAGGACAAAAGTCAAAACAAATGCACGAAAGCCAACTTATTCCTAAAGGTTTTAAATAAATAATTAATTAATTAATTAATGTCTTGGGACAATTGACACCCATTGGCCTAGTCCCAAACTAAGCAAAGCTTGTAATATGGGTACTAGACAACGGATAAACATACTTATATCTTTACTACATATAATAAAGCTGAAGGGGGTCAAATCGAAAGTCTGTACATGTAAGATATTAAAAAAAATTGGCTGCGGATACTTAGAATCGATAAACACGTTCCAACAGTTTTTAGAATTTCGTATGTTTGTCTATTTATCTGTTTTTCTGTATATTTGCGAGCGCCTAACATGAAAGCGGCTGAACGATTTTTGATGCCAACTTTACTAATCTGTTGAAAAAACACCGGCCAGGATAGCCTACTTCTTATCCGAAAAATTGCAGAGATCCCGCAGGATAGCGATAAGCATGTCAATTTCAAATTCTGCGCGGACCGGACGAAGTCGGGGGCAGAAGCTAGTAGATAAATATCAATACTTAAATTACATATTAAACATCCGAGACTCGAGAACAAACATTCGTAGTTTTCATACAAATATCTGGCCCGAGCGGGGGTCGAACCCGGGACCTCAAGCTTCATAGTCAGGTTCTTTCCACTAGGCCATCGGTCGTCAAATTTCTTCTAGTTAACCTTCGAAAGTGAAGTGGCAATGGGCAGGCCATATAGCACGGAGAACAGATGGTCGTTGGGGCTGAACGGTTCTCGAGTGGAGACCGCGGCATGCGCAGCGTGGGACGTCCACCAACGAGGACGGATGGCCTGGTTAAAGTCGCGGGGTCACGGGGGACGCAAGCCGCTTCCAACCGAGGCAACTGGAGGTCTATGGGGGAGGCCTATGTCCAACAGTGGACGTCCTTGGCTGATATGATGATAGTTATGATGAACTTTCGAAATCCTACCTACTGTTATATTCTTTATTTTTGTAAAAATAAGAAATTTCGTTTTTTCGCATCATTCATTTTTGTAAAGAAGTGTGCCTTATTTTTTTGTCAGTTCTGCGACATTTTTTTTCATATAGTTTGTGTGGGTAGTCACACAATTGACACATTTATTTTATGGAAAACTGACGAGAGAAAACCCAAGAATCAATCAATCAATCTTCGAAAACGCACTTCGCTCGCAACTGTCAATTTTATCTTGTCAAATGGGCTGTATGGACAGTGTTTCCTTTGCCTGGAGGGATAAAAAAAATGGCGGCAAAAATTTTAAAATGGAGTCCGCCCATTACCATAGCGTAAAATAACGGCGAACTAACCTTGACGAAGTACAATCGAAAATGAAAGTAAAAATGCAATACAGTTTTCAAAAACGAAACGCAATCACAAACTAGTTTCTATTGAGTCATAGACCTAGTTTATTAAATAACGAAACCGGTTGTTGGCTAATTAAAACGAATAAAACAATTGAACGCAATAAGCTGTGTTAGTTAAAAAAATATTAAAAGTTATGGCATATTTATTTGCGAGGTAATTAATGATTTGTTGTTTAAATTTTTAAAGTTTTACTTTTTAATTATTCCATTCCATGCTGATCTAGGAGCAAAGAAAAAAAGCCCTTTCCAGCACGCCCTTAATCATGATAAACGTGGCTTTAAGTTTTTGTTACCTTAGGCCCTGTCTACCCCGTGTGGGAGAAAGACGTGACATATGTATGTATGTAGACCTCTACAAGTTCCTTTTTACTTTAGAGATGTTCCCAAACTTCTTTTCTCGTAGACCAAGTTTTACTGTTAACTACAGTAGACCTCTGCTGCTACATTTCTATATGCCCAAAACCCTCATTTTTGCTCATCAACGTGGACTCCTTCTGGTCTTTCGTAGACTCCTGTGGTGCCACCTGGACCACTTTGAAACCTTCGCTTTAGACTGGCGTAACTTTAGGGTGGCAGGGGTGGCAAAATGCCACGGACCCCTAGCTCTACGAGGCCCCGAACTGGCTTGGTTTTAGAGCACAGAAGGGACGCTGATGCACTGCTTTATATTGAGGAAGGAGCCCCATCTGACGAATTTGCCGCGGGCCCCAGACGTTATAGTTACGCCACTGGCTTTAAAGGTCTTTAAATACTACATATATACATATATCACGTTTTAATCCCTTACGGGGTAGACAAAGCCCAAGGTAAGAAAACCTCAAGGCCACGTTTAGCATGATTAAGGGCGTATACCTGGAAAGGGAAATCAAAATAATGATGGGTTTAGCATCGCCTATAACATGACTCCTAAGACTTTCGCTCATTCCCCCGATGGGTTACCGGCGCGGGAAGAGAAGCAACTGCTAAATTCTATGTTTTTTTCTTTACCCACACCAGTAGGCTTATTACCTAACTCGCTCGCAATCACCATCTTGTTCATTTTGACAGTTCATGTATGGGCTGACAATTGGCATCGGAATCAGCTAGCTGTCACATTCATACAAGAACTGTCAAAATGAACACGTTGGCGATTGCGAGCGAGTTAGGTTATAAGCCTACTGCATGGAAGAAAATACTAAGCTGCTGTTTAAATTGCTTTTTATCGATTGAACCAAACATGTCGGAAAGCCAGTCTGCATTCAAGGCTGTGTTGCAATTATTTACATTCTCTACCGCAATCTGATGCAGGCGTGGTCCGGTATTATAATAGTTTTGTAGCTTGCAGCTCGAATATTTAGAATAACATTAAACTAAACCAAATTTCTAAATGTCAGTGAAAATTAGAACACATAGAAAAATCCGAAACGTAAAGCTATGGCCGGGAATCGAACCCGGATCCTCGTCATTCCGTGACGCGTGCTATACCCCTACACCACCCATAGCAGGTGGGTAGTGTCCGAATTTTTCTACCCGTTACTAACTGTCACGTGACCTTACTATGCGAATTTTTGTCGCTAAGCGTCATCTGTTTGAATGATGTGTCTGTACGACACAATTACAAACTCCCGTGGAACATCTACTGCTCACCAGGGACGAGAGAAGGCGCTGTTTTTCAAATGATAGATACTATCAAATGTATCAAGAATTTTTATTTCTTGATTTTTATGTTTACTTTTTCGGTTTTACCGTTTGAAATAAAAATTCTTGATTCATTTGATAGTTAAACTAAACCAAAAAAAGAAGATGGGCCGATGACCTCATTCAAATAGCGGGGAGGGACTGGATGCGGAAAACCCAAGACCGCAGCAATGGAGGGCTATGGAAGATACCTTTACTCAGCATTGGGTAGAAAAAGGTTGAAGAAGAAGAAGAAGAGAAACAAAAAAGCCCCTCACCCATAATCTATTTTGAAACTACCAGCGCATTCGGAAAGACCATCATTGCCAAGAAGAATGCGCCGCAAGAAACTTGGCAGTCACTTTTTCCAAATTAAAATACATGCTACTTCAATACTTAAATTCTACTTAAATTAAATACATTTATAAAAGGGATGTATAAGGTCCCCGATCCTTATAAACTACAAGCCCATGGACAAAAAAAACATGTGAAATGAACCAGCGTGAAACACTGCTAAAAGGCTGTTACTAGGTATATCATAAAATAACTCTGAGCGCTATGCCGTCTTTTCTGAGCGGTACATTTATGGAATTTCACATGTTTTCTTTGTCCATGGGCTTTTAGTCTATTAAATTATATTAGTCTTTAGTGGAGATGTAAGTTTTGTTACTTAGGCTCTGTCTACCCCATAAGGTATAAATACTTGATTTATGTATGTTTGTATGAAGATTGTACTTGTTCACGAACATATGATCGTTCTTCTAGTCTAATTGATTTTAATTAATTGTAATGTATGTCTGATTGCCTTTATCATCCGCGTCACATCCTGAACGGAAGTGTGCTATCGTTTATGAGTTCGTAGGAACTGTGACTATGCCGAGTCCTACTAATATTATAAACTAGCACTTGCCCGCGACTTCGTCCGCGCTAAAACTCTCTCCAATCGCAAATGTACAAAAACGAACCAATTGCGCGTCGCACTTTAGCACGAAGAATTTCGTACTACCCTCCTACCTCAACGAAATAAACCAGTTTCGTGCATGGACACCCACTTCCATTATTTTTTATCCCATCCTTTTGTTATGTGGGAAATTCGAAAAATCCCTTCTTATTGCTGCCTAGTCGAAACGTAAATACCTACTTACTTATTGCAGAATGTACTATCAACATCAGTTCTTAAGTCTAATTCTACGAGGACGAAGTCGCGGACAGGAGCTAGTATAACATTTAAGCATTTATTGGCTAAATTTTCCTTTCTTTATAAATAACTAGCTTCTCAGCATTTTTTATTTTCGAGCATCACTCGACTTTTTATACGTGAGTTATCCGTTTATGTGTAATTATAATTATAACTAGCTTCTGCCCGCGACTTCGTTGCGTAGAATTATACATAAACCTTCCTCTTGAATCACTCTATCTATTAAAAAAAACCGCATCAAAATCCGTTGTGTAGTTTTGAAGATATAAGCATACATAGGGATATAGGGATATAGGGACAGAGAAAGCGACTTTGTTTTTTACTATGTAGTGATAGTGACTAAACACTGTGTTTTGAAATCAATGCAGTCACATGAAATTTAGTATCTAACTATGTATACTTAACTATGTGATTTGATTTCAATAGCTACTGTTTAACATACATACATACATACATGTATATGTCACGTCTTTATCCCTTATGGGGTAGACAGAGTCTAAGTAACAAAACCTTAAGGCCACGTTTAGCATGATTGTGATTGTATAGGTGGAACGGGGAATCAAAATAGTGATGGGTTGCTAGCCGCATCGCCTATAACATGATTCCTGAATTTTCCGCCCATACCCTCGATGGGCTTTTACCATTTGCGCGGGAAGAGAAGCAACTGGCACATTCTATGTATTTTCTTTACTCCCAGACCAGCGTGGAAGAATGGATCTGTTCTAGATATTTCTTTCGAAATTATGTCAAGCAACTCAAGAATTTAACTTTATTATCTCGATAAGTACCTACCTTCTCGTTGATATTATCAATTTACCCGCCATTTATCGATTATGTTGTTTGATCTTTGATAATAAAATGATAATTGTTAATAGTGATTTGTTTTTATTGAACACCTACCTACCTAGGTACTTTGTGTTGTGTTACACTCACGCCATCGTGGTGAAACCTGCATACACGTACGAGGCAATCCGACGGTGTAACAACCTAGACAAGACTATACTTCGTTTTTGTAGCATTAGAAAAAAGGTAAACATGTCTTTTATTGTGAATTGTGAATTGTTTTGTTATGGTTTTATATTTACCAGTTATCGATTTTTAAAAAAGAAGCTGCCAGCTCTGCGGCCACATAGCTTCTAAGAATCTATCGTACTTTACTCATAACATACATAGACCAGCCTTCACACTTTAATACTTCCATCAGCGGCGTAACTATAACGTCTGGGGCCCGTGGCGAATTCGTCAGATGGGGCTCCTTCCTCAATATAAAGAAGTGCATCAGCGTCCCTTCTGTGCTCTAAACCAAGCCAGTTCGGGGCCCCGTAGAGCCAGGGGCCCCTGGCATTTTGCCACCCCTGCCACCCTATAGTTACGCCACTGGTCCCTCTGATAGGCAAATGGACCCGATTTTTGAAAGCACATGTGTGAAAATACCACTCAAATAACATAGAAGACAATCACAGCTCTCATTAATCTTGTGAACTACTCAAAACTTTGATTAGAGCTGTAGTTTTGGAGATATAAGCTAATTTATACCATTTTCGAGTGGTACTTTCGCATGTGCTTTCAAAAATCGGGCACCAAGCCTCTTAGAACGAAAGGCTTGGGCTATAATTCCAGTGGCGTAACTATAGGGTGGCAAGGGTGGCAAAATGCCAAGGGCCCCTAGCTCTACGGGGCCCCGAACTGGCTCGGTTTAGAGCACAGAAGGGACGCTGATGCACTTCTTTATATTGAGGAAGGAGCCCCATCTGACCAATTCGCCGCGGGCCCCAGACGTTATAGTTACGCCACTGTATAATTCCCACTCGGACCCAGCGCTTTGGAACTTCACACTTCACTTCTAATATTAAATTGTATTTTCCGATAAATCTGAAGTAATTTCCCGCGCTGTAGGTAATTGGAAAAGGATTATTGTTATCAGTGCGATATAAAACAATTGCAACATTTGCTGATAAGCGATACTTGAGAATGCAAACAAAACAACGTTTACGGGCGAAACATTCCTAAAATTCAAGTCTTTAATTAAATTTTAAAAAAGTAAAGGATTATGAGTTTGCGGCGCTTGCGGCTGAGACTTTGGGGCCTTGGTCAGCCGACCTGAAAGTTTTTATAAAGGCCCTGTCGTCCCGGTTGATCGACGCCTCAGGGGACCCAAGAGCTGGCGTGTATTGGTCCCAGCGGATCGTACTTGCGCTCCAAAGGGGTAATGCCGCCAGCGTCATGGGGACCCTGCCGCAGCCAGTAGGGTTAGACGGGGTTTTCTTTTTACCTATGACTTTTTTTATTTGTAAATATAGGTTTTTATAGTTATTTTTAGCATAGATTATGTAGGTTTTTAGGTTTAGTGTTTAATTATATGTTGTAAATAAAAAAAACTTAAATTTTTAAAGATCTTTAAAAATATAATGTTACGAAAAGGGTTAATTCCTGCACGTATTAATTTAAACGCACACTATAAAGTTGCACACAATGCAGTTTCCTGATCAACTCGGTGACCTCAGTTTTGAAAGTGAATGACCTTCTGCCTTTTTATTTTATACTGCATGCATGGAAGTTTTATTGAGGAAATGAAATGACAGAATCCACTAGCTTTTAAAAGCCTCCGGCGTCACTTGCTCCGAGTATTCGGGGTGTTTAAAGATAGTCTCCTGTATGGATTAGACCAGTGGTCTTCAAACCGCGGCCCGCGGCCGTGAAAGTTGCGGCCTTCGGTATAGCAAACCATTTTAACAGCCAATAACTATTACAACTTTGCTTTAGAAAAACTAAATACGCGTTCATTATGTTTCCTAGGAGGCGCGGTAACCGTAACCAAAACGGGCAGACACGCGGGTGGAAGGCTAGTCTATAGGTACTAATAATATAAAGAGGAAAAATTTGATTGTTTGTTTGTTTGAATTGAATAGGCTCCGAATTTACTGGACGATTTCAAAAATTCTTTTGCCGTTAGAAACACTGAGTGACATAGGCTACTTTTTACCGCGGGAAAATACCTATTCCTACGGGAAAATTAATTTACCGCGGGCGAAGCTGCGGACGGAAGGCTAGTATGTTATAATCTCAAGTTTATCGTCGTGTGGCCCACAGTGATATTTCACATTGTAGGCGTATTTGCTCGATGGATCCTTTTTAAAAAAATACAAAAGGGGAATTAAAAACTAAACTAAAACTAATCTTAAAATAAAATAGTTAAAAAAGGAGGGCCCCCCGCGGCATAGTTAACGTGACCATTTATTTATTTTGTCAGACTGGGACACATCTGCGGAAATATATAATAAAAAATTTTTTTTTGGTGTTTTACAAGTATTTTATAATAGAAGATAGAATAACACAAATTAATTAAAGCTCTAAACACAAAATAGTTAAGTTGGCACGACTTACTAACTAAGCCCCCAGTAGCGGCGTGACTTCTAAGTCGTATTTTTGTATTTATCGACTGAACAAATTTTTTAAAAAATATCGGGTTTGTTTTTAGATACGTGTACGTATAATTTTAAACTATCGTTGGGTCTGCTTGCAAAACCGGGACGAAGTTGGCTTCGCTGGGGACACCGGGACAGACTGCCTGAAACCGGGACTGTCCCGCCCAAACCGGGACGTATGGTCACGTTAGGCATAGTACCACAGACGCTGGCAGCATTCCCGCTTTGGACAGCGATACTAACACGCTGTCCAAGGAAGCTGCCAGCTCTGCGGTCACCCGTAGCGTCTATTAGCCTCTTCGAAATATCTTTGAAGAGGCTGATAGCGCTAGGACCCCACGGACCAAGGGTCTCAACACCGAAAGGGACAAAGTTATATTCGGTGCTGAGACCCCTATTTATTTATCTTGCCTATTTAAATGAATGTGATGTGTTTTGTAACTTGTGTGCGTATGGCATGCGGTGCGAAGAAAAACCCAAGATATTTCAATTCTGGAAAAAAAACCATGTTTTTTTTTGGAAAACGCTACGGGCGTAGACGACAAAACAGCTTTCTTTAAGTCTTGTGTGAACTATTCAAAAATTTGACTCAAGCTCTAGTTCTGAAGATACTAACATTAAGCAGCGATGCGTTACGTAGGAACCGACCCCTCTACTAAATGTTGGACGTATCTATAGAACTTGAACTGGTACAAATTTTTGAAGATGCTCTGATGTTGAACATAACGTTTTTAAGAATTAAATTACTATTTGTACTTGCTAGGAAAAATCTTAACAGCGCGATTCAGGAATGCTTAAGGCATGGTACAGCGCCATCTAGTGAGATATAGAATAAACTAAACCAAAACATCCTACCGTTATGTATTGCTTGTTTGCTTATGTATTGTGTGCCCCTGTTGTATAAAACTGCGTCGATCGCTGCACTAGCCAAAGTGCAGTCTGAGCCAAGGTCAAGTTGGTACTAAAATTAGGGTACGTTTCAGAATCTATAAAGTTTAAAATGCATAATATTAAAACACATAATCGTTTAAAAAAAAATTACGCATCAAAAATCGCATTTTTAATATTACCTAGTAGGATTGGCGTGCTTTGTGGTACACGTGAAATGATTTTATTTGGATTATTGATTAGCTTACTTAAACAATAACAAAATTGTTATCAATGCACAAAATCCATTAAAAATGATTTATTTTAGTGATAAAGCGACATCGTCAGGTCGGGATTTTAGATAAATTTAAATTGCGTTTATGGGATAGGTAACTTCTATAATAGATATACACACTAACGCCATCTCGTATGCAGTAGAGCAGACCAAATCCCGTCGCAAAATTGCGGGCGATTAAGGTATTGTAATCCTAATTCTGTATTAGGTAATTGATCATACCAATACGATTGCTTTAAACTATAAATAATTGGTTCATTGAAATTGCTGATGTATGTACAGTGCAATGATTTTAAAATAGTAATAGTAGGTTTCGAAAGAGGAACAATGCCCATGTCAATTACCGCCATCTTGTATCGAAATTAATCAATAACGTGTATTGTTCATTTCTTTGTTTAGTACTAATTAATAGTGTTGTTTTAAAACGGGTATTTTTAGCGAGAAATGAGAATACAATGCAGTTATTTTTACATTTCACATACGAAATATTAATCCGAAATAACATCATTTTTTTTTTCAATGAATGACCTTTGCTTTTTGGATATCTATTACGGAAAATTGTATAGTTGCTAGTTTTAAACCATATGAGATTCACCTAAAAATAGACCTAAATAAGGCGTTCAATACACTCGTAAACACATGCGCCCTAGATTTCCAGCATTTCAACGGCAAAATTCAGAAGTTGATACATTGTCGTGTTTTGACAGAACAAATAATTACAATGCCACCTTAGTAGGGTTACCTTCGGGAAAATCTCGCATCTCCTTCTTACGCGCAATAGATACCGTTAGCTCCTTCTCGTTTCAAAAAGGCACAGTAAAAAAATATGGCGAACGGATGACATTCCGTTCTTTATTTTAAAAAGGATCAGATTAAACTATTCGCCGATATTAGTTACGTTTCATGAATTAAACATGAAATTTATTGACGTGCACTTCGTTATAAATTGTGGTGGTCCGGCGTGGTCTGTTCAATCAATACAATTGTCCAATTACAAAATATTCCAGATCTTATTTTAGCTTCGAAAAAACTGTGTTTAAATCGTATTCCTTCGTATTTATGCACAAATAACACCTGTTAAAATACTCCTAGCATCCTAACGTGCATATTTTCATATTTTTCTAGTGCTGTATCTAGTCTATTCGATAAGATTTAAATAAATCAAAACACTCGCTAGAGCTTCCTTTCAAGTGAAATTATTGTTAAAAAAAACAATTTCTATTGTTATTAATAGCTGTATAATATAATCTATTTCTTAAATGTGATAAACAGGAACTTTGTGGGCTAAGAACATAGCCATGGAGTGTGTGTTTTGTGAAAAATTTGCGTGAATTCAGAGTTGTCGCGTTGTGAGAGATTGTGATTTTAATTTTAAAATGGTTACGATGAATTCATCAGAAAAGGCACAGAAGGCCTGCCAGCAGGGGCCGTCCAGGTTTGTAAAACCTTCCAATTATAAATTACTTAATATTCGTCCTGTAATTTGCGACCTAACAATATTCTTTCTGTAATTTGTGTCTTTCATTTAACCTGTAATACAGTACACAAATTATCAGGGCATGTATTGATAGGTCCCGCATTTTAGGCTGTACTTTGTGGGACGTACATTAGAGTCACCTAACATATTTTTATGTGGATATGCTCTGTATAATGTATTTAAAGGTATAACCCAGGGGTGCGAGTCGGGTTACCTCCACATGTGAACAAGAGCTGCGGTTCGTTTTCGGATCCGTCCGGGGGGAAGAGCAGTGCTTGGTCCGGTGCACCCTGGGCAACGGCTAAAGATTTCCTGGCAGTATCTGAGGGATATCATTGACCGTTGGCTATGAGCCCGACACAGTAGGTGGGTCTTTGACCGTGTTACCGTACAACGTTGCCGACATTTTGTCACAAGATTTTATAATTAAATTTTTTTACCGACATTGGCGAAGTTGTCGCTATAACGACTATTGTAACGCCACAATCAAAAGAAGAAGAAGGTATAACCCTGGATTCGAACCCACAATTCTCTGTTTGAGAAATAAGAGGGCAAACCACTAAACTACAGCAGCTTTTAATGTCACCTAAGTCCTATTTCATCTCCAGACTTTACACGTCCCACAGCTAGACACAGGCCTCCTCTCATCATGAGTGAGCTGGAGTGCATATTGAGGTATCCCTACTAATATTACAAATGCGAAAGTAACTGTGTCTGTCGATCTGTCTGTTACGCTTTCAAGCCTAAACCACTGAACCGATTTTATTGAAATTTGGTACGAAGATAGTTGTAGACCCAGGAAAGGACATAGGATAGATTTTAACCCTGGAAAATTGCATAGTTCCTGCAGCCTGTGCAGACAAAGTCACAGCCGCTATTTGCAAAAAAACCGAAACGCTTAGAGGTGCGAACTAGGGTTTGAACCCATGACCCTCTGCTTGAGAAGCTATAGGCATAGGTCAATGTGTAATTATTATTGAGTCACGGCAGTTTCATGTTAAAAACATGCCTATTGTCATATGTATCTACAGTAGATATGAGTTTTAAACTCCATGCTTATGTATTCCAGAGACAATTCAAAATGTGTGAAAGAGGAGAAGGAGAAAGACAAGAAGGACATCATCTCCAAGGTCCCACCGAGCGTGCAAGCGCTCATGTCCACGGTACCCTCGCCCGAGGAGTCCCCCAACTATCTAATCTACAAAAAGGTAACAATTAAAAGCAAACAAATGAAAAAGAAAAACTGTCCATCTGCGAGTCGGATTCGCGTATACAGAGCTTTTTTTTATATAATAGGGGGCAAATGGTTTCCTGCAACGGAAACCTGCACACATCTGCGAAGAAATTCAATGGTGTGTGTTAAGTTCCCAATCCGCACTGGGCGCGCGTCGGAACTATAGCCCAAACCCTCTAATACACGGAGGAGGCCTATGCCATGAGGCACGCCGAATTACGCGACAATTTAATAATAATAAAAAAAAAAAACAACAACATAACTACTTACTGAAATTGTAGCTAATTCGGAATAAAAAGGCTATATTATTATTATAGGGGGCAAATGAGCAAGGGGGTCACCTGATGGAAAGTAATCACCGCTGCCCATAGACACTCATGACGTAATTGAGTGTGTTGCCGGCCCTTTAAGAAAAGAATAGGCTCGTTTTTTTGAAGATCCCTAAGTCTTAGCGATCCAAGAAAATAGATCTTTTTTTTTTTGGTATAAAAAATATGTATTCATTTTGATTTTGATTCAAATCGTTTAAATTTCAAATCCAAATTTTTCGTTCAAATAAATAATTTTTATTACTTTATTTCGACGAAATACACACACACACACAAATCACGTCTATATCTCTTACGGGGTAGACAGAGCCTGAGGTAACAAAACCTAAAGGCCATGTTTAGCATGATTGTAGGTGTATAGGTGGAAAAAGGAATCAAAATAGTGATGGGTTGCTAGCCGCATTGCCTATAACAATAATTCCGAAGAATTTCGCCCATTCCCTCGATGGGCTTTTACCATCTGCGTGGGACGAGCAACTGGTACATTCTATGTTTTTCCTTTGCTCCCAGACCAGCATGGAAGCGATTATTTATTCTCTTCAAGGCTAGAGTGAAATAGGCTATTACTGAACCAGTGAGTTACACCTTTGGCCTCATCTGCACCTTCCACCAAGTGAGGTAGAGGTCAATCACTGGTCAGTTCGTAATAAAAAAAAATAAAAAAAAAATCTCCCACCATGGCTGGCTGGCCCCACGGGAGCACTAGACCAAACCCCTCCAGCAAGCTGGAGGAGGCCTATGCCAAGAGGCACGCCGAATTACGCGATTTTATAAACATATATCGAAACTGTAGCAATTTCAGTATACATACATACACAAATCACGTCTCTATCCCTTACGGGGTAGACAGAGCCTAAGGTAGGCCACAATTTCAGAATAAAGGGGCTATATTATTATTATTATTATTTATTATTATTATTTATTTTATTAATGTACTTCAAAAGTCCTTATCACTCAACACAGCTGATAAAAGTCTGGCGACTGATTGCAGTTATTCATAATAACTACATAAATACATAAATTGCGGGTAGCTTACGCGCAACGCAAACATTAGCTCTGTGATTTTAATTTTTTCAATAAACAAATATTAATCTAAAATACGGAAAAGTGACAGTATTGTGTAGTAAATAGTGCACTTTAACTAAGACAATAACAGCAAAACCAGTTTAGCGCCCAACAAGGTGCGAAAAGCATAAATAAACAGTGATAGAAGTGAACTACCTAGCGTGAATCAGCTGTGAAACCGGATTGAGCGCTCCATCTCGCTCGCGCGCAGGGACCAGAGTATCTGAGATACTGTTCGCCCGCGATACAACTTTAAAATAACGACACGCAAGTACAACTGCAGTCATTAAACAAGTTAATATTTTTATAACCATGAATTGTTTGGCTTGCTCACAACCCATAAACATTAGGCTAGAAGCTCTAATATGTGTAGCTTGTAACGGTTTATACCATTACCAATGCACAAATATGACATCGGCTTATTACAGAGAAAACGCTCAAGAGCTAAAACGCTGTTGGCGATGTCCCACCTGTGACATTGGAATTACGCGGAGAAAGTGCAATGATGATACGCCAGTTCGAACCCGGAACATGCCACTTTTAGACGATACAACAATGTCAGTAGACGAACTATTAAACCAGGACGAAAGCGTTATTTTTGATACCAAAATTGCCACCCCATGCAACAGTACAGTTAGCAGCATCCCTAAAACTCAGACCTCTATGAACAATCAGTCACCTACACTAGAACAAATAAGTAACCTACTAGATTTAAAACTTAACCAGAACAATAAAGCGATCTTCAACGAGATGAAAAATACAATACAACAGGAGATAAACACCATAATTAATAAGCTCAAACAAGAAATAACACAAGATATAAAAACATTAGGACAACAACAAGAAACCCTGAAAACTGAAATCGCTAAAACAAACACAAAAATAAAAAAATTAGAGAGGGAAAATCTACAACTACAACAAGAATTACAGGAGCTAAAAAATAACCAAGAAAATATAAAAAATCCTACTTTAAATACTAAAATTGAAGAAGACAGGAAAATTGTTCTCTTTGGCCTCGAAGAGTATCAATATGAAACCGAATCGGATCTTTGCCACCGTATAGATAATATGTTTTACAATATATTGAACATAAACATAAATGGCTATATAGAGGGAGCCAAACGGATTGGCAAAAGGGGGCATCGACGTCCTATACAAATCGAATTTTTAAGCAAAAGAATGACAGCATATATTCTCGAAAACGCTCATCACCTTAGAAATACAGGCTACGCGGTATCAGTGTTCCTAGACAGCGAATCCCTGGAAAAGAAGAAAATTCTAAAGGATAACCTAATACAAGCAAGGCGAAATGGAAAATATGCTGTAATAAGAGGTAGTAAACTGTTTATAAACGGTAAAGAATTCGTCCCAGAACAACAAAATAAGAGACTTACCACTGCATCACCCTCTTATTCACCAGAAAAGACAGACTTGGAAAATAAACAGCCAAAGGGAAATCGACCAACTGATAAACCGCAAAACTACATAACACAGTTACCTCCTACTTATAGTCCTAATAAAGGGGACACAAACCAGGATCAGACTTTTCGAAAATGAATTTAAAATTTTAATTCAAAATACCCAGAGCCTAAAAAATAAAACACACATTTTGGAATCTTTCTTATATGATAAAAATATAACAGCGGTTTGCTTAACTGAAACATGGATCTCTACTAACCAAGAGGACTTAATAACAATAGATGGATACGAGTTTGCCGCAGCTTACTACCGCGAGCAGCACCAAGGTGGTGGAGTAGCCATACTATTGCAAAATGGAACTACATACGTAAATCGACCGGATATTGATAAAATGTCACAAGAATATATTTTTGAATGCTGTGCGGTGGAAATCCCGGAACAAAACATGATTTTAATTAATATTTACAGACCTGATCGCGAATTGGCCGTATTTTTTAATTGTTTGAATAAAGTATTGCAAATTGTTAAACAAAAGGAACGAAACAAACACATTGTTATTGTAGGGGACTTTAACATAAATATTCTTTCTAATTCTACCACCTCTAAGAGACTTGTGGATTTGATGTTATGCTATAACCTAACTCAACTTGTTAATAAACCTACTAGAGAAATAAAAAACTCTAGCTCTTGTATAGACTTAATATTCACAAACAAAAAACAAAGCCATTGCATTGTTGACGTAGCGGATCACGGCATATCGGACCATAAGAGCGTACTTTACGTAATCCAAAGACAAATCGTGCAAACACGACAAGATTCGTGGTATACTAAGACTAGAGTATTTAGTGAAAAAAATATGTTATCATTTAAGGAATCACTGCAAAAAGTAGATTGGGACACAATAATTACTGATAACGATTGCATAAATACGAACTATAATAGATTTAACAACAAATTATTAGAACTCTTAAATAAATGCATACCAGTAAAACGACTAAAACTAATGCGAACGAAAGGCACAAAGTCATGGTTAACAACAGGTTTAAGAAAATCATGTATAGATAAAAGACAATTAAAAACTTTAGTTAATATAAGTAAAAATGAATTAATACGAAACTATTACAAACAATATGAAAATATTCTAAAAAAATGTATAAAAAAGTCAAAACGAATAAATTATGCGCGGAGAATGAACAACTCAAAAAATAAAACGAAAACAATGTGGGGAATTATAAACAATACGATAAATAAAAACAAAGATCGCCAATACAAAAATATGACTATTAAAACCGCTAACATGTCTGTGCCTATAGATTCGCCTCAGGAAGTAGCAAACATCCTAAATGAATATTTCGCCTCGGTAGGTGAAGCATCACCGCCGGGAACGGCCCAGCGGCGCGGCCACACCTGCGCAACATCTACCCCCACGATAAATTCGATAAATTCTATATACATACGGCCAGTTACTGAAGATGAAATAATGACTATCGTAAGGCAATTAAAAAACAAAAAAAGTTTCGGCATTGACGAAATACCGTCAACGTTAATAAAACTATGCGCATCGGAGCTAAAAATACCATTAAAAATATTAGTAAATCAATCTTTTACCGAAGGATCATTTCCAGAATTATTAAAAATAGCAAAAATCAAACCAATACTAAAGCCAGGAGGTGACGCCACAAACCCAAGCCAACATCGCCCTATCTCGCTCTTGCCATCATTTACCAAAGTATTTGAAAAAGGCATGTCAAATCGAGTTTATCAGTTTTTAGAAAAATATAATTTATACGACAAAAGTCAATACGGATTCAGAAAGCATCATTCAACGTCCCTCGCGGTATATAGATACATACAAAAAACTTTAGAACACATTAACCTAAAGAAATATAGCGTTGGGTTGCTCTTAGACATGACAAAGGCATACGACAGAGTAACCCACGATATCCTGCTAACTAAATTACACAGTATGGGGATACGCGGAACGGCACACGAATGGTTCAAATCTTACCTTAAAAATCGTAAGCAATACGTCCAGATCGATTACTATGACAAATACACCCATGAAGTAACGACAGTCTCCTCTGAAATGCTCCAAATAACATGCTCCCTTCCGCAGGGAAGTGTCTGTGCTTGTTTCTTGTTTCTGGTCTACATCAATGACCTATCAAGGGTACTAGACCCAGAGACAGACTGCGTCATGTTTGCCGATGATGTGTCACTGCTGATTAACGGCACAAATAGCACTGAATGTAACTTAAAGCTTACCTATACACTAAATAAAGTGACAGAATGGCTTGGCAATAATAATTTAGACATAAACCTGAAGAAAACTAAAATTATACAATTTAAACCGATACAAAAAATACCGTTAGAATTAGAATTAAAAGTTAACGATACACACGTAGAAGAGGTATCCGAATTTAAATTGTTAGGCATAACGATAGATTCAGGTGTTAATTGGAGAGCACATATCCAAAATATTAAAACGAAACTGTCCAAATTCGTGTATGCACTAAGCGTATTAAAAATAAACACAGATTTTGAATGTGCATTATCCGCTTATTACGCATACGCGTTCGCCTGGCTCCGGTATGGCGTGGTACTGTGGGGGGGCAGCACTGATGCCCAACAACTATTCATCATGCAAAAAAAGTGCATACGAATTCTAGCCAATATACGAATCCCAGAAAGCTGCCGTCAGCACTTTATAAAACATAAGTTGTTAACGCTACCCTCAATCTACGTATTGGAATCGGCTTTGTTTGTGCGCAAACATCCTGATTTATTTAAAGTAAAAATAGACATAAATACAACCAGAACACAATATAGAAATAAGTTACTCCTACCGAAATCGAATTTAAAATTATTCAAAAATGGCCCCCAATGTAAATGTATACAAATATATAATAAAATCCCAGAATCAATGAGACAGGAGACCAGATTTAATATTTTCAAAAACAATCTTAAGACATACCTAACCAATAAATGTTATTATTCTGTTGACGAGTTCTTGAATGATGAAATTGAAAAATGACATTAATAAGTTTAAAATATTTTGTATTCATAATTTTAACATTGTCAATTTAAAATTAATAATTGGGATGGGATTCCAATATAATTCTAAACATGACATTTTTTTATAACTCCTTAACATAATAATCACAAAAAATAATATTAATTGATGGCTGTAATTTTAATGTAATCCTATCTTATTTTAATTGGAAACATGTGTTAATTTTAATCTAATTTTAAGTACCATTATGTGCCCTTACAGGGCGTCATGGACCAACATGAATACATTATAACATCTATAACTATATGTACATGACATAAATAATGAATAAATGAATAAATGAATAAATAATTAAAAAAAAAAAAAAAAAAAAAAAAAAAATATATATATATATTTTATTATTTAATATAATAACATTTGGATAAAAGACTAAACAGGCATCTTTGTTTCAGATGGAGGCCATTATTGAAAAGATGCAAGACGAGAATACCGGAGTGCCTGTCCGCACAGTAAAAACCTTTATGACCAAGATACCTTCCGTAAGTACTGAACCGACTCCAACAACTTCATCATTTGTTAACTTACTAGCTCCTGCTCGCGACTTCGTCCGCGTAGAATTAGACTTAAAACTGATGTTGATAGCATATTCTGCAATAATTATTATATTAACGTCGCGACTCTAGGCAGCTACGACCTTTGCAAACTTTCATCACCTATTTTATCCCCTTAGGGGTGGAATTTATCAAAATCCGTTCTTAAAGGATGCCTACGTCATAGTAGCTTTATGCATGCAAAGTCTCAGCCCGATCGGTTTAAAATTGACAAAGTTTCATACAAACTTTCATCCCCTATTTTATCCCTTTGGGGGTAGAATTGATCAAAATCCTTTCTTAGCGGATGCCTACGTCATAACATCTACCTGCATGCCAAATTTCAGCCCGATCCGCCCAGTGGTTTGGGCTGTGCGTTGATAGATCACTATGTCAGTCAGTCACCTTTGAGTTATATATATTTAGAAGTTGTTAACCTTGTTGTATGTGTGCGTAATGTGTGCGAATAGACAAATTGACGTTCCAAATTAGAAAAATGACTTGAGTCCCATATCTACTTCCATACCGGTCTGGGAGCAAAGAAAAAAAACATAGAATTTACCAGTTGCTTCTCTTACCGCGCTGATGGTAAAAGGCCATCGAGGGAATAGGCGAAAATCATAGGAATCATGTTATAGGCGATGCGGCTAGCAACCCCATCACTATTTTGATTCCATTTTCCACCTATACGCCCACAATCTTGCTAAATGTGGCCTGTAGGTACCTGTTACCTTAGGCTCTGTCTACCCCGTAAGGGATAAAGACGTAATTTGTGTATGTATGTCATATATTTGTCAAGGTGTTCACTGGTACCGACTTGGTGGCGTGGCTGATGCGGCATCTTTCACTAGAAGAGCGGGACGCCCTACACCTGGCTCACTTGCTCGCCGCGCACGGATACTTGTTCCCGATCGACGACCACTGTCTGACAGTGCGCAATGACAACACTTACTACAGGTGAGCTCTTTAAAAAAAAAACCGGAAAAGTGCGAATCGAACACGCGCACCGAGGGTGTATATAAAATCCAGTGTTATGGGGCGTTCGAGTATTACGTAAGGGGGCGTTCAAGTATTACGTAAGCGCTTGAGGGGGGCGGGGGGGGGGGGGGGGGGGGTCTTTGCTTTGCGTATTTTTGATGACATGGTGGGTGGGGGGGGGGGGGGGTCGATATGGTGATTACGTCAGCAGTTTCGATTCGAACTGCTGCTCACGAATCAATAAAAAACAGAATCCATTAAAAGAAAAATGCCAATGATTACGTAAGCATGGGACGGGAGGGGTAAGAGGTTTGCTTACTTTTGCTGACAAGGGGTAGGGGGGGTAAGTAATTGTAAAAAAATCTGCTTACGTTACGTAATACTTGAATGGCCCCTAAGCGCTTGACGGGGGCGGGGGGGTCTTTGCTCAGGGTGCACCGGACCAACCTGGTCTTCCCCTCGGACGGATCCAAAAACGAACCGCAGCTCTTGTAGTCTTGACCACACGCGGAGGTAACCCGACTAGCACCCCAGTGTGAGGTCATTTCATATAGGTTACTTACATAGACAGACGACACTGGAAGTAGTAATGTAGTGACCCTAGCGCCACCTAGTTGTCCACTACATAACTACTACGACACACGGGTAACCAGCGCCAGTAATGTCACACTGTTCTATATCACGCCAACGAAGTTTCCCAACGTGGATCCATACAACTTCCAACTCTTCCTGCGGACTTCGGTCACTGATTGGAAAGAGATCTCTCTATTATGGCACTCCAGATTAGTAAAAATGAATGAAACAACAATATCTATCTATCTAATTTAAAAATACGTCATGTAAAACAAGCTCTATTATTCGTTTGAATTTACATCAAACATTTTTCCAAATTACAAATGAGTGTTATCATCGTCTCCAATATTTGTTAATTGAATATCGAATATTCATCCGATTAACGAACGAATATTCGATTGAGTAATAGTGGATAGGCTTTGCTTTCGTTTCGAATGTAATCGAATATTTACACCCAGTACACCTTGCCTTGTCTTATTAGTCCGATTAGACAAAGCAAGGTATACTAGTGACGGTTACGGTCATAGTATGGAACGGTTTAGAGGGCAAATATCGTAATTAATAATCATTTTCTTATTTCTATAAGTTATTATATTATTACTTTCATGCTGGTCTGGGAGCAAAGGAAAAACATAGAATTTACCAGTTGCTTCTCTACCCGCGCAGATGGTAAAAGCCCATCGAGGGAATGGGCGAAAGTCTTAAGAATCATGTTATAGGCGATGCGGCTAGCAACCCATCACTATTTTGATTTCCCTTTCCACCTATATATGCCTTTAATCATGCTAAACGTAGCCTTAAGGTTTTCTTACCTTAGGCTCTGTCTACCCTGTAAGGGATATATACGTGATATATGTATGTATGTATGTAATAATCATTTTCGTATTTCTATAAGTTATTATATTATTATTTTCACTATTGTTCTAGATTCCAAACTCCATATTTCTGGCCGTCGAACCAGTGGGAGCCTGAAAACACTGACTATGGTAAGTCTGAGTGTAGCAATCGCTATTTATTTATTTATGACAAATTTGCACCTTAACAGCTATAGCCAAAACGGCACAAGCTTACAGATTAACACAAAATAGCTATATTATATTATCTAATAATAACATTACTTTAATTAATAGAGATCTCAGGCATCTGGCCTTCAGCCACCCTCTTGCACTCTGTCATCAGCCGCCCTATTGCACCGGCAAACAGGTCTACATTATATCACTAGGTGTTGCCCGCGACTTCGTCCGCGCAGAATTAGATATATGACACTCACAATATAGCTTTTTATTGGTAAAATAATTTTCAAAATCGTTTCAATAGATCCAGAGATCATCCTCTACAACCTCACAAACTACCTTTTTATAATATTAGTAGATTATGTTTTTAGACAAGATCTTCGAAACTATATACCTACTAATATTATGAATGTAAAAGTAACTCTGTCTGTTACACTTTCACGACTAAACCACTGAACCGATTTTAATGAGATTTAGTACAGGCTTTGTTTCAGTTCCGGGGAAGGATATAGGATAGTTATTATCCCGGAAAATAGCATAGTTCTTGCGGGCAACCCTTTAATTTGATTTAAAGTTTAAAAACTAAAATTCCAGCTGTGTATCTGTGCAAGCGCACAATGCAGAACAAGGCTCGCTTGGAGCTGGCTGACTACGAGGCGGAGTCCCTGGCGCGCCTCCAGAAGATGTTCAGCCGCAAATGGGAGTTTATATTCATGCAGGCGGAGGCCCAGAGCAAGGTAAGGTGCCTAGTGTCACTAGTGGGCCGAGATCAGTTTTATGTCTGATTGCGGCCGTGGCGGCTTGCAATTGGAATATTCGAATAATGACTTATTTTTGTTGCTAAAATAATGAGAAAGTCTGTTTCTATGTCAAGCTTGATTTATATTTTTTTGCAGGTGGACAAAAAACGGGACAAACTAGAGAGGAAAGTTCTGGACAGTCAGGAGAGAGCTTTCTGGGACGTGCATCGCCCTATGGTGAGACAAATTTATTTAATTAAAACATATTACCTCCATGCTGGTCTGGGAGCAAAGAAAAAACATAGAATGTACCAGTTGCTTCTCTTCCCGCGCAAATGGTAAAAACCCATCGAGGGAATGGGCGAAAATCATAGGAATCATGTTATAGGCGATGCGGCTAGCAACCTATCACTATTTTGATTCCATTTTCCACCTCTACGCCCTCAGTGTCTTGCTAAACGTGGCCTGTAGGTCTTGTTACCTTAGGCTCTGTCTACCCCGTAAGGGATAAAGACGTGATTTGTGTATGTATTTTTTCTTGTCTTACGGTTTTTATTGTAGTTCCATGCTGGTCTGGGAGTAAAGTAAAAAACATAGAATGTATCAGACGCTTCTCTGCCCGCGCTGATTGTAAAAACATCGAAGGAATAGACGAAAATCTTAGGATCGATTCCCCTTTTCACCTATATGCCCATTGTATTCGTAACTTCAATTTGGACCTCGTATAAAAGGTTTTTAAAAAAAGTGGCTGACCACAGATTATGCAAAAAATCTTCTCCTACAAGTTGATGACGTCAGAGTTTCGCGGTCAAATGAAGGACAAATGAAAAAATATAAATAAAAAATTAGAAACAATATTGTTATGAAATATGATTACTGGAAATAATCCTGAAAAGCTGTTCCTCGAAATGGTTTTTGAATCAGTATACATTGTAAAAAAATAGACAATCCCAATTACGCTGAACTTGGGCTTCAGGTTTTGTTATCTTAGGCTCTGTCTACCCTGCAAGGGATAAATATGTGGTTAATGTGTATGTTGTACTTATGTATTTTTTTCACAGCCCGGCTGTGTGAATACTACAGAGTTGGACCCGAAGAAGTTGTCCCGCATCAACTTGCTGAAGGCGAGGCGCATGCGGCAGTGCCAGGAGCTGATCCAGCAGCACAACTTGAAGGTAGGCATTAAATAAATAAATATCTTGGGACAAGTTACACCAATTGACCCAGCCCCAAACTAAGCAAAGCTTGTACTATGGGCACCAGGCAACGGATAAACATACTTATATAATGTAGATAAATACATACTTAAATACATACAACATCCATGACTCGAGCGCAAACATTCGTATTCATCATACAAATGTCTGCCCCTACCGGGATTCGAACCCAGGACCTCTAGCTTCATAGTCAGGGTCACTAACCACTAGGCTATCCGGTCGTTGGTAGTCGTTGGTCGGTGGTATTAACGTCACTTCTTTTATGAAAAGAGGGCAAGCGGACAACGAGCAAGCGGGCCACCTTATGGTGAGCGAAGACCGCCACCCATGAGAACCAGCAGTCCCAGGAGAGTTGCGGTCCCGTTGCTGGCCTTTAAAGGAACAGTAAATTATTTTTTTGAAGGACCCAATGTCATAATCAGCGCTTAGCAATACCTTTGCCTAATCTTATAAACATCTCCAGCCAAAATGCGTCCCATTTCTGGGAATTATAGCCTACTAGCTGTTGCCCGCAACTTCGTCTGCATAGAATTCGTTTATCGCTATCCCGTAGGAATTACGCAATTTTCTGGGATAAAAGTAGCCTATGTGTTATTCCAGACTATAATCTATCTATGTTCCAAATTGCATCCAGATCATAGCCGTTCTGGCGTGAAAGAGTAACAAACATCCATCCATACCTACATAAAATAAGTGAGAAATATTTTAAAAAAGGTCTAACCTCCCCGAATTAGGTACAAAAAAGTCAATTACTTGTATGAATATTCGATTATTCACTTTCAGAACAACCCAATAGTGACGATTACAAATCCTGAAGAGAGTGAAGAAGAAATACAGAAGAAAGCTGAAAATGCCGTCAAAGAAAACGGTAAAGTACATGATTTTTGTTTTGGCTACGATGTAATAATAATAATAATATAATAATATCTTGGGACAATTGACACCAATTGACCTAGCCCCAAACTAAGCAAAGCTTGTAATATGGGCACTAGACAACGGATAAACATACTTATATAGATAAATACATATTAAACATCCAAGACTCGAGAACAAACATTCGTATTTTTCATAGAAATATCTGCCCCAACCGGGGGTCGAACCCGGGACGCCATCCGGTAGTCTAAATTGTATAAAGAATAGGTACAATCGGTTCCCTAACATAAGTTCCTCTTCATCCTGAATGTTTAGAATAGTTGATATTTATTCCAGGGAACCGACTGTACAATCAATTCATATTCGAATACTTTTCAATCAAATATTCACCTGAGTAACAATATGTGGCTGAATAATTTGATGTACCTACAGTTAACATTAAAATTAACAACGAATTCCTACACATTTTTTTATTGGACCCGACATGCTGGCCTGGGAGCAAAGGAAAAACATAGAATGTACCAGTTGCTTCTCTTCCCGCGCAGATGGTAATAGCCAATCGAGGGAATAGGGGAAAATCTTAGGAATCATGCTAAAGGCGATGCGGCTAGCAACCCATCACTATTTTGATTCCCCTTTCCACTTCCACCTTTGCGCCCATGCTAAGCGTGGCGTTTGGGTCTTGTTACCCTAGGCTCTGTCTACCCCGTAAGGGATAAAGACGTGATTTGTATATGTTTGTGTATGTAATAATACATTACTGTGGAGGCCGTAAATTAAGGGATTGCTGGACGAGTTAGAGATAGACGGCAGTCATAGACGAGTATATTCACCCGCTGTCTTACTCCACGCCGTAGCGTAGCAGCGCGGGAACTGCTGCTTGGCGGCAGCCTTGCACGAGGGTCAGACGCAATAATGTGAAATAGCGCTATTCTATTACAGGTGAAACTTCGCAGACGGAAGTGTCGATCTGCGTGCTTGATGCTAACAAGGTAAAGTATTTTTCTCAAAAATGTCCGGTAGAGATCGCTCTGTAGCGATAAGGCCGCCTATTGTTACCTTGTAATATTCTGTATACCTTTTTTTCTGTTTTGGTTGTTATATGTGGTGTTCAATAAAGAGTTATTGTATTGTATTGTATTGTATTGTAAAGTCGTCATTGTTAACTACATATCAGAACAGGAAGTTAATTGTTGCCGGTCAGTCCAAAATTTAAAAAAAAATACATTACTGTAGCGCTAAACTCGCCAGTAATGTTGCATACAAATTCCATTATATAGTTATTAACTTTTTAAAAATGCAAATCACCATTATAAAATAAAGGCGCAAGACTTAAAACACCAAATTAAAAAAAAAAAGCTAATACGACAACGTGTTTATCTGTGTCTGAAATAGCTTTAGGTGTTCTGAGTAGAAAAATACTCTCTTCAAATGCCATTGATAGAAAAAGGCGGCAAAGCAAAAATAATTAATAATTTATGTCAATTACATTTTCATTTATTTTTGTTGTTGTTTTCTTTTTCGATTTTTGAGAAAAGCACTATACTTGCCTCGGCCAGAATAGCATTGCTGGCTTCGTATTATTAAACGGACTCGCAAGCTCGTCCCTTCAAACCAATACTCAGCCAGCAATTGCCTACTTCCTGGCCTAGACAGTAATGTACTATTCTTAAAAATGCTATGATATGTCGCCTTTACGTTAGTGAAAAGACTAGAGTCATTTTGAATTTGGAATTCAAAAGTGTCCAGTAAAGTTCTATGACAATCCGTAACATACCATTATATTTGAATTTGGAAGCACCCGTCTTTTTTTTTTTTTTTATATGAATAAGAAGGCAAACGAGCAAGTGGGTCACCTGACGGTAAGTGATCACCACCGCCCATAGACACCCGCAACCCCGGAGGGATTGCAGATGCGTTGCCAACCTAGAGGACTAAGATGAAATGCCTCTTGTGCCAGTAATTTCCCCGGCTGTCTTACTCTCCACACCGGAACGCAGCAGTGCAAGCACTGCTACTTGGCGGCAGGATTAGCGAGTAAGATGGTGGTAGCGATCCAGACGGACCTTGCACAAGGCCCTACCACCCGCAAAATCTTTACTAAGGCCGTCCAGTAACAGTTTTGTATTGCTGAATTTGAAATAAGAGTAGCATAGAAGAAACTTACGGCTCTCATTAATCTTGTGAACTAGTCAAAACTTTGATTGGAGCTGTAGTTTTGGAGATATATTATGCTGATTTATACCACTTTCGACTGATGTGCTTTCAAAAATCGGGCCCCAGCACGTTCCCTTATCACACTATTCCTTATTAAAATAATAGTAAATAGAATACTATTGTATTATATGATTTCAGCCGACTATAGAGTGTCAGATAGAGGCGGCGCGCCGGCAGCTGGCGATGCTGCGCGCGCGCCTGGAGCGGCGCAACGTGCGCGTCAGCAAGGTGGCCGACATGTAAGTATCAGTTCAGTATGGCTACATTTCTAAATGTCAGTGAAAATTAGAACACATCTGGGGAATCACAACGCACTTGTGATTCCCCAGGTCTTGCAGGTGTCCCTGGGCGACGGTGATTGCTTTCCATCAGGTGACCCGTATGCTCATTTGCCTCCTCTTATATATAAAAAAAAAAAAACAAAAATCCGAAAAGTAAAGCTATGGCCGGGAATCGAACCCGGATCCTCGTCATTCCGTGACGCGTGCTATACCCCTACACCACCCATAGCAGGTGGGTAGTCTCCGAATTTTTCTACCTGTTACTAACTGTCACGTGATCTTTTGTTGCTATGCGAATTTTTGTCGCTAAGCGTCATCTGTTTGAATGATGTGTCTGTACGACGCAATTACTAACTCCCATGGAACATGTACTGCTCACCAGCACACATTGGCTACATTGTAAGAGATCATGGACGATTTTGATTCCCCTTTCCACACAACGCCCACAATCATGCTGAACGTGGCCTTTAGCACTTGTTACCTTAGGCTCTGTCTACTCCAGGGATAAACACGTTATGTATGCGTGGATGGTAAATGGACTACACGGCTGATACTATTTGTAGATTTGTTTATTGTACTTAGATATATACGCTCTATTGTGGCTTTCACTATCTGGAATTTTAAATTCACACTTTGTCGGTCGCTCGTTTAATGCTCCTCTCATCTACTCAAAGGTTAACTGGCTTATAGGGATAAGTTCGCCTTTGTACGTATGTATAGTAGATGTTCCACGGGAGTTTGTAATTGTGTTGTACAGACACATCATTCAAACGTGACGCTTAGCGACAAAAAATCGCATAGTAACAAGGTCACGTGACAGCTAGTAACAGGTAGAAAAATTCGAAGACTACCCACCTGCTATGGGTGGTGTAGGGGTATAGCACGCGTCACGGAATGACGATGATCCGGGTTCGATTCCCGGCCATAGCTTTACTTTTCGGATTTTTCTGTGTTCTAATTTTCAGTGACATTAAGAAATATATTATCGTTACTTTTATTTTTTTGTGAATTTTATCAGTTTTTTTAAACCATTTACTTACTTGCTTACTATTTTTGGCTAATTTTTTTTTTCGTAGTTTCGTAACAAGTTATTTTTTTTCAGTTTCATCTCGTACTGTGAGCAGTACGCGGAATACGATATGTTCCTGACGCCACCGGAGTACCCCAACCCGTGGGTGCACGAGACCACAGAGCTCTGGGAGATGGAGAAGCAATGGTGAGTACACGCCACAGAACAAAGAGCCAATAGAAGTGCGTTACGTCACGTTCGCTAGGGAAACCGGTGTCTCCAAACTCTCACATCGACACTTTACTCCTAGGGGCCATTCAAGTATTACGTAGGCAGATTTTTTTAAAAAATTACCCCCCCCCCCCCCCATTCTTGTCAGCAAAAGTAAGCAAACCTCTTACCCCCCCATCCCATGCTTACGTAATCATTAATAATAATAATAATAATAATAATCCATTTATTGCTTGCAAACGGGTACAGAAGAATAGATGGTAAAATAATAATAAAAACGTACATGACCGTAATCTACCATATAAACATGGTGTGCAATGCTTCAGTATAATAACTAAGTAGTAATATTAGATTAGGTTTCTATTAATACAAATTTATAATGTCAAGAATAATATCGAATTACAATAACAAACAGATGTCACGTGAATATATAATTTTTACATTAAGGTCAACAGTTATTCATCCATTTTCATTCATTAATTTGTTCAACATAGGTAAATAACTAATACAATAATAATTCAAAACTAGAACAATAATAATATATGTTAATATTAAAACATTATATTGGTACCTATATGCATTTTTCTTTTAATGTATTCTGTTTTTTATTGATTCGTGAGCAGCAGTTTGAATCGAAACGAAACAATAGATTGACGGAAGAAATTTAGACAAGTGACAAGTGAGTGGCGCGCGGTGATTCCCTCATTCGCTTCTAAGCGAGTACCTATAACGTATTCATTATTTGTGGGAATTTCCGACATGTGTTTCGTTTTCAAGCATAGACAATTCGTGGGTTGCCATTTGTGTAAAAAAGTAAATAATAGCTGCTGACGTAATCACCATATCGACCCTCCCCACCATGTCATCAAAAATAAGCAAAGCAGACCCCCCGCCCCGTCAAGCGCTTACGTAATACTTGAACGCCCCCCTACCTTGAAATCTCATCAATCACTGGTCGCAGCTTTTCAATTATAAAAACGTAATTATTTCTTTGGCTTGAAAAAAGCCGTGATAGCCTAGTAATTGGTGTAAATAGTTATAAATAATAAATAAATATCTTGGGACAAATTACACCAATTGACCCAGCCCCAAACTAAGCAAAGCTTGTACTATGGGCACCAGGCAACGGATAAACATACTTATATAATGTAGATAAATACATACTTAAATACATACAACATCCATGACTCGGGCACAAACATTCGTATTCATCATACAACTGTCTGCCCCTACCGGGATTCGAAACCAGGAACTCCAGCTTCATAGTCAGGGTCACCAACCACTAGGCTATCCGGTCGTCAAGTCGGTTGCATGTTGAGTGTGTGTGGTGTGCAGCAAGGACCCGCTGCCGCTGCGGCGCGTGCGGCGCTGGGGCTTCGGGCTGCGCGAGCTGCTGGCCGACCCCGCCGGCCAGGACCACTTCGCGAGGTTCCTCTCCAAGGAGTTCAGCGGGGAGAACCTCAAGTGAGCACAATACTATATATGATTATTGTGGTAATTTTAATTTTGGCTTTTTTTTTACTTCTGGTCTGGGAGCAAAGTAAAAGCCCATCGAGGGAGTGGGTGAAAATCTTAGGAATCATGTTATAGGCGATGCGACTAGCAACCCATCACTATTTTGATTCTCCTTTCCACCTATACGCCCGCAATCATGCTGAACATGCTCTCATCATGCTCTGTCTACCCCGTAAGGGATAAAGACGTGATTTATGTATGTATGTATGTTTTAATTTTGAATATAGATTTGATTCTGAATTAATTTTAGATTTTAATTTAAATTTTTGTGTTTGCGTCAAGTTGTCAAGTTTTAAGGGAAATTTTGGTGCGTCGCGTTCAGTTTTCAAACATATGTTTTGGTGCGTCACGTTCAGTTTTCAAACATATGTTTTGGTGCGTCAGGTTCTGAGGTTTTATCTGATATTTCGGTTGAGATTCTGAGTTTTTAGCATAATGTTTTGGTGCAGGTCCTGAGGTTTTATCTGATGTTTCGGCGCAGGTTCTGGCTGGCGGTGCAGGACCTGAAGGCGCAGCCGATCCGGCGCGTGGCGTCGCGCGCCAAGGAGATATGGAAGGAGTTCCTCGCCTCCGACGCGCCCTCGCCCGTCAACATCGACGCCGCCAGCAGGTCACACATACACACACACACACACACACACACACACATACACACACACATACATCTACACACATACATCTACATACATACACACATACATACACAAAAAAGGAATACCTGAATACCTGTTCCAAAAATTAAGATGGCGTAAAAGCAGATCCAGCACACATGGGCTCCGAGAGGTTAGCAATGAACTAGCTGTTCCGTATCACCGGACTGCCGCTTTTAGGGGTAGTTTTAAATACACTGCCACGAAGTGTTGGAATAATTTGCCTCCGCCATTCAAAAAATTGATCACTATTAAACTCGTCGCAAAATAAAAGGCCCGTTTTGACATTTGTCTTTGCGACGTAACTAGTGATGTAACCATACGACTCGGTACTCGATACTCACGATAAATCGATTCAAGTTTGCATGAGTACTTGATCGATTTGAATATATATTGTAAAGTGCATTGGATTAAAGTTCTGTTTAGAAAATGTTACTTACACTGATGTTGTAGATTTTGAAATGATACAATGTTACAGAAGGTCAATTTTGGAGCTCCAAGCTCATAATTTTCAGTAAAGATCACTACACAGCTGGTGAAATTCAGTAATTAATTGATTGATGAACACTAGTATTTAAATAAATAAAACCGGCCAAGTGCGAGTCGGCCTTAAAAAAATATCTTGATCGATTTTTTTTTCTTTAACCGATTATTATTAGTCTGTGGACAATATGAAAAAATCGTTATGCACAGCACTTAGCCGAGTGGGCGGTACCCATCAATGAAAAATGTAATTACCTTCAGAACATTTCGATCGGTAAAAAATAGAGAACTTCATAGGCGTGAACTGTCAAAACGGGCCTTTTATTTTGCGACGAGTTTAGTAATTTTAAGTTTAAACTAAGTAAATATCTAATTAATTTGCAACAAGCACTGTCAGCAGGCGGGAGGGCTACTTCTTCTTACCTCTGATGCGGCTACCTTTATTTTAAAAACAGATTGTACCTACATACTATATACGATATTTCAGTTTTTGGTAAATCTATGTATTTTATTATTTATTTTATTTATTTACACACTTTTCCTACACAAACTTATTTGTGCTGATTCCGGTCCAACGCGTTTGATGCAAAGATGTGCAGGGTTTGGCTGAAAATCAGCGCAGTAGGCACCTACTGCAGCATAATGCTGAGTCGAATACCTTTTCGGCATCATCAACTCAGTATGTTTTTGTATTAGTCTAAGAGTCTGTGTATTTTTTGATGTCGAATAAAGTTATGTCTATGTCTATGTCTATGTCTACATCTACACACATACATATTCATACATACACACATACATCTACATACATCTATACATCTATATTTCCTATCTAACCGTGTTGTGAACTCGTGGAACGCACTCCCCGAACTTGTGATAAGTGCACCTTCAGTGAACAGTTTTAAAAATAGACTAGATATTCATTTAAAGAGTCAGAGAACACAAGTGCAGTGATAGATATACACGTATCAGCTCAAAGAGCTAATAATAATACATACATACATATTCATGTATACACACATACATCTACATACATATACACACATACATATACAGGGCCTCATAATTTTTTTCTGGAATATTCCAGCAGAAAAAAAACGGGGGTGTTATAAGTTTGACGTCAATGTTCGTGTGTGTGTGTGGCATCGTAGCGGATGGACCGATTTGGATGCGGTTTTTTCAAAAGCCAGTTTCCTTGCGTTGGTTCTTGGCCATGTTTGGTAAAAATAGGTCCAGCAGTATGAAGAGTATCAGCTGTTTTCCAATATTGAATTATATGTATGTATGTATGTACTCTTTATTATGCAAAATAAACAAGACAAAATACAATTGACAAACACTGAGATACATGCACAAAGGCGGACTTATCCCTTTAAGGGATCTCTTCCCAGTCAACCTTTGAGTGGATGAAAGGAGTATTATATTAGGGATGGACGAATTAGGGATGGAATTATTTCGGTATTAACTAAAAAAAACTTTTTCCAGGGAGCTGACTCGCGTCAAAGTGGACTCTGGCACGGCCGATCGTTATTGTTTTGATCAAGCGCAGGTAAGATGTCGCCCCAAAGAGCGACTTATCCGCGATTACACATAAACGGATAACTCACGTATAAGGTGCGGGTGGTAGGGCCTTGTGCAAGGTCCGTCCGGATCGCTACCACCATCTTACTCGCTAATCCTGCCGCTAAGTAGCAGTGCTTGCACTGCTGTGTTCCGGTGTGGAGAGTAAGACAGCCGGGGAAATTACGGGCACAAGAGGCGTTGCATCTTAGTCCTCTAGGTTGGCAACGCATCTGCAATCCCTCCGGGGTTGCGGCTGTCTATGGGCCGTGGTGATCACTTACCATCAGGTGACCCACTTGCTCGTTTGCCTTCCTATTCATATTAAAAAAAAAAGTCGAGTGATGCTCTACATGTTTCGGACTATTTCGTAGTCCTTCCTCTCGGAGCGCTCCGGAGGTCTCACGGTAGTTTCATATTGAAAGTGACTTATCCGTGGTCTTCTTAATTTGTCGACCCGGAAAAAATTATGTCATTGCTAGCTGAGTTCATCTGTAAAAAAAATGTTTTCGCTATCCCGCGGGAACTGCAATTTTCCGGGATAAAAAATAGCCTATGTGTTAATCTAGGGTATCAGCTATCTCCGTTCCAAATTTTATCCAAATCCATTCGGTAGTTTTTACGTGAGTGAGTAACAAACATCCATCCATCCTACTAATATTATAAACGCGAAAGTTTGTAATAATAGATGGATGGATGTTTGTTACTCTTTCAAGCCACAACGGCTGGACAGATCTGGATAATATTTGGCACAGAGATGGATTATAGTCTGGAATAACGCGTAGGCTACTTTTTATCCCGGAAAATTGCGTAGTTCCCGCGGGATAGCGATAAAATGAATTCTTTGCAGACGAAGTCGCGGGCAACAACTAATATGTTAATAAGTATATTGTATCACTATCACTACATAGTACAAAACAAAGTCGCTTTCCACTATCTGTTCGTCTGTCCCTATATATGCTTAGATCTTTAAAACTGTAACGGATCTTGATGCGGTTTTTTTTAATTGATAGAGTGATTCTGCGCAGGTTAATTCTACGCAGACGAAGTCGCGGGCAGAAACTAGTTACTTATAGTTGATCGATGTCTCTGAGTGCTGCGGTTAAAGTTGTGCTCTGTTCCAGGCCCACGTGTACCACCTGATGAAGTCAGACAGCTATTCGAGATACCTACGCTCAGAGATGTACAAGGACTACTTGAACGGTTCTAAGAAAAAGGTAAATCTTTTAATTAACACTTCCATGCCGTCTTTATCCCTCACCCCTTCCCACTCCCTTCCTTCACTTTGACGTTTGCCTTTCACAGACAAGGACAAACGATTGCCGAGTTTATGAATGAGTGGGTAATTTTTTTTTAATCTGCCACTGTTTTCCCACAGACGTCGGTGAAGGGTATCCGATCGATTGTTTCTTTCACCGCCCGCAAGGAGACTACGAGCAACTAACAACTGAATGGCGGCCATTTTGAAATCAGTCATGGCAACCGTTCCAAGGACTACGGTTTGCTGAGGTACCAGTGATCGGAAGATATTTGATTTGATACTGACTGGCGGTTGGTACAGATTTTTCAGTGTTATAATGCATAGATATAGAATATAGTGCATCTTTTTCCAATATGGCCCCAACGTTGACTACGGAGCGTTTATGAATAAAGGGGTAAATCTATGCCAAATAGTTAACTCTACGTCAGTTGGCAGAGTACTGTATTGTTAGGACCTTCTAATTTATAAAAAATCAAGAATGTTACAAACGATCGCGATAAATTTGTGTTAGTGTGGTATAATGATAAATCACGAACGTGTTAGAGAACTGAGTGGCTCTTATTACCGCTATTCGGTTAATTGCTCTCTATATTATGATCGGGTCTCTTTTTGTCAAATATTTTTCGTTGGTCATAAAAATCGTTGGTCATAAATGTTTTGGTCATAACACATAAAATTGTGCATTTTTTTAATTTTTGGAAAAGCCATCAGAATGTAGTAGTTTAGGTTAGTTTACTATCAATTCTAAAAAAAAATTACCGTTTCAGAAATAAAACGTATTGTGACCGACGAGAATTATGACGTACCATACATTCGGAACTTCGATTTTATGGGACAAAATGCCTGTAGCGACCCTAGCGCCACATAGTTGTCGACTACATAACTACAACGCGCGAGTAGCTAGCGCCGGTTCTAATGACAGCTGTCACAGCGTTCCACATGCCGCTAACGAAGTTTCTCAACACGGATGCAATTGTGACAATGTGTAGGGCAGGGGTGGCGAACCTTTTTTGGTGGACGTGCCATTTTTTCACAAATAAAGTAATATTTGGTTCTGACCTGTCATCAAAGACCCTGTTGTCTTAAGAGTGTGTTGTTATTTTACCATCGTATGGCCACATTGCCCGTTTTCCGCCCTATTTCATAATAAAAGAATCTTAAGTTGGTGGTTTATTCCATTTTCCACCTATACGCTCACAATCTTGCTAAACGTGGCCTGTAGGTCTTGTTACATTAGGCTCTGTCTACCCCGTAAGGGATAAAGACGTGATTTGTGTGTGTGTGTGTGTGTGTGTGTTATTATTGGCGTGCCAAAATTATTTTGAAGCGTGCCAACAGTGGTACGCGTGCCATTGGTTCGCCATCCCTGGTGTAGGGGGTGAAAGAAGGCAAGGGATGGTACTCACAGCTCGTCCTTTCAATTCTCCAAATTACAGTGCTGTTCACTCCTTTCACTCGTGTTTCATAGGCTTTGGTTTCGGAAGCCGCACCCGACACGGGGGGAGGGGGGGGGGGCGTAGAGATTCACCCTTTTTTGAGTTCGTTTTGAGAATTCTGTACACACAATGTGTCAAGCTCGGAGGCAGGTCGTATTCTGCCGAGCGTCCCGAACAACCGTGAGTTATGGTTTTGGGAAGGGTAGTTGGAAACCAAATAGGAGACGTTTTGGAAAAGGGTCAGGTCGGGAGTACCCGAAACCGACGAGCATGTATGAAGAGATTGATGAGTGTGGATGAAGCGAACGAAATATGTCGGGATCGTAGCAAGTGGAACAAAGTAGTGTCTGCCTACCCCTGTGGGAAAGAGGCGTGACGGTATGTATGTATGTAGTTGGAAACTGCGCATTGACACACAATAAATACAACTTTCAACTCTCTTCCTTCGGTCTTTGGTCCCCAGGCATCGCATCTGTCTGGAGAGAGTCTATTGTGGGCTCTCCCCACAGACCCTTTATAGAATCATAGAAACCCGAAAATATCCGGGGCAAGAAGAGGTTGATCAGTGATATATATTAGTTCGATTGTTAAAGTTCTGACGTTTTAGTGAAATAATTGATATTATTAGCTATAAATTGGTTTAGATAATACATTGACGTACGATAAACTAGACTCCCAATCGTAAACAAAAGTGCCTCAACAAACGTCCGAGCGGCGTTGTCTGTGTTGTGTGTGTCAACACATCAACTTATACAGATAAAATTAACATATTCATTCAAATTAAAATCTTATTTCGTGGCAGTAATGTTAAATTTCAATTGCATACGATCGTGAGAGAAGGAATGACTCGACGTCACGCGCTGGAAGCCTGTCTGTCTCTTTTGTTCTCAAGCGTTTGAGATTACGGTGCGAAAGAGACATTATACGTTGTTATCAAAGCGCGGTCGAAACACGACTGAACCAAAACTCTGCACAATAGACGCGTCGTGCAGACTTTCGCTTCCGACAGTTTTTGAGCGTGATTGGGAGTCTAGTTGTTTATTGTACGTCAATGAGGTAATATTATTAATTTAAAAGCATGCTGGTTTGGGAGCAAAAATAAAACAGGGGCCCTTACCATGACGTCTTAATGCGATTCTTCTTTTTAATATGGCCCCAATTTCGCCAATGTCAAAAATGTCAGCAACAGTAGAACACGGTCAAAAGACCCCTCCCCCTGTCAGGCTCTTAGCCAACGGATAATGATATCCCTCAGAATCTGCCAGGAAATCATTAACCGTTGCCCAGGGTGCACCGGACCAAGCGCTGCTCTTCCCCTTGGACCGATCCAAAAATGAACCGCTCTTGACCACACGCGGAGGTAACCCGACGCAGTTCAGGTTTAAGCTGTCAGTATGGATCTGACAGCGAGCGAGCCTAAACTGAATCGGAATTGAATCGCATTAACACGTCATTGTAAGGCTCCAGAACGTGCCAGCTTCTCTTCCCGCGGAGATCGTAAAAGCCTATCGAGGGAATGGACGTCCTTAATCATGGGGAAATTACGGGCACAAGAGGCATTTCATCTTAGTCCTCTAGGTTGACAACGCATCTGCAATCCCTTCGGGGTTGCGGGTGTCTATGGGCAGTGGTGATCACTTACCATCAGGTGACCCACTTGCTCGTTTGCCTTCCTATTCATATTAAAAAAAAATGTTATAGGCGATGCTAGCAACCCATCACTATTTTGATTCCCCTTTCCACCTTGCCAACAATCACGCTACATGTGGCTTAATTGTCTTCATAATTAGATTCCAAAAAAAAAAACTACTGTGATACGTCCCACTGCTGGGCACAGGCCTCTTCTCAGAATGGGAGGGCTGGTGCTATAGTTCCCACGCGGGCCCAGTGCGGATTGGGAACTTCACACACACCATTGAATTTCTTCGCAGTTGTGTGCAGTTTTCCTCACGATATTTCCCTTCGAAAAGCTCATGGTAAATTTCAAATGAGATATCGAATCGCACATAAATTCCGAGAAACTCAAGAGGTGAGCCCGGGATTCGAACCCACGAACCTCTGCTTAAGTGGTCCACGAGGCTACCGCGGCCATCTTTGGTAACTTATTTGGAATTTATTTGACGCAGAGTATAAGACAACTACTTATACGATGGTATTTCTTAAACCGTAGACCTGTGTCTATATTATAGCTAAATTTAAATTTCTAAAGGACACTGATAATTAAAACAGAAAAATCCGAAAAGTAAAGCTATGGCCGGGAATCGAATCCGGATCCTCGTGCAGGTGCCTTTACCTGCTATGCGTGGTGACGGAATGACGAGATTCCGGGTTCGATTCCCAGCCATAGCTTTTCTTTTCGGATTTTTCTGTGTTCTAATTTTCTGTCTCGTTTAGAAATTTAATTTGTAACGGTAAAACCGTTAAAGTATACATAAAAAGTCAAGTAAAAGTTCTTGATTCATTTGATAGTACATAGCTATGTTTGTTAAAGGTATTTGCCAAACTCTTGTAATAAGTATTTTTCATACTTAAATCATTCTTTTTTAGTATTTAGTTTCGAGGCGGCATATTTTTAATGTATGTTCTAATATACCTTATACCAGGGGTGGCCAACAGGTCGATCGCGATCGACCGGTCGATCGCGACTGTTAGTCCAGTCGATCGTGGCAAGGCAAAAAATATAAATACGTAGACCAGACTGTGCAACGTTATCACCAACTGCATATTTAAGGTTTCATGAAGTATGTAATTGGTAGATCGCACTGGGTTTCGTTAGTAAACAGGAGATCTTGGGTCTGATCAAGTTGGCCACCCCTGCCTTATACTGTGCCTAACGCCAAAAAAAATCGAGGGAATGGGCGAACATCAGACTGAAGACCGTTGCCAAGAATAATGCGCCGCAAGAAACTTAATAAAGTTTTTCTTAAACAGCTTATTTGATCGTTCGATATAAAATTCTAATTTACATAAGGTGAAGCTCGGGGGGCGAAGAAAACAGAACATACCAACTGTTTCTCTTCCCGCGCAGGTAAAAGCCCATAGAGGGAACGGGTGAAAATAGTGGTCTTACAGGTGATGCTAGCAACCCATCACTATTTTGATTCCCCCTTTACGCCCAGTCATGCGTAACATGGCCTTTACGTCTAGTTATTAGACTCGATCTCGTGACGTGAGGTTTGAATTCCAAAGTAGTGTTATTTTTTTTATCTACACCCATATCATAACTTTCATACAATATGTTTAGGAACGATTAGCAAATGGTCTACAATAATAAACCAGTATCTGTGGTAATATTATATTATAATGCTTACTTTAGAGTATCAATATCGATACTCTAAAGTAGGCATTACAACTATGAACATCTTAAATAACAGAATCTCTATGTCTATTGTCTTAGCGTTTAAGAAAAAAAAATGTCAGTCGTTTCATCTGTTTCGAACTTTCGAAGAACAGAAAATAATGTTACCTACGTATTTTGATGTGACAACGTTTATTGTAGAAATGTTATGATGTGAATGTAGATAAAGTTATATGAATGTACTTAGGTATTAACCTTTACGCCGCCACGTCAAATACAAGAGACATCTTTACCCATACGCCAGACCTCTTTATATACGCTAAGTTGAACCTAAACTCATTTTAACGAAGGTTGCTTTTGCATTGTAGTAATGGACGTATATATAGGCCCTGGCGTTGAACCTGCGGTGCTGCTATGTGTCGTTGGTGTCGAAAAGGTTAAAACACTCGTGCAATGTTTATGAAACTCAGCTTCGATTCGTTTCATAAAACCCCACTCGTGCTTTAATGCCTCTCATTATGCACCAGCCACATAAATAACTATTTGTTATACTAAATAGTTTCTTAAAAGACTGCTTAAGGAACATCAATTGCAATGATTCGGGTGTTGTCGGCCTCTTAATAAGTTACTCAAGGGCGTTAGGCACAGGTTTTTTTTTTAATTTAATTCTACCAAAGTTATTTTCGAAAAGACTGTCGCGTTAATACCGCCTCAAAGTTTTTGTAAATAGAATTTTAACTCTTCTAGGATAGACAATATTAATGTTATATAATATTTGTAATAATTAAGAGTTGTTGCCATTTCAAAATATTTTTGGTAATATTTCGAAACAATATGTCTCGATCATAAAAAAGGTATCGATGTGGTCACAAACTTATTTAAGAATACACGCATTTAATTTTTTTTAAGTACTTATATTTTTACGATTGAGATTTAGAGAAAGCACAAAACCATGACTTTTGTATTCATACGCATGTTTGCTTTAACAACCATCTCATAGATATTTCGAAATATCACGTAGTTACGTGTAATGTTCAATAAAGAGTTGTATTGTATTGTAGTTGTGGCAAAACAAAAGTGCGTTCGATACCAATACAAACATTTATATCCTATTTGGGACAGTTTTTTTTTAAATTTAAAAATCCGGCCAAGTTCGAGTTGGGCGAGATAAAAAGTGTTCCGTACCGTACCATCTTACAATATTAAAGGGCATATAGTTTTCATTTACACCAATAGGGAATATTCATGATTTTTTTTCATGGCTTTCATGAATATTTTTCCCAGAATTTAAGTATTTTGGGTTTTTCTTACTCATAATCGTTTACCCTATCGATCCTATACAAGAAAAAGTGTCCCAATATTTCCATTCCAGTTCGTCACTTTTCTGTTCTTGGTTTTTTATACATATGGGAGGTGACGATCGGGAAAATAAAATTCGATAGTTAAATTTGGGACACGTTCGTTCTTCTATGTGAATCGATAGGGTAAACGATTCTGGGCGAGAAAAATAGTTAAATTCAAGGAAAAAAATTCATGGACGTTTTATTTTTAAAAACGATATCTGTTTTATATCTTCTGTGGTACGGAATCTTTAATTACGAGCTTTAAATTAACCAATTCGGGTCTGTGAAGCCAAATTAAAAAATTAAGACTGTATTTTTAAACTTATATTAATTTTATTTTTTTTATTTTCCGATAAGCTATTTAGTTCTGTTTTTGGAACAATAATTAAATATTCGTGTCCTGTTAAAGCAACCATCTTTAGCTATACCGACAAAGAAATGTGTTCTATAAAATAAAAGTGGGAAAATACGAGTAATTATTCTAATAATTTCAGAACAACTGGATTTAATAAGCACTTTTGAAAAAATAATTAATTTCTTTATTGGTATTGGTGGTTTATTTTATACTTAGCAGTTATATTATGTTCGTTTCGAATAAGACCAAAAAATTATCAATAAATGAAAAAATCTCATTTTTACTTCTTATAAAAACATATTTATACATTTACATATTACATACATGGGCCCTGTAACAGGAGCAAAAAATTAAAACAGGTTCTGCTACTCAAATGGAACTACTTTAGTTCTGTCTTTCAATAAAATTATTTAATTATGTATATTGAAAACAAAATAAATGGTATTTACAATAGCCTAAATGACGTCGCCTGTCACATAACTACGACGGATTTAGCAATACATTGCTTGTCCAAATTAAACTTTAAACTGTAATAAAAAAGGTAATACAGGTTATTTTTAAAAGTTGTAGAACGAATTCAGCTCAGGATGAATACCGGAAGCTGTGGACTAATTTTTTGCTTCTGTTACAGGGCCCACCCTGTATAATAATACAGAAAGATCTGTGGGCTTATTACCCTAACTCGTTCGCAATCGCCATCGTGTTCATTTTGACAGTTCTTGTATGAATGTGACAGCTGGCTGATTCCGATGCCAATTGTCAGCCCATACGTGAACTGTCAAGATGAACACGATGGCGATTGTGGGCGAGTTAGGTAATAAGCCTACTGGCCTTGTAATTCGTGAAATTAGAAAATCGTATCGTGGTTTTTCGCTCGCACTTATAGTCATTAATGTGGGAGTGAAAGGGACGGCATGATTCGAGTTTCGAATTTCATAGTCCCCTGGTTACAATGAGTGGCGCTACGGGTCCCTTTTTGTCCCATAATTTTTGTTGGTCATAATAATCGTTGGTCATATTTTTGGTCATAACACATAAAATTGTGCATTTTTAGAAATTTTGGAAAAGTCATCAGAATGTAGTAGGTTAGGTTAGACTAGTTTACTTTGTTTACTATAAATTGTGAAAAAAATATTTACTGTTTCAGAAATAAAACTTTTTATGACTACCGAGAATTATGACAAACCGTCTTCAATTTTATGGGACGAAATATAGACCCCCATCAATATTAATTTTTGCATGTTAGATAGAGACGGTATGTGAATGATTGGTCTCTTTCATACTGGCATACTTTTGTCTGTTGGTATTTGTCATTAGAAATATGTGGAATTCGAGATTGTGTCTTTGTATAAATTTAATGTATTTTTTGTAATTAAAGTGAATGTTGAGTTAATTATTTTAAGATAGCTCAAATTTGAACACTGTAATTTAATTATGTCCTAGCTGTTGCCCGCGACTCCGTCTGCGCGGAACCGCTATCTGGGAACTGCAATTTTCCGGGATAAAAACTATACTATGTCCTTCTCCAGGACTCGAAACTATCTGTATACCAAATTTCAGTTAAATCTGACCAGCGGTTTATTGTGAAAAGGTAACAGACAGACAGAGTTACTTTCGCATTTATAATATTAGTAGGTATTAGCACATATATCACGAGGCTATAAGTCTACAATATAATAGAAATATATAAAAAAAAGTACGCAATAGACCACACGCAGGTAGCAAACAACGCACTCAGAGTCATCAATTAATAATTATCATCTCTAGCTGAAATTCCCACGCGGGCCCAGTGCGGGTGTAAATAAATAAATAGCTTGGGACAATTGACACCAATTGACCAGTGGCGTAACTATAGGGTGGCAGGGGTGGCAAAATGCCACGGGCCCCTAGCTCTACGGGGCCCGGAACTGGCTTGGTTTAAAGCACAGAAGGGACGCTGATGCACTTCTTTATATTGAGGAAGGAGCCCCATCTGACGAATTTGCCAAGGGCCCCAGACGTTAAAGTTACGCCACTGCAATTGACCTAGTACCAAACTAAGCAAAGCTTGTAATATGGGTATTAGACAACTGATAAACATACTTACATAGATAAATATATACTTAAATATATATTAAACATCCAAGACTCGAGAAGAAACATTCATATATTTCATAAGTACAAATATCAGCCCCGACCTCCATTTATTGGAATGGGCCCGCGTGGGACCTATAGCCCAAACCCTCCAATGTATGGAGGAGGCCTATGCCATGAGGCACGCCGAATTACTTGAAATTATAGCGAAACGGAAAAAAGGCTATATTTTTATTATCTGCCCCGACCGGGGATCGAACCCGGGACCTCAAGTTTCATAGTCAGGTTCTCTAACCACTAGGCCATCCGGTCGTCATACGTACAAGATAATTAATTGACGACTCTGATTGCGGCAGATTAAATGATAAAAATCGATATTTTGTAGAGAGTATCGACTTCACGTCCTTCGATGGTGATAGTTTCATAAAAAAATGTTTAAAATTATGCAAAAAATAAATGTCTGTCTCGATTAATACCTACGTAAAACTAAAAGATTGTAATGAACTATCATGTCATATCCAAAACGTTAAGTGTACATTTAATCATATGTTTTGGAAAATAATTTCCTTGTAACAGCTGGTCTATGTGATTATGATTACCAAAATGTATGGTTACAATGTGCTACATAAGTGTAGCAATGTATGTATAGATAATATACCAAAGTATATTATTAGTCGTAATATATTAATGTATGAGTAACAAATACATTATTTTAAAATGTACTTTTTGTTTTTTTTTGTCCTTTTTTTCTGGGCTTTTTCTCCAGCTATGGAAGCAAAGAGAAAACATAATGTACCAGTTGCTTCTCTTTATTTGTAATTGATTCTTAAATTTCATGAGTTGTTATTGACATGAAATTACATAAAATAATGAAAAAAAATGACATGTAATAACTATAATACCGAATCCAACACCGGAGATGACGACGCAGCGGAGCCACAACGTTTCGTCGCCTAAATAATATTTATTATATTTTTTGAATTTTATAGCGCATTGGTTTCGACTGTAATGCTGTAATTTTTTATTGAATAAATAAATAAATAAATAATTATTACGAATAAATGAGTATGAGTATGAGTATGAGTAAATCTTAGGAATCATGTTATAGGCCAGGGGTCGGCAACCTGCGGCTCGCGAGCCACATGCGGCTCTTTGGATGTGAGGCTGCGGCTCTTTAGTTCCATTCGCAAATATAATATTTATTTTATAAAAAAAAATGTTCTGAAACGATTAACGAGGTTTAGGCATTATTTCTATCTCTCAGCTACTTATACTCGCTTTTCACCGCAGCACCCCTGTCGGAAGCTCTCGAATATGACACTATTGAGGCTATTTATTGTTGGCGAGAAAAAATTTAGTGGCTCTTTAAAAACTTGAAATTTTGTAAATAGTAATTTTTGACTCTTCCGACTCAAAAGGTTGCCGACCCCTGTTATAGGCGATGCTAGCAAGCCATCACTGTTTTGATTCCCTTTTCCACCTATACGCCCACAATCATGGTTAACGTGGCCTTTAGGTCTTGTTACCCTAGGCTCTGTCTACCCCGTAAGGGATAACGCCGTGATTTATGTATGTATGTTTTGCTGGAATGATACTTTTTTTTAAATGGGGTGGAAAGTGAATTTATTAAGTGGCGAGGAAGTGGATCATCTATACTAATATTATAAAGAGGAAAAATTTGATTGTTTGTTTGTTTGCTTGCATTGAATAGGCTCCGAAAATACTGGACCGATTTTAAAAATTCTTTTGCCGTTAGAAAACTACATTATCACTGAGTGACATAGGCTGCTCTTTACCGCGGGAAAATACCTATTCCTACGGGAAAATTAATTTATCGCGGGCGAACCTGCGGACGGAAGGCTAGTCTGTAAATAAGCACCACGCATGAACATTCGCAACACCAAAATATTACAGATGCGTTGCCAGCAAAGGGGTAAGAATACCAGTGGCAGTTTTACCGGCTGTCTTACTCTCCGAACTGGAACACAGCAGCGCTTGCTTGGCGGCAGTATTAGTGATTTAGGCGGGGGTAGCGATCCAGACGGACACGGCGCGAGGTCCTACCAACCGCAGTATTTCTTTTATAACTAGCTTTTGCCCGCGACTTCGTCTGCGTCGAATTATACATATAATTATAAACTTTCCTCTTGAATCGCTATATCTATTAAAAAAACCGCATCAAAATCTGTTGCGTAGTTTTAAAGATCTAAGCATACATTGGGACAGACAGACGACGGAAAGCTACTTTGTTTTATACTATACTAGCGTCTGCCCGTGACTTCGTCTGCGTAGAATGCATGTTGAAAGTACATATAGGTCGTTGGCGTTGAACCTGCGGTGCTGATATGTGTCGTTACCATCGAAGAGGTTAAACAAAACCGCATCAAAATCCGTTGCGTGGTGTTAAAGATCTAAGCATACATTGGGACAGACAGACATAGTGACTATCTGTTGCCCGTGACTTCGTCCGCGCAGAATTAACCTTTGCGCCGCCACGTCAAATACAAACGTCACGAACGTCAGACGTTTCCTCTTTTTATTAGTGTAGGTATTAAAGCCATAAATTAAATTCATTCTTTTCCATGCTGGTCTGGGAGCAAAGAAAATACATAGAATGTAAGTTGCTTCTCTTCCCGCGCAGATGGTAAAAGCCCATCGAGGGAATGGGCGAAAATTTCATGAATCATGTAATAGGCGATGCAATCCATCACTATTTTGATTCCATTTTCCACCTATACACCCACAATCATGCTAAACGTGGCCTTAAGGTTTTGTTACCTTAGGCTCTGTCTACCCCGTAAGGGATGAAGACGTGATTTGTGTGTGTGTGTGTGTATTAAATTAAAAACCCACGTAAGTACCATCCTATTGTAGAAGCTATATTTACATTGATAGCAAACATTATATAGGTCAATATTTGTTTTATATTATATAGAATTGACGTCACACCTTATTTGCAATATAATACTTACAAACTTTTGATGCACAGGTGACAAGAGGTTCATTTTGAAATTTAAATACTTGTCTCAACCTACATACATACACAAGTCACGTCTTTATCCCTTATGGTGTAGACAGAGCCTAAGGCAACAGGTACCTACAGGCCACATTTAGTAAGATTGTGGGCGTATAGGTGGAAAATGGAATTAAAATAATGAGGGGTTGCTAGCCTCATCGCCTATAACATGATTCCTATTATTTACGCCCATTCCCTCGATGGCCTTTTACCATCTGCGCGGGTAGAGAAGCAACTGGTACATTCTATGTTTTTTCTTTGCTCCCGTACCAGCATGGAAGAATATATAAATATTATGAAATAAATAAATATCAAAGAAGAAATAAATAAATATCTTGGGACAAATTACACCAATTGACGAAGTCCCAAACTAAGCAAAGCTTGTACTATGGATACCAGGCAACGGATAAATACATACTTAAATACAAACAACATCCATGACTAGGGCACAAACATTCGTATTCACCATACCTGGATTCGAACCCGGGACCACTAGCTTCATAGTCAGGGTCACAAACCACTAGGCTATCCGGTCGTCAAAATGACAGTATTTCACACAAGACATTGACATGTGTCATAAGGTAAAATAGGCCGCAAAGCAGCCAATAGACAACAGTTGTTATAGCGGTAACAGAAATACATCATCTGTGAAAAACTGTCTAGCTATCACAGTTCATGAGATCCAGCAGGTAACAGACGAACAGTGAAGTCTTATGCTGACCATACATTTTTTTTTTTTTTATGGTGTGGAAAATGCGCCTTATGCATCCGGCCCGGTACGGGGTTACCGAGGGTATCTGGGGCTCTCCCGAGGCGTCAGGCATACCCAGTAAAAAACACACGGATTTGGCACTATTGTAGGACACCACGGGAGAACTTTCGTGAACCGCGATGCCCTACGGGCCCACCCCGGGATGGGGCTACCTCCCTGCGACACCTGTGCAATGCAGGATTGGGAATTCCCGCCCTCCCCCGCAGGTGCCGCTGGATTTTTTATAGAGGTTTTCTCCTCACAGTCACTGCAGTAACCCGCGGCCTCAGCATTCGGAACGCCAAGGTTACGCGTAGCCACGACAGGCACCCTAAGGCGCCTCCGTCACAAAGGGGTTGTTCTCCAGGACGGAAACTGTCCCTTCGAGCAGCCCCTGTCCTCTCAAAGTCATGCTGGCCATACCTAGGGTTGCCAACATTTTTTCAGCAAAATACAGTATTTTTCAAAATAAGCTATAAAAAATATAGTACACTACTAAAAGATATAGTATTTTATGGAAACATTTAAAAATAGACAAATATATATTTGTTAGTTGTTTATTTTTATAAAAAATATCTGTTTTTCAGATTTCGTTCAGTGTTGAAAATATAGTATTTACAGACTCGAAATATGGTACAATACTTTGTATTATAGTACGGTTGGCAACTCTAGCCATACCATCCTTCTTATTGTCCAATCGGTATGACGCTGCCGAATGGATCAGTTAGAACTTGAGGCTCTAGTGTAAGTATTCGCATATAAAAACGTCTCGAACGCGTTCACGTAAACGTCACAAGTACCTACTATGAAAAAATTGGCAGCGCCACTTGCGGACCGAAACTGCAACAAACTGAGGCTCTAGTGTAAGTATTCGCATATAAAAACGTCTCGAACGCGTTCACGAAAACGTCATCAAATGGTGATGGGTTGCTAGTCTCATCGCCTATAACATTCCCTCGATGGGCTTTTACCATCTGCGCGTAGAGAAGCAACTGTATATTCTATGTTGTTCTTTGCTCCCAGACCAGGGGCCTGATTTTTGGAAAGCACATGTGTGAAAACACCACTCGAAAGTGGTGAAAAATTGTGCTGAATTTGAGATACGAGTAGCTTAGAAAATACTTAGGGCTCTCATTAATCTTGTGACCTAGTCAAAAATTTGATTAGAGCTGTAGTTTTGAAGATATAAACAGATTTATACCACTTTCGAGTGGTGTTTTCACACATGTGCTTTCCAAAAATCAGGCCCCAGCACGGAAGAAATACTAGACGAAACAAATAATTCAAATTACGCCTGAAATTGTGAAAATATTTTTTCCATGGAAATCGATTAGCTTCTGCGCGAGCGCATACAGACGGTAAGTCAATATTGGCGCTATTACGCTACTTAGTACGTCAGCGCATTGTGTTTTTGATGGCGATTTATGGCGGTAGGCCTCCGTTTACTTCGGCGTATTTTTTTTTTCAAGGAAGGCAAACGAGTACACATACATGGGAGCGGATCAGAATACATAAAGTTTAAAATGTATAATGGGTTAAAATACATAATGGTTCAAAATATATAACGCAATTTTCTGTAAAACTATTAGCTAAATGAACTTTTTTGATATCGTAATCTATAGATTGGTTTAGGTTAGGTTAGGTTTGTTTTATAACAATCCTGTTAATTTGTAACTTTCTGAGAAAATCGCATTATATAACATAAACCATTATGTATTTTAACCCATTATACATTTTAAACTTTATGTATTTTAATACGTACCCCACATACATTTATCCCTCACGTGGTAGACCTATAGGCCACGTTTAGCATGATTGTGGGCGTATAGGTGGAAAGGGCAATCAAAATAGTGATGGGTTGCTACGACATCGTGAGAGTTGCAGGAAACCCGTGAATGCAGGGGGCGAGCTGTCGTTCATTATGATGTGCTAAGGGGGAGGCCTTTGTTCAACAGTGGACGTCTTCGGGCTGATTATGATGATGATTATTCCTGAGTAACACTCCCTTCAGACCCACTATAGCAGTGCTGGGATTAGAGAAATTGAAAAAAAAAATCGACGGAGACCCTCGCGGGGCTCCTATTCCTGGGTGGTGGTAACTAACCTAACCTACCCAATACCCGTAGCATACAGCACTACGGTGGTATGGTTCAGTCCCACCCTACCCCCAGGGGTAGTGCCAAGAGTATGGTGGGTCTTAACCCACGGAGCATTACACGGTCTCATTGTCTAAGGGAAGACCCTAAGGCCCTCCCCCTTTTGGCGCGGGGCGTCTGTGGTGAAACCCTAGTGGCATCCCACTGCGTCCCCATCACACCGGATTGAGGCAACGCCGGAGAGTTTTTGGTTTGGGTATGGGAAGAGTCCCACTAACCCTAGGCATCCCCGTGCCTAGGGCATCCATAAAGGTTTCCTCTCCGTTAAAAAAGGGTCTTACCCTATATTTAAAGCAGCGCGGACAGAGTATTACCTATGGCACTACTACGTTGCACTACAGACCAAAATAAATATCATAAATGGGAGGTTAGGTTTAGGTTATGTTATAACTTCAGCAGGCCCAAAGGGCCAAAGATACCCTAAAGTAGGAGCTCCGCGAAAGCGCAGCTCCGACGACTATGTTAAACTTGATTTTGAAATAGAAAATCTTCGGACAGTAGTGCCAATCAGTAGTGCCACGGGAAATAAAGGGCGCGGACGTTGGTGTTTTTCAATGCAATTTGGAATGTAGGATAGGGTCTTGTAATTAAAAAAAACACCGCGAATGTAAGTCGTATAAATACGTATGTAAATACCCTTTGTTTGACCATTTGTAATTGTAAATCAAAAACTGTTCAAACTAGGCGAGTCTCGTGCGCGCGCGGCGCTATTGTGTTAATTCACTGGCAAAGAATTCAATAGAAAACACGTAAAACATACAAGCCATTGCCTCATGGCGTGGCCATTTTACATACATAAATCACGCGTTTATCCCTTACGGGGCAGACAGGACACAAATAACAAAAAGTAAGGTAACAAGAGCCTCTGATTTAAGTAGAATTTAAGTATTCTACTGTATTTTGTTTTGAAAAAATGACTTTCTGACAAAGTTTCTTGCGGCGCATTCTTCTTGGCAATGATGGTCTTTCCAAATGCGCTGGTAGTTTCAAAAAAGACATGTAAAAGCAAATTTGCATAAATATTAAAATGATTTTGTTTTGATTTCGATTCATGCTAAACGTGGTCTTTAGGTCTTGTTATCTTAGGCTCTGTCTAACCCGTAAGGGATAAATACGTGATTTATGTATGTATGTATGTTTGATTTTGATTCTGAATGGCCACGCTTAGCGTGATTGTAGGCGTATGGGCCAGCCAATGCAAGTCAGGTTTAAACTTCTAAGCGACACTGAACATTAGAATACATACATACATACATAAATCACGTCTTTATCCCTTACGGGGTAGACAGAGCCTAAGATAACAAGACCTAAAGACCACGTTTAGCATGAATGTGAGCGTACGGACGGAAAGGGGAATCTAAATAGTGATGGATTGCTAGTCGCACCGCCTATAACATAATTTCTAGAATTTTCCCCCTATTCCCTCGATGGGATTTTACCCTCTCCGCGGGAAGAGAAGCAGTTGGTACATTCTGTTTTTTCTTTGCTTTCCCAGCGTGGATTTTTTTTCCATGCTGGTTTGGGAGCGAAGAAAAACATAGAATGTTCCAGTCGCTTCTCTTCCCGCGCGGATGGTAAAGCCCATCGAGGGAATGGGCGAAAATCATAGGAATCATGTCATAAACTTATACAATCCTTTATAATTCGATATCATTCTATAAAAATACATTAAATTATCCGAATACACCTCACCGCCCCACGGCACACCACAGCCAATGGGACCACTCCAATTAGTTCCAAGCCACAATAAATGTATTTAACCAAGTTTAAAATAAACAAATTATGTTTGCACAGTTGCTTTTTTATTTTCGTAGCGAGCTAATATAAATGGTGGCAATGTTGTTCTGCTATTTAGTGGACTCAGAGGTAGAAATCTGACCACTAGACTTGGCGACACGAAACATGAAGTTAATATTGGGACTGGCGCTTATAGCGCTGAGTGACGTGAGTGTTCATATTTTATCCCTGTGCCTTTGCCTTCCTCAACCCCAGTGGCGTGGCTTCCACAGAACCCGGTTCCCACTGGCTTGCCTATTTTAAGACAGTGCACGTGCAGAATTAGAGGAAAACGCTAGTACAATTCCCTTCAGCTTGCCTTACTTCACGCCACGCCACTCAACCCTTTGGATAGTAAAACATCTTATCAACGTGACACGTGAAATCATGCTAAACGCGCCCTAGTAAGTCTAGTTACTTTAGGCTCTGTCTACCCTGTAAAGGGTACATAAGTGATTTATATGGAGCGGAACCGTACCCTCAACGGTACGGGGTTACCGGGGGTATGTGGGGCTCTCCCGCGACGGCAGGCATACCCACTAAAAACCACACGGATTCCCTATTCGGTCGTATGTGAGGCGTTACGGCACTCGGTGTCACCGCGACGCCCCACCACCCCGGTATGGGGTTACCTCTTCGCGGCACCTGTGCAAAGCAGGTTTGGGAAATCCCGTCGGGTAGACAGAGCCTAAGGTAACAAGACCTAGCCATCATAATTTTGGATTTAAAATTAAGTGAACCCATACACTCAACATTGACTGTATGGAAACAAGACAAGGCCACGTTTATTTTGATTGTGGGCGTATGGGAAAGGGGAATCAAAATAGTGATGACTGCTAGCCGCCTATAACATGATTCCTACAATTTTCGACCACTCCCTTGATGGGCTTTTACCTCTGCAGGAGAAGATAGGCAGCTGCTACAATCTATGTACAATAAAATAATAAAACTCTTCTTATGTCCAGGTCTACCTAACGGCAGCGTCACCCGATCCGAATCGTAAGTTATTTATTATTAAAAATATATTTTATAAACGTTTACGTTACCGTGTTCTTGGGAGACCGCGACTTGGCAAACGTAGTGTAGGACGCCCTCCGGCCAGGTGGGATGACGATCTGCGAAAGACTGCAGGCAGATGCTGGATGCGTCAAGCTAAAGACAGGGCGCTATGGCGCTCATTAGGGGAGGCCTATGTCCAGCAGTGGACTAATATAGGCTGATGATGATGATGATGATGATGATTTTATAAAGAAACAATCACGTTAAAGGCCACCCTCTGACAGTAGAATATAATCTGGATAGAAGTGATTAAATATGTACGTGTCTATTATCCATTCCAACCCATTTTAGTCTTTGTAAACAAATCAATTTCAAGATGACGCTTAGCGACAAAAATTCGCATAGTAACAAAAGGTCACGTGACAGTTAGTAGCAGGTAGAAAAATTCGGAGACTACCCACCTGCTATGGGTGGTGTAGGGGTATAGCACGCGTCACGGAATGACGAGGATCCGGGTTCGATTCCCGGCCATAGCTTTACTTTTCGGATTATTCTATGTGTTCTAATTTTCACTGACATTTAGAAATTTAATTCAATTTCATCTATATTCCCCTCCCCCCCGTTTTCTCGTGGTACTACTGATATGTCCTATTAGGACCACGAGGGAGACCTATTTCGGTTTGCCCTACTTTATATTTGTATACAAAAACCACCTCCTGTATATTGTTCAGGGTGTATGTATGTTACTAACTTACAAAATAAATTAATTAACCGTTGTTGCCCAGGGTGCACCGACCTAAGCGTTACCCTTCCCCCCCCCCCCGAGCAGCCAAGAGCCTATGTCAGAAGGGAACTGTAACGCTAGAGCTCTCGAGGAGGTTTCCGACGTCGCACCCCGTTATAAAACTAACCTAACCTATACACTGTTCTACAAGATGACCATTTCAAGGCTCTTGAGAAATATATTATGAGTTTAAATAATTGGGAGCCGCTACATAGGCACAGTAGGTCAGAGAAACAGTTCTATCTCGTGGTCTACTAGTAGGACAAATCAGTAGGACCAAGAAATAACGGGGGGAATATAGATGAAATTGATTTGTTTACAAGGGCTTTAAAATGGGTTGGCTGAAAATCAAATTAAATCTTGAATGGATTAATTAGAAGATATTTTCGTTACCTTAAGAGCACGATCGTTAAAAAAATTACGATGAAATTATATCTTTAAAAGACTTACTGTTAAATGAAAATTACCACATTTAAATGTTGCAGGGGTGCCACATGGACTGCATGTTGTTCGCGAGTTCAACGGTAAGTTAAACACAAACTTGAATAACATTATTATTATTATTGACGACCGGATAGCCTAGTGGTTAGTGAACCGGACTATGAAGCTAGAGGTCCCGGGTTCGAATCCCGGTAGGGGCAGACAGTTGTATGATGAATACGAATGTTTGTGCCCGAGTCATGGATGTTGTATGTATTTAATTATGTATTTATCTACATTATATAAGTATGTTTATCCGTTGCCTGGTACCCATAGTACACGCTTTGCTTAGTTTGGGGCTGGGTCAATTGGTGTAATTTGTCCCAAGATATTTATTTTTATTTATTTATTTATTAAATTAAGAATAAGTAAATATGTAAATAAAGAAAACAATCTCATGTCAAAATGCCTTAACATTTAAATGAGTCCTTGCCTCGTGCAGGGGCGCAGGGTGGGACGACCGCGGGGGCCGAGAGAGAATATAGTCGCCGAGAATATATTACTTTATCTTGGGTTCATAATTAATTGCGACAAAATAATTTATTTCGAGTTCAGGCAAACCAGTACAAAGCATTTCACTTTTCAACTAGGAATGTGTACGTCACGGTACTCACATTCCTTTTCAGCAACGGAACCTTCAGGTTCCTTCGGAGCCTCCCAACTCCCCTTGTAGTCCATCCCAAACCACCATGAGCCTGGCATTTCCACTCAATTCAATATTCAATCAAGGGCAGATCCAGGGGGGGGGGGGTCAAAGTTCCAGGACTTAGGTGGACCACTAATTGAACATAATGATTTTATTTATATATTTTGTTACTAGCTGACCCGGCAAACTTTGTTCCGCCTTAAATTTGAAAAATTCCAGTGGTTTGGGCTGTGCTATCCCGCGGGAACTATGCAATTTTCCGGGATAAAAACTATCCTATGTCCTTTCCCGGGACTCAAACTATCTGTATACCAAATTTCAACTAAATCGGCCCAGCGGTTTAAGCGTGAAAAGGTAACAGACAGACAGATAGATAGACAGACAGACAGACAGAGTTACTTTCGCATTTATAATATTAGTAAGGATAATATTAAGTAAGGATAATTCTAGTTATAAGTTCTTGACTTGACCACGACTATGTGACCCCCTCCTGGCGCCAAAGCTGGATCCGCCCTTGTATTCGATTCACTTGATATTCATTCTGTGCCATTGCCCTTACATGCTTTGTATTCTGATTTCCCTATTTTCATTATAAGCAACTTAAATTACTCAGGTTTCAGGTGATGTACTTCTGCCCATCCAGAAGTACTTCAAACTCACCAATTTCAGGCAAAACTTTCTGCCTCCTTTCTCCTATCTTCTCTCCTTAATGGCGGCCGTAAGGCTGGGCCAATGTCAGTGCGGTAAAAATATAATTCAAAAATCTTGTGACAAAATGTCGGCAACGTTGTACGGTAATGGTCAAAGACCCCCTGTCGGTCTCTTAGCCAACGGTCAATGATATCCCTCAGAAACTGCCAGGAAATCATTAGCCGATGCCCAGGGTGCACCGGACCAAGCACTGCTTTTCCCCCCGGACGGATCCAAAAACGAACCGCAGCTCTTGACCACACGTGGAGGTAACCCGACTCGCACCCCCTCCTTTGTTTCATTATTCTTAGTTGATAACTGCGTCGCAGTACCAACATTCAGCCCGAACTGAGCGGGGTTACCACTACAAAAATTTATTAAGATGCGTTTCTACTTACGGTTTTGACGTTCTTGCGACAGTTCGTCTCTTGAAATATAATGGATAACCTTGGATAATGGGTCAAAAAATACATACTTACCTTCATACATAGTTATATCCATCCACACCTAAAAATAGGGATGATTAGTGGGTAAAGAGAAGTAATACGTCTTTGTTAATGGTCTCAGTCCATTCAAATCAATATTTGGACCACGAATTAGATATCATCTTGTACATTTTGATACCAGACGGGCGGCGGCAAGAGGAGCACCGTCGTGTTGAGCATAAAGAGGTGAAGGAGGAAGAAGTAGAAGTACGGGAAGTTAAGGAAGAAAAGAAGGAAGTGAAGAAGGAAGAGTTCTCGGAAGAGTCGAAAAGCTTTTCAGAGCAGAGCTCCAACCAGTTCTCTGAGACTGAAAAGAGTCAGAGGAGTGAGAGGAAGGAGTTCAGAGAACATGAGAGCAAGAGCGAAGAGTTTGGAAACCGCGGGCACGGGCACGAGGAAGGTAAGACGTGTTTTTAATTATTAACTACTGGTGGTAGGACCTTTCTTCCATGCTGTTCTGGGAGCAAAGAAAAAACATAGAGTGCACCAACTGGCTCTCTTCCCGAGCAGATCGTAAAAGCACAATACAAAACAATAAAATATACAATACATCTTTATTGAACACCACATATAACAACCAAAACAGAAAAAAATGTATGCAGAATATTACAAGGTAGCAATAGGCGGGTTAACGCTACAGAGCGATCTCTACCAGGCAACCATAATGGACTGCATAACAGAACAGATCTGAGCAGTTGGTGCAATTTAGAATACATATTAATATACTAAGTACTGAAAATACATAATATATTATAGGTACATGAAACACACATTTATAATAAATGGAGATATAAATAGACACATACACACATACCTAAAAAAGCTACAAGATTCATGCACAAGATGACAGATAGTACTCCTTCAAAATGGGTAAAGATTTAGCGCGAGGAACTCCACATCGAGGGAATGGGGTACAATATTTACCTACTATTTGGTTTCCCCTTCAACAGACAGGTTTGTACAGTGTTGTGTGTGCTGGCAACACACAGCCACAGTAAATAAATAGAGCAGTATGGAAACTAGGCTTATTTCTTTAAATAAATACCTACGCTCCAATAGAGCGTTAGGGTTGTCGATTGAATTTTTGTAAAATTTAAAAGATTTTTGTATTTATTTATTTAGTCAATAAAAAATTACAGCATTACAGTCGAAACCAATGCGCTATAAAATTCAAAAAACATAATAAATGTTATTTAGGCGACGAAACGTTGTGGCTCCGCTGCGTCGTCATCTCCGGTGTTGGGTGTATAGCGCTATCTCAGCTAGTAAGGCCTGTTTTAAAGTAACTATCTATACTTAATTAGGAGTATTAGGATTGGGACCCTTAATTTCCGTAAAAAAGAAACAAACGTTATAAAATACCTAATCGAATACTCGTTTGTAAATAAAATAGGGTATTTAAAAAAATATATATATAGCTTTCTTAAACTATTGGGAAACATGGGCACACTGCGCAAAACGTTCTTGATTGGCATGTTTAAAACGAAAAGATCGCGGACTGTCTGGGCGCACGCAACAGACGGCCGCTCGTCTCAACGCGACACTCGCGACTGACGGCACCGCGAGATCCGCTTAGGGGGCGTGTAGAAGCGCGCGTCTATGTGTGCGTTCGTTTCAACCGTTTTGTTCGTAGTTTCCTTACTGCTACTGTTGAAATACTCCAGACATTTTCAAGATACCGTGTGAGACCAGCAGAAGCTTTTAAATTTATGTTTTATTGCAGGGCCAGGCCACAGGCCACCGTTCGGCCTTCCCGGGGGCCCAGTACATGGTCTCGGGCCCCTTGTTCCCCTGGGACCCAGACCTCACATCCCTCTGGGCCATGGGCCAGTGGTCCTGCCTGGTCTAGGCCTAGGCCTACCCAAAGCCCATGTTCCTGAAATAGGCCTGCCACGCATACCTATCAGGCCTTTACCAGGTGAGGGAGACAATTCGTTTATTTTTTAACGTCTTGTAGTGAAGTAATTGGGAATACTGAGACGCAAGAGAAAGAGCGATGTAATGCGTATGTTCGAGTGAGAAGATAGACACACACACACAAATCACGTCTTCATCCCTTACGGGGTAGACAGAGCCTAAGGTAACAGGTACCTACAGGCAGAGATGCGATTTATTTGAAATACTTCTATTTAAAATGCAAATACAAAATGCAAAATACCTATTTTGTATTTTGCATTTAAATGCCTTTTAGTAAAAACCATTTTGTATTTTATTTGAAATACCTTTCGAGATGTATTTTGCATTTTCATATTCATTTCAAAATGCAAAATACTTTTTGATTAAGTTCAGCCAACATTACCACTCAAACAAAATGAACTAAACGAATGACGCCTGTATTGCCGCACTAGATGCACAATCAACCGAAATAAATGGCCACACAATTCACAAAATGGAGCCATGGCTCTCTTTTCATTAGTCTACTTGCTTTACATTATTTTAAGTGAGTATTATTATTCATTACACATAAACGGATAACTCACGTATAAAAAGTCGAATGATGCTCGACATGTTTCGGACTATTTCGTAGTTCTTCTTCTCGGAGCGCTCGCCCCGGCGGCAGCGAAACGAACACAAAAAAACGGTAAAAATGACGATGAAAACGAGGGTAGTTGTGCGCCGCTGTCAGTTGCGTCGAACAGCCGCGCGAGCAGAGCAGAGCAGAGCGCGCAGTGTTCGTTTCGCTGCCGCCGGGGCTAGCGGTCCAAGAAGAATGACTACGAAATAGTCCGAAACATGTCGAGCATCACTCGACTTTTTATGCGTGAGTTATCCGTTTATGTGTAATGATGATTAAGTTTCACGGTAGTTTCATGTTGAAAGGAGTATTATTATTAATTATTAACGTAACAGAATTAATTGACACGCGTACTGATAAATTTGATCAAAATGTCATGCATAAAAGGTGCCATGTTATTAGACGTTTTTGTTCGGCTCGCCATTGTGTCCCTATTTCTCATGATAAATACCTAAAATAAATAAAAATGTCTGATATTTGATCAAAAGGTATTTTATTTTGAAAAAGTATTTTGAAAATACCTATTTTGCATTTAGCATTTGAAATACAAAACGCAAAACTATTTGGTATTTTGCATTTGAAATAGTAAATCTGAAAAGTATTTTGCATTTTGTATTTAAATGCTTTTTTAAAACCATTTTGTACATCTCTGCCTACAGGCCACATTTAGCAAGATTGCAGGTGTAAAGGTGGAAAAAGGAATCAAAATAGTGATGGGTTGCTAGCCTCATCGCCTATAACATGATTTCTATTATTTCTATTATTATTATTATTATTATTGTATGATTTCTATTATGATCTTCCATGCTGGTCTGGGAGCAAAGAAAAAACATAGAATGTACCAGTTGCTTCTCTACCCGCGCAGATGGTAAAAGCCCATCAAGGGAACGGGCGAAAATAATAGGAATCATGTTATAAGCGATGGGGCTAGCAACCCATCACTATTTTGATTCTATTTTCCACCTATACGCTAAATGTGGCCTGTAGGTACCTGTTACCTTAGGCTCTGTCTACCCCGTAAGGGATAAGGACGTGATTTGTGTGTATGTGTATGTATTATAATCGCCCATTCCCTCGATGGGCTTTTACCATCTGCGCGGGTAGAGAAGAAACTGGTACATTCTATGTTTTTAGATAGACGGGAAATGTTAAAAACGGGACTATTACTAAGACTTCGCTGTTCGTCCGTCCGTCTGTCTGTCTGTCCGGCTGTCACCAGGCTGTATCTCATGTAACACGTTACATGTAGTCTGTCTGTCTCTGTCTATGTATATAACCAATGTAAAATGAGCTCACTCTGCATTATGCTCAGGAGCAGGGCTCTGATAACACTGGATTTTATATTAACTTCACGAATTTGTACGGAACCCTCAGTGCGCTAGTCCGAATCGCACTTGGCCGGTTTTTTATGTTTTATATTAACGTTTCTTCCATTCTGGTCTGGGAGTAAAGAAAAAACATAGAAATTACCAGTTGCTTCTCTTCCCGCGCGGGTAAAAGCCCATCGAGGGAATGGGCGAAAGTCTTAGGAATCATGTTATAGGCGATGCGGCTAGCAACCCATCACTATTTTGATTCCATTTTCCACCTGTACGCCCTTAATCATGCTAAACGTGGCCTTAAGCTTTTGTTACTTTAGACTCTGTCTGCCGCGTAAGGGATAAAGACGTGATATATGTATGTATGTATATTAATGTATATATCTATCTTTCAGTTATTGAAGGCATCAAGGATATTGCGCTTGATCTGACCAGCAAACTCTTTGGATCTCTCGGTAAGTACTTCTATAGATATTTCCTCTTAGTAAGTATACACATAACGGGGACTATCGTTTCGCTCACCAGTTGGCGCCACTGTTGACTAAGGTCCAGAGGTATAGCTGTCAAAGGCGACTTTATAAGATCGGCGCTGAAAAGATTTTAAATGTTGAATCTCATTAAGTTTATTAATTATAAATAACAGTTGTGCAGTTCCGTTATGTTCGAAAAAAAACCGCTTTCAAAGCGTTCACATTCATCGCCAAATAATCTATATTTGCGATAATTTCACGAAGATCACTTTTCAACAGGTAAATGAGAGAAATTATAATTTATATCACGAAGCCCGCCGAAACCAGTGAAAATTGAATAATATTGAACCTCACGCGACACTAGCGCCTCTAGTGGCTAATTCACACGCGGTAGCCGCCATTGCAACTGCCTTAACACGGTACCTCGCTTCTGTGTGAGTGAAAGAGATGCCCTATAGTCTCGTTCACTTGAAAAACGTGGAGAAAACAACTCTAATGTTAACATTGAAAACAATTGAGTACAGTTTGACAACAAAAATAATGCTCCACGATGTACCTGCGCAGTAGATCAATTTTAGTAGCGCGGGAAATTACGATACACCAATGATAAAATTGAATTCTACGCGCGCTAAACTCTGGCGCTGTTATTGGTCGATCGATTTCGTACCAACATGGCGGCCGGGCCGTGCGCCAATGCCGCCATAGATTATTTACACGTTCGGCTACCATCGGAAACTGGTCTGCGCTTCTCTGCGCAAACGAATACTGCCGATGCGCATTATATTTGTTGTCAAACTGTATAACATCATCATGTCATTTGTCATGGCCTCAAGGTTTTGTTACCTTTGGCTCTGTCTACCCCGTAAGGGATAAAGACGTGATATATGTATGTATGTCATCATGTCCTACTGTATATACCAAACAAATAGGTACAGATTTCAAAAGATACGTCGGAGCGAGATCGACCTGATTTACCTATTTTTTACAAGTTATTATTATTATTACAAGCTTTATATTAACTTCCAACGTCTGTATGTATGTATGTTTATCCGGGTCGAATCCTGCGACTCAATTTTGAAGCAGGAGCCCGATTTTTGAAAGCACACCATTCAAAAGTACCACTCGAAAGTGGTATAAATCAGCTTGTATCTCCAAAACTACAGCTCTAATCAAAGTTTTGACTAGTTCACAAGATTAATGAGAGTTGTCTTCTACGCTACACATATTTGAGATTTTTCACCACTCGAGTGGTATTTTCACACATGTGCTTTCAAAAATCGCCTCCCAGATCTCCAACCGATTGAGCTGAACTTATAAGTCAGATGACAATACAATAATCTGGTAGTGGAGTTCTGGTGACCCGGCATCGTCTCCTCAGGAACTCTTCAACGTTGGTCCGATTGACTTGAAATTTGGTACACAATGCAAGTAGAGCAAAAATGTTCTATTGCAAAAACTTTTGATAGCGCCCCCCTTCACTACTTCAAGTATTATGTGCAGAGATCGGACAAATTTGCGTCATTGCTCGCAATAAAGTGGACATGACTCAAAAATTTACCAAATAATTAATTTCTCGAAATAAAATTTGAACTCCCGGAGATAAAAATTTACACCATGCATAAAATTATTAGCAAAATGTTAATTAAAGTGGCAGTTGTTAAGTTTGCCCCATTAACATCAGTGGAGTGCGAGCGGAGTTTTTCAGCACTTAAGTATATTTTTGATGTAAAAAAAAAATAGACTGAGTGCAGAAAATTTGGAAAAAATACTGATTATTTTCTTTAATAAATCTATACTTTAACAAACTTTTGTATTTATTGACTAGGAATTAAAATTTAAGTCAAGTAAGAAATTAATTAAATGATTACATATTTGATTAATTTTGGAGTCATGTCCACATTATTGCGAGCAATGACGCAAATTTGTCCGATCTCTGATTATGTGTCAAAAATTCACCCCCGCCTACCTTACCTCACCCCCTTTCTCGCAAACCAAACGTCATTTTTGGATACTTGTAACTTGATGTAATGTAACGGGGCTGCGGCATAAGTACTTTTGATTTTATAGCTTTAAATATATTTCAGGTGGCGAGGAATGCAGTGAAATTCTTTACGAATTGACTGGATTCAAGGGTAAGTTATTCACGTATATGTATTTTTATCCAGGTAACTTGCTGATAACTAAGTGGGTATTTAACAATTGATTACTAAAACAATGATTGCTTAAATAAATATCAGTTAGGTTTTAAATTTGATGATTATCACTTTATCATTCAGTTAGCAAATAATTACAAAATTATTGACACAAATATAAAAAAAAGCTTTAAAAATAACAAAAATAAAACGTCGCTAAAAATTTAAATAAATTTGTGTAAAGTAAGGTAGGCTTGATTGGCCTTGTCAAAATTCTATGTCAATAATTACGTAATTTACAGACTCTTGTAACATTACTTTCTAAGCACTAAAATCAAATTATTAAAAAAAATCGCCACTTCCTAATACTAGTGATGTGACATCGTAATTTTCGGCGATATTGCACAGAACGTGAATATTGTCGGCAATTTTTCTGGAACAAAATGGAATTAACATAATTAAAAAAAATGGTTTAAACCTTATCGTAATTTTTGAGTCCTAAAAATTCATGTTGAAAACACAATGATAATCTTAGAACATCTTCACTATATTGCACATTGTCAAATTAGAGGTACCTAATACTCAGATTCACTCGCGATCACAGAACAAAAACTAACTACGCAATTTTTATTTTTTTATTTTAATAATTGTAAATGCAGATCCTAAAACGAAAACTACTACTAATTATAAAACAAATCGTCATAAATTATAAATAAAAAAGTTGCCCTAAATCACTGCCCGGTGGTATGGTGCCCAGAAGGCTGGCAGCATTGCCGCGTTGTATGGCAATTATTTGGCTTGTTAAGAGACGCGTAAATGTAAATACATATCTACGACTGCAGAGTTGAGGAACCTGGCGGACTTTACCCTTGACGATAGATAATAGCCTAAGAGCGTAATATTATTAAAATTACAAATATACTCCAGGGCAAAAAACCGAGTCACTTCCAGAGGCCATATTTTTGAAAGCACATCACTCGAAAGTGGTATAAATCAGCTTATATCTCCAAAACTACAGCTCTAATCAAAGTTTTGACTAGTTCACAAGATTAATGAGAGCTGTGATTGGCTTCTATGCTACTCGTATTCCAAATTCAGCACAATTTTTCACCACTTTCGAGTGGTATTTTCACATGTGCTTTCAAAAATCGCGCCCCAGTTTTTACATTAAGTCGTAGATAAAGTATTGTACAATGAAAACAAAATAACTTAGACGTTAGTAATAGTAGTGTTTGTTTGGAATTCCGGTTTAACATTTTACATATGTAATCGGTTGTTTTTAGGTTGTGAGTCATGGCCCTACGGCACGTTAGTTACAAATACCGTTTATTTGATTTACTAATTAACTACCTTCATAGTTTCCATCGCATTAGAACTTAAACCCTACATAGTTACATTCTTCTTCTTTATAATATGGCCCCATCGACCGATGCGATGATTTCGCCAATGTCAAAGTAATAAATATACAGTATTCAAAAATCTTGTGACAAAAATGTCGGCAACGGTAGAACACGGTCAAAACACCCCTCCCCCCGGCTCTTAGCCAACGGATGAATCCCTCAGAATCGGAAAGGAAATCATTAACCGATGCCCAGGGTGCACCGGACCAACTGCTCTTCCCCTCGGACGGATCCAAAAACGAACCGCAGCTCGTGACCACACGCGGAGGTATTGTTTATCTTAGCAAAAATAACGCACTTTATCATTGTCCTGTTTAAAAGTTTTTATTTAGGTTTATTTATTTATAAAATATTTTACACAATAATATAATAATATTATTAGGATAAATGCGATACTCTGTCTAATAGTTTCAGTCTCGGAGGACATAGGATAGTTTGTAACCCGGGTGGTATAGTTCCCGCGGGATACCGACAAGCGAACTCTGCGTAGAAGCGGGCAACATCTATAATTTCATAAAACTGCGCAACATATTTCTATCACTTAGTAAAACAATAAATGACGTTAATTAAAGCAAATTCGCTATATGTTCAAAAACAAATTTGTTTGTACAGTCGTTTTAATTCAATGCTGCCACGTCCTTGCCTCCAGCTATTCAAATAATTGATTAATACGAATTGAGGTAATGAAACTTTTCATAAAAGTAATAAATTGTGGCCGGTTGGTTTTGGAGCACATTGCCTTTGTTTGTGTATAATACACTAGGGTGTAACGCTGTAAATCAACTCGGTGTTTGCTGAGATGACGCTGCGGCTTGTTGCCGGCGTGAGTCGCGTAGGTATTGTGGAAATAATAATGTTTGAAACTTTCAACATGAAACTATCGAGCAGTGGCGTAACTATAACGTCTGGGGCCCGCGGCAAATTCGTCAGATGCTTCTTCCTCAATATAAAGAAGCGCATCAGCGTCCCTTCTGTGCTCTAAACCAAGCAGTTCGGGGTCCCGTAGAGCTAGGGGTCCCTGGCATTTGGCCACCCCTGCCACTCTATAGTTACGCCACTGACCGTGAGACACAAACGCATAACTCGCGTATAAAGGAGCGACCACACCGCGTCACGTTCTCTCACCGTTTCTTCATACATTTTGTTGCGTAAGCGCATCGTCGATATCTTTTACGCACTGGTGTGGCCGGACCTTAAAAGTCGAGTGATGTTTCGGACTAGTTCTTAGTCCTTCTTGGAGCGCTCGCTTGATGTATCAGACATGTCACTTCAGATATTATTTTGTTTATAATTACATTTGTAGAGTTTGACCACAATAGATGGTTTGATTCGCTTGGGCGCTTGGGGTGTTTGTTTCGCTGCCGCCAGGGCGAGCGCTCCAAGAGGAAGGACTACGAACTTTTCCGAAACATGACACGACTGTTGTCCGTCTGTGTAACTATGTTTGAAACGGTTGCATAGGGATCATAGTGATAAATTGGCGGATTGATTTGTATGAATTAAAATGCCAGTTTTAAGCTTGATTAGTAAGCAAATAGATTTAGTTTAGACAACGTTTTAGAATGCTTTGTAAAATAAACAAAAAAGCAATACAATACAATGCAATTTAATAACTCTTTATTGAACATCACGTATAACAACCAAAACAGAAAAAAGATATACCGAATATTACAAGGTAACATAGGCGGCCTTGTCGCTCCAGAGCGATCTCTACCAGGCAACCATAATGGACTGGAGAAAAGAATAGATCTGAGCAGGCGATTACGATTACTTCTTAGATACTAAATCCTTGAAATGGCGTGAACATGATTGGTTAGTTACGTTTTGGAATTGTTAAAACGTGGTAGCACAAGTGTCAACCATTTTTATCGGTAATGTCAGTCATTTTTGTCGTACGTAAACATTGGATGAAAATTAAAAATAGTTAACTTCAGCCTTGTACAATAAACAAAGATGCTATATAATTTAACTCTATTATTTAATTTAAAAAAAGATAATTGGAAACGCCTAAAACAGTGTAGGGGCACGATTTTTTGAAAATACAGCTCGAAAGTGATATAAATCTGATTACATCTTCAAAACTACAGCTCTAATCAAAATTTTGACTAGTTCACAAGATTAATGAGAGCCGTGAGTATTTTCTAAGCTACACGTAGTTAAAATCCAGCACAATTTTTCGCCACTTTCGAGTGGTATTTTCACACGTGTGCTTTCAAAAATCGGCCCCAGGTACGTTTATGGAAGCTTTTGGTTCTAACAGGTAACAAGTTTTTAAAAGATGTTCTCTAGTGTAAGTTTGCGCATATAAAAACGTCTCGAACGCGTTCACGCAAACATCTCAATTGCTATGGAAAAATTGGCAGCGCCACTAGCGGCTTGAAACGGCAACAAACTTCTCATAGTATTTGACATTTTAACGCAAACGCTTTCGAGACGTACTTTGTGACCGAAAAATTTACACTAAGCGTACTGGAGAACCTCTAAAATATTACATCTAAGTATATCCAGTATTAAGCCATATTTTAGTCTTACTTGAAATGTTTTTTTCAGAGGTTGAACTAGCTGTCAGCTATGTCGAGAGAATCACCAGAATTACTGGTAAGTACCATCAAACAAATTCCTAACCCACCGTGGAACCCTCTCACTGTAAATGTCGTGTGACGTTACTTTGAATTGTCAAGGAAAATTGTGTGACGTTTACTGTGAGAACGTAAACTACGTTCTACGGTGGGTCAGAAAATCGAATGGTTTATAATAAATTCCCAGTTAAGTTTGTGACATTTTCAAATTAATGTTTTTTTATTTTTATATTGTAAAAATTACTTAAGTATATCCTATTATAACCTGACATAGGTAGTTAACTAATAAACGTTTTTACAAATATCATTCTACGTTTAAACCTCAATGCTTTTTTTGTTTCAAATCCAACTGCAATTTGAAAAATACGTGGCAAAAAATGGACACCTGCTACAATTTATTCTGCTTTCAGAGCGTAAACTGGCGATTGACTTCATTAAACGTGCCAAGGGCTCCAGGGAGTGGAGATACGTCATCTCTTTCATGAAGCAGCTGGAAGGCACTGCCAGTAAGTAAACATAACATATACCGTCACGCCTCTTACCCATAAGGGTAGGCAGAGACTACTCTGTTCCACTTGCTACGATCCTGACATACTCTTTCGCTTCATCCACATTCATCAATCTCTTCATACAAGCCCGTCGGTTTTGGCTAGTTCCAATCCTGAACTTTTTTAAAAACGTCTCCTATTTGGTCCCAGAACGTCCGTCTAGTAAATAAAATGACTATTAAAAATGATATACTATAAACTGCTATTTCTACATAATAGATACTAATCATAATTTTTATTGTAATTTTTTATTCGGTTTGCAGATATTGAGGTAATCGTCGACCTTATGAGAGAGCTGACAAACGAAACAGGTTAGTGTAAAATCTGCATTATACTTGTGCATTGTGCTTGTGGCCTATGCCATGAGGCACGCCGAATTACGCGACAATTTAATAATAAAAAAACAACAACAATACTTACTGAAATTGCAGCGAATTCGGAATAAAAAGACTATATTATATTATTATTACTTGTTTAATAATAAAACGAACTGGAATACCTTTCCACCGATTTAACCGTAAAAGGAAACATAAAAAATCAAGAAGTCAAAATTCTTGATTCATTTGATAGTACATACAAAAACAGTGCCTTCTCGTCCCTGGTATAATAGATGTTCTACGGGAGTTTGTAATTGTGTCGTACAGACACATCATTCAAACAAATGACGCTTGGTGACAAAAAATCGCATAGTAACAGCTAGTAACAGATAGAAAAATTCGAAAGCTTACCCACCTGCTATGGGTGGTGTAGGGGTATAGCACGCGTCACGGAATGACGAGGATCCGGGTTCAATTCCCGGCCATAGCTTTTTCCAAAATTTCCGAGTGACATAAATAAAACAAACTAAGACACAAATTTAATCGTTTCTTATTTTGGTCTACGTAGTGTCTAATGGTGTGCTTGCATTAATACCCGGTAATTTTGAAACCACTGCCAATATACCACAGAAAATTTGCACCAATATCGTCAATATTGTCGGGGACGGCACATCACTATTGCATCACCGATGTCACAGATTTAATTTCTAATTATATAAATAGCAACGAATTTGGACGTAAAAATACAGTGAGTGTCAAACATAGTGTTAGTAACTTAAATCGACATATATATCGGGGAGGGTACCTAAAAGGCTGGCAACGTTAAATAATCAACCATTTGAATTTAACACATTCACTGCAACCGACGCGTATTTGCGTTTTTTGACTTTCGCCTAGTACTGTCATAATTTTACTGGCATTTGAACGCACATGCGCGTCTGTGGTACCTGAAGGAGTCAATGCGTTAATCGTTTCGTTAATGTTTCCAGATGTATGGAAGGCATACACCATCCTAGAGAGGCTGACGGGGCACGGCGACTTTGACGCCATCTATGAGATTCTGGAGAAGATATCCGGCGGGAAGAGTAAGTATCATTTAAAGAAAAAAAAATAGTGTAACTAGCACGCATCACGGGTTCAATTCCCGGCTATAGCTACGCTGTTCGGATATTTACATGTGTCATAGCACATGTTGATTACCTTGGGACTGGATCAATTGGTGTAAATCAGAGGTTCCCGAACTCTTTTGTTCCATAGACCACTTTCAAAAATTTGCTGGATCCGGTGGACTCCCTGCAGCTACCAATTTCTAAATATCAAAAAATGTGAAGATTAGCTTTATCTATGGAAACTTGCGTTGTTGATGAGTTTCAACGAAAAATTAACAGTTTTCGAAAGAATAATGTTAGAACTGATTGCTTGATAGGGTTAATTATTTGAAAATAAAGTCGACTAAACAAATTTTCAATTAAATTTTAGTTCTTCACTATCGAGCAAATTAATTTTCACGCACCCCCACTTACGATTGTGGACCCCCATTTTGGGTCACGCCCAACGTAGACCCCCGTCGAGTCTTCCGTGGACCCCTGGGGGTCCACTTGGACCACTTTGGGAATTAATGGTGTAAATTGTATCGTGGTGTTTATTTTCTTTCAGATTCTCACGAAATCGCTGACTTCTTCAGACACGTCGCCCACACCAATGGTAAATATAATTCCCATAGTTTCAATACATCTTTAATTTATAACTTTAACCTTTTCGACGGCAACGACACAACAGCACCACAGGTTCAACGCCAACGACCTATATATACCGTTATTATTACTTCAATGCAAAAGCAACCTTCGTTCAATTGGGTTTAGGTTCAACTTAAGGCTTGCAATAAAGAAGTCTGGCGTATGGGTGACGTCTCTTGTATTTGACGTGACGGCGAAAAGGTTAAAATTCCAAAAGCGCGTCAAATTTTTAAATAGCTCTAGTTCCATGTACAAGCTCTTTGTCAGAAATGTGAAAGCTGCGAAGAAATTTGCGCCGACATAAAATCTTTACTCTGTGTCGGTTCTTACAGCTTTTAACACATTCAATGCCGACAACGCACATTATGCAGTTGCGTGTACTCGTCCAGGGCTACAGACACAATTTAGCAGTCATTCGAACGCATATGTGCGTTTTCGGCATTTGAAGACGTCCCGCGTATGATAGCTGGCAGTGAAAGAGTATATTAATGTGTAATGTGAGCAATTCTCAAATAAATAAACTCATTTCATTTCATTACTCTCTTCTAATTTTTAAACTTTGTTTTCAGGTGTGGAGGGTGTCCGGATCCAAGTGGAAAAGATGACAGGAGGCATTGGCCCAGCCGAATTCCCCAAGGTGTTCCAAGTGCTTCTGCCTGAAATTGGTAATTATCTTCACATTTTTTTAGATTCCATACGTCAAAAGGAAAACACAGAACCCTAGGGTCAATCAAGCCCGTAAATAAGACCCGTTTTCTCAGGAATGCGTTGAAATTGATATCAAATACTGAGATCTGCGGTCTCTTGAAGCTGTGAAAAAATTAACCCTTTAAGCCAGCTTAATCGAAAGAATAGTCATTAGAAAAGGTAGGTGGTACTTCTAGAAAGATAAAATTTGGTATGAAGGTAGCTCTTTTAGCACACCTACTGAAATTAATCTACAAATTGATGTCTGTCTATGTAAGTAACCAGTAAACAATTACCTGACACTGCCTACATTTTGCTTAAAACCAGGGCTCTGTTAACACTGAATTTTATAATCATGCCGAATTTGTTTGAAGCACTAGGTTACGTGAGTCCGACTCGTTCTTGGCTGATTTTTTTATTTACAAACTTTTTAGTAACTTGTTGCGAATGTCCAAAATTCCTGACTTTTCATGAAAATTCGTGCTGTCCGAAGCACAGATTTCGACATTAAACATTTTGAAATGTTATTTATCTGCTTTTGACTTGATTGTTTAGTTAACTAGTTTTTTAAAACCTCTTTTCTATTTCAGATCTTAAGGGCGCCCTGAACCTTCTTATCTCAGTAACCAGAACTGGCGGTAAGACCTCTACAATCTATGTTATTTATTCATAATACTTTTTAACTTTCTTTAACCTTTTCAACGCCAACGACCTATATATACGTCCATTACTTCAATACTAAAGCAACCTTCATTCAATTGGGTTTAGGTTCAACTTAAGGCATCGCAATAAAGAAGTCTGGCGTGTGGGTGGACGTCTCTCGTATTAGACGTGGCGGTGAAAAGGTTAAAGATACGAAAAATCTTTGGAATCATGTCGTAGGCTATGTGACTAGCAACCCGCCAGAATCTATTTTATGTGATTTGTGTTTTTAATTGTATTTTCTAGATCTCGGAGAGGGAATTCTCGAATTGAACCGCATCCTGGGTAAAAAGAAGTTCTCAGAGAGTATCATCGTCATCAAGAGAATAACCGGACAGCGACGTAAGTTTTTACATTTATTATTATATATAGGGGCAAACAAGCAGACGGGTCACCTGATAGAAAGTGATCACCATCACCCAGGGACACCTGCAAGACGTGGGAAATCACAGGTGCGGTGCTGCCCCTTTCAGGAGCAGGCAGGCTCACACTTTAAAGATCTCTAAGTTGTAACGCTCGGAGAATGTTGCAGCAGGAAGTCCAGTGCAATAGTATTTAGAAAGTCCTCGGGTCAAAGTGCAAAACTCGAAGTACGAGCCCGGGTTTGAAGCGGCGAGCTTTCATTTGAGAGGCCATACGTCAAACCACTGGGCTACCTCTGCTTCTCGAATACTTAGATAAGACCGTGAATTTCAACGTTTTTTTTATTATTTCAGAATTCAAATATGCCCTGGAAGAGCTGACTCATGAAGCCAACAAACTCAGTACGTATTTATTTTAAAATATCCAGTTAGCCATTACATAAGCAAATTAGATCCCAACAAAAAAGTATAAAGTGTTGAAAATATAAGTTACTTGCCTTCCGTCCGCAGCTTCGCCCACGATAAATTAATTTTCCCGTAGGAATAGATTTTCCCGCGGTAAAAAGTAGCCTATGTCACTCAGTGATAATGTAGTTTTCTAACGGAGCCTATTCAATGCAAACAAACAATCAAATTTTTCCTCTTTATATTATTAGTATAGATTATTGCCATGGCTTATATGCTAAGAGGCATAAAATTTGCCCCAGTTTACATAAAAAATTACTAATAATTGCGTACATACGACGGCCAAATTTTTTGCCGCCGAGTATACCTAACTATATCATAATTTCCATTAATTGCTTTAAACTCTTCAGTTTCTTCACATAAATCAGGTTAACTGTAATAGATCCATTTTAACCTTTTCGACGCCTTAGCACCGCAGGTTCAACGGCAACGACCTGTATATCCGTCCATTACTTCAATGCAAAAGCTACCTTCGTTCAGTTGGGTTTAGGTTCAACTTAAGGCATCGCAATAAAGAAGTCTGGCGTATGGGTGACGTCTCTTGTATTTGACGTGACGGTGAAAAGGTTAAGGGATAAGTTCGCCTTTGTGCTCAGTACTTTTTATCTATAGCTCTATTTTTTACCATTGCAGAGATAATTCTGTTTGTATTATAAAGATGTCAGATTGACCTGAAATTTTACTTGTGTTTAGATATTGGATGTTTATTCTGTTTTTTTTTTCGAAAGGTCTCCGTGTGGTGATCGAGACTCTGTACAAGATCACAGGGTGCCGCGTGATTGAAGAAGTCCAGACTGTATTCTACAGGGTGTTCAAGATTGACAGTAAGTTCATTATATTCTAGGATAAAACAGTGATCCATTAGTCATTTTTATCGCGAACTGCCACGGACGCGTATACGCGTTGTCAAGACTTCAAAAGTTTTTAAAGTATTTTGAACGCACATGTGCGTTTGACGATAACCAGCAGGGAATGCGTTATGGTTTGATTTGTGTTTGTTATGTTGTATGTTACATAAATGAGAAAATTCTTCCATGCTGGTCTGGGAGTAAAGAAAAAACATAGAACGTACCAGTTGCTTCTCTTCCCGCGCAGATGGTAAAAGCCGAGGGAATGGGCGAGTCTTAGGAATCACGTTACAGGCGATGCGGCTAGCAACACATCACTATTTTGATTAATCTTCCCAGCTGTACGCTCTTAATCATGCTAAACGTGGCCTTAAAGTTTGGTTACCTTACGCTCTGTCCCGTAAGGGATAAAGACGTGATTTGTGTTTGTATTATCCCGCAAATTTTTCAAATTATTTTCCCAGACGCGGTCTAGTTAACGTAATAGAAAAACATCCATATTGCCTATCGTCATATCGTATTTTCTTACAGATTGCGTCACGGTTATCAAGAGGATCAACAAGATCTCCAAGAGTCGCGACGCTCTCACCTTCCTCGAGTCATTGCTGGAAGTCACGCAGAGCAAAGTCATCGATGACGCCAGCACGGCCCTGAAGAAGCTCACCACCAAGAACCGTAAGTATTAGACAAACACTTCGTCGTCTTCTGCCTGTATACGTCCTACTGGCACTGACTTCCAAAAATTACAATTAGCATGTCGTTCTTGGTGTCGACTGAATAATATACTGTCATATAACCATAACTACTACCACTAGCAGAGACTTAATACATCTCTACTATAGACTAATATAATTTAAGGCTCAGGGACCTTATCGCTTTTATAAATGTATTTAATTTGAGTAGAATTTAAGTATTCTTACTGTATTTTATTTTGAAAAAATGACTTTCTGCCAAGTTTCTTGCGGCGCATTCTTCTTGGTAATGATGGTCTTTCCGAATGCGCTGGTAGTTTCAAAAAGACTTGTAAAAGAGCCCTTGGCGGCCAATTTGCGAAACAAAAAAAAATAATTTTGTTTTTTTTTTAACAACCTGTACCTTATTCATGAAAGTATTCTAGCAAATAAACTATTCATGTCAATACTTTTGCTATCATCTTTACAAATACCGATGACGAATAAACATTCATTTAATTTCTGAGTTAAAAAATTATACACATCATGGCTGAGTGTCTTTTACAACTGTTTCAGTTTCCGCCTTGGAGATCCTGGAGAACATCCGTTCGAAGTCAGGACATGACGACATCATCGACTTCTTCAGAAGGCTCATCGAGCACACTGGCACTAAATGTAAGTGTTAATACAAATATGTTGCGAGGGAGGCGTTGGTTGCAGCAGCCAATCTGAATATGTACGACACGGGGATGTTTCTAGATATCTTAGCCCGACCGGCGTCAGACGTCGCGCTGATGCTGTTCAGAGGCTGATGTGATCACCGATATGAGCTAGTCTAATATATTGATCCACTCTTTTAATTCGTATATGTTTAATATGTACGAAACCCGTTCAAAAAATACAAATATAGAATGACAACATATATGTATATTCTGTTTTGAAAAAAAAACTTTCTGCCTATTTTCTGCGTGAATTCTTTCCGGTTCTTTTCCGGAAGCGCTAGTAACAAAAATGCCATGTAAAAGAGCCCTTTGCGATTCGCAAAAAGAACTTTTGGTTTTGATTTTAACGAACAAAAAATTTTTACCTTGCTACTCCGCTACTCACGTGCAAGATAACCAAGCTTGTGTGAAATATATATGTTTTTCATGCAAACCCTCCCTCCACTGCTGCCAATAAAACACATATAAATCCCACAAACTTAATTATCCCTTACACCACACAAACACTGACGCGTTTCGATCCCTCTACGGGATCATTATCAAAGTTTAATGAACACAACTGTTACACATGCAAACCAACGTCGTACTGATCCGAAACCGTATTTATAAGCATAATGTACCTTCATTCATATTTTTTCCCAAACTACCCTATTATTTATGATTTTTAATATACACTAACAACTACCTTCAAAAAATTTCCCGACTACAGTAAAAACAAATAGGGTTATGTTTTTTACAAAAATATTTTTTATTCGTCAAAATGAACACGCAATAAAGGCGATGAACCCAAGTTCACCTGATCATTAATTATCGGACCGCTATTATTGTACCTAATTATCTCCAACTGCTCCAATATATCTAACCGTAAACCCTTCTCACAAAAGTGCAAAATATCGAAAGACGCTGAATCCGGCAACGAATGATTTTCTTCTAATAAATGTCTAGCAAAATTAGACTTATCTGGGTGATTAAGCCTATACGAGGCAGTATGTTCCTTATATCTAGTAATGAAACTGCGACCCGTCTGCCCCAGACCAAATTTACCAGAAAAAATAACAAAATGGCTCCAAAAATGTCCAGAGAGGCATATTACGAAGTCACTAAGTGTGCACGACTGGCACAGGTGACCGATCTCGCGAGACTGCGCCTAAACTTCAGCGCGTCTCGAATCGTCACACTACCTGTACTACTTTATAAAATACAATACAATTTTCTTCATTTTGGGTCTTCAATGGTCTGGTAAAAAACTGGAGTAAAAAAAAAACAGAATGCACCAGTTGCTGCTATTTCCGCGCAGTAGTAAAAGCCCATTGAGGGAATGGGCGAAAATCTTAGGAATCACGTTATAGGCGATGGCTAGCAACCCATCACTATTTTGATTCCCGTTGCCCACTATCATGCTAAAAGTGGCCTTAAGGTTTTGTTACCTTAGGCTCCGTCTACCCTGTAAGGGTTAAAGACGTGATATATGTACCTATTGTACCAATGCCACTCGCACGTGTATAAATTTGAAAATATTTTGTGACGTGCCTATTTCTTTTTTCAGCGATCCAGGAAGCATGGGAGGTCATCATAACATATATCACCATCACAGGTATTTATTATTTAACATATATACATATAAACCTTCCTCTTGAATCACTCTGTCTACTAAAAAACCGCATCAAAATCCGTTGCGTAGTTTTAAAGATCTAAGCATACATAGGAACAGACAGCGGAGAGCGACATTGTTTTATAGTTTTTTTTTTGTACTGATATTATATTATGTAATAGCTTCTGCCCGCGACTTCGTCCGCGTAGAATTAGCAATTGACATGTTTTTATTTCCGGAATAAAAAGTAGCCGGTGATTTTTTCAACTTTTTTTGGGCCAATTTTGCCGCCCAAAGCTTCAGCTTCTTCAGCTTCTACGGTAAATCCGGCCCTGGATGTAATCTTGTTCTTCCCGCAGACATCTTCGAGTTCTTCGAGATCATCTACCGCTTCACGCGCGTCCAGATCATAACGTTCATCGAGACCCTCATCCACGTGACCAGTTCCAGCAGCTTCACGCAGGCCATCTCCAAGATGAACCGGCTCACGGGCGAGAAGAGTAAGTTAACCTTTTCAGCGGCAACGACCTATATAAACGTCCATTACTTCGATGCAAAAGCAGCCTTCGTTCAATTGGGTTTAGGTTCAATTTGAGGCATAGGAATAAAGACGTCTGGCGTATGGGTGACGTTTCTTGTATTTGACGTGGCGCCGAAAAGGTTAATGTTATGAGTATGTCACATCACTAGTAAGTAGGTCACATCACTTGTCGATACGTTGGCGGGCTGTCAAGATAACGCTAGAGCCAATGTGTCTGAGTCTTGTGATGATAATGTAAACTTTAACCGATCTAATAAACCCTTAATTAAACTCCAGTATTATTATTGATTATAATGCACAGACTCAAACACTTAACGTCATCGTTCTCAACTGGAAGACGTCTCAACGTTTATTTGGGCCACAAACAATCAGTGGCGTCAAGTATATCAGAAGGCAAGCCGAAGCGAATTCAACTAGCCTTTTCCTCTAATTCTGCACAATGCCCAACTGCCTTAACCTTTTCGACGCCAACGACACATATTGGCACCGCAGGTTCAACGCCAACGACCTATATATACGTCCATTACTTCAATGCAAAAGCGACCTTCATTCAATTGGCTTTAGGTTCAACTTGAGGCATCTTAATAAAGAAGTCTGGCGTATGGGTGACGTTTCTTGTATTTGACGCTCGCTAATCCTGCCGCTAAGTAGCAGTGCTTGCACTGCTGTGTTCCGGTGTGGAGAGTAAGACAGCCGGGGAAATTACGGGCACAAGAGGCATTGCATCTTAGTCCTCTAGGTTGGCAACGCATCTGCAATCCCTCCGGGGTTGCGGGTGTCTATGGGCAGTGGTGATCACTTACCATCAGGTGTCTCACTTGCTCGTTTGCCTTCCTATTCATATAAATGTGTAGCAAATTTATAAATAAATAAAAAAAAAAAAAAAAAAAAAAAAAAACGTGGCGGGGAAAAGGTTAAAATAGGCAAGCAGGTGGGAATCGAGTTATAAGGACGCCACGCCAATGCTAACAATACAATTTTAATGAACAATTCTTTCACGCCGATGGGGAAATAAAGATTCTGTTCATGATTACATCTCGAGAACCTTTTGCATTATTTTTGTTTTTTTTTTTTTTTTTTCGTTTGGAGAATATTTATATGGTTTATTGAAAAAGAAAAGGAAAACAATAAAAAAACAGTCAAAACTTAAACCTAGCTAAAACTATTATTAAATTAAAGATAAAAAAATTCTCCCAAGTCGCCGCCAATGGGGAGGGTGCCCAGAAGGCTGGCAGCATTGCCACGTTGTATGGCAATGCTTATTCGCTGAGCGGAATATTGGCCAGCCCTCTGGTCACGGGAGGCCTCTATGTTTTTTTTTAAATATAATTCTGTTTTATCTTTTCAGACTTCATCAGGACACTGACAATAATTTACGAGATTGTTGAAATCGGTAAATACCTTCTTCATGTAGATATTTTAGTTTTATTTTCTTTTTGATTTAAACGGAAACTAAACACTGTTTTATTTTTCAGATATTGTCAAATTCTTTGAAGTAATTATCACGATCAGCAAAAAGTTCGGTAAGTCGAAAAATAGAAAATATTTTTTTTTAAACATTTTTTTTAAACAAAGCACTGATTTATACGTGCAATTGCTGCATACCTTGTCAACTCTTCTCGTTTTATGCGTAAGGTTTTAATTAACGCAAATTTTAATAGTTAAAAAAATGTTTGTCTGGATTAAATTTTAATTATTCTCGTATCTTTACAGATTTTGAGGAGGTGATTACTATCATTGAAGAATACACGTATACTTCGGGTAAGTAGAAAATTAATCCAAAAAGATTATTAAATACTTAACATATTTTTTTGTAATATATAGATAGTATGTCTTTTAAAACAAGGCTTGGTTTTTTCAGTTTTCAAAAAATTCTTCAAAGCTTGCTGGACAAATACGAGAAAAAATACATACGTCAATAAACTAAATGTAACGTTTCTATTTGTTTTATTTTCCAGATTTCATTGATGCTATCAAGGAAATTCGCGAGTGTACAGGCGAGACGGGTACGTACACACACGAATTAGCATATTTAAATCAAATAACATCGGATCTATCATCTATACCATAACACTATCTGTAAATATGTTTTCATCACACTTGCTCGTAAACAGTATCAAAACCATACAGGTTAACTAGGCCGCAACGCCCCATATAAAACCCTCGGGCTTTTTTCATGCCATGAAACCCTAGGGCGGTAAGTAACGCCCGCGCCCGCTACCCCGCAGCGCGCAGCAGCCCACCACTGCCTCGACAACACCCCCCCCCCCCCCCGGCGTCGGCGAGCCGCCCCCCGCGGCCCCCGCCGGGGCAAACAGCGCGTCTCCGGCACGCGGTTTTTCTGCCCCATAATTTTATTTATTTACTCGCAAATATGATGTTCCGTATATTTGACAACTTGTTTGTATAGTGTTTTCCACTGGCGTTCGTGTCGCCACAGTGTATGTGTATTTTATATGTTTAGTATTTAATTTTATCTGGGTCCTACTGAAAAGCAGCGTAGCGGCTTGCCGCAACATTATGCTGAGTGGGGCCCATTTTACACCATATCGGTACTATTCCCAAGTATATTGTATTTCTTCCTGTTATATATATATCTATCGAATGTGTGTAAATAAATCTCTCTCTCTCTCTCTCTCTCTCTCTCTCTCTGATAAAAACATTGTATGTTTCACGAGCGGTGCTGGAATTACGAACCTCGTCTCAAAAAGCCCTCCGTCCTCGGTTGTTATTCTGTACTTACCGCCCTTAATACACAATGTACTAAAAACAAAATTTATAAAACTCTTTTTTCCTCTCAGATATTATCAAGGGCATTGAACACATAAAACAAAACAAGCCCAGCAAGAAAACGACGACCACAACAACTACAACCACGACAACCACGACCACCACTGAGGCCCCTACAACTACAACCACTACAACCACTGAGGCCCCTACAACTACAACCACTACAACCACTGAGGCCCCTACAACTACAACCACTACAACAACTGAGGCCCCTACAACTACTGAGACTCCTACGACCACTACGGAGGAGCCAACAACGACCACCACGGAGGAGCCAACGACAACCACCACGGAAGAGCCAACGACAACCACTACAACCACTGAAGAACCGACCACCACTACTGAGGCTCCTACAACTACTACAACTACTGAGACTCCTACGACCACTACTGAGGAGCCAACAACAACCACCACGGAAGAGCCAACGACAACCACTACAACCACTGAAGAACCGACCACCACTACTGAGGCTCCTACAACTACTACTACTGAGCAACCAACTACAACAACAACGGAGGCGCCAGAGAAACCAGAGCAGCCAGAACAGCCAGGTGGACCAGAGAAACCAGACCAGCCAGGTGGACCAGAGAAACCAGGCCAGCCAGGTGGACCAGAGAAACCAGGCCAGCCAGGTGGACCAGAGAAACCAGGCCAGCCAGGTGGACCAGAGAAACCAGACCAGCCAGGTGGACCAGAGAAACCAGGCCAGCCAGGTGGACCAGAGAAACCAGGCCAGCCAGGTGGACCAGAGAAACCAGGCCAGCCAGGTGGACCAGAGAAACCAGGTCAGCCAGGTGGACCAGAGAAACCAGACCAGCCAGGTGGACCAGAGAAACCCGTCCAGCCAGGACAGCCAGGTGGACCAGAGAAACCAGATCAGCCAGGTGGACCAGAGAAACCAGGCCAGCCAGGTGGACCAGAGAAACCAGACCAGCCAGGTGGACCAGAGAAACCAGGCCAGCCAGGTGGACCAGAGAAACCAGACCAGCCAGGTGGACCAGAGAAACCAGACCAGCCAGACCAGCCAGGTGGACCAGAGAAACCAGACCAGCCAGGTGGACCAGAGAAACCAGGCCAGCCAGGTGGACCAGAGAAACCAGGTCAGCCAGGTGGACCAGAGAAACCAGACCAGCCAGGTGGACCAGAGAAACCAGGTCAGCCAGGTGGACCAGAGAAACCAGACCAGCCAGGTGGACCAGAGAAACCCGTCCAGCCAGGACAGCCAGGTGGACCAGAGAAACCAGACCAGCCAGGTGGACCAGATAAACCAGGCCAGCCAGGACAGCCAGGTGGACCAGAGAAACCAGACCAGCCAGGTGGACCAGAGAAACCAGACCAGCCAGGTGGACCAGAGAAACCAGGCCAGCCAGGTGGACCAGAGAAACCAGGCCAGCCAGGTGGACCAGAGAAACCAGACCAGCCAGGTGGACCAGAGAAACCAGGCCAGCCAGGTGGACCAGAGAAACCAGACCAGCCAGGTGGACCAGAGAAACCAGACCAGCCAGACCAGCCAGGTGGACCAGAGAAACCAGTCCAGCCAGGACAGCCAGGTGGACCAGAGAAACCAGACCAGCCAGGTGGACCAGAGAAACCAGTCCAGCCAGGACAGCCAGGTGGACCAGAGAAACCAGACCAGCCAGGTGGACCAGAGAAACCAGTCCAGCCAGGACAGCCAGGTGGACCAGAGAAACCAGACCAGCCAGGTGGACCAGAGAAACCAGTCCAGCCAGGACAGCCAGGTGGACCAGAGAAACCAGGCCAGCCAGGTGGACCAGAGAAACCAGACCAGCCAGGTGGACCAGAGAAACCAGACCAGCCAGGTGGACCAGAGAAACCAGGCCAGCCAGGTGGACCAGAGAAACCAGACCAGCCAGGTGGACCAGAGAAACCAGACCAGCCAGGTGGACAAGAGAAACCAGACCAGCCAGGACAGCCAGGTGGATCAGAGAAACCAGGCCAGCCAGGTGGACCAGAGAAACCAGACCAGCCAGGTGGACCAGAGAAACCAGACCAGCCAGGTGGACCAGAGAAACCAGTCCAGCCAGGACAGCCAGGTGGACCAGAGAAACCAGACCAGCCAGGTGGACCAGAGAAACCAGTCCAGCCAGGACAGCCAGGTGGACCAGAGAAACCAGACCAGCCAGGTGGACCAGAGAAACCAGTCCAGCCAGGACAGCCAGGTGGACCAGAGAAACCAGGCCAGCCAGGTGGACCAGAGAAACCAGACCAGCCAGGTGGACCAGAGAAACCAGACCAGCCAGGTGGACCAGAGAAACCAGGCCAGCCAGGTGGACCAGAGAAACCAGACCAGCCAGGTGGACCAGAGAAACCAGACCAGCCAGGTGGACCAGAGAAACCAGACCAGCCAGGACAGCCAGGTGGATCAGAGAAACCAGGCCAGCCAGGTGGACCAGAGAAACCAGACCAGCCAGGTGGACCAGAGAAACCAGACCAGCCAGGTGGACCAGAGAAACCAGACCAGCCAGGTGGACCAGAGAAACCAGGCCAGCCAGGTGGACCAGAGAAACCAGACCAGCCAGGTGGACCAGAGAAACCAGGCCAGCCAGGTGGACCAGAGAAACCAGGCCAGCCAGGTGGACCAGAGAAACCAGACCAGCCAGGTGGACCAGAGAAACCAGTCCAGCCAGGACAGCCAGGTATATAATATTTATTTTATTAACTTAAAGATAACACTTTTTCTGATGCTCATGTCATTTCATGTTAGAGCTAGATTCTGAGGAGTAAAGAAAATCAACAAAATTTTGCAATTTTTCAATGTTTTCGTTGTTATTCGTGATGAGAAAGTCAATTGATTTTCAAATTGTATGTTGTTCAAATTACATCGGATTCTTTGTTTTTTAACATTTAATTATTTTCATAAGTCGTTATCGTTTAGGAGCAGTAGGGAATGCAAGCCAAAAAAACCCCATTCGGTTGAATTTTATATTTAAATATCGAACTTTTGCTGATACCTAAACGACCTATGTTACAAATGTAGTGTAAGAGTCCATAATTCATTTCTTTTTTTGGTCTCCGCCATTAAAGAGGAGAAGGCTTCAGAAAGTACCTAATTTACGACATTTGAAGGCGCTGGGCGATTAGGGGAATGTTTTCGTATCTTGTTTTAAGTCCAGCTGAATGAATTAATTTGTGCTGATTTATTTATTTTGTTTTAATTATTGTAGCATTTTTAAATTGTAATAGGCTTGAATGAGTGTAAAATCTCTGCCTTACTGTTGAGAAAACCAGAACAGTACGACCAGGAGTGTGTTTACATGACTACTGAAGTCTGTTCAAACGGGATGAAACGGCGCTGAGCTAGGGGCAGCTTTTAGTAATAATATTATTACAATAATTTTAGTGCAACCACAAAAGCCAGAACAGCCTGAAGAAACCGTCACGGAAGACACAGAAGAGACGGACGAAGAAACTGAAGAAGAAAGTGAGACCCGAATCAAGAAAAAGAAAAAAATAGAGGTAGAAATTGACGAGGATTACGAAGATGATAAGTTTGGTAAACATCATAAACGAACACACCATCCACGGAAGCCAGGAAAACCAGGAAAACCTGATAGTCAAACAAAACCAGAACACCCACAACAGCCGGGAGGACCTCAAAAACCAAGTCAACCAGGCCAGCCACAGCAGCCAGGACAACCACAACACCCAGGACAGCCACAGCAGCCAGGACAACCACAGCAGCCAGGACAGCCACAGCAGCCAGGACAGCCACAGCAGCCAGGACAGCCACAACAACCAGGCCAGCCACAGCAGCCAGGCAAGCCACAACAACCTGGGCAGCTAGAACAGCCACAACAACCTGGCCAGCCACAGCAGCCAGGACAGCCACAACAACCTGGCCAGCCACAGCAGCCAGGACAGCCACAGCAGCCAGGTCAACCACAGCAGCCAGGACAGCCACAGCAACCAGGACAGCCACAGCAGCCAGGACAGCCACAGCAACCAGGGCAGCCACAGCAGCCAGGCAAGCCACAGCAACCAGGACAGCCACAACAGCCAGGACAGCCACAGCAGCCAGGACAGCCACAGCAGCCAGGACAGCCACAGCAACCAGGGCAGCCACAGCAGCCAGGCAAGCCACAGCAACCAGGACAGCCACAACAGCCAGGACAGCCACAGCAGCCAGGACAACCACAGCAGCCAGGACAGCCACAGCAGCCAGGACAGCCACAGCAGCCAGGATATCCACAACAACCAGGCCAGCCACCGCAGCCAGGACAGCCACAGCAGCCAGGACAGCCACAGCAGCCAGGACAACCACAGCAGCCAGGCCAGCCACAGCAGCCAGGACAGCCACAGCAGCCAGGTCAACCACAGCAGCCAGGACAGCCACAGCAACCAGGAAAGCCACAGCAGCCAGGACAGCCACAACAACCAGGGCAGCCACAGCAGCCAGGCAAGCCACAGCAACCAGGACAGCCACAGCAGCCAGGACAGCCACAGCAGCCAGGATATCCACAACAACCAGGCCAGCCACCGCAGCCAGGACAGCCACAGCAGCCAGTCAATCCACAGCAACCAGAACAACCACAACAGCCAGGACAGCCACAGCAGCCAGGACAGCCACAGCAACCAGGAAAGCCACAGCAGCCAGGACAGCCACAGCAACCAGGGCAGCCACAGCAGCCAGGCAAGCCACAGCAACCAGGACAGCCACAACAGCCAGGACAGCCACAGCAGCCAGGACAACCACAGCAGCCAGGACAGCCACAGCAGCCAGGACAGCCACAGCAGCCAGGACAGCCACAGCAGCCAGGACAGCCACAGCAGCCAGGACAGCCACAGCAGCCAGAACAACCACAACAACCTGGACAGTCAGGACAGCCACAGCAGCCAGGTCAACCACAGCAGCCGCCAGGACAGCCACAGCAGCCTGAACAGCCACAGCAGCCAGGACAGCCACAGCAGCCAGGACAGCCACAGCAGCCAGTCAATCCACAGCAACCAGAACAACCACAACAGCCAGGACAGCCACAGCAGCCAGGACAACCACAGCAGCCAGGCCAGCCACAGCAGCCTGAACAGCCACAGCAGCCAGGCCAGCCACAGCAGCCAGGACAGCCACAGCAGCCAGGACAGCCACAGCAGCCAGGCCAGCCACAGCAGCCAGGACAGCCACAGCAGCCAGGACAGCCACAGCAGCCAGGATATCCACAACAACCAGGCCAGCCACAGCAGCCAGGACAGCCACAGCAGCCAGGACAGCCACAGCAGCCAGGATATCCACAAGAACCAGGCCAGCCACAGCAGCCAGGACAGCCACAGCAGCCAGAACAACCACAACAACCTGGACAATCAGGACAGCCACAGCAGCCAGGTCAACCACAGCAGCCAGGACAGCCACAGCAGCCTGAACAGCCACAGCAGCCAGGACAGCCACAGCAGCCTGAACAGCCACAGCAGCCTGAGCAGCCGCAGCAGCCAGGAGGACCTCAAAAACCAAGTCAACCAGGCCAGCCACAGCAGCCAGGACAGCCACAGCAGCCAGGCAAGCCACAGCAACCAGAACAACCACAACAAACTGGACAGCCAGGACAGCCACAGCAGCCAGGTCAACCACAGCAGCCAGGACAGCCACAGCAGCCAGGACAGCCACAGCAACCAGGACAGCCAGGACAGCCACAGCAGCCTGGTCAACCACAGCAGCCAGGACAGCCACAGCAACCAGAACAACCACAACAACCTGGACAGCCAGGACAGCCACAGCAGCCAGGTCAACCACAGCAGCCAGGACAGCCACAGCAGCCAGCACAGCCACAGCAACCAGGACAGCCAGGACAGCCACAGCAGCCTGGTCAACCACAGCAGCCAGGACAGCCACAGCAACCAGAACAACCACAACAACCTGGACAGCCAGGACAGCCACAGCAGCCAGGTCAACCACAGCAGCCAGGACAGCCACAGCAGCCAGGACAGCCACAGCAGCCAGGATATCCACAGCAGCCAGGCAAGCCACAGCAACCAGAACAACCACAGCAGCCAGGACAGCCACAGCAGCCAGGACAGCCACAGCAACCAGGACAGCCAGGACAGCCACAGCAGCCTGGTCAACCACAGCAGCCAGGACAGCCACAGCAGCCTGGTCAACCACAGCAGCCAGGACAGCCACAGCAACCAGAACAACCACAACAACCTGGACAGCCAGGACAGCCACAGCAGCCAGGTCAACCACAGCAGCCAGGACAGCCACAGCAGCCAGGACAGCCACAGCAACCAGGACAGCCACAGCAGCCAGGTCAACCACAGCAGCCAGGACAGCCACAGCAGCCAGGACAGCCACAGCAGCCTGAGCAGCCGCAGCAGCCAGGAGGACCTCAAAAACCAAGTCAACCAGGCCAGCCACAGCAGCCAGGACAGCCACAGCAGCCAGGTCAACCACAGCAGCCAGGACAGCCACAGCAGCCAGGACAGACACAGCAACCAGGACAGCCAGGACAGCCACAGCAGCCTGGTCAACCACAGCAGCCAGGACAGCCACAGCAGCCAGGACAGCCACAACAACCTGGACAGCCAGGACAGCCACAGCAGCCTGGTCAACCACAGCAGCCAGGACAGCCACAGCAACCAGAACAACCACAACAACCTGGACAGCCAGGACAGCCACAGCAGCCAGGTCAACCACAGCAGCCAGGACAGCCACAGCAGCCAGAACAGCCACAGCAGCCAGGACAGCCACAGCAGCCAGGACAGCCACAGCAACCAGGACAGCCACAGCAGCCAGGTCAACCACAGCAGCCAGGACAGCCACAGCAGCCAGGACAGCCACAGCAGCCAGGATATCCACAACAACCAGGCCAGCCACAGCAGCCAGGACAGCCACAGCAGCCAGGCAAGCCACAGCAACCAGAACAACCACAACAACCTGGACAGCCAGGACAGCCACAGCAGCCAGGACAGCCACAACAACCTGGACAGCCAGGACAGCCACAGCAGCCTGGTCAACCACAGCAGCCAGGACAGCCACAGCAACCAGAACAACCACAACAACCTGGACAGCCAGGACAGCCACAGCAGCCAGGTCAACCACAGCAGCCAGGACAGCCACAGCAGCCAGAACAGCCACAGCAGCCAGGACAGCCACAGCAGCCAGGACAGCCACAGCAACCAGGACAGCCACAGCAGCCAGGTCAACCACAGCAGCCAGGACAGCCACAGCAGCCAGGACAGCCACAGCAGCCAGGACAGCCACAGCAACCAGGACAGCCACAGCAGCCAGGACAGCCACAGCAGCCAGGACAGCCACAGCAGCCTGAGCAGCCGCAGCAGCCAGGAGGACCTCAAAAACCAAGTCAACCAGGCCAGCCACAGCAGCCAGGACAGCCACAGCAGCCAGGATATCCACAACAACCAGGCCAGCCACAGCAGCCAGGACAGCCACAGCAGCCAGGCAAGCCACAGCAACCAGAACAACCACAACAACCTGGACAGCCAGGACAGCCACAGCAGCCAGGTCAACCACAGCAGCCAGGACAGCCACAGCAACCAGGACAGCCACAGCAGCCAGGACAGCCACAGCAACCAGGACAGCCACAGCAGCCAGGACAGCCACAGCAACCAGGGCAGCCACAGCAGCCAGGCAAGCCACAGCAACCAGGACAGCCACAACAACCAGGCCAGCCACAGCAGCCGGAACAGCCACAGCAGCCAGGCCAGCCACAGCAGCCAGGCCAGCCACAGCAGCCAGGACAGCCACAGCAGCCAGGACAGCCACAGCAACCAGGGCAGCCACAGCAGCCAGGCAAGCCACAGCAACCAGGACAGCCACAACAACCAGGCCAGCCACAGCAGCCGGAACAGCCACAGCAGCCAGGCCAGCCACAGCAGCCAGGCCAGCCACAGCAGCCAGGCCAGCCACAGCAGCCAGGACAGCCACAGCAGCCAGGACAACCACAGCAGCCAGGACAGCCACAGCAGCCTGAGCAGCCGCAGCAGCCAGGACAGCCACAGCAGCCAGGACAGCCACAGCAGCCAGGACAACCACAGCAGCCAGGACAGCCACAGCAGCCTGAGCAGCCGCAGCAGCCAGGACAGCCACAGCAGCCAGGTCAACCAGGTCAGCCAGGTCAACCAGGTCAGCCAGGTCAACCAGGTAAATATTTATCACGCCACTGTTTGTCTAATTTCTGGCTGCAAAAAAGCTCACGTATTATTTTTATATTGAACATTTTATTACAAAATGAATCTAGTCTATGAAGTGCCATGGTGAGTCGCTAGGGCAGGCAGCGCGTACAAATTATGTTTTGCTTACCACTGCCTATCCTGACGCTGAAACCACTCGCCCAATCCCATAAGGCCAGCGAGAACGGTAACGGGGCATTACCTAACCTGCATTGCATGGTCTGATCATCTCAGGGAAGACGGGCCGTCTCCTTCTCCTCTCCCTCTCCTTCGCGGTTCTGGCAGAAGCCGGGTTACCAAGGGCACCTTTTTGGTGAAACCCTTGTGGCATCCCACTGGGTCCCTATCACACCAGATTGAGGGCAACTCCGGAGAGGTTTTAGTTCGCTTACCCTGGCGACCCCCACTGCACACTGGTGGTGGTCAAACCAAACTTTTCAGGATACAAAGAAGAATTTAAGGAATCAAACGAGGATATATTCATTCAACTTAACGGAAAAATAAACAGCAAAGAAACATCGAAATCTTTAACGAAAAGTAAAAACAAAAATCGAAGAGAAGACAACAAATCGAAGAGACAAGAAATCGAAACAAAAGAACGTCTATGTACAGAACTAAGTCGTATAACTCTGTAGTAGATTTTGTGAGCTATAGATCAAAAATTCACAAAACGAAAAATTATGAAGAAAATGCGTTTTTACAAACGCTATTTGCATGCAACGCCATCTCTGACAATGACACCAACAAAATGATTCTAAAGTGGAACCAAGTTTGCTGGGTCTGCCGGTAGAATGAAGAAATAAGTGGGAAATAGTCTCCTTATCTGCATTATTACCTAATTGTTGACACCAGAGGATTTTGACCAAAAACTTGACCACGACAGTAGGTAGTAGAAGTTTGTGAAAGTGACCAAAGAAATGTTATCAGATTAGACAGCATACAGGCATTGCCGGTCCATGGAGTTAGTCAAGTCAAACGAAAAATAAAGTTGAGGTGGTGATGGCCAACGGGAAAAAGTTGAAATCTGTACCGGGTGACGTCACAATAGGGATACCTCAGGGATCTTCACTTGGAAATACCATCCGTTATTACTGAAGGTCTCGCTGTTCTGTTCGCGGATGACACCACAGTCGTAGTATGTACTACATATGAGCAGCTGAATGAGAAAATAAATAAGGTTTGCGGGCAGCTGCTGCACTGGTTCTCGGTGAACGGACTTATTATGAACCTCAATAAGTCTAACATAATGTTGTTCTCTGGTAGAGGTATCGCGACACCACCCTGAATGACATGCCCCATATCGTTATATGCCAGCAGTGCAAGTTCTTGGGCTTCACGCTGGACTCAAACACGAACTGGAAGAGCCACGTGGAATATCTATGTTGTAGGTTAGGCAGTGCAGCTTTTGCTTTACGTAAATTAAAGCCATTAATTTCGGATAGCGCATAGCGCACTAAAGCAGGTATACTTCGCGTATTTCCATTTTTTGCTTTCCTTATCCTACGGTACCTTATTGTGGGGAAACTCCACGGAATCTAGCCGCGTTATGATTCTGCAGAAAAGGGCCATCCGAATTCTGGCTGGTATTAAGCAGAGGCAGACCCAATTTTCGTTGTATTTGTTCCAAGTTATCATGTATACGCGCACAAATATTAGTAGTTTCGTTCGAATGGGCGTTGAGGCCAAAATAACTCGTAGCACAGGTCGCTTAAGCGCGGTGCCCCACCGAATGGCGTTAGCGGGAAAAAACCGCGAGTTATTGGGCCCAAATACTATGAACACCTACCCCCCGATCTTGAATTTTTTTTCGATTAATTTTGACATAATTATTAAGTTAACCCTTTATTATTATTTCATTGTTTATAAGCAGTGACCTAGTCCTAGCGGAGAAATAATTTAATTGTTCCTTATTGTTTTATTATTATTGTTTTTGATTTTGTCATTTTCGTAATATTCAATTGATTTGTATTATTTTATTTTATTTTATTTACTCTTGAGGATTTCAATCTAAATTCTTCTAAGTTGACAATGTACAATATGATGTAATTTTTATTGAATGACTAAATAATCTAAATCTATATCTAATCTAAATGCACGAAATTGAAAATATCACATTTCTTTTAAAATTAGCTACTGCCCGAGACTTCGTCTGCGTAGATTTAAACATATAAATCTTTGTCTTGATTGTTCAAAATCCGTTGCGTAGTTTTAAAGATTTGAGCATACATAGGCACAGACTGCGGAAAGCGCCTTTATTTTACACTATGTAGAGATGATGCTCAAACAAAAGAGCAAGCATTGCTTCTACGCTCGTCTGAGCAAAGAAAAAGCATAGAATTCAGTTGCTTCTCTTCCCGCGCAGTTGTCAAATAAAAACCCAACGAGGGAGTGGGCGAAAATCTTAGGAATCATGTTCATTGTTCATAGGCAATGCGGCTAGCAGGCCATCACCATTGACGTGATTTCTGTATGTATGTAATGTATGTACAAAAAGCAATGTGTGTACCTACTAAATACAGTATATCACTCCAATTGTATGAAATTGTTGTTTTCGCTTTTACCTATATTATTGGTACTTCAATAACGTAACAATGCTCAAGCAAGATAAAAATAACTTTATTTCTTTCGTTTTTTTTTCTTAGAACATCCAGAAGAAGCTGAACAACCAGAGCATCCAGGCCAACCAGGCCAGCCAGGACAGCCAGGACAACCAGGTCAGCCAGGTCAGCCAGGACAACCAGGTCAGCCAGGTCAGCCAGGACAACCAGGTCAGCCAGGTCAGCCAGGACAGCCAGGACAGCCAGGGCAGCCAGGCCAACCAGGACAGCCAGGAGAATCAGACGAAACAGACATTGAAAAGAAGAAGAAAACTCAATCAGAGACCGAAGAGACATGTGAAGAGACCGAGGAGGAGAGAGAGATCCGCATCAAGAAAGAAAAGAAAAAGACCGAAACCGATGAAGAAGACGAAGAAGATGAAATAGATGAGAAGGGTCAACATCACAAACGACCACATCACCCAGTTACGCCGGGACAACCTGAGGGTCCTAAGAAACCTGAACAACCAGAACAGCCTGAGGGTCCAAAGAAACCTGAACAACCCGAACAGCCTGAGGGTCCAAAGAAACCTGAACAACCAGAACAGCCTGAGGGTCCCAAGAAACCTGAACAACCAGAACAGCCTGAGGGTCCCAAGAAACCTGAACAACCAGAACAGCCTGAGGGTCCCAAGAAACCTGAACAACCTGAACAGCCTGGTCAACCAGGACAACCTGAACAGCCTGGTCAACCAGGACAACCAGAACAGCCAGGTCAGCCAGGTCAACCAGGACAGCCAGGACAACCAGGGCAACCAGGGCAACCAGGACAGCCAGAACAACCAGGTCAGCCAGGTCAGCCAGGACAGCCAGGACAACCAGGTCAACCAGGACAACCAGGACAGCCAGAACAGCCAGGTCAGCCAGGTCAACCAGGACAGCCAGGACAGCCAGGTCAGCCAGGACAACCAGGACAGCCAGGGCAACCAGGGCAACCAGGACAGCCAGAACAACCAGGTCAGCCAGGACAACCAGGACAGCCAGAACAGCCAGGTCAGCCAGGTCAACCAGGACAGCCAGGTCAGCCAGGACAATCAGGACAGCCAGGACAACCAGAACAGCCAGGACAACCAGGTCAGCCAGGTCAACCAGGACAACCAGAACAGCCAGGTCAGCCAGGTCAACCAGGACAGCCAGGACAACCAGGTCAACCAGGACAACCAGGACAACCAGGGCAACCAGGGCAACCAGGACAGCCAGAACAACCAGGTCAGCCAGGACAGCCAGAACAGCCAGGACAACCAGGTCAACCAAAACAACCAGAACACCCTGAGAGTCCAAAGAAACCTGAACAACCCGAACAGCCTGAGGGTCCAAAGAAACCTGAACAACCTGAACAGCCGGGTCAACCAGGACAGCCTGAGGGTCCAAAGAAACCTGAACAACCAGAAAAACCTGAGGGTCCCAAGAAACCTGAACAACCAGAGCAGCCTGAGGGTCCAAAGAAACCTGAACAACCTGAACAGCCGGGTCAACCAGGACAGCCTGAGGGTCCAAAGAAACCTGAACAACCTGAACAGCCAGAACAGCCTGAGGGTCCAAAGAAACCTGAACAACCAGAAAAACCTGAGGGTCCCAAGAAACCTGAACAACCAGAACAGCCTGAGAGTCCTAAGAAACCTGAACAACCTGAACAGCCTGGTCAACCAGGACAGCCAGGTCAACCAGGTCAACCAGGACAACCAGGACAGCCAGAACAGCCAGGTCAGCCAGGTCAACCAGGACAGCCAGGACAGCCAGGTCAGCCAGGACAGCCAGGACAGCCAGGTCAGCCAGAACAGCCAGGTCAGCCAGGTCAACCAGGACAGCCAGGACAGCCAGGTCAGCCAGGACAGCCAGGACAGCCAGGTCAGCCAGGACAACCAGGACAGCCAGGACAACCAGGTCAACCAGAACAGCCAGGACAACCAGGTCAGCCAGGACAACCAGGGCAACCAGGGCAACCAGGACAGCCAGAACAACCAGGTCAGCCAGGTCAGCCAGGACAGCCAGGACAACCAGGTCAACCAGGACAACCAGGACAGCCAGGACAACCAGAACAGCCAGAACAGCCAGGTCAACCAGGTCAACCAGGACAACCAGGACAGCCAGGGCTACCAGGTCAACCAGGACAGCCAGGACAGCCAGGTCAGCCAGGACAACCAGGACAGCCAGGACAGCCAGGACAACCAGGTCAGCCAGGACAACCAGGACAGCCTGAACAGCCAGGACAACCAGGTCAGCCAGAACAGCCAGGACAACCAGGTCAACCAAAACAACCAGAACACCCTGAGAGTCCAAAGAAACCTGAACAACCAGAACAGCCTGAGGGTCCTAAGAAACCTGAACAACCTGAACAGCCAGAACAGCCTGAGGGTCCAAAGAAACCTGAACAACCAGAAAAACCTGAGGGTCCCAAGAAACCTGAACAACCAGAACAGCCTGAGGGTCCTAAGAAACCTGAACAACCTGAACAGCCTGGTCAACCAGGACAACCAGAACAGCCAGGACAGCCAGGACAACCAGGTCAACCAGGACAGCCAGGACAACCAGGTCAACCAGGACAGCCAGGTCAGCCAGGTCAGCCAGGACAGCCAGGACAACCAGGTCAACCAGGACAACCAGAACAGCCAGAACAGCCAGGTCAGCCAGGTCAACCAGGTCAACCAGGACAACCAGGACAGCCAGAACAGCCAGGTCAGCCAGGTCAACCAGGACAGCCAGGACAGCCAGGTCAGCCAGGACAGCCAGGTCAGCCAGGACAACCAGGACAGCCAGGACAGCCAGGTCAGCCAGGACAGCCAGGTCAGCCTGGACAACCAGGACAGCCAGGACAACCAGGACAGCCAGGACAACCAGGTCAACCAGAACAGCCAGGACAACCAGGACAACCAGGACAGCCTGGACAACCAGGTCAACCAGGTCAACCAGGACAGCCAGGTCAGCCAGGACAACCAGGACAGCCAGGACAACCAGGACAGCCAGGACAACCAGGTCAACCAGAACAGCCAGGACAACCAGGACAACCAGGACAGCCTGGACAACCAGGTCAACCAGGTCAACCAGGACAGCCAGAACAGCCAGGACAACCAGGTCAACCAAAACAACCAGAACACCCTGAGAGTCCAAAGAAACCTGAACAACCAGAACAGCCTGAAGGTCCGAAGAAACCTGAACAACCAGAAAAACCTGAGGGTCCCAAGAAACCTGAACAACCAGAACAGCCTGAGGGTCCTAAGAAACCTGAACAACCTGAACAGCCTGGTCAACCAGGACAACCAGAACAGCCAGGTCAGCCAGGACAACCAGGACAGCCAGGACAACCAGGTCAACCAGGACAGCCAGGACAACCAGGTCAACCAGGACAGCCAGGTCAGCCAGGTCAGCCAGGACAGCCAGGACAACCAGGTCAACCAGGACAACCAGAACAGCCAGAACAGCCAGGTCAGCCAGGTCAACCAGGTCAGCCAGGACAGCCAGGTCAGCCAGGACAACCAGGACAGCCAGGACAACCAGGTCAACCAGAACAGCCAGGACAACCAGGACAACCAGGACAGCCAGAACAGCCTGGACAACCAGGTCAACCAGGTCAACCAGGACAGCCAGAACAGCCAGGACAACCAGGTCAACCAAAACAACCAGAACACCCTGAGAGTCCAAAGAAACCTGAACAACCAGAACAGCCTGAAGGTCCGAAGAAACCTGAACAGCCAGAACAGCCTGAGGGTCCTAAGAAACCTGAACAACCCGAACAGCCTGAGGGTCCTAAGAAACCTGAACAACCCGAACAACCAGGTCAACCTGAACAGCCAGGTCAGCCAGGTCAACCAGGACAGCCAGGACAGCCAGGTCAGCCAGGTCAACCAGAACAACCAGGTCAGCCAGGTCAGCCAGGTCAACCTGGACAACCAGGTCAACCAGGACAGCCAGAACAACCAGGTCAGCCAGGTCAGCCAGGTCAACCAGGACAACCAGGTCAGCCAGGTCAACCAGGACAGCCAGGTCAACCAGGACAACCAGGTCAACCAGGACAACCAGGTCAACCAGGACAACCAGGTCAGCCAGGTCAACCAGGACAGCCAGGACAGCCAGGACAGCCATCACAGCCAGGACAACCAGGTCAACCAGGTACACCAGGACAGCCTGAACAACCAGGTGAAACAGACATTGAAAAGAAGAAAGTAACTAAATCAGAGACCGAAGAGACCGACGAGGAAAGAGAGATCCGCATCAAGAAAGAAAAGAAAGAGACGGAGCTAGATATCTATGAAGAAGATGAAATAGATGAGCAGGGTCAACATCACAAGCGACCACATCACCCAGTAACGCCGGGACAACCAGGTCAACCAGGCCAACCAGGACAGCCAGGTCAGCCAGGAGAACCAGGGCAACCGGGTCAACCAGGACAGCCAGGTCAACCAGGACAGCCAGGTCAACCAGGACAGCCAGGTGAAACAGACGAAACAGAGATTGAAAAGAAGAAGAAGAAGATAACTAAATCAGAGACAGATACAGAAATCGACGAAGAAACGGACATAGAGAAAGAAACGCGTATTAAGAAGATAAAAGAAGAGGAGGATACATTAGAACAGGAGTTCGAGTCGGGATCTGGAAAGAAACCTACCGCTCCCGGAACGCCTACACCTCCTGAAAAGCCCGATGAAAAGAAGGGTGGCAAGCTGGCAGCGCAGAAAGGAACTAAGGGTAAGCAAAACAATGTTACATTTAGTATATTTTAAAGGTAAAAATCAAACTATAATTAAATTAAAGACTAAACTGAAACTAATCTTAAAATAAAGTCATTAAACCGGGGCCCCGCGGCATAGTACCACAGACGCTGGCAGCATTCCCCCTTTGGACAGCGATACTAATATGCTGTCCAAGGAAGCTGCCAGCTCTGCGGTCACCCGTAGCGTCTTAGCATCCATTAAAGGTACAATAAAATCGATATTGTCCACATGCGATGAATTTTTGGCATGTATACAAAAAAAGATGGATGAAGACATCTATTGGGAACAGTAAACGCGAAAGAATAGGTGATTTCATGGTTAAATTACTTTTTAAAGTTGCCACATAGTTCAGTCGGTTTAAGGTAGAATTTATTTAAATAACTACCTACTATCAAATGAATCAAGAATTTGACTTTTCGATTTTTCGTTTAATTTTACGGCTATACCCGTTAGCCACTAACTAACTAAACAGATCTATATGGGGAGTGCGAATGGTTGCGTTGGGAGGGGAAGGCCTAGACGGACGTTCCGAGACCAAATAGGAGACGTTTTGGAAAAAGGTCAGGTCAGGAGCACCCGAAACCGACGAGCATGTATGAAGAGATTGATGACTGTGGATGAAGCGAAAGAAATATGTCAGGATCGTAGCAAGTGGAATAAAGTAGTCTCTGCCTACCCCTGTGGGAAAGAGGCGTGACGGTATGTATGTATGTATGTACCCGTTAGCAAATTAAATTTCTCAACGACACTGAAACTTAGAACACAGAAAAATCCGAAAAGTAAATAATAGGCCCCGGCTCCTCACCATTCCGTGATGCGTGCTATACCGGTACACCACCAATAGCAGGTTCGAATTTTTTTTTTTTATGTGAATAGGAAGGCAAACGAGCAAGTGGGTCACCTGATGGTAAGTGATCACCACTGCCCATAGACACCCGCAACCCCGGAGGGATTGCGGATGCGTTGCCAACCTAGAGGATTAAGATGAAATGCCTCTTGTGCCCGTAATTTCCCCGGCTGTCTTACTCTCCGCACCGGAACACAGCAGTGCAAGCACTGCTACTTAGCGGCAGGATTAGCGAGTAAGATGGTGGTAGCGATCCGGACGGACCTTGCACAAGGCCCTACCACCCGATTCCCGGCCATAGCTTTACATTTCGGATTTTTCTGTGTTCTTATTTTTAATATCGTTTAGAAATTAAGTTTTGAAATGTAATTTACTTATTCAGTAATCGCTTAATAATCCATACAAGATACCTATGTGGGTGCGAGTCCGGTTACCTCCGTCCGGGGGGAAGAGTAGTGCTTGGTCCGGTGCACCCTGGCCATCGGCTAATGATTTCCTGGCAGTTTCTGAGTGATATCATTGACCGTTGGCTAAGAGCCCGACAGGAGGGGACTCTTTTGACCGTATTTGCCGACATTTTGTCACAAGACTTTTGATATTACATTTCGATTACTTTGACATTGGCGAAGAATGTACCTACATAAGAATAAATAATGACAGAGTAGAACGGAATCTCTTTTGACGGCGTCCAAAACGCCGCCATTTATATACCTACTTCCCCCTTCACATCGTTACACCCCCCTGTCGTCAAGGCGTGTTGCAGGGTGGCTTACTGTTAAATATTACTTACGTCTTTAAGATAAAATCGCTAAAATAGAAGTTTTTATTTACTTTGAAATCATTATTTTATTGTAGTTTTACAAAATATGAGATTTATAAATCATTAGGTACGTGCCTACATATTATAGATAGGTAGGTACGGAACGTGCAAACAGCCAAACGCGCGTGCGGCGACGGCCGTGACAGCCCGACAGAAATACCCGCTTAACGGGTACTCTAATAACGTGACCTTGAGTCCGGCCGGAGCGGGAGTTTCCGTTCTACTATTTTTTTTTTAAATCTTTATTTATAAGCTTGGATCATTTAAGAATGAACATGTCAGCTCCAAAGGCCTATTGTAAAAACCACAACAACCACAAAATACTATGTTTTAACTTAAAAATAACAGAATTGCATAACTATTTACAAAAAAAAACTGTATACAAAAGCCGGCTCAGAAAAAGGTTTCGCCAATATTGTCTGAAAAACACCCACATCCAAAAGAGAAAAACCCCAAACTCTACACATTCCGTTCTACTATGTTCTTAATTATTCTTATGGTACTTATGCAAGCTGTAAGGGAAAATAATCGTGTAAAACATTTGCAGGGCTAGTAGTCCTTTCACTTGTTTAATATATTTCTACTTACTTCCAGAAATCCTGCACGCTCTAGAGACGAGCATGAACTTGAAGATTCTGATCCTGCCGAATGGGCCCAACAACAAGAACTGTTTCTGCACCTGTGACAACACAGCCACTCCTCGCATAATCCCAACATCGGCGTTACCTCCACAAATCGCGAACATCGCGACGAAAAATTAATATTCGCCCTAAATATCGTGTAGACATTTCGAGGTTAATATTTCCATTTCGAGGTTATGGCGGCAAACAGCCATAAACCAAAATGGCGGCATAGACAATAGACTAGCTTTTTATATAGTTCATTAGTATTTACGCAATTTGTATTTAATATCGTATATAGGTATGTTAAATAAAAAATAATAATTATGCGTTGCTTATTTATTTTAAATGCAAGTTTTATTTCAATACCTCACTTGTATACTTTTATAAATTCGTATACCGAATCGTACTGCTTTCTTGTAATCGAAAGCAGCAAATACAAATACAAATATGTTTATTTTGCTTTTATGTAAAATATATAACTTGCGTGTAGTTACCCGTCATAAAATTTACATCAGTTTTATTTTACACGTTTTATACTCTCACTAAAGTAAGGCCAACGAGACGAGATAAAGTACTGTGCGGCTCTGAGGGGTGTACAGCCAGTTCTACAGCAAACTAATTGGACTGAATTGGAGCCAAACTTTTATCTAATTAATGAAATATCATTATAGATTCATAACCGTATTTTATTCCAAACTTTTTATCTTTTAATATTCTGTCTGAGTTACAGCAGCGATGCCTGCAGGCAGCTGTACACGTCATGTCACGAAGAAACACTTGTTTCTTCCGATTCATCTTAAATTCCAAAACCGAATTGTTAATATTTGCATTAACCTGCCAGCGAGTTGATTTGTATACCTATTACCTATACAAACTTTTGCACATGCAAACTCAAGTTCCTACAGTACGTAAGCAATCTGATTGTGTGTGGCCGAGTGTCATTGCAATAACGAGCGATTTTTATCTATCCTACTCATATTAAACTATAATTAAATTAAAAACAAATTAAAAACTAAACTTAAACTAATCTTAAAATAAAATATTTATAAAAGGAGCGGCCCCCGTGGCATAGTACCGCAGACGCTGGCAGCATTCCCCCTTTGGACAGCGATACTAACACGCTGTCCAAGGAAGCTGCCAGCTCTGCGGTCACCCGTAGCGTCTATTAGCCTCTTCGAAATATCTTTGAAGAGGCTAATAGCGTTAAGACCCCATGGACCAAGGGTCTCAACACCGAAAGGGATAAAGTTGTATTCGGTGCTGAGACCCCTATACTTATTTATCTTGCCTAATTCGGCCGCTTCTGCAGCCGCGCCTGCTCTACTCATACTTTTACTTCTAACATTTTATTTATTCTCTTTATTACTTCTAGAATTCGTCAAACCTTTTGAAAACTCCTTGACAAACAATGAATTTAAACTTAATAGATATAGGTACTATCAAATGAATCAAGAATTTTAGTTATTGATTTTTTGTTTTACTTTTACGGTTTTACCGTTAGAAATTAAGTTCTAAATGATACTGAAAATTACACCACCCATAGCAGGTAACAGGATAGACAATTTCGAAGGCTCTCACCTGCTATGGATGGTGTAGCGGTATAGCACGCGTCACGGAATAAAGGATCTGGGTTCGATTCCCGATCATAGCTTTACTTTTCGGATTTTTCTGTTCTAATTATCAGTCGTTTAGAAATTTTATAAATAGGTATACATTAATATAACTATTGGCATATAAATTGATATAATCCTTAGATTTAGTTATAAATTGTTATTGTGTGCCTTTACGGGGCGTCATGCACCAACAGATTATTTTGTATGGTCCTACTTCCTAGGTACTAATATTATAAACGCGAAAGTTTCTAAGTATGGCTGGATGTTTGTTACTCCTTCACGTAAAAACTACCGAATGGATTTGGATAAAATTTGGAACGGAGATAGCTGATACTCTAGATTAACACATAGGCTATTTTTTATCGCGGAAAATTGCATAGTTCCCTCGGGATAGTGAAAAACTAATTTTTTGCAGACATGTTGCGGGCAGCATCTAGTCTTTAAATATATGTACCTGTCTACATCCTATCCTACTAATATTATAAATGTGAAAGTTTGTGAGAATGTTTAGATGTTTGTCACTCTTTCACGCCAGAACGGCTGGACAGATCTGGATGAAATTTGAAACATAGATAGATTACAGTCTGGAATAACACATAGGCAACTTTTTATACCGGAAAATTGCGTAATTCCCGCGGGATAGCGATAAACGAATTCTATGCAGACGAAGTCGCGGGCAACAGCTAGTGATGTCATAATGTTATAAATAAATGAATGTGTCCAAGATTTAGGCGAATTCAGTTGAAATAACATCAATTATTGCATGTTTGAGAAAATATTGTTTCCCTTTGGCTAGTCTTTTATCGAACTGTAACGTCGTAATCACAGTTCTAAATAAAATAAAAATGTCAGTTAAAAAATTATTTATTTCATTTATTAAAATTTCATTGTAAAACTAAACCGCCCGTGCATAAAGTAGTAACCACAACAGCAGCGGTGACACGCAGCAATCACTGAAAACAAACAAACACACATATAAAAGCCGCAAGTCAGGTTTTGACGGCAACTCACACGCACACACTCGCGTTGACACAAAATCTAAAGCATCAATAGTCTATGTAATATCGAAAAGCATATAAACATACATAAATCACGTCTATATCCCCGGGGTAGACAGAGCCTAAGGTAGCAAGACCTAAAGGCTACGTGTCGCAGTGTAGGTGGAAAGGGGAATCAATAACCTAACCGAAAAATTTCATTTTAGGTACAAGCCTTTTTGCTGACTGTACTTTTTGTAGACTGTACTTGCATTGTCATCTGTCTTGGATATGTGAACCAAATTTCAAGTAAATCGGACCAACCGTTGAAGAGTTCCCTCCTGCGGAGACGGTCCTGGCTGGGTCACCAGAATCCTACTACCAGATTATTGTATTGTCATCTGACTTGCGCAAGTATGCAAAATTTCAGCTCAACCGGACGAAGATATTATTATCTGCTTCAAACTTAAGTCGCAAGATTCCACCCGGACAAACATACTCACATACACACATACATTGTAAGTTCATTATAAAGCTTGTAAAAAAATAGTGATGGGTTGCTAGCCGCATCGCCTGTAATATGATTCCTAAGATTTTTGCCCGTTCCCAAGGAATTGTATCGATACTTTCGATACTTTATTCGACGTCAAGGATCAATACTATAGATACTATCGATACTATTGTAGTCTACCAAAACTATCGATACTATCCAGCAGCAACACTAGCACACATCGAAATTAAACTGACGTCGCCGGATAAAAATAAACTTTGTCATACAAATCTACAGAGGAAACTATTATTGTAAGTAAATACAACGTCCTTACACTTCATTAAATTGTCTAAAAGGACCTCTACGCGTTGGTTTGGGTCCCTCACATGCCACGTGAAGGTCCGGGACGCACTGTCCCGTGAACCTATATTCAAGCCCCCTTATTCATGAACGCTCTGTAGGCTTCTGCTAACTTAGCAATCGTTTGTCCTTATCTGTCACTTTGACATTTACCTTTCACAGATAAGGACAAACGATTGCTAAGTTACCAGAAGCCTATAGAGCGTTTATGAATAAGGGGGAAGGTGTCTAAGAATTAATCTGGATTATTTTTGCAGGTGGTCGGTACTTCGATTACAGTACAGAACTGATATGGGACTTAAGTCATTTTTCTAATTTACACACATACATACATATATACGGGGTAGACAGAGCCTAAGGTAACAGAACCTTAAGGCCACTTTTAGCATGATTAAGGGATAGGTGGATAGGGAAATCAAAATGGTGATGGGTAGCTAGCCGCATCGCCTAACACGATTCCCAAGACTCTCACCCAGCGCAAGGTTTTTACCATCTGCGCGGGAAGAGAAGCAACTGGTAGGTACATACTGTTTTTTATTTGCTCCCAGACCAGTGTGGTAGCACCAACCACTTACTGAAATGATCCTTGATTCTTAGAAACCTTGTATACATGTACACGAGATAATAGTGTCCCGGACCTTTGAGCGGCACGCGCAGGACCAAAGCCTGTGCGACGCATAAAATAATAATAATAAATCGTATTTTACCTCTCACTCATTCCCAGGCACATCCAAAGTAACATTAATATAACTGGCCCCCATATTCTCCCTATGCCGCAGAGACACCACATGCCTCTTCGCATTCTCAGACTCGTCGACTTCCGCCACACAAACCCCACATTTCAGCTTGCCAAAATCATAATAAACATATTTGTTGCGCGCCAACATATTAATGTTATGCTTCAATTCCAAATAGAAGCGAAAAACGTTTTCTGCTGACGGCTTGTCTACGAAATGATCAGCATAAATCAAGTGGGTGAGCAGTGAACGGATGGAATTGAAAACACCCTGGCAAGGCACACAATTGAAGGTGGCTCCTTCGTTGTTCAGAATATAATTCCCTTGCATGTATACGCCGATGATATCACCCTTATTAGCGCGCGTTTTTGACTCAACGTACGCGTTCTGATGCTGTATATTCGACAGTATATGGGTAACGGCCTCGTTCAAGTCCTGGAATGTTGTATCACAGAACTCGCATCTGTTATCAGCGATTTTATGTTGCGCCAGTATCTCCTGGTCCACGTTCTGGCCGTACAAAGCCGTGCGAATCAACTTGGCTATGGTCTCAACGTGTAAAGTGCTTTCGAAATGTTCAACGATGGCCGCAAAGGAGGGTACTGCGATGTATTTAGGGCAGATAGCGCAGACATAGTAGTTCCCGAAGGAAGCGTAGTATTCTGCTGGTCTACATTGGTTCTTGTATAACAGCGCCAGCTTATGCGGGGCGGCGTTACGCAGATGCTTCTTTTGGCGGATATGGTTGAACAGCACCTGTCTGGGACCTTTAAGAGTCATGTCGCAACAAGAGCAGTAGTTGGCTATCTTCCCGGACGGCTTGATAAAGTTTTCGATGACTACATGGTCCCGACTGTTCAGTGGCTTCCCAATGCTGGCCAAGAATTTAGCCCAGTCCAAACTCTTGGGGCCCCATTCGTCCGGGATGGAGCCATCGGGGTTGTTGACCTTCACTTTCCGGTATATCTTGTCCGACAGCTTCCCCAGATGGTTCTCATCCAGGATATGCATGACCGAAGCCTCAATGGAATCGATGGAAGTCTTGCAGAGGCCGCAGTTCAGGCCGGTTGCGTCCTCGCTGATGCTGTGGCTGAACAGAAACTTCTGGTTCATCTCTTTGATGCTTTCGATGGTCCTATTGTCTATGGAAGACGGTATGTGCTTGTCGGCTTGGAGAATGGAAGCTAGGTTGTGTATGTGCGTTTCGCTGAACACATGGTTCAAGACACTGTCGTAGCGGAACCGGAGGGTGTAGTATTCGCAAGCCATGCAGAAAAACGCCAGCTTGCCCGTACGATCATCGACTAACGAAAGAAGCTTGTGATTCAAGAGCAACTTAACAATATAGTTCTCGATGGGACCGTAGTAACGGTACTTCTTCACTTGATTCTTAGCTGGTTTTTCGGGTCCTTGATCGTTCTCTTCGTTCTCGAAATTTTTGTTCGCATCGGCTGAAAAATGCTGGTTCACATTATCCTTGATGCTCATGATGATCGGTGCCACGGAGCTGGTCAAAGTAGAGAAGTCTATTGTCGACATATCCTGGCATAGTTTGTCGAAGGCATTGTTGTAGAACTTGACAGCTGCGTCGATGCTGGCTTCCGAATTATCAGGAAGATGCCTGATCAACGACGCTTCGAGCTTCGCTGACAACATGCGGTCGACCTTCTCCGTGGGCTTGATTAATTGCATCAAATGCGCTTGGATATCAATAGTCTGCCCTGGAGTCTCTCCGCACTCCATAGCCGACAATCTCCGAGACATATTCGGCAAGATGATAGGTTCAGCTACGTCAATGCTCTCCCTCTTCATCTTAGGCTTCGGCAGATGCACTTCCAAGTTGAAATGTTTCTGGAGCGACTCCATCAGTGGCTCCTCGTCGTTCAGCTCAATCTCAACGTTGCAATCGGTACAAATGTGAACCTGCTTCGCATTCTCATCGGTCAGCAACTCAGTTTTGAGTAGTTCAGGTACTTCGCTCACTGGCAGACTGTTGAAGCGCTGCCTTTGCAGGCTGCTCTTCTTCTCAGTCGTGAATATGTACTCGACTTCGACCCCCTCCCTTTTCATAGTGAACACCTTTCTGTGCGTGTCGTTCAGGTTCCTCAGGTATTTGAGGATCACTGGATTCTCCTGCGTGAGAGGGTGGTATATGACATTCCTCAGATGCACAGCCAAGCGTTTCACGTCTTGGAGCTTCCGAAACGACAGGATGCTGATTTCGTTCATCATCTTAGTCACCTCCTCAATTGATTCCGCATCAGCCATGATGGCTTAAAGATTTATAAAATAAAATAACTGTACAGTGATCTGACTTTCTTGATTGCAAGATTTAAGTCCTTTAGCTAACTAGCTAATATAGTGAATGCTTAACGCTTGTGCCCGTACTGGTGGCGAAATTGTGCAAATTTTTAAAACCAGAAGAGATTCGACTAATTTGGATTTTTAAAAAAAAGCTGGGTTCCGAGTGTGGACTATCACCGCATTTCAGAATCTGAAAAGAAGAAAATGTATATATTAAAAAGACATTCAATTTATACCTCGTGAGCCCTCTCTTATTCTATAGAACAAATCAATAGTACAACAGCCGAATGTATAGATATACATACATACATATATCACGTCTTTATCCCTTACGGGGTAGACAGAGCCTAAGATAACAAAACCTTAAGGCCACGTTTAGCATGATTAAGGGTGTATAGGTGGAAAGGGAAAACACAAATATGATGTATGATATATATAGATGAAAAACTTAAGTAAATTACCTGTTGTACCTATGTAGTAGTGTACAGAACTGATATGGAACTTAAGTCATTTGTCTAATTGGAAATGTAAATTTTTCAATCAATGAGTCATTTATTGCAACCATGGTATTTACAAGATGTTCATATTATTCTAGCCAGTGCAAACATGAACCCTACTTGGGCGTAGCAAAACTTACAAGTAAACCTAAAAATAAGTAACGAATAAGTAAAGAACAGTAAAAAATAAGTAAAGAACAGTAAAAAATAAGTAAATAACAGTTGAGTTCTGTTGCATAATAAAAAATGTTGCAGCCATTACTCACGCATACAACAGGTCATTTATTTTTCACCTATACAAAGAACAAATTGTTCAATGAATATAGAACTTTAACCTCTTGACCACCACTACGAATGAAGTGACATTGCCCTGTACCCAATGGAACAAACCGTGTGGTAGAAAAATATGTGCAATCAAGCCATTGCTGCCAACAGGGGATCCCCATCCCCCGCCGGCTGGCACCACTAGGGAGGGGGCAGCAAAGTGCCGCCTTCTCCCCCATCCGTCTGCGACGGAGCGGGTGCGCGAGGGGATACAGACAGGAGTAGACAGTCTAAGGTTAAGGTGTAGGTTAAAAGGGGTATCAAAATAGTGACGGGATGCTATGTCCCTATGTATGCTTATATCTTCAAAACTACACAACGGATTTTGATGCGGTTTTTTTAATAGATAGAGTGATTCAAGAGGAATGTATTTATGTATAATTCTACGCAGACGAAGTCGCGGGCAGAAGCTAGTAATGTAATATTTGGCTCTGACCTATCATCAGACCTTGTTGTCTTAAGAGTGTTGTTATATTACCAGCATATGACCATATTGCCATTGGCGTGCCCGAATTATTTCGAAGAGCGCCAACACTGGCACGCGTGCCATTGGTTCGCCATCCCTGCACGTCTAGCACGAGAGCGCACAAGAGTCGCGTCGCGCGTGAAATAGATTGGCCGTCTTTTTCTTTCTGTTCGTTCTAGAAAGAGACGAGGTAGTCTATCTCGCGCGCGACGCGACTCTCGCACGCTATCGTGCTAGCCCGGCTGGCCTATAACATGATTCCTAAGACCTTCGCCCATTCCCTCGGCTTTTACCAACTGGTACATTGTATGTTTTTTCTATGCCCCCAGACCAGCATGGAAGAGTTCCTAATTATTTTTTTATTTTTTTTTATATGAATAGGAAGGAAAACGAGCAAGTGGGTCACCTGATGGTAAGTGATCACCACTGCCCATAGACACCCGCAACCCCGGAGGGATTGCAGATGCGTTGCCAACCTAGAGGACTAAGATGAAATGCCTCTTGTGCCCGTAATTTCCCGGCTGTCTTACTCTCCACACCGGAACACAGCAGTGCAAGCACTGCTACTTAGCGGCAGGATTAGCGAGTAAGATGGTGGTAGCGATCCGGACGGACCTTGCACAAGGCCCTACCACCCGCAAAAGTTCCTAATACCAGCAAACTAACAAACAAACTTGTAAAAAAGTAGGTCATCTCAACAAATCATATGTGTAAATAACCAAATAACGTAAATAGAGCGTACCTACTGCGCATTGGAATAACATAGCTGTGATAATATCAAATCTCCGAGATAATTATGGCCTTTGTACGATAAAACATAGATTGAGAACCGACTCCAAATATCGTAAACGACCGGATAACCTATAGATACACACACACAAATCACGTCTATATCCCTTGCGGGGTAGACAGAGCCTGAGATAACAAGACCTAAAGGCCACGTTTAGCATGATTGTAGGCGTATAGGTGGAAAGGGGAATCAAAATAGTGATAGGTTGCTAGCCGCATCGCCATAACATGATTCCTAAGACTCGCCCATTCCCTCGACGGGCTTTTACCATCTACGCGGTACGAGAAGCAACTGGTACATTCTGTTTTTCCTTTGCTCCCAGACCAGCATGTAAGTAACCTATAGACACACACACAAATCACGTCTATATCCCTTACGGGGTAGACAGAGCCTGAGATAACAAGACCTAAAGGCCACGTTTAGCATGATTGTAGGCGTATAGGTGGAAAGGGGAATCAAAATAGTGATAGGTTGCTAGCCGCATCGCCATAGCATGATTCCTAAGACTCGCTCATTCCCTCGACGGGCTTTTACCATCTACGCGGTACGAGAAGCAACTGGTACATTCTATGTTTTTCCTTTGCTCCCAGACCAGCATGTAAGTAACCTATAGACACACACAAATCACGTCTATATCCCTTACGGGATAGACAGAGCCTGAGATAACAAGACCTAAAGGCCACGTTTAGCATGATTGTAGGCGTATAGGTGGAAAGGGGAATCAAAATAGTGATGGGTTGCTAGCATCGCCTATAACATGATTCCTAAGACTCGCCCATTCCCTCGACGGGCTTTTACCATCTACGCGGTACGAGAAGCAACTGGTACATTCTATGTTTTTCCTTTGCTCCCAGACCAGCATGTAAGTAACCTATAGACACACACACAAATCACGTCTATATCCCTTACGGGGTAGACAGAGCCTGAGATAACAAGACCTAAAGGCCACGTTTTGCATGATTGTAGGCGTATAGGTGGAAAGGGGAATCAAAATAGTGATAGGTTGCTAGCCGCATAGCCTATAACATGATTCCTAAGACTCGCCCATTCCCTCGACGGGCTTTTACCATCTGCGCGGGACGAGAAGCAACTGGTACATTCTATGTTTTTCCTTTGCTCCCAGACCAGCATGGAAGTAACCTACTTAAACTGTCTCCAACTTATTTAGCTTTTTGGTTGTCTGGAAGAGATCGCTATTAAGCGATAAGACCGCCTATTGTCTACTTTGTTCTTTGTTTCTGTATTGTTTTGTACTGATTTGTGGTGTTCAATGAAGAGTATTTGTATTGTATTGTATTGTAACCTATAGACAGTCCGCTTAAATGACTTCGGGGTGGGACGACCGCGGGGGCCGAGGTGCGGGCGGCAGGCACTACCCGCCCGCACCTCTCTCGATCCCCTTTGCTGCCGCACCCCGCGCCCCCGCACCGCGCGGGCCCGATCTACTCCAGTCCCGGGAAATACAAATTCGGTTTCAGTACCGGTACTCCAAACAGCTACCACCCACATAGAATCACTACAAAAACAAATCAACACTTCACTACGTCATAATTGTGGCCAATGAAATAACAACCATTAAAAATCAAGATAAGATAAACAAGGAACTACATATTGACAATAATATCGTGTACTAGCTTCTGCCCGCGACTTCGCGTAGCTATTGCCATGTTTATCGCTATCCCGCGGGAACTATGCAATTATCCGGGATCAAAAGCAGCCTATGTTTCAATCAATTGGCATTGTTCATTTTTTTTTAAGCTGTGATTTTAACACCTTTATTTGATAAAATGGACTATTTCAAGCAACTAATTTGAATTTGAGGGCCTTTTAGATGGTGTTTTCTTTTTATAGTTAGGTATATTTATTTAGTTTTAAGTTTTGTATATTTAGTTAACTTTTAGATTTTATCAGTTTATTTTTTTTTGTAATTCGATATAAATATTTATTAAATGTATGTATAATGTAGTTCAATTAAACGATTTTTTTGAAAACTAATTTGAATATTATGCTTTTACGTAGCTTTGTTAATTAATAATAAATATTTTTTCGCTGTTTGATAATTCGTGAATTTAGACAGAATCCCAATCGCCTTCGTTCGGCTGGCTATAACAAAAAAACGGCTTTGTCTATGGTTTTGTAGATTTGACAGTGACACGTGACAGTTGCCGTAGCCAAACTTTTTTTTTCATTTTTGTGGCAAACATTCGATGCTGGATTCTGTCTAAAAACCCGGTCGTTCGGTCAAACAAAGGTTCAAAGTACTTTTACAAAAATATCTGCAATCATAAAGTATTTTTGAAATCGGACAAGATAAATCGGATAATTGATGGTTTTCCTCGAAATGGTTTTCGAATTGGAGCATACTAAAAAAAATGAACAATGCCAATTGGACGACCGGATAGCCTAGTGGTTAGTGACCCTGACTATGAAGCTAGAGGTCCTGGGTTCGAATCCCGGTAGGGGCAGACAATTGTATGATGAATACGAATGTCTGTTCCCGAGTCATGGATGTTGTATGTATATAAGTATGTATTTATCTACATTATATAAGTATGCTTATCCGTTGCCTGGTACCCATAGCACAAGCTTTGCTTAGTTTGGGGCTTGGTCAATTGGTGTAATTTGTCCCAAGATATATATATATTTTTTTAAATCTCGGATACCAGCTATCTCCATTCCAAATTTGATCCAAATTGACGACCGAATAGCCTAGTGGTTAGTGACCCTGTTTATGAAGCTAGATGTCCTATTTTCGAATCCCGGTAGAGGCAGACAGTTGTATGATGAACACGAATGTTTGTGCCCGAGTCATGGACGTTGTACGTATTTATCTACATTATATACGTACTAGATGAAAACCCGGCTTCGCTCGGGTGAAATGTGACTCATAATACATATCTAGGTACAAAATGTAGGTAGATATTTCTGTAGTTATCGGTTCTCAAGAAATATTAAAGGCAAAGCAAGGTATAGTTTTTTTTAGCTTCGTTCATTGTGGTTAATTCTCTGTAAACATCTCTGTTTTATGCACTGTCTTTCTTTGTCCCTGGCTTTTATTTGTCATTACGAATGCTATGCGAATGGGAAACTGAAGCCTTCTAAATTTAAAAGGCAGTTGACTGTTAGATGGCGTTAGCTAACGCTCTAATAATAAGGCGGGTTCCGTTGCACAACCCAACAGTTGGGTTTAAATTTCTTATAAGCATTACTATACAACCAACTTTTAATTTTAGAATGTGTGGTGGTAGTCCTGCTGGCGTTATAGAATTTAGGAATTCTACAGGATAGTTTAAAACATCATTATGATCGTCCTCAACTCAACCACAGCGTCAGAACTCTCGTAAATTTTAAGCATGCTGGGGATTTTCTCGACAGCAACAACAATACTGAAAAATTTACATTTTAATTTTTTTACGAAAAGAACCTCAACTTCAACTTTTAAAGTTATGGCCAGTTTTTCTATGGTTGTTATGGCAATCGGCCAATCTCAAGGTTTAGAGAAAAAACACATGACACAGCAGAGTATATCCTATGAAAAAGTTTTCAAAGATAATTAAAAGAAGGTTTACGGCAAGACGTTTCGTTTTACACATTCACATGAATCGCAGTTCTTTGGCGCGACGTATTGAGTGGCAAGGCGTATCTGTGCGCTGCCGCTGGTATGAAACGGAACGTTTAGTGACTACTCAAGATGACAACTGCGATTTGTCTGTCATGTCAGTACCATTTGTACCAGTTGTAGAATTTAATTTAATTTAATTTAACAAAATACTCGACAATCCGAATTTTGCGGATATATGTTGTCGACTCGAAATCATTATTTTTTTATGTTTTATTATTCAGGTGAGGTTTCGATCGAGTCTACCGTACCCCGCGACGAAATTATTAATATAAATGTTTACAAAGTGTTGTGTATTTGACTTTACAATGATTTTTTATGAATTTGTAATTTAATGTTTGGCATATATATGTATTTTTAATTTTTAATGTAATTTTTTATGATGACATTAGTTCTTTTATAGTTAATTGAAATGTAATTATTTAATTATTTTTATCCAATATTGTTACACCATTAATATGGTAGATTAAGGTTATGTACCTATAAAACTGATTCTATCTTTCTGTACCCGTTTTCATGCATTATTATTATTATTATCCGTTGCCTGCTACCCAAAAAGCTTTGCTTAGTTTGGGGCTGGATTGGTGTAATTTGTCCCAAGATATTTATTTATTTAATTATTTAAATCCGTCCAGTCGTTGCAGCTTGAAGAAGGAACAAACACACACACATCCTCACTCTCGCACTTATAATATTAGTAACATGACTAGCCGACTTTTACGTAACATATGTGTGACGGCATAGATATTATAGATAGCATATTGTCATATAACTAGGGTTGCCAACCGCACTTTAATATATAGTATTGTACTATATTTCCGGTCTGCATACTATGTTCAAGAAATATATAGTACGCAAAAATACTATATTTTCAACACCGAACGAAATCTGAAAGACAAATACAGTTTTTATAAAAATAAATAAGTAACAACTATAATTGTCTATTTTTTAAATTTTCCATAAAATACTATATTTTTTAGAAGTTGTACTAAGTATATTTTTTGTAGCTTATTTTGAAAAATACTGTATTTCGTTGAAAAAATGTTGGCAATTCTACATACAACATATACCTTCCACGCTGGTCTGGGAGCAAAGAAAATACATAGAATGTACCCGGTGCTTCTCTTCCCGCGCAGATGGTAGCCCATCAAGGGAATGGACGAAAATCATAGGAATCATGTAATAAACGATGCGGCAAGCAACCAATCACAATTCTGATTCCTATTTCCACCTTTTCGTCCACACTCATGCTAAGCGTGGCCTTTAGGTCTTGTTACCTTAGGCTCTGTCTACCCCGTAAGGGATAAAGACGTGATTATGTTTTTTTGTTTGTTGTAATAGCCCACCGAGGGAATGGGCGGAATCTTAAGAACCATGTTATAGATAGGCGATGCTGCTAGCAACCCATCACTATTTTGATTCCCCTTTCCACCTATACGCCTACAATCAAGCTGAACGTGGCCTTTAGGGCTTGTTACCTTAGGCCCTGTCTACCCCGTAAGGGATGAAAAAATGATACGTTTTTTTGTTTGTGTGGGAATGGACAGAATCTTAAGAATCATGTTATATGCGATGCTGCTAGCAACCCATCACTATTTTGATTCCCCTTTCCACCTATACGCCCACAATCAAGCTGAACGTGGCCTTTGGGCCTTGTTACCTTAGGCTCTGTCGACCCCGTAAGGGATAAAGACGTGATTTCAGTTTTTTTGTTTGTTATATAACGCACCCTTCGTGGAAGAAAGACGTAAGTCCTATTAAGGATCTACAGGACTTACGTCTTTCTTCCACGAAGGGTGCGATAATACTGTTGGCTACTCAGACCATAAAAAAAACTACTGCAGCCATCTTTTCCTCGGTTAGCATAAGGAAACAACGCTTTAAGGAAGTATATTATTAATTAATAATAACCCGGCATAACTTCTCATTATAATGTAAATACTTGGATTGTTTTAAACAAACTTGGTAATAAATAAATAATCCAGATAATTTATATAGCCTTTTTATTCCGAATTCGCTACAATTTCATTTTTGTTGTTGTTGTTTCTTTTTATTATTAAATTGTCGCGTAATTCGGCGTGCCTCATGGCATAGGCCTCCTCCGTGTATTGGAGGGTTTGGGCTATAGTTCCCACGCGCGCCCAGTGCGGATTGGGAACTTAACACACCATTGAATTTCTTCGCAGATGTGTGCAAGGTTCCTCACGATGTTTTCCTTCACCGAAAAGCTCATGGCAAATTTCAAATGTAATTTTCGCACATAAATTCCGAAAAACTCAAGAGGTGCGCGCCCGGGATTTGAACCCACGACACTGCTTGAGAAGCCACAGGTCAAACCACTAGGCTACCACGGCTTTTTTAATCCAGATAATACCCCACCTTAATTTTGACGTGACAACGTCTTATAAATTGGTTTGCCGGGTGACACTTCAAGAAACTGCGTTACGCTCCGCTCACGTTATGCGCTCACAATGAGAGCGAGTGAGAGGCATGGTTAGCCCGCCTAAGAGCGAGAGAGACAGACATAAAAAGTGAAAGGCACGCGTCCCTTCCACTCGAGCACAGTTAGCCCGCCTAAGAGCGAGAGAGACAGAGCGAGAGAGAGAGAGTGAGAGAGATAGGCATACACACCGGTTCATGTCTTGCGCTTCTTCCTACTATACGAATGAATATTCACATTAAAATTATTTTACCACTCAAAGTCGTTGTCACGTAAAACTTTCGCCCGTATACCGACTTTACAGGCAACCGGTTTTTTGTTTCTTTTTTTCATCATGGCGGGGGCACTGCCGCGCCCCCAGAAGTCTCCAGCCCATACATACATGGCCCAGCGCTGGGGCTCAGCTTTCTTCTCAGAAAGGTCAGAAAGGGGCTATAGTTCACATAGATATAGTATTTCGACCACGAGTATTTCGGTGAAGAAAAACGTCATGAGGAAACCTGCACTAAATCTGCGAAGCAATTCAATGGTGTGTGTGAAATTCCCAAAATGTTTGACGAGTTTTGTCCCACTCCCACCCTTGACATGGTACACTTTGAACATTTATTTATACATATAAGTTCATGTTCACCCATCAGTATTTTGATTCCCCTTTCCACCTATACGCCCGCAATAACGCTAAACGTGGCCTTTAGGTCTTGTTACCTTAGGCTCTGTCTACCCCGTAAGGGATAAAGACGTGATTTATGTATGTATGTAATTATTATGACACTTTTTCCTGCTTATAACTCCACAAGTTGTCCTCACCACCACAAAATTAAATGACAGAGTTTTAATTGTTTTTCTTGTAGTTTCAATAATAACCGATATCTTATGTTACTTTCGTTTGGGTCAATTACGAGCAAAACAAATAATCAAAACACATGTGGCTAGCAATCCATCACTATTTTGATTCCCTTTCCACCTTTAAGACCACAATCAGACGAAATGTGGCCTTTAGGTCTTGTTACCCCAGACTCTGTCTCCCTACTATGTATTGTATTTAAAGTTGACATTTTGATCTACACAAATCATGTCTTTATCCCTTACGGGGTAGACAGAGCCTAAGGTAACAGTTATCTACAGGCCACATTAAATTTAGCAAGATTTAACATTTTATTTATTTATTTAGCTTTTTGATCTAATTATCCATATTTTTACATTATTTTTTGTTTCTTTTTAATGTTAATTTTAATTTTATAACATTTTTTACAAGAATCCACGGTTGCCTTCGTATTAACTATGAACTGCATTTAAAACTGTCATTAATCACGGACAATTGTCGAGTTAGTGAAATAGGTTAGCATTAGTTAGCTTAGTTGTGTTCATTAAACTTTGATAATGATCCCGTAGAGGGATCGAAACGCGTCAGTGTTTGTGTGGTGTAAGGGATAATTAAGTTTTAGGATTTATACAGGGTGTCAGAAAACCCTTTAACGTCCTTTTACAGAATTGTCAGGTAAGTCTATCTGAACACCCTGGCAAAGTTTGACGCTCGTGGTTAATTAATTGACCGTTTAATTAACGAATCTTAAGATGCATTTAAGGACTATGCTCTCAGTGTACCTTTTCATTCATAAGTTACGTGAGTAGCGCTACTCGAAACGTTATTGTTTGTAACTAAACACTAAAACTTCGCTCGCACTTGCTTTCAAACTACCATAAAACTTTGACCGGATTTCCTTATTGATAAATGATCTTTTCAAATTATTCAAGATTCGTTTTAGAAAATCCACAGTACGACCTGGCAAACGTTAGCGTGCGTGTGAAGCGAATTGCGAAAATAATTGTAATCTAATTACAATTCTTTGTGTGCTTTAAAAAAGTACCTAGAGATGTTTTTAAAAGGATTATGTGTTAGGAGATGGAATAAAATGGATATCTGTAATTGTTGCTTATGATTATACTTACATTATTCTGTATCAATACAAAATCACGTAATACACTTAAAGCCACAATTATTAAACACTCTCTTACACACACACATTAATTGTTGAGCGGATATCCGCAAAGAATCACAGTTTTATTTAGATTATTTCTCTTTTTTACATAAAAGAAACTAAAATTGTATTCTACATCGAAAATTACAAACACGATGTTTTGACAAATGTTTTTTGACTGTTCATATTTGAGTGAACACCACGTGATCGCCCGCGTCTTCTAGAAGAGGTAAACGTGCTTGTTTGTGGTAGCTCCATTGCGGTACATAATTCATCGTTCGTCTGTCTGGCCTCTCTAACATAAAAAAAAACCATCATCGTGGTACCTGAGTAACGTCAACACCTAAGCATGAACGTGAGTGTGGGATGGCTTTTGAGTCTCTTCACGCGTGAACGCTTGGGCTGTGCATTTTGATATTCTCTAAACGAAACTGATCCTTGAAGTCATCGATAGTAGTAAATAGTAAATGCTTCATTCTACAAAAAAGAGAAACAACAGTTGTGTAACTGTCAAAAAAGATACATACATAAATAACAAAGTCTGAATCAACAATATCAGTGAAAAATGGCGGCAGATATTATTTCTCCGCGCCAATCCGCGCGCAGCACTCGCGCATGCGCGCTGTGCACTTAGCACGCGCGTGACGAAGACACTGACAACAGACTGCTATACAGCCTAATATTAAAATTATAATAAAAAATAATTAATCAATGCCTGAAATATGCAAATTATGGTCACTTTTAGATAAAAATGAATAATTTGTCGAAATTAAATGTTTATTTATTATCTTTTACCTAAAATAGTTTAATAGTCACGAAAATATTCCTTGTTCCTATACATAACTGAACTTTTTGCTGAGATTAAAAAAAAAATTACCGCACTCGTGCGGTAATATATTTTTTGCGTAATAAGCTGAATTATGAGCTTAAATGCGGTGCAATAAGACTCAATTTACGAGCAAGTGTGTTGAAAAAAAATTACCGAAACAATAGACAACGGGTTGATTTTAAATTTGACCTCATTGTGTTTTCAAATAAAATAGATTTTAAGAATAGATTTACAGCGTGACATGACATGACGTAGTATCTCTTAGTAGTCTGTGCATTGCTACAAACTCGAAGTTTTCAAGTACCTATCTAAAGTATTTCATGATGCCTTTTCGGGCATATACTGATGTCGAATATCAGCACATGGTAGAGTGCTACAATGACGGTGGAAGCGTCATAACTCGTGCACGCGAGCTATATGTACAGCGGGGGTATGTGGAGGAGGGACGTGCTCCCGCAGCCAGAACGATACTTGGTGTGGTACAGCGACTGCGGGACACGGGGTCTTACAGGCCGCAGATGCGAAACATCGATGGTGGCAGACGTTTTTTTAACTCAAAGTAGTTTGAGTCCACTTCCATACAGGACGGTCCTACCAAGTGCTATGGAGCCTCACAAAGTCAATCGTAGTGTTTCAAGTTATCATACCGCATAGGTACCGTAAATAAAAAAAAAATCTTTTTTTTGCCAAAAATGCTTTACATAGGTAATTTTAGAAAAGAGCTGGTAACTCATCAAACTGCTGGACCGAATTTTACCAAACATAGCTATAAACCATCGCAAGGAAACTGGATTTCGGTCCACCCGCTTGAAAGCTACTATTATCTACTATACCATAAACAGATACACACACATACACTCAAAGAGAGAAGAGAGAGAGAGAGAGAGAGAACGACTTTAAACTTTTATAACTCCCCTCTTTTTGCGTCGGGGGTTAAAATAGTTTGAAATACCTTGAAAAATGTTGAGTTTGGCAATTAGAGAAGGCATGAAGAGCTGACAGGACATGACTAGGATGGACTGAGACGACTTTGACTGCGATGGGACTTGACAAAAACATTATTACATCAGACATGGCTGTATGGGCATTGAACCCTTTGCCTTTCCTTAGTGGAAAAGATAATAAAACAAAATAAAACTGACGGCCGTCAGTTGATATTGAGTGGCAATGTTTATTATTTTTTGTAACTATTTTAAATATTTATATTAAAATAGTAAAGCGAAATGATGTTTGAGTGTGTACTGTGTGTGTGATTACGGGGTTTGCTTCACGTTGAGTGGTGGTGTGATTTGACATAAGCGACTAAAACGGACACAATAACTGAAGGTCTGTAATCAATAAGATTAGCATGAAATACAAAATATGCGAATGCTCACAACTTTAGGTTTTTGGCTTGTACTTCTAAATATTCACAGCAAAAGTTTAATTTTCCCGGTATAAAACTAGTTACGCTACCGGACATTGTGTGTCGCTTATGTTGCGAAAGCTTGATACATAGCTGATTGGTTGATTTTGAACTAATTCATTTAGGCTGATTGGCTGATTTGCGAAACTTCCGTATGTCGAAGTAGTCACCAACAATAGTTTGACGGGTAGAACTATGAGTAGGCATGTGAGTAGTTTAAGCCTGTGGCACACTGAGCAAAGCTATTAAATGATTTTTTATAATTTTTTTTTTTTAGTTGTAATTAGGGTCTCATACTTTGCAGGGGTGTTCAAATCAATATACCGAACAAGTTGGTGAATTATCGTTAAAGGGTTTTATGACACCCTGTATATGTTTTATTGGCAGCAGTGGAGGGTGGGCTTGCATGAAAAACATATTTTTCACACAGGCTTGGTTATCTTGCACGTGAGTAGCGGAGTAGCAAGGTAAATATCTTACTCTGCACGTCAGATCACAGCTCTAGCGCTGCACAGTTAGAATGATTGCGCTAAGGCAAATTACGACTATTATTATTATTATTATTAATCTCATATTTAAAGAGGTTTTAGTACACAGAAGTGACTATATCAGCCTCATGGGAGGACTCCAGAAGATCGGAAATCACAATTCATGCAGCATCCCCTCCCCCAGAACCAGATGCTATGAAGGAATGACTATTGTTAAATGAATCTACCTACATAATTAGAATGAACCTTTGATACTTCCGTTTTCTTAGCATTAGAAAGAAGGTAAACAGTTTTGACATCTTTATATCGAAAAACACTTAATAATCTGTAAAGTAACTGAAAAATATAAAACTGTAAGAAAACAAATCACAATATTCCAGGGATTTTAAATTGTAACTTCCTGTTATTTATTTTTAAAACTGTTTTCCTATAAAAATATAGGTATGTCAAGATTGTTCAACTATCTTGTAATTTGTTGATGCGAAATTAATTTTCACATTTTCTGAATTACCCACTTTAATTGGCAAAAAGTGTGTTACCACTATTGCCCATAATAATACTACATAATAATACTAAAGCTACTTTTTTAATGTTTTTTTTCTGGCCATGGGTGCTGAGCTTTCCAGCCAGTTTCAGAATCAGACAAAAGAGTTGCCAGTTACTACAAAGCACAGATTTACCGGCAGAAAAATGAATGTAACGAAAGAAGTTCATCAACCTACTTACCTAATTTTCCTCAAGTAGGTACAGAACAAAAACTTTTAAATCAATACCACAAAATAACGTTACGAAAACAGAAAAATTACGCCTAAAACACGTGTTTCAGTCACAAATACATAAGTAAATTATACGAAAAGTATGTATTTACATAAAAAATTGAATTTCAAAATCGTCAACTTGTTTTTGTAACTACACGCATATACACCGATTTTCCACTTTGAACACATCTGTATTAACATTCGGGGCACTTTTCCACGTTTTCTAGCACAAATATAAGTGTTAAACTACTGTATTAAGCACCATTTTGCGTAAACTTCGATAATTCGTAAAATAAATAGCTTGTAGATTTAGGTTAGAATGACATAGCAATCTAAAGAATATGTTGCGTAAATGTGTTTTGATGTTGTATTTAGCGGGGATTGTGTGTTAAAGCACAGTATTTACCTTTAGATCTTGATTTTGAGCATGGCAGCAGGCACCGCCTATTTCTTTGGTACGGACACAGGGTGACAGTCGGGTGGTGACATGACAGTACTCTGACAACGAAACGAACAAAACGTGATTTTCACCGCAGTGCGGTGGGTGGCGGGTTAATCAAATTACCACGAAACAAGGGTAATTCTAAATTAAGTGCATTATTGACATTACGAGTGTAAATTGTATTGTTATTTTGAGTGTACGTGTTGTCCCAATAACAAAAAAAAATCCATGCTGGTCTGGGAGTAAATAAAAAATAGAATTTACCAGTTGCTTTCTTCCCGAGCCCATCGAGAGAATGGGCTAGTCTTAGGAATCATGTTATATGCGATGCGGCTAGCAACCCATCATTATTTTGCATCATCATACGCCCTTAATCATGTAAAACGTGGCCTTAAGGTTTTGTTACCATAGGCTCTGTCTACCTCGTAAGGGATAAAGACGTGATATATGTATGTAAGTATGTATGTACGTACAAAATAATTAAAACACTTGTAGTTGGTTCTTTGGCTCTATATTTAGTCTTTATTAAAATTCGCATTGTAAAAATTGCCGATAATATTGTAACATAGGTAGAGTAAAAATTAAAAGAAAAGTAGAAAATATTATTAAAAAATAAGATTTCAAATCTCCTTTAAAAATACTTATTATAAAAAACATGAATGTGGGAGCTATTTCTTCCAAACATAGTAACACCGTTAAAGTCGCGTTCAATTTAACTTTTCTTTTCACGAATATTGAATTGAATTTAAGCGGGAAAATACAAAAAGTATCGTAATATGATTGCTAGTGGCAATCTTCAAAATTAAATGCAGAAATAAACTTGAAAGTGTGAAATGTTGAACGAATCTGTCGACCTCTGTCTTCATTTAAAAACAGTCTTTTATATCGATGACTCAGTGATGGATTGGCATTGTATTATGTATGGGGACAGATGTTGTTATGGAATGATAAGTAATGCGACGGCCGTGAATATAATGTTTATTTTAACACAAACTTTGGCTGCGACTTTACTTCAATAAATAAAAAATGTTTTGATAGTTTCAATCATAAATTCCAAGTGTCAATTTAAAAACTCTAACGATTTCAATAATATAAGATTACCTTTTTATGTTTCTATACTTTAGATAAAAAATTTTTTAAAGAAATACCAGTTGAAAATTCCATATTTTTGACCAACGTAAAACATTATAATTTTCCAATATTTAAATAGATTGTTGTCATGTACCAAGAATTCCGTTTACACATAGCGTCTCTGTTACCATGTAGTAAGCCAGATGTGTAAATAATATGGAAATAATTTAGATAAAGAAAACCACGTGTAGAAAGGGATATATGTAATTTGACATAGGTATTAATATTATATTAATTTCGTTTATTGAATGAAGCACGGTATACAAGATTGTGTTTAGATTGCGTAAACCTCCAGCGGGCTTAATCGTATTATAGCTGTGTGTACTATAATTAACTTATCTTGCCATAATTCCAGCAATAAAGATAAGCTTTATCTAGTTTGAGTAATCAATTTAATAATTGGCCCATCAGAAGCCACCATTTAATAACTACTAACATTCTAGATCTTTTAGAGCTCTCGTTTATTTAAAGCACCGAAAAATATTATAAAAATAAAAATTAACTAAAACCGCCGGGGGTCCGTTTGCAACCAAAAGAAGCGTTGCGCTAGTTATAGACATCTATTGTACGATTATAAAATTAAATTTTAGCGACATCTTGTGGTGAGTAGCTCAGCTATTTGTTTGTGTTGTATGGATTAGAACTTCTTTGCTTTTTCAAAACGTAGTGACCGGAAAAAAGCAACGACGCTTGTCAGTTTCAGTAGCTGTCAATTCAATACTCATCAATACTGTTCGGTACTTGAAAAAAAAAAACACTAAATCCTAAGATATTTATTGTAATTGTCAATTGTATCAGGTCCAGTGTAACGAAGTAAACATGAAAAAATCTAAGCGCACGAAAATAAAAAAAGCCAAATCCAATATAGTGGTCGCTTTAGAAGCCGACGACACAACATGCGCCGAGTGCTACGCCGAATTCCTGGACCCCGTGGATTTGGAGCTCCACATGCAACAAATGCATCCTCCTGGGCCGTCGGGCGAGCTGGTACCCTGTCAGTTCTGTAAGCAAGTGTTCTCTAACGCTGAAGTTTACGTACTACACGTCCGCGACGTGCATTTAGTCGATCTTAGGCAGTGTTCACACTGCACCAGAGTCTACAGCGATATTGGTCTCTTACGGACACACGAACGAAAACACACGGACGCTACGTCTAATAATAAGTACTCTTGCTTCCAATGCGATCGAAGTTTCGAGAATAACTACAGTTTAAGGAAGCACGACGCTACACACCGCTGCAAGGATGGCGGAGTATTTATTAACGACTACTACGCTCTATTGTCTTCCGCAATCAATATGAAAGCGGATAGCGTGATCGAATCCATCGGCAAAGACTTCATATATATCTGCTCGTGCTGCAAATACAGCAGCCCTGATTTACAAGATTATATTTCACACTTGAAGGCTCAGATGTGCCGCACGTTGGCATGCGACATGTGTTACAAAGTGTATAATAGAAGAGAACTAATAAGAGATCATATTATGAGATCGCACAAATGCAAAAGGGCATTTGCGCAACTCACTTCGTTAAAACAGTGCTCGAAATGCAAAAAAAATATAGACAGCAAAGAGTTTAAAGTCCATTTTAAATCTTGTACGGTGCTTAAATGCCCGAGCTGTAATTTGTTGTTTGAAAACATGTACGCACTGTCGGAGCATCAGAGTGCAGAGCACCCTCTATCTGTGGCTTTGGTCTCTTGCAAGTTTTGCCGCAAAGAATGTGTCGGCAAAGTTTCTCTAGAGAAACATGTGGAACGGACGCATAAACACGAATTCCATTTGTATAAATACACATGTACATATTGTGACACAAGCTTTAAGCATCCCCAGCGCTTGTTTGCTCATTATTTTATGAAACACAAGGAAATAGAGCCGTATCTTTGCAAAATATGCGATAAAAAATTTAGACTCCGTAAACCTTTCACTTTACATATAAAACTGACGCACCAAAGCAACGGTTTCGTTGAATTCGACGAGAGGCTTCATGTGTTCTTTACAGAGCAAAAATCGGAGAAACCGTTCCAACCTGTATCCAAATATGGTTCAGAACCTGCTGTTGCTGACAAAACCAACAAATCTAAAGTTACATCTACTAATACAGACCAAGGTACGGTAACCGACAATAACAATGAGGAAGCAGGGACGGTAAATATTAATTCAGATTTTATGAATCCAACGGAAACTGAAGGCAATCAAACAGAAAATGAATCAAGTAAGACCAAGCGCAAGCGCAAAACGAAACTAAAAAAAGACATAGAAACCATAATACTTTCCGAGGATTACGACAGTGAAGACGAACCCTTAGTAGTTATAAAGAAGAAAGCTAAAATCAAATCACAGTTACGTAAAAGAGGTATGCAAATGAGTAGGAAGTGCAAAAACTGGAAATATAACATAAAACAGAGATTCACTTGTGAAATATGCAAGAAATACTGCTACACATTTCAGAACTACAACAACCATTTGAGCATGCATTTTAAAGATGAATGCAAGAAGTGCATTAAGTGTTCCCGCACATTTAAAACCAAATCAGATCTGCAGAAGCATTTGGAGGAAAAGCACTCGAGCTCTAAGCTAACGGAGACTTTGAAGCAGCTGCTAGAAAGACGCAAAAGTGGAAATCCCAGGAAAGAGATTTCGAACACCCAGAAATTCCTTAAAACTGTAAAAAAAGTTGTTTTTGCCAAAGACAATGTAACAGCTACACTGTCGCCGGTCAAAAGTGAATTGTCAGTACAAAAGTTCATAGAAAACTTCACACCTGATGTAAATGAAAGTAAAATCATACAGATAAAAAACAGTATGAGTTTAACTAAAGTTTCGGGCCAGCTGAATAGAGATCCCGTCATAAAAATGACAAAATTCCAACCGCCACCTAAAGTGTATGGGACTGTAAAACTATCAATGCCAGTGAGGTTTAAGAATCAAAATCATGAAAAACACTCTGTAACTATAAGAAAAGTAGAAGCAACTCACGAGAGCAAGATAAAAATTAATTGTGATGACGGCAATCAATTTCAAGACGATTATGATAATGATTATAATTATAATTACGATCAGGAGGACAACAAAGATGCGCATATACCTGAAGCCGAGCAAGAAGTTACTCTAGAAGGCACTGAAGAACCACCGCCACCCAAAAAAGTGGTCACACACAAAATAATACTACCCAAATTCCATAAGGAACTAAAGTCAATAAGAATAGCACATTTGCTACCAGAAGCACCTTATTACAAGATAGTTAAAATGGATGAGATAATACGACAGCCAGCAAAAAAGGAACCTCCGAAAGTTGAACCATCACCTTCCCAACCAGTACAGTTACCCGACGGAACAAAACTGGTGCATGTAAATCCTCTCGCTCACTTGCTCGGTGATACACCCATTGAAAATATTGTGAAACCCCACAGTAAATACTACAAGCCGAAAGCTCTCAACGTGCAAGACGCTCTAGCTAAAGCTCTACTAAAAACACCGAACAGAAAGTACAGAAAGAGACCACCAAAAGCTGCAAAAAACGCGGAAAAAAAAGGAAACGAACAAGCTGAACGAATTAATGAAATGGTTGAACAAATTGATGAAATGGTTGAACAAATTGATGAAACTGTTGAACGAATCGATGAAACTATTGAACAAATTGATGAAACTATTGAACAAATTGATGAAACAGTTGAAGAACTAGAACATGAAACTTCATTACCAATTGAACAAGGTAATGAGAATGAATCATTACCATGTATTGAGGAGCAAGTGAGTTATGAAAATAAATCATTACCATGCCTTGATGATACTGGTGTGAGTATGTCGGGTGACGCAGAGCATGCAATGGAAGTAAATCCTTAATCTATTTAAATAGTAAATAGTGAAGTAAATGGAAAATAGTAAAGTAAAACTCTATTCTTTGATAGAACATACTGTTAATAAATATTGTAATATCCATAAAAAATGTAGATGAAGATGACCCAAAAATGCCTCAGGAGCTATGGATTGGGGTCTCCAATCTGGGGAGGACATAGTACACATCTTTCTCCTGTTATATCCATAAAAAGATTGGCAATAAAAATCTGTATTAGTATGATCTATATGAAATAGAGATGACCCAAGAATGCCTCAACCTTGGAGCTATGGATTTAGGGGTCACCAATCTGGTGAGGCCATAGTAGACATCTTTCTCCAGGCAGAAGTTATGAGTTATGACCACAAAGTCCAAAGGAAGAGAGTTGAAAGTTGTTGTATCCGCGTTAAGAAATTTAACGCGATATAGAAAATGGGTGACGTCAGCTTTAGCTACTCGTACGCAACAGTTTATGTAAGCAAAAACTAGGTGGCGCTAGGGTCGCTTCAAGCTTTTGTCTATTAAAAAAAGGTAAAAGAATTTATGGTTCAAGCAAGTTTTCTTTTAAGTTAGACCTACCAATTATTATTGTATAATTAGTTAATGTTGAATTAGTCATTAAATTATAATTAACGGTATAAAAAATACAAAATAAACAATGACATAATTCCAAAATAATCTTTATTTCAACTTAAAACTATCCTAAAATACATTATAGCTTACGCATTAATTCCCTATATTTTTACATTATACACACGACCAAAAAAAAACTACTTAAATTAAGCGAAAAAACTAACCTAAATGAAACATCACAGGAATCAACTTAAAACATGCGAGATTTCAGTACACTTGGCGAATATCATCTCTGTACTGACCAGGCAATAAAGATTGCACTTTGGTCTTTGGAAAGAGAAAATTAAGTTAGAGCGAGACGAGAAGCCGAGAAGACCGATGTGTAATCTCTATGGCCGGTTATTGTATGGCCATAAATTTTAGTGTTGCCCATCGATAGTATCGACAGTTTGAGCAGACGATAGTATCAATAACTTCGTGCTCTATTGGTAAACGAGCGTTTGAACATTTTTTCTACAATTTAAATGTTTTGGGTTTTTCTTATTCAGAATCGTTTACCCTATCGATTCTCATACAAGAAAAAGTGTGTGCCAGATTTAACTATGGAATTTATTTTCCTGTTCCAAACATACCTATATTTAAAAAAATCGCTTCGCCCAGTCGAAAATTATGAGGTAACAAACATAAAATAAAAAAAATACAGACGAATTGAGAACCTCCTTTTTTTGAAGTCGGTTAAAAAGTGACGAACTGGAATGGAAATTTTGGGACACATTTTTTCTTGCATAAGGATCGATAGGGTAAACGATTCTGAGTTAGAAAAACCCAAAATAGTTAAATTCTGGAAGAAATGTTCATGTGGATGTTTTTTTTGGAAAACGTTCAAACAACAATAGTATCGATAATATTGATCCTCGACAAATGAACTAGCGATAGTGGGTTTATTCCTACTAAGCTGGCAACGTCGCATGTTTGGTGTTTTTGAAGTGACTTTAGCGGCGTTGTGCACTTCTATGGCATGGATAAAAAATGTTAAATTCGCGTCAGGTTCACGTGACCCTGATCGAAAATGCGTGACCGTAAGACGGAGGGAGAGCAGCTGCTGGGCTGCGGCGCTGAGTGCTTGCGCGCAGTGGCGTAACTATAACGTCTGGGGCCCGCGGCAAATTCGTCAGATGGGGCTCCTTCCTCAATATAAAGAAGTGCATCAGCGTCCCTTCTGTGCTCTAAACCAAGCCAGTTGGGGGCCCCGTAGAGCTAGGGGCCCCTGGCATTTTGCCACCCCTGCCACCCTATAGTTACGCCATGCTTGCGCGTGTACGTGTGTAGTTTTCACTTCTGCCGGCACTCCCGGAGTGCTACCTGCGGCTTTTTTTACGATTATTTCACAGAAATTGAATGAAAGTTTGAAATGTTCGTCTGTTACGCTCTTCGTTTTTAGAGTATCAATGTATCCAATGCAGTAATTGATCGTCGATATATTCTTATTTCCCTTTAACACGAAAATAAGTCAAAGAAAAACAATACCAGTTGATTCTCTACCCGCGCAGATGGTAAAAGCCCATCGAGGGAATGGGCGAAAATCATAGGAATTTTGTTATAGGTGATGAGGCTAGCAACCCATCATTATTTTGATTTCATTTTTCACCTATAAGCCCACAATCTTGCTAAATGTGGCCTGTAGGAATCTGTTACCTTAGTTACGCTCTGTCTACCCCTTGAGGGATAAAGACGTGATTTGTGTATGTGTATGTATGTATGATTAATTAAATGCATGCCCACACATTGATACACTAAAAACGAAGAACTTGTATGGTCTACATTTTAAACTTTCATTCAATTTCTGTGAATTAATCGTAAAAAAAATAGTAAAAATGCTACGTCGCCGGCTCAGTAGGAATAAACGCTCTTAAATAAGAGATCGACAGTATCGATAGGCCTATCGATATAATAGCATTCGATTAAAACTATGTATAAAAAAAAACACTCGTTTACGCGGCAATTCCAGCAATTCTACGGTTCCAGCCGATTAATAAAACTAGCATCTGAAACGTGTCGTTCTTTTTGAAATTATGGCATTGCAAGTTGATCCAACTCATCTGCATGGACAGTTATTGTAACGACATCTGTTGTGCAATGGCAAAACTATCATTCAAACAACTGACATTTTCACTCATATTTTGGCTACTTCACGCTAGATGGTGTTTACATACCTGTACAATGGACTTTAAGCAATATTTTGTGGGTGGAAAGTTCAAATTATAATACCGATTCAGAACTTATTACATTTTTGTAATAGAAAAGCTACCAATAATTGCCAAGATCTCAAGGTAGGAATAAATTGTCAATTGTCAAACCCTAGCGAAAGCGACTTATCGCAATTCTACTATATCTCTTTATCCTATGGGTATATCAATATAGGATCGTGGCACGGTATATATATAAGCTAAAGCAGTAAGGAAACTACGAACTAAACGGTTGAAACAAACGCACACATAGACGCGCGCTTCTACAATGTCCCTAGGCGGATCTCGCGGTGCCGGCAGTCGCGAGCGCCGCGTTGAGGCGAGCGGCCGTCTGCTGCGTGCGCCCAGACAGGCCGCGATCTTTTCGTTTTAAACATGCCAAGAGCGTATTGCGCAGTGTGCCCATGTTTCCTAATAGTTTATTTAAGAAAGCTATTCATTCGGTCGTTTATTTTTTACGGAAATTAAGGGTGCCAACCCTAATACTCTTAATTAAGTGTAGCTAGTTACTTTAAAACAGGCCTCACTAGCTGAGATAGCGCTAACTAAACAAAAAGGTAATCAATTTTACAAAAATTAAATCGACAACCCTAACGCTCTATTGGAGCGTAGGTATTTATTTAAAAAAAAAAAGCCTAGTTTCCATACTGCTCTATGCGTGAACGTGGATTTAAAAACAATCGGGCTCGCTGCGATTCGCACCAATATTTCGTGATATGGATCGCGATATGCTCGGATCACATGTAATAATGACCTTCTAACCCATGAAATGAGTGTCAACTGTTATATGCCAAATTCCCCGTATTTTATTATATTAATACATTTTTTGGTATCATTAAAAAAGTTCATTCGAATCTGTGGAATAAAAATTAAAAAAAAAAACTAAATGGATCAATTGAAAAATGTCAATAATCGGCTCAACTGTTAACTTATTACAATAAAGAAACTTGAGTGTTTATACCTTCGTCCGCGTACGTAACTCAGTTTTGTAACTAGTTACGAACTAGGTTTTTCCTTGGTTTGTAACCAGGTTACGAATGATGATTTCAACTTCCATTGTTTTGTTTTCCTGTGTAAGACTAGGTTACAAAACGATTTTTCCGGGATGACAAATAAAACCTGACATCAGTTAAGGCGAGAAACTATTCGCTTGACTACCTTAGCCTTCTGAACCTAACTTATAAGACACGCTTTTTGCTCCCCGACATAGTTACGTCGTTCGTAACCTGGTTACAAAGAGAAACCTAGTTCGTAGCTAGTTACAAAACTTAGTTTAGTTACATACGCGGACGAAGGTCTCCACTTCAATTTACGAACTGACTGTATGTTTAAACTTTATTTTAAGACTTGCAACATACGCCGTACATACAAAACTTTCATACAACAAACCAACAACTAACCTACATAAAAAAAAACTTAATTTAAATCTTCAAATTTTTTCAGGAAACAATCCGCAGCTCGATATAAGTGATCTACAATTTTATTTGTCACAGCAAAAGATTTAAAACAGTTCTTTTATTTCATTTAAATGTCAGATGAATAAATAATTATTAACTTTAACGTATCGAGTAACGGATTTAACAATATTCTTAAAACTAGAAGCTAAACAGAATTAGAAAGATGGGATCAATTAACCAAGAGAGTGGTAATCCAAATACTCTTGATAGAAGCATATGGCTCTATATGGAGTTTACGAGTTCCAGTACAGACGGACAGCATTTAAACTGCATCCCAACTGCAAAATGGCAGTTCGAGTGCAGTACTGCTGCAACTCAAACAATAATTAAGCTATGTTACAATCGCATAACGACCGTGCAGCCAGCTCGCAGCCGGTGTGCGTTTGACAGGCAAGCGGACTGCACAGTCGTCGCAGTTCCGATGCAGTCGCACCGACTGCAGCCGAACTGCAATCGGACTGCTGTTTGCAGTTTGGTTGCAGTTCAAATGCAGTCCGTTTGTATCGATCCTGAATTGTTCAGGCTGCATCATACCTAGTGTGGAGAATGTTTGAGTGTCTGTTTGCGTGTCTGCGTGCTACGTCTGCGCGGTGGCACGCAGCGGCGACGGGGCTGACTCCGCGCACATTTCGGACGCATGCTCGGCGAGTTCCATTGTAATCTATAAATATAATAAATCAGTAGCAAGTTCGCGTCTGTACATTAAATAAATTCGTCAAAAATTGAATGCTAACGATTAGGGGAGAGTGATAAAACACAAAAAGTAGATTTTATATTTTTTGTCTGTCTGTATATATGTATTTAGCTATGTCTGTGTTCGCTAATCTCCAAAACAGTTGGAGCGATTTGAATGTTATTTTGCGTGGTGGTACCCTATATTCCTGGTCAATATTTTAGATTTTAATCCCGGAAAATTAAAGAGTTCCCGTGGGATAATTTAAAACTATAACTTATGCAGCTCAGTACACAACAACTTAAACATCTAATTAAGTAAAATTGGCGTGCTGACACCTTATATTGATTACTTGAAATTTGGTATACAGTTAGTTTCAGTCCCAGGGACGGACATGGGATAGTTTTTATCCCAGAAAACAGCATAGTTCCCGCGGGATAGCGATACGCGAATTCTGCGCAACGGAGTCGTGGGCAACAGCTAGTGTAAGAATAAAAAACAAGTTTGTCAAGTCACCCTTGAAACCGGCCACACTATTCTTTTTGTTATATAGGGTGTTAGGTAATGAGTGGATAATCCTTGAACTATGGATAGAGGGCACTTAGGACGTTATAATAAAGCTAAAATAGGTTTAGTAAAAGTTGCACGGTTTCCGAGATATTCGGACTTTTAGGTTTTTTTCGAAAATGAACACCCTTGTTCAATGTTTTGATCATAGCACCATTTTAAGCTAACTTTTTTGATTTTTTATTTTTGCTCAATATTCTTGAGTACTTGTATTTTCAGATATGCATTACTATTTTTGTGAGAATACATAGGATTTTTTTTTTTAAATCGCAAACTTAATTTTTGCCATTTCAATCGTACATTGATCGAATTTTCAGCCCTCACGGTGAAAAAAAAATACACTACCGCCTAGTTGCCAATAAGCTTAAAAACATTCCGGTTTATTGACAATTTAAAAATGGTAATGACCTTTTGAATTTAAATTCAAAATGACAAAATAATTTAAAAAAATACACGTTCGGGTGAACGTGTAAACGATCGAAACGCAAAATTAACCGTTCATTACGCAATAATAATAGCGAAATTCAAAATCGAAGTCGAAAAAAAAACAAAAGGCAGTCAGCATGTTTTGTAAATTTGGAATTATTTAAATGCCATTTGCATTCAAATAAGTGGCCAATAATGTTATTTTTGCAACAAAAAAAAATTGAGTTCGACGCCCGTGATATAAAAAGTAAATCGGGAAAAATGTGGGTGAACGTGTATTTTTTTAAATTATTTTGTCATTTTGAATTTAAATTCAAAAAGAAATTACCATTTTTAAATTGTTAATAAACCGTCATGTTTTTAAGCTTATTGGCAACTAGGCGGTAGTGTATATTTTTTTCACCGTGAGGGCTGACAATTCGATCAATGTACGATTGAAAAGGCAAAAATTAAGTTTGCGATTTAAAAAAAATCCCAAGAATTCTCACAAAAATAGTAATGCCTATCTGAAAATACAAGTACTCAAGAATATTGAGCAAAAATAAAAAAATAAAAAAGTTAGCTTAAAATGGTGCTATGATCAAAACATTGAACAAGGGTGTTCATTTTCGAAAAAAACCTAAAAGTCCGAATATCTCGGAAACCGTGCAACTTTTACTAAACCTATTTTAGCTTTATTATAACGTCCTAAGTGCCCTCTATCCATAGTTCAAGGATTATCCACTCATTACCTAACAACCTGTATATACGCATAGGTTAGTATAGTAACGGGGGCTGCGACCTCCGTCTTGATTTATTAAACAGTGTGCTACCGATACTCGGCCTGATCTCTTGTCTCCCTCACCGTGTATACGACACTTAAAGTAGATACCGTAAAAACGGTGTGAGTAGAGATTGAAGGGCAGAGGGAATGCGAATAAATTCTATTTTCAGTTGCCAATCACGCCAAACATGGCCTAAACGTGGTCTTCAAATCTTGTTAGCTCAGGCTCTGTCTGTCTGTATGTATGTATGTATGTATGTATGTATGTGTGTGTGTGTGTGTGTGTGTGTGTGTGTGTGTGCACCTTGCTGGTGGCGTGCTGCGTGTAGTCCGGCGGCACGGGCAGCGCGTGCAGCAGCGCGGCCAGCTGCTGCGGGGGCTCGCGCGCCGCCAGGGCCAGCTGGATCAGCCGGGCTCCCATCTCCGCGCGCGCAGCCGCGTGCCGAGCCGTGCTATACCATCACAACGGTTTCATATAGACGAGAAAAAGCATTTAGGGTACTTAGACAAAAAGGTTGTTGGACAAAAGGGTAGTTAGCCAAAGTTTGGTAGACAAAAGTGTGGTTGAACAAAAAGGTAATAAGCCAAAGATTAGTTAAACAAAAAGGGTGGTTGGTCAAAAGGGTAGTTGGTCAAAAATTACCAGACCGTGTGGTTGAACAAGAAGGTAGTAAGGATTGGTAAAACAAAAAGAGTGGTTGGAGAAAAGGGTAGTTAGCCTAAAATTAGTAGACATAAGGGTGGTTGAACAAAAAGGTAGTAAAGCCAAGGACTGGCAGACAAAGTGTGGTTGAATAAAAAGGTATTACGTAAGATTGGTAAAACAAAAAGAGTGGTTGGACAAAAGGGTAGTTAGCCTAAAATTAGTAGACAAAAGGGTGGTTGAACAAAAAGGTAGTACATAAGATTGGTAAAACAAAAAAGGGTGTTCTAACGAAAAAGTAGTAATCCACAAATGGGTAAAACAAATAAGGGTAGTTGGACAAAAGGGTAGTTTAACTATACAAAAATAGATAGACAAGTGTGGTTGGACACAAAGGTAGTCAGCCAAATATTCGTTAAGCCAAAAGGGTGGTTGGAAAAAGGAGTAGTTATCCCAAAGATGGACAATTATAAACTAAATGAAAATGAAAATGAAAATTTTATTTTGCGAATTGGCCGCCAAGGGCTCTTTTACATGCCTTTTTGAAACTACCAGCGCAAGATAATTAGCTCAGGGTCGTTTAGATAAAAGAGTTTATTTATTTACCATATTAAGAAACTTTATTAGCCATGTATACTTGTGTGTGTATAAATACTATTTTTATTTTTAATTCTATCTTTGTCTTTATCTCTACATATAATGTATTGCAAAGACTACCTTGCGGCTCTCTGTGCTACTAATTTGTTGCTCGTACGTCTAATTAGTTACTAAGTGCTAGAGCCATACTAATATTATTATTACTGTTATTATAATAATAAGTTTTAGTTTTAAGATTATTCTATGATAAATTGCCGTGCTTACTGGGTAAATGTTTGAAACTATATACACATTAACATCTTTGTCACATTTTTATGCAATACATAGTATGACGACCGGATAGCCTAGTGGTTAGTGACCCTGACTATGAAGCTGGAGGTCCTGGGTTCGAATCCCGGTAGGGGCAGACAGTTGTATGATGAATACGAATGTTTGTGCCCGAGTCATGGATGTTGTACGTATTTAATTATGTATTTATCTACATTATATAAGTATGTTTATCCGTTGCCTGGTGCCCATAGTACAAGCTTTGCTTAGTTTGGGGCTGGGTCAATTGGTGTAATTTGTCCCAAGATATTTATTTATATTTATTTATAAAGGCCGGTCGCCAAGCACAGCGAAAATCGAACGTTGACCTTAGTATCTACAACCAGTGGCCAACAACATTTTTATATAGTGTTCAATGATATCTTGAGGAACTTTTGTTAGAGACTGGGGGTCTAGTTGTTTATTGTACGGCAATGACATTGCAAGCAAAATACAATACAATACAATACAAATACTCTCTATTGAACACCACAGATCAGTGCAAAACAATACAGAAACAAAGAACAAAGTAAACAATAGGCGGTCTTATCGCTTAATAGCGATCTCTACCAGAAAACCAGTAAGAAAAGTAAGTTGAAAATAACACGTGCGTAAGGTCCCGCTCGTATGCCTGTAAACCTAAGGTTTACAATCCCTGCCGCCGACGATCAAGGCTACTGTGTGAGCGTGAGGGCACTATTACTGTGCGCGTGCGACAGAGACAAATAGAAATAGGGCAATGCTCGTTTTTCGCTGTGCTTGGCGACCGGCCTTTAGTTTGAGTTTGAGTAGTTAGAGTTAGACATTCAAAATTGTTAGACGAAAGAATACGAACAGAACATTGAGTAAAAATGCACCTAACGCCTAAACATTAAATAAAAAGGTAGACGCCATGCTTCAGTGCTTTAAATGTTTCCTAATCTTTTTTTAAACTAAAGCGCCCTGTAAACGATCAAATTGTTTGTCAAACTTTACGTGTTTGTCAAACAATCTACGTGTTTGATGCGTTTGATGAAAATCTGGATTGATGTCGAGTTTGACAAACAGGTTTGAACGTGTACGACGGTGTTTGTCAAACAAGACCTCGGTAGAAGAAGTTTGACAAACAAGTTTGTCAAGCAAGTTTGACCTTTTGCGCGGGGCGCTTTAACAAATGTGTTTGATATTTGGTTTGATCGTTTACGCTTATGTTTGATGAAAACGTGAAGTTTGTCAAACAAATTTGATCGTTTACAGGGTGCTTAATATGGCGGTAATACTGACTTGGCAGCAAGCCCGGCCTGGGCGCGGCAGGCGGCGGCGACGCGCGGCCTCAACGCCTCAAGCCTCGCCTGGACGCCTTCCCGGTCGCTGCCGGACGACGACACCAGGCTGCGGATCTGAAAACAAGTCATCACCATCATCTCCAGTGTATATAGTGGCTTAAAATAATACGAATTATGTTATAGCTCTACGGGGCCCCGAACTGGCAAGGTTTAGAACACAGAAGGGACGCTGATGCACTTCTTTATATATATATATATATATATATATATATATATATATATATATATATATATATTTTAATTTATTTAGGAAACAAACGGTTACATTTAAATATAGTAAGATACAATATAAGTTCATAAAAACCAACAGTTCCATATATTATAAACAAACTTATAGTCCAAGATCCCAGAGCGATCAGACATAACTTATTTTCTGACGAATGAAACCTTAAGTTTTCAGTAGCGTCTCGTGTGCCTTGAATACCTACGCGCTTGTGAAAACTTGCCGAGTGACACCTGGGCAGGTACACACAGCAAATAGCTTTGCTGCTGAAAACTTAAGGTTCCATTCGTCAGAAAATAAGTTATGTCTGATCGCTCTGGGATCTTATACTCTATTAGGAATCATGCCTACGCTAACAAAACAGTTTTACCTACATACATTGCTTTACATTGTTTTTCTTGCAATATCCTTTAAACCTACGGGAAAACATTGAACAGCTACAGCATAACCTCTAATCATAAAGCAAATTACGTAATCTCTGTACCTCTGCAGTGATGATGAAAAGATGTCCAAATCCATAAACCTTAAGTTCGACTTTGTGCATATATTAATGTTATTTTTATTTTTTTGTGAATTGTATCTGTTTCTTTATATTTGTACAATAAAGCATTTACTTACTTACTTACTTCTATTGTAATCGCGACAAGCTCGTCTGAAGAAAGTGTTACGCGCGTAATTTGATCGACAAAAACTAACGTGAAAAGTGGAAAAATGTCGTATCAAGGAAGGAGCCCCATCTGACGAATTTGCCTCGGGCCCCAGACGTTATAGTTAACCACTGATTGGTATGGATTAGTCTAGTATACCTCGTCGCAGACACGTATATAGTGGTAGAGGGCCTGTCCGCCATTCTGCCAGCCGCTGACCTCGTGTCGCTCCGCGGCCTCGTTCAGCTTCTCCAGCAGCGGCGTTATACTGGCCAGGTCATCTGCGAAAAGGTTCAAATACCGGTTAATATCGTCCAGGAAACCGACAATCCTGGGGATCCTGGCAAGGTCGCCATGTAGGGACGGGAGTTCGGAGTAAATGAGAGGCTCAAGTGCGGTTCACAAACTGAGGTTTATTAAGCTTTGCATTGCTATATAATAGTTGGACAGAGGTATAGTTGAATTATAGAGAAGATGGAATTGCATTTGTAGTGGTTGTACCGTTTGCAACAAAAGGAGAATAATTTTCTCTTAACTTAATAAAATGACATACCCAAGAAGTGGAATAAGTAGTAGTCCTCTGTTTTTTTTCTTTTATTCGCTATCATGTTCTTCATCTGAGCTGTCACAAGTATTGATAATAAAATTGTCTGTTATTTGATCCATTTCTCCTTCCTGACATCGATATTTATTTTCTTCACTTTCGACGTGGTGACAAATATTTTCCCAGTCCTCAGCAGTGATGGTATTCATTCGTTCAGTTGCTAAACTCATAATGCCTTGCATGTTTAATGAAACGTTTCTTTTTGCTACAACGTAAATAATATTGTCAATTTCACACTGACATTATTTTTGTTTTTAGTTCTTCGATATATATATAACAACCTCTTTGAATGCTGATAGTACAAGAAAATAGAAAATTCAAATATAGAATGCCTGTAAACAAACAATACTACTACATATGCAATTCCACGCTCTCGATGATTCAACTATATGTGTGTGCACACTACATTATAATTACGTTGATTGGATTTCTTCCACGCTGGTTGGGGAGTAAAGAGAAAACATAGAATGTAACAGTTGCTTCTCTTCCCGCGCCGGTAAAAGCCCATCGAGGGAATGGGCGAAAGTCTTAGGAATCATGCTATAGGCGATGCGGCTAGCAACCCGTCACTATTTAGATTCCGATTTCCAGCTATACGCCCTTAATCATGCTAAACGTGGCCTTAAGGTTTTGTGACCTTAGGCTCTGTCTACCCCGTAAGGGATAAAGACGTGATATATATGTATGTATGTATGTATGGCGAACCAATGGTACGCGTGCCAGTGTTGGCGCTCTTCAAAATAATTCGGGCACGCCAATAATGAAAAAAAGTGTGCAAGGTTTATTTTTGACCAATAAATCACCAACTGGTGGTGGAAAATTGGCAATATGGTCATGTGATGGTAATATAACAACACAGTCTTAAGACAACAAGGTCTGATGATAGGTAAGAGCCAAATATTACATTATTTGTGAAAAAATGGCACGTCCACCGGAAAAGGTTCGCCACCCCTGTTATAGCCGATGGGGCTAGCAACCCATCACTTGATTTCCCTTAAGGTTTTGTTACCTTAGGATCTATCTACCCCGTAAGGGATAAAGACGTGACATATGTATGTAATTCCGAAAAACTCAGAGGCGCGAGCCCAGGATTCGAACGCACAACCCTCTGCTTAAGAGGCCACAGGTCAAACCACTAAGCTACCAAGGCTTTTTTACAAATAAAATATCATGATATATTTACCGGCGAGCACAGCCTCTGGCAGCAAGTCTTCTAACAGCACCTTGTGCGCCGCGTTCCACTGCTCAGCGCCCGCGAGGTACTCCGCCTCCAGGCGCGGCAAACGCTACAAACACGAACACACACATTAAAACAACAAGTGATAAATGTCCGTGTGTGTTTCTTCCATGCTGGTCCGGGAGCGGGAAAACATAGAATGTACCAGTTGCTTCTCTATCTCGAGGGAACGGGCGAAAAGCATAGGCATCATGTTATAGGCGATGCGGCCAGCTAGCCATCACTATTTTGATGCCCTTTTCTACATATACGCCCTTAATCATGCTAAACGTGGCCTTAAGGTTTTGTTACCTTTGGCTCTGTCTATCCCGTAAGGGATAAAGACGTATCTATGAACTAGTACAGAACTGATATGTGACTTGAGTCATTTTTCTAATTTGGAACGTCACTTTGTCTAACTATACAACACATTTGAGAAAAAAAACAAACACCCAATAGTTTTATACTAAAGTACAATTAGGAAAAGTACCGAGATGGCGCAAAATGGGTCACATGGGGCATCGCTGCGTCATCTCTGTAAATACTCCGTACCAGTTTTTTCTTCTAACAAACAGTATGCTTCGTGTAGGTTTTCGGTCACAAAATACATCTCGAACGCGTTTGCGTTAAAATGTCAAATGCTATGAGAACAGTTTGTTGCCGTTTTGATCCGCAAGTGGCGCTGCCAATTATTCCATAGTTATTGAGACGTTTACGTGAACGCGTTCGAGACGTTTTTATATGCGGAAACTTACACTAGAGGCTCTGTACAACATTTGTTCCCTCGCTGATGGGACAGAATAACAGCAAGAAATAATCGATCCACCCATTAAAATATCAGTAACTTAACAATGAATCGGCCTGCGCGTGCAGCAGCCACTGGCGCGGCACCCGGAGCCGGCTCAGCAGCTCCAGGCGGCGCCAGCTCGGGGCAGAGAGCCTGGATGTAGCGTGACCGACCTCGTACTTGGCCCTGGCGGCCTGCGCGTACAGCAGCCACTGGCGCGGCACCCGGAGCCGGCTCAGCAGCTCCAGGCGGCGCCAGCTCGGGGCAGAGAGCCTGGATGTAGCGTGACCGACCTCGTACTTGGCCCTGGCGGCCTGCGCGTACAGCAGCCACTGGCGCGGCACCCGGAGCCGGCTCAGCAGCTCCAGGCGGCGCCAGCTCGGGGCAGAGAGCCTGGATGTAGCGTGACCGACCTCGTACTTGGCCCTGGCGGCCTGCGCGTACAGCAGCCACTGGCGCGGCACCCGGAGCCGGCTCAGCAGCTCCAGGCGGCGCCAGCTCGGGGCAGAGAGCCTGGATGTAGCGTGACCGACCTCGTACTTGGCCCTGGCGGCCTGCGCGTGCAGCAGCCACTGGCGCGGCACCCGGAGCCGGCTCAGCAGCTCCAGGCGGCGCCAGCTCGGGGCAGAGAGCCTGGATGTAGCGTGACCGACCTCGTACTTGGCCCTGGCGGCCTGCGCGTACAGCAGCCACTGGCGCGGCACCCGGAGCCGGCTCAGCAGCTCCAGGCGGCGCCAGCTCGGGGCAGAGAGCCTGGATGTAGCGTGACCGACCTCGTACTTGGCCCTGGCGGCCTGCGCGTGCAGCAGCCACTGGCGCGGCACCCGGAGCCGGCTCAGCAGCTCCAGGCGGCGCCAGCTCGGGGCAGAGAGCCTGGATGTAGCGTGACCGACCTCGTACTTGGCCCTGGCGGCCTGCGCGTGCAGCAGCCACTGGCGCGGCACCCGGAGCCGGCTCAGCAGCTCCAGGCGGCTGCGCAGCTCGGGGCTGTCGGCGCGCGCCGGCGCATGCCGCCCCAGGACGCCGCGGATCAGGTAGCCGCGCCTGCGGGGAGAACGCCGGTTACACTAAAGGGTGGTTGGACAAGGCGGTGGAACTGAAAAGTAGTTACGACTTAAGAGTGATTAGACAAAAGGTGGTTAGACTAAAAGGTAGACACGAGGCCGGTTAGACAAAAGAGTGATTGGACAAAGGGTTGTCAGACAAAAGCGTGGTTAGACATATAAATTGATTTACAACTGGGTATTAAACAAAAAGATAGCCAAAAGGGCGTTCGAAAAGGGGTAGTTTCATTATTATTTCAAGACACCTTGTACAGTGAGAAACACGTATTCACGCACCACCGTAGAACCATGTCGCAATTGACAAGGCGCCGTCACTCAAACTCGAGTGATATGTCACGTTATTGCGTTAGGGTTTTACGGTGGTACATAATAGTACATTACTGTCTAGGCCAGAAAGTAGGCAATTGCTGGCTGAGTATTGGTTTGAACGGACGAGCTTGCGAATCCGTTTAATAATACGAAGCCAGCAATGCTATTCTGGCCGAGGCAAGTATAGTGCTTTTCTCAAAAATCGAAAAGAAAACAATAACAAAAATAAATGAAAATGTAATTGACATAAATTATTAATTATTTTTGCTTTGCCGCTTTTTTCTATCAATGGCATTTGAAGAGAGTATTTTTCTACCCAGAACATCTAAAGCTATTTCAGACACAGGATAAACACGTTGTCGTACTAACTTTTTTTTTATTTGGTGTTTTAAGTCTTGTGCCTTTATTTTTTACTAGCTTCTGCCCGCGACTTCGTCTGCGTAGAATTATACATAAAAACCTTCCTCTTGAATCACTCTATCTATTAAAAAAAACCGCATCAAAATCCGTTGTGTTGTTTTTGAAGATATAAGCATACATAGGGACATAAGGACATGGGGACAGAGAAAGCGACTTTGTTTTATACTATGTAGTGATAATGGTGATTTGCATTTTCAAAAAGTTTAAAACTAGACAGTAATGGAATTTGTAGCCAACATTACTGGAGAGTTTAGCGCGACAGTAACGTTTTTTTTTTTTAATTTTGGACTGACCGGCAACAATTCACTTCCTGTTCTGATATGTAGTTAACAATGACGACTTTAACGGACATTTTTGAGAAAATACATTTCCCGTGCTGATGATGCCTGTGGATGATTGTACTGTAGCGACTCACGCTCTCTCGTCGGGATGATGAGTCAGTGCCTGAACGGCGCGCTCCCAGGCGCCGCACGCCTCCAGCTGGTCCGCGTAGCCGGTGACGCTCTCCACCGAGGGGTTGCCGAACCAAACGCCCAGCAGGAAGCTGGAGGGAGCGATCGCAAGTACAAAAAAAAACCATAATTATATCACCAAGAAGTAACAATACGTTGCTATTACAATGGAGTAATTTTTACTAAATTTTTCTCTTTTCTAAATAACGTAAGAAAGTACATTAAAAAAAAAGTAAGTAAGCCCATCGAGGGAATGGGCATAGGAATAATGTTACAGGCGATGCTAGCAACCCATCACTATTTTGCTTTCCCTTTCCTCCTATACGCCCACAATCATGCTATGCGTGGCCTTTAGATCTTGTTGCCTTAAGCCCTGTCTACCCCGTAAGGTACAAAGACGTGATTTATGTATCTATGTATGTATGTACGATGATAAATATCGGTCAAGAAATACGGAAAATATGCGAGTTTTAAACTACTAATAAGTCAGCGATTAGAAAGAGAGATCCGATCTGACATGTGACGTCATTTGTCACATCGCCCATTATAAAGTCCATATTAAAATTCCGTTATTATAGAAAGAGATAGCGTGGAAGCAATCATCGATCGATATTACTATATTTTCATATTTTATTAATTTTTTTATGCGTATTGCCTATTTATGGACGTCAAAGTCAAAGTCAAAAGTTTATTTGTTCAAAAAGTAGGTTACATGGGGTGCGAGTCGGGTTACCTCCGCGTGTGATCAAAAGCTGCGGTTCGTTTTTGGATCCGTCCGAGGGGAAGTGCAGTGCTTGTTCCGGTGCACCCTGGGCACCGGTTAATGATTTCCTGGCGGTCTCCGAGGGATATCGTTATCCGCTGGCTAAGAGCCCGACAGGGGGGGGGGGTCTTTGACCATTACCGTACAACGTTGCCGACATTTTTGTCACAAGATTTTTGAATTATATTTTTACCACACTGACATTGGCCCAAGCCTTACGGCCGCCATTAATGAGAGAAGAAGAAGTAGGTTACATAGTTAACAGGTGTTATGCCAACATTCTGAAGTACTACTCCACTTTTTGCCGCTTACACGGCGTACAAATTTTATATCAGGAGACTTCATCTCCGTAGGTTGTCCCCCTCGAACCGACCCCCCCCCCCCCCCCCCCCCCAACCGAAGCACACCCCCCCCCCCCAGTCGTTTATTTTCTCCTCACCTCAGACTATAGTCCATAGGGTCGGGCGTGTAAGAAGCAGGATGCAGCTTGGGCCGGGAGTTCAGAGCGCGCGCGTGGATCAGCTCGTAGCGCAAGTCCAGCACGCGGCGTTGCTTGCCGTTCTGAAACAAACAAGTATTACCATCTCCAGCCTATATACGTCCGACTGCTGGGCACAGGCCTCCTATCATAACAAGAGGGCTTGGACTAGTCAGGGCCGTCTTAAACTAGGCTGGGGCCCTTTACGCGGTGACACCCTCATGCTCCCGCGGCGCCCCCCCAATGGCAGAGAGGGAATACCGGTGGGTTTTTAGTGGGCATGCCTCCCCCGCCTCCTTCCACTCGGAAGGGGGGGGAGGAGTCCCACATAGCTTCCGTGCCGTCCCCACGGCGCGGTCGTATGCGTAACGCATTTTCCCGCCACGAAAAAAAAAGGCTGGGGCCCTTGGGCACAAGAATTTGGGGCCCTTTTGGAAAGTAAAAAAAGCGAATTATAAATAACATTTTTTTACTAAATATGACCATTTATTACAGAAATGGTCGGCCCTTCGGGGCCCACTGAGAATGGGGGCCCTGGGCACGGGCCCCGTATGCCCTTATGGTGAAGAATAAGAATAAGAATAAGAAAACTTTATTGACTGATACAAATACACACCGAATATTACATATGGATAATTATTCCAACCAGCCAAATGGCCGCCACCCAGCTATGTGTCACGACAATATCCCGGATAATGTCGTCACGCTTGTCACGTGTGTGACGATTGTCAGTGACGCCAGTCACAGAGTTACGGAGGTGAAGACGGTATTGACTATAGTTCCCACGCGGGCCCAGTGCGGATTGGAAGCTTCACACACATTCAATTGCCATTGTTTCCTCACGCTCATGGTAAATTTCAAATTTAATTGTAAATGTAAAATAAATAAAATAAATATCTTGGGACAAATTACACCAATTGACCCAGCCCCAAACTAAGCAAAGCTTGTGCTATGGGTACCAGGCAACGGATAAACATACTTATATAATGTAGATAAATGCATACTTAAATAGATACAACATCCATGACTCGGGCACAAACATTTGTATTCATCATACAACTATCTGCCCCTACCGGGATTCGAACCCAGGACCTCTAGCTTCATAGTCAGGGTCACTAACCACTAGGCTATCCGGTCGTCATGTAAGTATTAATAAACAAAAAATTAAAACTTTCAACATGAAACTACAGTGAGACTCATTCATAATTACACATAAACGGATAACTCACGTATAAAAAGTCGAGTGATTTACATTTGACAGTAATAAAAATGACGATGAAAACGAGGGTAGTTGTGCGCCGCAGCCAGTTGCGTCGAGCAGCCGCGCGAACAGAGCGCTGGCGCGCAGTGTTCGTTTCGCTGCCGCCGGGGCGAGCGCTCCAGGAAGAAGGACTACGAAATAGTCCGAAACATGTCGAGCATCACTCGACTTTTTATACGTGAGTTATCCGTTTATGTGTAATTAAAAAATTATTACCTCGCTACCTCGTTACGTGCAAGATAGCCAAGCCTGTGTGATATACAGGATGTTAGGTAATGAGTGGATATTCCTTGAAATATGCATAGAGAGCACTTAGGACGTTATAATAAAGCTATAATTGGTTTAGTAAAAGTTGCACGGTTTCCGAGATATTCGAACTTTTAGGTTTTTTTCGAAAATGAACACCCTTGTTCAATGTTTTGATCATAGCACCATTTCAAGCTAAATTTTTAAGCTTTACTATAACGTCCTAAGTGGCCTCTATCCATAGTTCCAGGACTATTCACTTCATACATTTTTTGCATCATACAACGGAGTTAAAGGCAGTTTCGATATTTATTGTGGCTCGTTGGGCTCAGCTAAATCTAAAATACGGCAAGCTTTAAGTTATATGTAAATAATTGTTTTTTATTGTTTCTTTTTTCTCTTTGTTGGTACAAATAAGTACCTATAGGTAATCATTTTGTGAAATAGCAATTGATTGTTCTAGGATTTTGTAGGAATAATTTCTTTTTATAAATAACTGTTTACCTTATTTATAAAAAGATGCATGATGTGTCTACTATCTTAGGGTACACGAAGTGTAAGCACTTTACTTTGTTAGATAGGATGTAATATCCAGTTTGTAGACCTTTAATAAAAAAATAAAAAAATTACCTAACACCATGTATATGTTTTTACATCCAATCCCTCCCTCCATTATTGCCACATAAAACACATATAAATCCCGCAAACTTGAGCTCGGCCTTCAAACACTACTCGACCGAGTACTATTACTCACGTTATGCACGGTAACGTCGTACTCTCCCATGTAGGGCGGCACAGGGCACTTCAACTCCATCTGGTCCTCCATCACGAGGGTCAGGTCTGTCGGGGACTCCTCGTCCTCCGCCAGGAAGAAGCTCTCGTACGTCCTCACCACGCGCTCCAAGGATGACACTTTGGGGCAGATGTATCTGTGGGTGAAACGGTCACGTTTAAAGAATACATACGTACATATATACATATTTCACATTTTTATCCCTAACAGGGTAAACAGAGCCTAAGGTTACAAAACCTTAAGAACACGTGACATTTTGATTTATTTATTTAATTAATAATAATAATAATAATATTAGGGAACAATTCACTCAAATTGACCTAGTCCCAAAGTAAGCGCTAGTAAGGCTTGCGTTATGGGTACTAGACAACGATATACATACTTATATAGAGAAATACATACTTAAATAGATAGAAACATCCATGACTCAGGAACAAATATTCGTGCTCAACACACAAATATATACCCATACCAAGATTCGAACCCGGGACGCTTGCTTCGCAGGCAGGATCACTACCAACTAGGCCAACCGCGTCGTCAGTTAATTTAACTGTATACCTTATTGTTTTATTATTATTGTTTTTGATTTTGTGATTTTTGTAATATTCAATGGATTTGTATTATTACATTTTATTTTATTTACTTTTGACGATTTCAATGTAAATTCTTCTAATTTGACAATGTACAATATGATGTAATTTTCATTGAATGAATAAATAATCTACCTAATCTAATCTAGCATAATTTAGCATCGCTATCCCGCGGGAACTATGCTGTTTTCTGGGATAAAAATTATCCCATGTCCGTCCCTGGGACTGTAACTAACTGTATACCAAATTTCAACTAATTATGTACGTATGTTGCAATATAAAGTGTCAGCACGCCAATTTTATTTAAGTTGTTGTGTACTAAGCTGCATAAGTTATAGTTTTTCAAATATCCCACGGGAACTCTTTAATTTTGCACCACATTGCACAGCGAATTGATCTTTTCTATTGTTCTCTGAGTGTATTCACAAGGATAACGCGTTTTGTATTATGTTACATTTTATAAATTGTTGTTGGATTGTTTTTTTTTTTGTAAAATGAATTAGTTAAGTAAATGTAGGTTTTTAAGGTTCTATCGCATAAGGTTCTCCCGCCCCTGGCCGAGCACAGTACATTTTTTTTTTTTTTTTTTTTTAATGTAAATAGGAAGGCAAACGAGCAAGTGGGTCACCTGATGGTAAGTGAACACCACTGCCCATAGACACCCGCAACCCCGGGGGGATTGCACCTGGCGGTGGCGTGGAGCGTCCTGAGCCAGTCGGCCTCCATGAGCCTCGCGCGCGGCGCCGCCTGCCCCGCCAGCAGCTGCAGCGCCGCCAGCCGGAGCCCCGAGAGCACCGACTCGGCGCCGCACTCCCGCCCCTGGCCGAGCACAGTACCTGGCGGTGGCGTGGAGCGTCCTGAGCCAGTCGGCCTCCATGAGCCTCGCGCGCGGCGCCGCCTGCCCCGCCAGCAGCTGCAGCGCCGCCAGCCGGAGCCCCGAGAGCACCGACTCGGCGCCGCACTCCCGCCCCTGGCCGAGCACAGTACCTGGCGGTGGCGTGGAGCGTCCTGAGCCAGTCGGCCTCCATGAGCCTCGCGCGCGGCGCCGCCTGCCCCGCCAGCAGCTGCAGCGCCGCCAGCCGGAGCCCCGAGAGCACCGACTCGGCGCCGCACTCCCGCCCCTGGCCGAGCACAGTACCTGGCGGTGGCGTGGAGCGTCCTGAGCCAGTCGGCCTCCATGAGCCTCGCGCGCGGCGCCGCCTGCCCCGCCAGCAGCTGCAGCGCCGCCAGCCGGAGCCCCGAGAGCACCGACTCGGCGCCGCACTCCCGCCCCTGGCCGAGCACAGTACCTGGCGGTGGCGTGGAGCGTCCTGAGCCAGTCGGCCTCCATGAGCCTCGCGCGCGGCGCCGCCTGCCCCGCCAGCAGCTGCAGCGCCGCCAGCCGGAGCCCCGAGAGCACCGACTCGGCGCCGCACTCCCGCCACTGGCTGATCTGCCGCGCTATCAGCCCGCGGAACACGTCGTCGCCTGGTCAACACAAACACCACTATTAGACTACAAGCCCATGGAAAAACATGTGAAATGAACCAGCGTGAATGAATCTCAGAAGGCTGTTACTATATCATAAAATTACTCTGAGCGCTATGCCGTCATTTCTGAGCGGTACATTTATGGAATTTCTCAGGTACAAGTGAGGATTTACGACTGATTATTAATTTACGGCGTTTTTATAGCTTATAGAATGATTAAAAATAAATGTCGAAAAACCTAGTGCTGCTTTGAAGTAGTGGTGCCGGAAGTTTGTGGTTTTTTTTTTCAATGTATGAGAAAATAGTACATTATGATACAAGTGTGCTATGTTGGTAATCACACACGGGGCGTATTGTACGCGCGAGCGCCAGCGAGCGCGGGTAAGAGAGCCGAGATGTGTAATTACCAAAGCACACGCGTCGCATACGACGTTTTTCAACACATTTGCAAGGAAAAATAAATAAAATTTAGTCAATAAAAGGACTTTAAGAACTTTAGTTTACCTTTGTTACAAGACATTGCTTACCTGGAGCTGCTTTAGAACTTTACTTTATCATTTGGTAATTAACACCATGGATTTCTTACTGATATAACTGTCCGAACATTGGCAGAACATATTTTAGTATTTCCAGCGACGGACACTACATTTCTTTATTACTTGAACTCGTAATTTTTAAAGTAATAAAATAACAAAGTCTGCGTCAACAATATCAGTGAAAAATGGCGGCAGATATTATTTCTCCGCGCCAATCCGCACGCAGCACTCGCGCATGCGCGCTGTGCACTTAGCACGCGCGTGGCGAAGACACTGACAACAGACTGCTAAACAGCCTAATATTAAAATTATAATAAAATAATTAATCAATGTCTTAAATATGCAAATTATGGTCTCTTTTTAGATAAAAATGAATAATTTGTCGAAATTAAATGTTTATTTATCATCTTTAAACTAAAATAGTTTAATATTCACGAAAATATTCCTTGTTCCTATTGATACTGAACCGTTTGCTGAGATTAAAAAAAAGTTTATATTACCGCACTCGTGCGGTAATATTATTACAGCACTTGTGCGTAATAAGCTGTATTATGAGTTTAAATGCGGTGCAATAAGACTCAATTTACGAGCAACTGTGTTGAAAAATCTGTTTTATGATATAGTAACAGCCTTCTGAGCTTCATTCACGCTGATTCATTTCACATGTTTTTTTTTCATGGGCTTGTAGTATATATGGGTGGGGGCTTTGTGGGAGCTCCCCGCGGTGCAGAAATGTGAAAGAAAGGTGAAGAAATGACTTTCTGCCAACTTGCTTGCGGCGCATTCTTGGCAATGATGGTCTTTCCGAATGCGCTGGTAGTTTCAAAAAAAGACATGTAAAAGAGCCTTTGGCGGCCAATTTGAGATATAAACTTTTGAATTTTGAGTTTTCAATTTTTGCCATATTGAAATCTTTAGTCTTTGGACCGATAGCTTTAAAAATCGATCTCTCCAAATATGAAACCATTACCAGAAATGGAAAAAGTGGCGGTCTTATTGGAATTTTCAGTTATTGTACCGATTGCTTTCAAAATCGATATCTGAGGGCCCGAGTGGTCTCCAAACATATTATGAATCCGTTACCAGAAATGGAAAAAGTGGCCGCCATATTGAAATTTTTAGTTATTGGACCGATTGCTTTCAAACTCGATATCTGGACTTCCCGTGTGGTCTCCAAACGTGAACCGGTTGTAAGAAATAGAAAGTGGCCGCCATTTTGAAATATTTAATCTTGCGCTCACCAGCGGCCTGAGCGATGAGCGTTGCCATGTGCAAGTCGCCGTTGTCGCGGGCAACCTTGCACGCCTCCAGCAGCCTGCCGCCCAGCAGCAGCGTCCACACGCGCTGGCTGTGACCGTCGAATTCTAAAAATAACATTAGATAAATGTCCAAATACTAAAATCAAAGTTTAAGTATGCCATGCCAAGTATTCCATGCTGGTGTGGGAATAAAGAAACATTATAGAATGTACCAAAAAAAAGATGTATGTATGTATGTAAACTCTTTATTGCACATAAAAATTTAAAAAATACAGAAATTCAGACAAAAAAGTACAAAGGCGAACTTATCCCTAAGAAGGGATCTCTTAGAGCTAACCTACAGAAAGGAATAGTTGACAACAAAAAGGCAAGCAGTCATTATGCGCAAATAATTAGTATTAATACTTAATAAATTAACAACTAAAGTACAATACATTATAAAACCAATACAATATAATAAAATAATATATAAATAACGGAATAAAATGTAAACGACATTGTAAAGCTACATGTGGTGTTCAATAAAGAGTTATTGTATTGTAAAGCTATGACCGGGAATCGAACTCGGATCCTCGTCATTCCGTGACGCGTGCTATACCCTTACACCACCCATAGCAGTTGGGTAAGCCTTCGATTTTTTCTATCTGTTATTAGCTGTCACGTGACCTTGTTACTATGCGAATCTTTGTCGCCAAGCGTCATCTGTTTGAATGAAGGCGCTGTTTTTGAAATAGTAGGTAGATAGAACCATGCTGGTCCGGGAGCAAAGAAAAAACATAGAATATACCAGTTGCTTCTCTACCCGCGCAGATGGTAAAAGCCCATCGAGGGAATGGGCGAAAATATTAGGGAATCATGTTATAGGCGATGAGGCTAGCAATCCATCGCTATTTTGATTCTATTTTCCATCTATACGCCCACAATCTTGCTAAATGTGGCCTGTAGGTACCTGTTACCTTAGGCTCTGTCTACTTCGTTAGGGATAAAGACGTGATTTGTGTATGTGTATGTATGTATCGTGGCGCCTCCGGGCTCGCTCACCGTCCGGGGGCTGGGGCGCGGCGGGGCGCGCCAGCTCGGCGTCGGTGGCGGCGGCGGCGGCGTGCTGGAGCCACGCCAGCAGCGCGCGGTGCCGCTCCACTAGAACACGTCCCGGGTATAAGAGGCTCGCTCACCGTCCGGGGGCTGGGGCGCGGCGGGGCGCGCCAGCTCGGCGTCGGTGGCGGCGGCGGCGGCGTGCTGGAGCCACGCCAGCAGCGCGCGGTGCCGCTCCACTAGAACACGTCCCGGGTATAAGAGGCTCGCTCACCGTCCGGGGGCTGGGGCGCGGCGGGGCGCGCCAGCTCGGCGTCGGTGGCGGCGGCGGCGGCGTGCTGGAGCCACGCCAGCAGCGCGCGGTGCCGCTCCACTAGAACACGTCCCGGGTATAAGAGGCTCGCTCACCGTCCGGGGGCTGGGGCGCGGCGGGGCGCGCCAGCTCGGCGTCGGTGGCGGCGGCGGCGGCGTGCTGGAGCCACGCCAGCAGCGCGCGGTGCCGCTCCACTAGAACACGTCCCGGGTATAAGAGGCTCGCTCACCGTCCGGGGGCTGGGGCGCGGCGGGGCGCGCCAGCTCGGCGTCGGTGGCGGCGGCGGCGGCGTGCTGGAGCCACGCCAGCAGCGCGCGGTGCCGCTCCACTAGAACACGTCCCGGGTATAAGAGGCTCGCTCACCGTCCGGGGGCTGGGGCGCGGCGGGGCGCGCCAGCTCGGCGTCGGTGGCGGCGGCGGCGGCGTGCTGGAGCCACGCCAGCAGCGCGCGGTGCCGCTCCACTAGAACACGTCCCGGGTATAAGAGGCTCGCTCACCGTCCGGGGGCTGGGGCGCGGCGGGGCGCGCCAGCTCGGCGTCGGTGGCGGCGGCGGCGGCGTGCTGGAGCCACGCCAGCAGCGCGCGGTGCCGCTCCACTAGAACACGTCCCGGGTATAAGAGGCTCGCTCACCGTCCGGGGGCTGGGGCGCGGCGGGGCGCGCCAGCTCGGCGTCGGTGGCGGCGGCGGCGGCGTGCTGGAGCCACGCCAGCAGCGCGCGGTGCCGCTCCACTAGAACACGTCCCGGGTATAAGAGGCTCGCTCACCGTCCGGGGGCTGGGGCGCGGCGGGGCGCGCCAGCTCGGCGTCGGTGGCGGCGGCGGCGGCGTGCTGGAGCCACGCCAGCAGCGCGCGGTGCCGCTCCACTAGAACACGTCCCGGGTATAAGAGGCTCGCTCACCGTCCGGGGGCTGGGGCGCGGCGGGGCGCGCCAGCTCGGCGTCGGTGGCGGCGGCGGCGGCGTGCTGGAGCCACGCCAGCAGCGCGCGGTGCCGCTCCACTAGAACACGTCCCGGGTATAAGAGGCTCGCTCACCGTCCGGGGGCTGGGGCGCGGCGGGGCGCGCCAGCTCGGCGTCGGTGGCGGCGGCGGCGGCGTGCTGGAGCCACGCCAGCAGCGCGCGGTGCCGCTCCACTAGAACACGTCCCGGGTATAAGAGGCTCGCTCACCGTCCGGGGGCTGGGGCGCGGCGGGGCGCGCCAGCTCGGCGTCGGTGGCGGCGGCGGCGGCGTGCTGGAGCCACGCCAGCAGCGCGCGGTGCCGCTCCACTAGAACACGTCCCGGGTATAAGAGGCTCGCTCACCGTCCGGGGGCTGGGGCGCGGCGGGGCGCGCCAGCTCGGCGTCGGTGGCGGCGGCGGCGGCGTGCTGGAGCCACGCCAGCAGCGCGCGGTGCCGCTCCACTAGAACACGTCCCGGGTATAAGAGGCTCGCTCACCGTCCGGGGGCTGGGGCGCGGCGGGGCGCGCCAGCTCGGCGTCGGTGGCGGCGGCGGCGGCGTGCTGGAGCCACGCCAGCAGCGCGCGGTGCCGCTTCACTAGAACACGTCCCGGGTATAAGAGGCTCGCTCACCGTCCGGGGGCTGGGGCGCGGCGGGGCGCGCCAGCTCGGCGTCGGTGGCGGCGGCGGCGGCGTGCTGGAGCCACGCCAGCAGCGCGCGGTGCCGCTCCACTAGAACACGTCCCGGGTATAAGAGGCTCGCTCACCGTCCGGGGGCTGGGGCGCGGCGGGGCGCGCCAGCTCGGCGTCGGTGGCGGCGGCGGCGGCGTGCTGGAGCCACGCCAGCAGCGCGCGGTGCCGCTCCACTAGAACACGTCCCGGGTATAAGAGGCTCGCTCACCGTCCGGGGGCTGGGGCGCGGCGGGGCGCGCCAGCTCGGCGTCGGTGGCGGCGGCGGCGGCGTGCTGGAGCCACGCCAGCAGCGCGCGGTGCCGCTCCACTAGAACACGTCCCGGGTATAAGAGGCTCGCTCACCGTCCGGGGGCTGGGGCGCGGCGGGGCGCGCCAGCTCGGCGTCGGTGGCGGCGGCGGCGGCGTGCTGGAGCCACGCCAGCAGCGCGCGGTGCCGCTCCACTAGAACACGTCCCGGGTATAAGAGGCTCGCTCACCGTCCGGGGGCTGGGGCGCGGCGGGGCGCGCCAGCTCGGCGTCGGTGGCGGCGGCGGCGGCGTGCTGGAGCCACGCCAGCAGCGCGCGGTGCCGCTCCACTAGAACACGTCCCGGGTATAAGAGGCTCGCTCACCGTCCGGGGGCTGGGGCGCGGCGGGGCGCGCCAGCTCGGCGTCGGTGGCGGCGGCGGCGGCGTGCTGGAGCCACGCCAGCAGCGCGCGGTGCCGCTCCACTAGAACACGTCCCGGGTATAAGAGGCTCGCTCACCGTCCGGGGGCTGGGGCGCGGCGGGGCGCGCCAGCTCGGCGTCGGTGGCGGCGGCGGCGGCGTGCTGGAGCCACGCCAGCAGCGCGCGGTGCCGCTCCACTAGAACACGTCCCGGGTATAAGAGGCTCGCTCACCGTCCGGGGGCTGGGGCGCGGCGGGGCGCGCCAGCTCGGCGTCGGTGGCGGCGGCGGCGGCGTGCTGGAGCCACGCCAGCAGCGCGCGGTGCCGCTCCACTAGAACACGTCCCGGGTATAAGAGGCTCGCTCACCGTCCGGGGGCTGGGGCGCGGCGGGGCGCGCCAGCTCGGCGTCGGTGGCGGCGGCGGCGGCGTGCTGGAGCCACGCCAGCAGCGCGCGGTGCCGCTCCACTAGAACACGTCCCGGGTATAAGAGGCTCGCTCACCGTCCGGGGGCTGGGGCGCGGCGGGGCGCGCCAGCTCGGCGTCGGTGGCGGCGGCGGCGGCGTGCTGGAGCCACGCCAGCAGCGCGCGGTGCCGCTCCACTAGAACACGTCCCGGGTATAAGAGGCTCGCTCACCGTCCGGGGGCTGGGGCGCGGCGGGGCGCGCCAGCTCGGCGTCGGTGGCGGCGGCGGCGGCGTGCTGGAGCCACGCCAGCAGCGCGCGGTGCCGCTCCACTAGAACACGTCCCGGGTATAAGAGGCTCGCTCACCGTCCGGGGGCTGGGGCGCGGCGGGGCGCGCCAGCTCGGCGTCGGTGGCGGCGGCGGCGGCGTGCTGGAGCCACGCCAGCAGCGCGCGGTGCCGCTCCACTAGAACACGTCCCGGGTATAAGAGGCTCGCTCACCGTCCGGGGGCTGGGGCGCGGCGGGGCGCGCCAGCTCGGCGTCGGTGGCGGCGGCGGCGGCGTGCTGGAGCCACGCCAGCAGCGCGCGGTGCCGCTCCACTAGAACACGTCCCGGGTATAAGAGGCTCGCTCACCGTCCGGGGGCTGTGGCGCGGCGGGGCGCGCCAGCTCGGCGTCGGTGGCGGCGGCGGCGGCGTGCTGGAGCCACGCCAGCAGCGCGCGGTGCCGCTCCACTAGAACACGTCCCGGGTATAAGAGGCTCGCTCACCGTCCGGGGGCTGGGGCGCGGCGGGGCGCGCCAGCTCGGCGTCGGTGGCGGCGGCGGCGGCGTGCTGGAGCCACGCCAGCAGCGCGCGGTGCCGCTCCACTAGAACACGTCCCGGGTATAAGAGGCTCGCTCACCGTCCGGGGGCTGGGGCGCGGCGGGGCGCGCCAGCTCGGCGTCGGTGGCGGCGGCGGCGGCGTGCTGGAGCCACGCCAGCAGCGCGCGGTGCCGCTCCACTAGAACACGTCCCGGGTATAAGAGGCTCGCTCACCGTCCGGGGGCTGGGGCGCGGCGGGGCGCGCCAGCTCGGCGTCGGTGGCGGCGGCGGCGGCGTGCTGGAGCCACGCCAGCAGCGCGCGGTGCCGCTCCACTAGAACACGTCCCGGGTATAAGAGGCTCGCTCACCGTCCGGGGGCTGGGGCGCGGCGGGGCGCGCCAGCTCGGCGTCGGTGGCGGCGGCGGCGGCGTGCTGGAGCCACGCCAGCAGCGCGCGGTGCCGCTCCACTAGAACACGTCCCGGGTATAAGAGGCTCGCTCACCGTCCGGGGGCTGGGGCGCGGCGGGGCGCGCCAGCTCGGCGTCGGTGGCGGCGGCGGCGGCGTGCTGGAGCCACGCCAGCAGCGCGCGGTGCCGCTCCACTAGAACACGTCCCGGGTATAAGAGGCTCGCTCACCGTCCGGGGGCTGGGGCGCGGCGGGGCGCGCCAGCTCGGCGTCGGTGGCGGCGGCGGCGGCGTGCTGGAGCCACGCCAGCAGCGCGCGGTGCCGCTCCACTAGAACACGTCCCGGGTATAAGAGGCTCGCTCACCGTCCGGGGGCTGGGGCGCGGCGGGGCGCGCCAGCTCGGCGTCGGTGGCGGCGGCGGCGGCGTGCTGGAGCCACGCCAGCAGCGCGCGGTGCCGCTCCACTAGAACACGTCCCGGGTATAAGAGGCTCGCTCACCGTCCGGGGGCTGGGGCGCGGCGGGGCGCGCCAGCTCGGCGTCGGTGGCGGCGGCGGCGGCGTGCTGGAGCCACGCCAGCAGCGCGCGGTGCCGCTCCACTAGAACACGTCCCGGGTATAAGAGGCTCGCTCACCGTCCGGGGGCTGGGGCGCGGCGGGGCGCGCCAGCTCGGCGTCGGTGGCGGCGGCGGCGGCGTGCTGGAGCCACGCCAGCAGCGCGCGGTGCCGCTCCACTAGAACACGTCCCGGGTATAAGAGGCTCGCTCACCGTCCGGGGGCTGGGGCGCGGCGGGGCGCGCCAGCTCGGCGTCGGTGGCGGCGGCGGCGGCGTGCTGGAGCCACGCCAGCAGCGCGCGGTGCCGCTCCACTAGAACACGTCCCGGGTATAAGAGGCTCGCTCACCGTCCGGGGGCTGGGGCGCGGCGGGGCGCGCCAGCTCGGCGTCGGTGGCGGCGGCGGCGGCGTGCTGGAGCCACGCCAGCAGCGCGCGGTGCCGCTCCACTAGAACACGTCCCGGGTATAAGAGGCTCGCTCACCGTCCGGGGGCTGGGGCGCGGCGGGGCGCGCCAGCTCGGCGTCGGTGGCGGCGGCGGCGGCGTGCTGGAGCCACGCCAGCAGCGCGCGGTGCCGCTCCACTAGAACACGTCCCGGGTATAAGAGGCTCGCTCACCGTCCGGGGGCTGGGGCGCGGCGGGGCGCGCCAGCTCGGCGTCGGTGGCGGCGGCGGCGGCGTGCTGGAGCCACGCCAGCAGCGCGCGGTGCCGCTCCACTAGAACACGTCCCGGGTATAAGAGGCTCGCTCACCGTCCGGGGGCTGGGGCGCGGCGGGGCGCGCCAGCTCGGCGTCGGTGGCGGCGGCGGCGGCGTGCTGGAGCCACGCCAGCAGCGCGCGGTGCCGCTCCACTAGAACACGTCCCGGGTATAAGAGGCTCGCTCACCGTCCGGGGGCTGGGGCGCGGCGGGGCGCGCCAGCTCGGCGTCGGTGGCGGCGGCGGCGGCGTGCTGGAGCCACGCCAGCAGCGCGCGGTGCCGCTCCACTAGAACACGTCCCGGGTATAAGAGGCTCGCTCACCGTCCGGGGGCTGGGGCGCGGCGGGGCGCGCCAGCTCGGCGTCGGTGGCGGCGGCGGCGGCGTGCTGGAGCCACGCCAGCAGCGCGCGGTGCCGCTCCACTAGAACACGTCCCGGGTATAAGAGGCTCGCTCACCGTCCGGGGGCTGGGGCGCGGCGGGGCGCGCCAGCTCGGCGTCGGTGGCGGCGGCGGCGGCGTGCTGGAGCCACGCCAGCAGCGCGCGGTGCCGCTCCACTAGAACACGTCCCGGGTATAAGAGGCTCGCTCACCGTCCGGGGGCTGGGGCGCGGCGGGGCGCGCCAGCTCGGCGTCGGTGGCGGCGGCGGCGGCGTGCTGGAGCCACGCCAGCAGCGCGCGGTGCCGCTCCACTAGAACACGTCCCGGGTATAAGAGGCTCGCTCACCGTCCGGGGGCTGGGGCGCGGCGGGGCGCGCCAGCTCGGCGTCGGTGGCGGCGGCGGCGGCGTGCTGGAGCCACGCCAGCAGCGCGCGGTGCCGCTCCACTAGAACACGTCCCGGGTATAAGAGGCTCGCTCACCGTCCGGGGGCTGGGGCGCGGCGGGGCGCGCCAGCTCGGCGTCGGTGGCGGCGGCGGCGGCGTGCTGGAGCCACGCCAGCAGCGCGCGGTGCCGCTCCACTAGAACACGTCCCGGGTATAAGAGGCTCGCTCACCGTCCGGGGGCTGGGGCGCGGCGGGGCGCGCCAGCTCGGCGTCGGTGGCGGCGGCGGCGGCGTGCTGGAGCCACGCCAGCAGCGCGCGGTGCCGCTCCACTAGAACACGTCCCGGGTATAAGAGGCTCGCTCACCGTCCGGGGGCTGGGGCGCGGCGGGGCGCGCCAGCTCGGCGTCGGTGGCGGCGGCGGCGGCGTGCTGGAGCCACGCCAGCAGCGCGCGGTGCCGCTCCACTAGAACACGTCCCGGGTATAAGAGGCTCGCTCACCGTCCGGGGGCTGGGGCGCGGCGGGGCGCGCCAGCTCGGCGTCGGTGGCGGCGGCGGCGGCGTGCTGGAGCCACGCCAGCAGCGCGCGGTGCCGCTCCACTAGAACACGTCCCGGGTATAAGAGGCTCGCTCACCGTCCGGGGGCTGGGGCGCGGCGGGGCGCGCCAGCTCGGCGTCGGTGGCGGCGGCGGCGGCGTGCTGGAGCCACGCCAGCAGCGCGCGGTGCCGCTCCACTAGAACACGTCCCGGGTATAAGAGGCTCGCTCACCGTCCGGGGGCTGGGGCGCGGCGGGGCGCGCCAGCTCGGCGTCGGTGGCGGCGGCGGCGGCGTGCTGGAGCCACGCCAGCAGCGCGCGGTGCCGCTCCACTAGAACACGTCCCGGGTATAAGAGGCTCGCTCACCGTCCGGGGGCTGGGGCGCGGCGGGGCGCGCCAGCTCGGCGTCGGTGGCGGCGGCGGCGGCGTGCTGGAGCCACGCCAGCAGCGCGCGGTGCCGCTCCACTAGAACACGTCCCGGGTATAAGAGGCTCGCTCACCGTCCGGGGGCTGGGGCGCGGCGGGGCGCGCCAGCTCGGCGTCGGTGGCGGCGGCGGCGGCGTGCTGGAGCCACGCCAGCAGCGCGCGGTGCCGCTCCACTAGAACACGTCCCGGGTATAAGAGGCTCGCTCACCGTCCGGGGGCTGGGGCGCGGCGGGGCGCGCCAGCTCGGCGTCGGTGGCGGCGGCGGCGGCGTGCTGGAGCCACGCCAGCAGCGCGCGGTGCCGCTCCACTAGAACACGTCCCGGGTATAAGAGGCTCGCTCACCGTCCGGGGGCTGGGGCGCGGCGGGGCGCGCCAGCTCGGCGTCGGTGGCGGCGGCGGCGGCGTGCTGGAGCCACGCCAGCAGCGCGCGGTGCCGCTCCACTAGAACACGTCCCGGGTATAAGAGGCTCGCTCACCGTCCGGGGGCTGGGGCGCGGCGGGGCGCGCCAGCTCGGCGTCGGTGGCGGCGGCGGCGGCGTGCTGGAGCCACGCCAGCAGCGCGCGGTGCCGCTCCACTAGAACACGTCCCGGGTATAAGAGGCTCGCTCACCGTCCGGGGGCTGGGGCGCGGCGGGGCGCGCCAGCTCGGCGTCGGTGGCGGCGGCGGCGGCGTGCTGGAGCCACGCCAGCAGCGCGCGGTGCCGCTCCACTAGAACACGTCCCGGGTATAAGAGGCTCGCTCACCGTCCGGGGGCTGGGGCGCGGCGGGGCGCGCCAGCTCGGCGTCGGTGGCGGCGGCGGCGGCGTGCTGGAGCCACGCCAGCAGCGCGCGGTGCCGCTCCACTAGAACACGTCCCGGGTATAAGAGGCTCGCTCACCGTCCGGGGGCTGGGGCGCGGCGGGGCGCGCCAGCTCGGCGTCGGTGGCGGCGGCGGCGGCGTGCTGGAGCCACGCCAGCAGCGCGCGGTGCCGCTCCACTAGAACACGTCCCGGGTATAAGAGGCTCGCTCACCGTCCGGGGGCTGGGGCGCGGCGGGGCGCGCCAGCTCGGCGTCGGTGGCGGCGGCGGCGGCGTGCTGGAGCCACGCCAGCAGCGCGCGGTGCCGCTCCACTAGAACACGTCCCGGGTATAAGAGGCTCGCTCACCGTCCGGGGGCTGGGGCGCGGCGGGGCGCGCCAGCTCGGCGTCGGTGGCGGCGGCGGCGGCGTGCTGGAGCCACGCCAGCAGCGCGCGGTGCCGCTCCACTAGAACACGTCCCGGGTATAAGAGGCTCGCTCACCGTCCGGGGGCTGGGGCGCGGCGGGGCGCGCCAGCTCGGCGTCGGTGGCGGCGGCGGCGGCGTGCTGGAGCCACGCCAGCAGCGCGCGGTGCCGCTCCACTAGAACACGTCCCGGGTATAAGAGGCTCGCTCACCGTCCGGGGGCTGGGGCGCGGCGGGGCGCGCCAGCTCGGCGTCGGTGGCGGCGGCGGCGGCGTGCTGGAGCCACGCCAGCAGCGCGCGGTGCCGCTCCACTAGAACACGTCCCGGGTATAAGAGGCTCGCTCACCGTCCGGGGGCTGGGGCGCGGCGGGGCGCGCCAGCTCGGCGTCGGTGGCGGCGGCGGCGGCGTGCTGGAGCCACGCCAGCAGCGCGCGGTGCCGCTCCACTAGAACACGTCCCGGGTATAAGAGGCTCGCTCACCGTCCGGGGGCTGGGGCGCGGCGGGGCGCGCCAGCTCGGCGTCGGTGGCGGCGGCGGCGGCGTGCTGGAGCCACGCCAGCAGCGCGCGGTGCCGCTCCACTAGAACACGTCCCGGGTATAAGAGGCTCGCTCACCGTCCGGGGGCTGGGGCGCGGCGGGGCGCGCCAGCTCGGCGTCGGTGGCGGCGGCGGCGGCGTGCTGGAGCCACGCCAGCAGCGCGCGGTGCCGCTCCACTAGAACACGTCCCGGGTATAAGAGGCTCGCTCACCGTCCGGGGGCTGGGGCGCGGCGGGGCGCGCCAGCTCGGCGTCGGTGGCGGCGGCGGCGGCGTGCTGGAGCCACGCCAGCAGCGCGCGGTGCCGCTCCACTAGAACACGTCCCGGGTATAAGAGGCTCGCTCACCGTCCGGGGGCTGGGGCGCGGCGGGGCGCGCCAGCTCGGCGTCGGTGGCGGCGGCGGCGGCGTGCTGGAGCCACGCCAGCAGCGCGCGGTGCCGCTCCACTAGAACACGTCCCGGGTATAAGAGGCTCGCTCACCGTCCGGGGGCTGGGGCGCGGCGGGGCGCGCCAGCTCGGCGTCGGTGGCGGCGGCGGCGGCGTGCTGGAGCCACGCCAGCAGCGCGCGGTGCCGCTCCACTAGAACACGTCCCGGGTATAAGAGGCTCGCTCACCGTCCGGGGGCTGGGGCGCGGCGGGGCGCGCCAGCTCGGCGTCGGTGGCGGCGGCGGCGGCGTGCTGGAGCCACGCCAGCAGCGCGCGGTGCCGCTCCACTAGAACACGTCCCGGGTATAAGAGGCTCGCTCACCGTCCGGGGGCTGGGGCGCGGCGGGGCGCGCCAGCTCGGCGTCGGTGGCGGCGGCGGCGGCGTGCTGGAGCCACGCCAGCAGCGCGCGGTGCCGCTCCACTAGAACACGTCCCGGGTATAAGAGGCTCGCTCACCGTCCGGGGGCTGGGGCGCGGCGGGGCGCGCCAGCTCGGCGTCGGTGGCGGCGGCGGCGGCGTGCTGGAGCCACGCCAGCAGCGCGCGGTGCCGCTCCACTAGAACACGTCCCGGGTATAAGAGGCTCGCTCACCGTCCGGGGGCTGGGGCGCGGCGGGGCGCGCCAGCTCGGCGTCGGTGGCGGCGGCGGCGGCGTGCTGGAGCCACGCCAGCAGCGCGCGGTGCCGCTCCACTAGAACACGTCCCGGGTATAAGAGGCTCGCTCACCGTCCGGGGGCTGGGGCGCGGCGGGGCGCGCCAGCTCGGCGTCGGTGGCGGCGGCGGCGGCGTGCTGGAGCCACGCCAGCAGCGCGCGGTGCCGCTCCACTAGAACACGTCCCGGGTATAAGAGGCTCGCTCACCGTCCGGGGGCTGGGGCGCGGCGGGGCGCGCCAGCTCGGCGTCGGTGGCGGCGGCGGCGGCGTGCTGGAGCCACGCCAGCAGCGCGCGGTGCCGCTCCACTAGAACACGTCCCGGGTATAAGAGGCTCGCTCACCGTCCGGGGGCTGGGGCGCGGCGGGGCGCGCCAGCTCGGCGTCGGTGGCGGCGGCGGCGGCGTGCTGGAGCCACGCCAGCAGCGCGCGGTGCCGCTCCACTAGAACACGTCCCGGGTATAAGAGGCTCGCTCACCGTCCGGGGGCTGGGGCGCGGCGGGGCGCGCCAGCTCGGCGTCGGTGGCGGCGGCGGCGGCGTGCTGGAGCCACGCCAGCAGCGCGCGGTGCCGCTCCACTAGAACACGTCCCGGGTATAAGAGGCTCGCTCACCGTCCGGGGGCTGGGGCGCGGCGGGGCGCGCCAGCTCGGCGTCGGTGGCGGCGGCGGCGGCGTGCTGGAGCCACGCCAGCAGCGCGCGGTGCCGCTCCACTAGAACACGTCCCGGGTATAAGAGGCTCGCTCACCGTCCGGGGGCTGGGGCGCGGCGGGGCGCGCCAGCTCGGCGTCGGTGGCGGCGGCGGCGGCGTGCTGGAGCCACGCCAGCAGCGCGCGGTGCCGCTCCACTAGAACACGTCCCGGGTATAAGAGGCTCGCTCACCGTCCGGGGGCTGGGGCGCGGCGGGGCGCGCCAGCTCGGCGTCGGTGGCGGCGGCGGCGGCGTGCTGGAGCCACGCCAGCAGCGCGCGGTGCCGCTCCACTAGAACACGTCCCGGGTATAAGAGGCTCGCTCACCGTCCGGGGGCTGGGGCGCGGCGGGGCGCGCCAGCTCGGCGTCGGTGGCGGCGGCGGCGGCGTGCTGGAGCCACGCCAGCAGCGCGCGGTGCCGCTCCACTAGAACACGTCCCGGGTATAAGAGGCTCGCTCACCGTCCGGGGGCTGGGGCGCGGCGGGGCGCGCCAGCTCGGCGTCGGTGGCGGCGGCGGCGGCGTGCTGGAGCCACGCCAGCAGCGCGCGGTGCCGCTCCACTAGAACACGTCCCGGGTATAAGAGGCTCGCTCACCGTCCGGGGGCTGGGGCGCGGCGGGGCGCGCCAGCTCGGCGTCGGTGGCGGCGGCGGCGGCGTGCTGGAGCCACGCCAGCAGCGCGCGGTGCCGCTCCACTAGAACACGTCCCGGGTATAAGAGGCTCGCTCACCGTCCGGGGGCTGGGGCGCGGCGGGGCGCGCCAGCTCGGCGTCGGTGGCGGCGGCGGCGGCGTGCTGGAGCCACGCCAGCAGCGCGCGGTGCCGCTCCACTAGAACACGTCCCGGGTATAAGAGGCTCGCTCACCGTCCGGGGGCTGGGGCGCGGCGGGGCGCGCCAGCTCGGCGTCGGTGGCGGCGGCGGCGGCGTGCTGGAGCCACGCCAGCAGCGCGCGGTGCCGCTCCACTAGAACACGTCCCGGGTATAAGAGGCTCGCTCACCGTCCGGGGGCTGGGGCGCGGCGGGGGCGCCAGCTCGGCGTCGGTGGCGGCGGCGGCGGCGTGCTGGAGCCACGCCAGCAGCGCGCGGTGCCGCTCCACTAGAACACGTCCCGGGTATAAGAGGCTCGCTCACCGTCCGGGGGCTGGGGCGCGGCGGGGCGCGCCAGCTCGGCGTCGGTGGCGGCGGCGGCGGCGTGCTGGAGCCACGCCAGCAGCGCGCGGTGCCGCTCCACTAGAACACGTCCCGGGTATAAGAGGCTCGCTCACCGTCCGGGGGCTGGGGCGCGGCGGGGCGCGCCAGCTCGGCGTCGGTGGCGGCGGCGGCGGCGTGCTGGAGCCACGCCAGCAGCGCGCGGTGCCGCTCCACTAGAACACGTCCCGGGTATAAGAGGCTCGCTCACCGTCCGGGGGCTGGGGCGCGGCGGGGCGCGCCAGCTCGGCGTCGGTGGCGGCGGCGGCGGCGTGCTGGAGCCACGCCAGCAGCGCGCGGTGCCGCTCCACTAGAACACGTCCCGGGTATAAGAGGCTCGCTCACCGTCCGGGGGCTGGGGCGCGGCGGGGCGCGCCAGCTCGGCGTCGGTGGCGGCGGCGGCGGCGTGCTGGAGCCACGCCAGCAGCGCGCGGTGCCGCTCCACTAGAACACGTCCCGGGTATAAGAGGCTCGCTCACCGTCCGGGGGCTGGGGCGCGGCGGGGCGCGCCAGCTCGGCGTCGGTGGCGGCGGCGGCGGCGTGCTGGAGCCACGCCAGCAGCGCGCGGTGCCGCTCCACTAGAACACGTCCCGGGTATAAGAGGCTCGCTCACCGTCCGGGGGCTGGGGCGCGGCGGGGCGCGCCAGCTCGGCGTCGGTGGCGGCGGCGGCGGCGTGCTGGAGCCACGCCAGCAGCGCGCGGTGCCGCTCCACTAGAACACGTCCCGGGTATAAGAGGCTCGCTCACCGTCCGGGGGCTGGGGCGCGGCGGGGCGCGCCAGCTCGGCGTCGGTGGCGGCGGCGGCGGCGTGCTGGAGCCACGCCAGCAGCGCGCGGTGCCGCTCCACTAGAACACGTCCCGGGTATAAGAGGCTCGCTCACCGTCCGGGGGCTGGGGCGCGGCGGGGGCGCGCCAGCTCGGCGTCGGTGGCGGCGGCGGCGGCGTGCTGGAGCCACGCCAGCAGCGCGCGGTGCCGCTCCACTAGAACACGTCCCGGGTATAAGAGGCTCGCTCACCGTCCGGGGGCTGGGGCGCGGCGGGGCGCGCCAGCTCGGCGTCGGTGGCGGCGGCGGCGGCGTGCTGGAGCCACGCCAGCAGCGCGCGGTGCCGCTCCACTAGAACACGTCCCGGGTATAAGAGGCTCGCTCACCGTCCGGGGGCTGGGGCGCGGCGGGGCGCGCCAGCTCGGCGTCGGTGGCGGCGGCGGCGGCGTGCTGGAGCCACGCCAGCAGCGCGCGGTGCCGCTCCACTAGAACACGTCCCGGGTATAAGAGGCTCGCTCACCGTCCGGGGGCTGGGGCGCGGCGGGGCGCGCCAGCTCGGCGTCGGTGGCGGCGGCGGCGGCGTGCTGGAGCCACGCCAGCAGCGCGCGGTGCCGCTCCACTAGAACACGTCCCGGGTATAAGAGGCTCGCTCACCGTCCGGGGGCTGGGGCGCGGCGGGGCGCGCCAGCTCGGCGTCGGTGGCGGCGGCGGCGGCGTGCTGGAGCCACGCCAGCAGCGCGCGGTGCCGCTCCACTAGAACACGTCCCGGGTATAAGAGGCTCGCTCACCGTCCGGGGGCTGGGGCGCGGCGGGGCGCGCCAGCTCGGCGTCGGTGGCGGCGGCGGCGGCGTGCTGGAGCCACGCCAGCAGCGCGCGGTGCCGCTCCACTAGAACACGTCCCGGGTATAAGAGGCTCGCTCACCGTCCGGGGGCTGGGGCGCGGCGGGGCGCGCCAGCTCGGCGTCGGTGGCGGCGGCGGCGGCGTGCTGGAGCCACGCCAGCAGCGCGCGGTGCCGCTCCACTAGAACACGTCCCGGGTATAAGAGGCTCGCTCACCGTCCGGGGGCTGGGGCGCGGCGGGGCGCGCCAGCTCGGCGTCGGTGGCGGCGGCGGCGGCGTGCTGGAGCCACGCCAGCAGCGCGCGGTGCCGCTCCACTAGAACACGTCCCGGGTATAAGAGGCTCGCTCACCGTCCGGGGGCTGGGGCGCGGCGGGGCGCGCCAGCTCGGCGTCGGTGGCGGCGGCGGCGGCGTGCTGGAGCCACGCCAGCAGCGCGCGGTGCCGCTCCACTAGAACACGTCCCGGGTATAAGAGGCTCGCTCACCGTCCGGGGGCTGGGGCGCGGCGGGGCGCGCCAGCTCGGCGTCGGTGGCGGCGGCGGCGGCGTGCTGGAGCCACGCCAGCAGCGCGCGGTGCCGCTCCACTAGAACACGTCCCGGGTATAAGAGGCTCGCTCACCGTCCGGGGGCTGGGGCGCGGCGGGGCGCGCCAGCTCGGCGTCGGTGGCGGCGGCGGCGGCGTGCTGGAGCCACGCCAGCAGCGCGCGGTGCCGCTCCACTAGAACACGTCCCGGGTATAAGAGGCTCGCTCACCGTCCGGGGGCTGGGGCGCGGCGGGGCGCGCCAGCTCGGCGTCGGTGGCGGCGGCGGCGGCGTGCTGGAGCCACGCCAGCAGCGCGCGGTGCCGCTCCACTAGAACACGTCCCGGGTATAAGAGGCTCGCTCACCGTCCGGGGGCTGGGGCGCGGCGGGGCGCGCCAGCTCGGCGTCGGTGGCGGCGGCGGCGGCGTGCTGGAGCCACGCCAGCAGCGCGCGGTGCCGCTCCACTAGAACACGTCCCGGGTATAAGAGGCTCGCTCACCGTCCGGGGGCTGGGGCGCGCGCGGCGGGGCGCGCCAGCTCGGCGTCGGTGGCGGCGGCGGCGGCGTGCTGGAGCCACGCCAGCAGCGCGCGGTGCCGCTCCACTAGAACACGTCCCGGGTATAAGAGGCTCGCTCACCGTCCGGGGGCTGGGGCGCGGCGGGGCGCGCCAGCTCGGCGTCGGTGGCGGCGGCGGCGGCGTGCTGGAGCCACGCCAGCAGCGCGCGGTGCCGCTCCACTAGAACACGTCCCGGGTATAAGAGGCTCGCTCACCGTCCGGGGGCTGGGGCGCGGCGGGGCGCGCCAGCTCGGCGTCGGTGGCGGCGGCGGCGGCGTGCTGGAGCCACGCCAGCAGCGCGCGGTGCCGCTCCACTAGAACACGTCCCGGGTATAAGAGGCTCGCTCACCGTCCGGGGGCTGGGGCGCGGCGGGGCGCGCCAGCTCGGCGTCGGTGGCGGCGGCGGCGGCGTGCTGGAGCCACGCCAGCAGCGCGCGGTGCCGCTCCACTAGAACACGTCCGGGTATAAGAGGCTCGCTCACCGTCCGGGGGCTGGGGCGCGGCGGGGCGCGCCAGCTCGGCGTCGGTGGCGGCGGCGGCGGCGTGCTGGAGCCACGCCAGCAGCGCGCGGTGCCGCTCCACTAGAACACGTCCCGGGTATAAGAGGCTCGCTCACCGTCCGGGGGCTGGGGCGCGGCGGGGCGCGCCAGCTCGGCGTCGGTGGCGGCGGCGGCGGCGTGCTGGAGCCACGCCAGCAGCGCGCGGTGCCGCTCCACTAGAACACGTCCCGGGTATAAGAGGCTCGCTCACCGTCCGGGGGCTGGGGCGCGGCGGGGCGCGCCAGCTCGGCGTCGGTGGCGGCGGCGGCGGCGTGCTGGAGCCACGCCAGCAGCGCGCGGTGCCGCTCCACTAGAACACGTCCCGGGTATAAGAGGCTCGCTCACCGTCCGGGGGCTGGGGCGCGGCGGGGCGCGCCAGCTCGGCGTCGGTGGCGGCGGCGGCGGCGTGCTGGAGCCACGCCAGCAGCGCGCGGTGCCGCTCCACTAGAACACGTCCCGGGTATAAGAGGCTCGCTCACCGACCGGGGGCTGGGGCGCGGCGGGGCGCGCCAGCTCGGCGTCGGTGGCGGCGGCGGCGGCGTGCTGGAGCCACGCCAGCAGCGCGCGGTGCCGCTCCACTAGAACACGTCCCGGGTATAAGAGGCTCGCTCACCGTCCGGGGGCTGGGGCGCGGCGGGGCGCGCCAGCTCGGCGTCGGTGGCGGCGGCGGCGGCGTGCTGGAGCCACGCCAGCAGCGCGCGGTGCCGCTCCACTAGAACACGTCCCGGGTATAAGAGGCTCGCTCACCGTCCGGGGGCTGGGGCGCGGCGGGGCGCGCCAGCTCGGCGTCGGTGGCGGCGGCGGCGGCGTGCTGGAGCCACGCCAGCAGCGCGCGGTGCCGCTCCACTAGAACACGTCCCGGGTATAAGAGGCTCGCTCACCGTCCGGGGGCTGGGGCGCGGCGGGGCGCGCCAGCTCGGCGTCGGTGGCGGCGGCGGCGGCGTGCTGGAGCCACGCCAGCAGCGCGCGGTGCCGCTCCACTAGAACACGTCCCGGGTATAAGAGGCTCGCTCACCGTCCGGGGGCTGGGGCGCGGCGGGGCGCGCCAGCTCGGCGTCGGTGGCGGCGGCGGCGGCGTGCTGGAGCCACGCCAGCAGCGCGCGGTGCCGCTCCACTAGAACACGTCCCGGGTATAAGAGGCTCGCTCACCGTCCGGGGGCTGGGGCGCGGCGGGGCGCGCCAGCTCGGCGTCGGTGCGGCGGCGGCGGCGTGCTGGAGCCACGCCAGCAGCGCGCGGTGCCGCTCCACTAGAACACGTCCCGGGTATAAGAGGCTCGCTCACCGTCCGGGGGCTGGGGCGCGGCGGGGCGCGCCAGCTCGGCGTCGGTGGCGGCGGCGGCGGCGTGCTGGAGCCACGCCAGCAGCGCGCGGTGCCGCTCCACTAGAACACGTCCCGGGTATAAGAGGCTCGCTCACCGTCCGGGGGCTGGGGCGCGGCGGGGCGCGCCAGCTCGGCGTCGGTGGCGGGCGGCGGCGGCGTGCTGGAGCCACGCCAGCAGCGCGCGGTGCCGCTCCACTAGAACACGTCCCGGGTATAAGAGGCTCGCTCACCGTCCGGGGGCTGGGGCGCGGCGGGGCGCGCCAGCTCGGCGTCGGTGGCGGCGGCGGCGGCGTGCTGGAGCCACGCCAGCAGCGCGCGGTGCCGCTCCACTAGAACACGTCCCGGGTATAAGAGGCTCGCTCACCGTCCGGGGGCTGGGGCGCGGCGGGGCGCGCCAGCTCGGCGTCGGTGGCGGCGGCGGCGGCGTGCTGGAGCCACGCCAGCAGCGCGCGGTGCCGCTCCACTAGAACACGTCCCGGGTATAAGAGGCTCGCTCACCGTCCGGGGGCTGGGGCGCGGCGGGGCGCGCCAGCTCGGCGTCGGTGGCGGCGGCGGCGGCGTGCTGGAGGCCACGCCAGCAGCGCGCGGTGCCGCTCCACTAGAACACGTCCCGGGTATAAGAGGCTCGCTCACCGTCCGGGGGCTGGGGCGCGGCGGGGCGCGCCAGCTCGGCGTCGGTGGCGGCGGCGGCGGCGTGCTGGAGCCACGCCAGCAGCGCGCGGTGCCGCTCCACTAGAACACGTCCCGGGTATAAGAGGCTCGCTCACCGTCCGGGGGCTGGGGCGCGCGGGGCGCGCCAGCTCGGCGTCGGTGGCGGCGGCGGCGGCGTGCTGGAGCCACGCCAGCAGCGCGCGGTGCCGCTCCACTAGAAACACGTCCCGGGTATAAGAGGCTCGCTCACCGTCCGGGGGCTGGGGCGCGGCGGGGCGCGCCAGCTCGGCGTCGGTGGCGGCGGCGGCGGCGTGCTGGAGCCACGCCAGCAGCGCGCGGTGCCGCTCCACTAGAACACGTCCCGGGTATAAGAGGCTCGCTCACCGTCCGGGGGCTGGGGCGCGGCGGGGCGCGCCAGCTCGGCGTCGGTGGCGGCGGCGGCGGCGTGCTGGAGCCACGCCAGCAGCGCGCGGTGCCGCTCCACTAGAACACGTCCCGGGTATAAGAGGCTCGCTCACCGTCCGGGGGCTGGGGCGCGGCGGGGCGCGCCAGCTCGGCGTCGGTGGCGGCGGCGGCGGCGTGCTGGAGCCACGCCAGCAGCGCGCGGTGCCGCTCCACTAGAACACGTACCCGGGTATAAGAGGCTCGCTCACCGTCCGGGGGCTGGGGCGCGGCGGGGCGCGCCAGCTCGGCGTCGGTGGCGGCGGCGGCGGCGTGCTGGAGCCACGCCAGCAGCGCGCGGTGCCGCTCCACTAGAACACGTCCCGGGTATAAGAGGCTCGCTCACCGTCCGGGGGCTGGGGCGCGGCGGGGCGCGCCAGCTCGGCGTCGGTGGCGGCGGCGGCGGCGTGCTGGAGCCACGCCAGCAGCGCGCGGTGCCGCTCCACTAGAACACGTCCCGGGTATAAGAGGCTCGCTCACCGTCCGGGGGCTGGGGCGCGGCGGGGCGCGCCAGCTCGGCGTCGGTGGCGGCGGCGGCGGCGTGCTGGAGCCACGCCAGCAGCGCGCGGTGCCGCTCCACTAGAACACGTCCCGGGTATAAGAGGCTCGCTCACCGTCCGGGGGCTGGGGCGCGGCGGGGCGCGCCAGCTCGGCGTCGGTGCGGCGGCGGCGGCGTGCTGGAGCCACGCCAGCAGCGCGCGGTGCCGCTCCACTAGAACACGCTCCCGGGTATAAGAGGCTCGCTCACCGTCCGGGGGCTGGGCGCGGCGGGGCGCGCCAGCTCGGCGTCGGTGGCGGCGGCGGCGGCGTGCTGGAGCCACGCCAGCAGCGCGCGGTGCCGCTCCACTAGAACACGTCCCGGGTATAAGAGGCTCGCTCACCGTCCGGGGGCTGGGGCGCGGCGGGGCGCGCCAGCTCGGCGTCGGTGGCGGCGGCGGCGGCGTGCTGGAGCCACGCCAGCAGCGCGCGGTGCCGCTCCACTAGAACACGTCCCGGGTATAAGAGGCTCGCTCACCGTCCGGGGCTGGGGCGCGGCGGGCGCGCCAGCTCGGCGTCGGTGGCGGCGGCGGCGGCGTGCTGGAGCCACGCCAGCAGCGCGCGGTGCCGCTCCACTAGAACACGTCCCGGGTATAAGAGGCTCGCTCACCGTCCGGGGGCTGGGGCGCGGCGGGGCGCGCCAGCTCGGCGTCGGTGGCGGCGGGCGGCGGCGTGCTGGAGCCACGCCAGCAGCGCGCGGTGCCCGCTCCACTAGAACACGTCCCGGGATAAGAGGCTCGCTCACCGTCCGGGGGCTGGGGCGCGGCGGGGCGCGCCAGCTCGGCGTCGGTGGCGGCGCGGCGGCGTGCTGGAGCCACGCCAGCAGCGCGCGGTGCCGCTCCACTAGAACACGTCCCGGGTATAAGAGGCTCGCTCACCGTCCGGGGGCTGGGGCGCGGCGGGGCGCGCCAGCTCGGCGTCGGTGGCGGCGGGCGGCGGCGTGCTGGAGCCACGCCAGCAGCGCGCGGTGCCGCTCCACTAGACACACGTCCCGGGTATAAGAGGCTCGCTCACCGTCCGGGGGCTGGGGCGCGGCGGGGGCGCGCCAGCTCGGCGTCGGTGGCGGCGGCGGCGGCGTGCTGGAGCCACGCCAGCAGCGCGCGGTGCCGCTCCACTAGAACACGTCCCGGGTATAAGAGGCTCGCTCACCGTCCGGGGGCTGGGGCGCGGCGGGGCGCGCCAGCTCGGCGTCGGTGGCGGCGGCGGCGGCGTGCTGGAGCCACGCCAGCAGCGCGCGGTGCCGCTCCACTAGAACACGTCCCGGGTATAAGAGGCTCGCTCACCGTCCGGGGGCTGGGGCGCGGCGGGGCGCGCCAGCTCGGCGTCGGTGGCGGCGGCGGCGGCGTGCTGGAGCCACGCCAGCAGCGCGCGGTGCCGCTCCACTAGAACACGTCCCGGGTATAAGAGGCTCGCTCACCGTCCGGGGGCTGGGGCGCGGCGGGGCGCGCCAGCTCGGCGTCGGTGGCGGCGGCGGCGGCGTGCTGGAGCCACGCCAGCAGCGCGCGGGTGCCGCTCCACTAGAACACGTCCCGGGTATAAGAGGCTCGCTCACCGTCCGGGGGCTGGGCGCGGCGGGGCGCGCCAGCTCGGCGTCGGTGGCGGCGGCGGCGGCGTGCTGGAGCCACGCCAGCAGCGCGCGGTGCCGCTCCACTAGAACACGTCCCGGGTATAAGAGGCTCGCTCACCGTCCGGGGGCTGGGGCGCGGCGGGGCGCGCCAGCTCGGCGTCGGTGGCCGGCGGGCGGCGGCGTGCTGGAGCCACGCCAGCAGCGCGCGGTGCCGCTCCACTAGAACACGTCCCGGGTATAAGAGGCTCGCTCACCGTCCGGGGGCTGGGGCGCGGCGGGGCGCGCCAGCTCGGCGTCGGTGGCGGCGGCGGCGGCGTGCTGGAGCACGCCAGCAGCGCGCGGTGCCGCTCCACTAGAACACGTCCGGGTATAAGAGGCTCGCTCACCGTCCGGGGGCTGGGCGCGGCGGGGCGCGCCAGCTCGGCGGTCGGTGGCGGCGGCGGCGGCGTGCTGGAGCCACGCCAGCAGCGCGCGGTGCCGCTCACTAGAACACGTCCCGGGTATAGAGGCTCGCTCACCGTCCGGGGGCTGGGGCGCGGCGGGGCGCGCCAGCTCGGCGTCGGTGGCGGCGGCGGCGGCGTGCTGGAGCCACGCCAGCAGCGCGCGGTGCCGCTCCACTAGAACACGTCCCGGGTATAAGAGGCTCGCTCACCGTCCGGGGGCTGGGGCGCGGCGGGGCGCGCCAGCTCGGCGTCCGGTGGCGGCGGCGGCGGCGTGCTGGAGCCACGCCAGCAGCGCGCGGTGCCGCTCCACTAGAACACGTCCCGGGTATAAGAGGCTCGCTCACCGTCCGGGGGCTGGGGCGCGGCGGGGCGCGCCAGCTCGGCGTCGGTGGCGGCGGCGGCGGCGTGCTGGAGCCACGCCAGCAGCGCGCGGTGCCGCTCCACTAGAACACGTCCCGGTATAAGAGGCTCGCTCACCGTCCGGGGCTGGGGCGCGGCGGGGCGCGCCAGCTCGGCGTCGGTGGCGGCGGCGGCGGCGTGCTGGAGCCACGCCAGCAGCGCGCGGTGCCGCTCCACTAGAACACGTCCCGGGTATAAGAGGCTCGCTCACCGTCCGGGGCTGGGGCGCGGCGGGGCGCGCCAGCTCGGCGTCGGTGGCGGCGGGCGGCGGCGTGCTGGAGCCACGCCAGCAGCGCGCGGTGCCGCTCCACTAGAACACGTCCCGGGTATAAGAGGCTCGCTCACCGTCCGGGGGCTGGGGCCGGCGGGGCGCGCCAGCTCGGCGTCGGTGGCGGCGGCGGCGGCGTGCTGGAGCCACGCCAGCAGCGCGCGGTGCCGACTCCACTAGAACACGTCCCGGGTATAAGAGGCTCGCTCACCGTCCGGGGGCTGGGGCGCGGCGGGGCGCGCCAGCTCGGCGTCGGTGGCGGCGGCGGCGGCGTGCTGGAGCCACGCCAGCAGCGCGCGGTGCCGCTCCACTAGAACACGTCCCGGGTATAAGAGGCTCGCTCACCGTCCGGGGGCTGGGGCGCGGCGGGGCGCGCCAGCTCGGCGTCGGTGGCGGCGGCGGCGGCGTGCTGGAGCCACGCCAGCAGCGCGCGGTGCCGCTCCACTAGAACACGTCCCGGGTATAAGAGGCTCGCTCACCGTCCGGGGGCTGGGGCGCGGCGGGGC